>JAOPSE010000069.1:11999148-13199148 GCA_029449295.1 Zea luxurians | reverse complement strand
TTGCATCTGTTAGGCATCCAGAATCAAATGGGCTGGTAGAAAGAGAAAATGGCATTATAATGACAGGAATAATGAAGCTAATCTTCAACCAGCCCAGAGGAAAGTGGCCAGATGAGCTGATTAAAGTGGTGTGGAGCCACGACACAACTGTGTCAAGGTCAACAGGATTTACACCCTTCAATCTCTTATTTGGTGACGAAGCAATAATTCCAGAAGAAGCAAAGACATGGTCAATAAGAACAATAGCTTCGGCAGAAGACGAAGCTGATTATCAAGTAACAAAAGATACTATAGAAGGGATTATACTTCAGGCTATAGAGCACATCAATAAATATCAGGCCGAAACAATAAAGTGGCGTGATAGAAAAGTTTGATTGAAAAACATCAAGCTAGGGCATCTGGTGCTTCGGAGAGTGGCCAACCCAGATACAGTGGGCAAGTTGCAACTGAAGTGGGAAGGTCCTTTTCTGGTAGTATCTTCGTCAAGACCCGGTTCTTATAGATTGAAGGATATGGACGGCAACGACATACCTAGATCTTGGAATGCGGATGAGCTTCGGCGATACTATGTGTAATCTGATGTAATCTTTTTTTCATTTTTTCTATGGCACCCTTTTCCTTTCTAGAGGGGAGAAAGGTTTTTAATGGGGCCATAGCTTGTAATTTTTCATTCTTATTTAGCCCTACGAGGCCAAATCGCCCAAAGATGTAACATGTAAAATCTGAGTCTGCACCATCGAGTGCAAAAAAGAAAAATAGGGAGAAGCTCAAAAGACATCCCCATGTTCGTGGGTAAAATTAAGAAACTGATAAATGTTCGTGGGTAAAATTAAGAAACTGATAAATGTTCGTGGGTAAAATTAAGAACATGATACCCACGTTCTTACTTGAGTTAAGTTTATGGGTTAAGTTAAGAACGTGGGTACCCATGTTCTTAAGTTAAGTTTGTGGGCCTTGGACGTCGAACTTAACAATTTAGGAACGTGGGTACCCACATTCTTAAGTTAAGTTCGTCGGGCTTGTGGACACCGTCGAACTTAATCCTGAAAACCTAAATCTAAAAATCCCACGCGCGCGGCTTTCTCTCTCACGCTCTGTCTCTTCCCGCCCACGTGCGCCTCTCTTTCACCCGTGCCAGGCCGCGCCGCCGCCTCGCCACCGCCGGCAGCCCGCGTCACCACGAGGGGGCCACAGCACCGCAAGCGGGACGCGCCACCGCCGCGCCCCCGCGAGCGGTCCGCGCTGCCGCCGCGCCACAGCGTGCGGGCCGCACAGCCGCTGCGCCCATGGATACAGTGAGAAAGCTAAAGATAACCGTTCACAGTTGTCCTTGGTCAATGAGAAAAAGCTGAATATGTTGGAGATTAAAAGAGATTACAAATTAACAAAAACTATTTCTCTTGGTAGTAGCTTCATTGTTAAAGCATCTAACCTTTTGAATGATTTTGAGTGGGTTGAACTTCTCTGTGGTCAATGTTCATCACCTCTTGGCTCATACCCTTCTCAGTGTTTGCTTGGTCCAGCTGATGGCCGCCTACGACTCTTCAAGTGCTACACATCTACAGAAATTCCTGTAACAGGGCCTCATGATGTGTTTAGGTAACTTCCTGCACTTCTTCTTAATCTTGAGATAGATGTTAAAGCTTCAATTAGTGTTCTTGTTATATTGTAAAAGGAAAAAAACTATTAATTAAGATCTTTCTTGCTCACTACAGATATTCTACACCTATTGCCAAGAAATCGATTCCATCACTAATACATGGACATACATTATTTATGTGCAGGGGGCATACATTGGAAAGAGTTTTTGTGAATCTGTTGCTTGAAGTTGTAGAAGACGAAATATCTTTTCGCACATTAGTCAGAGATTTGAAAACTAAAAGGCCCATGCTGCAATTAGTTCTTCTTAGTTCAAAAGCATGGTTATCTTCTGGTTGCTGTTATGAAAATGATATGGATGGTTCACATGGAACAACAGATCTGCAGCCAAGTGTTAAACTCTTGTATTCTAATTATAGCAATGCTTCAGAAGCAGATTTAAGGTATGGTTTATGCACACCACACACTTTTTATGATGTTTGCTACACCTTCCATTCTAAACTAAACTAATTCATATCTTACATAAAAGATCAGATGGAGTACAAAACTTTTTAAAAAAAAACTTCTCCGTTTATAGAAGAGGCACTGCACATAGTATATTAGTGTGCCATGGGTTACTGGAGGATGTAATCTTAATCTACTGTTGCAATAGAAACCCTCTTGAAGTCCACACTGGTTTTTAGTTATACATGTCTAGTTCTCGTAGTTGGAGATAAATTTACAGAGTTATGTGCGCACTTTAGCTTAAACCTATGCTAGGGTTTGTTGTGTGCATTTGCTCTGTTTGAACTACGCTTTAGTCATTAATACTGTGTTTTGTGAGGGCACCAGGCTTTTAATTTTCATTCATAACTCATAGCATTTTTTCTGATGCTTATGTTTGCTTCACCTGTGTCTAATTGAAGGCAATATCTAGTCATTCGAGTTTCAATCTGATGTCTGAGTTGTCCCTTTCTTTTGTAAAATTTACTTGTTATTGTTAATGTTCATAATGCTGAAATAAGATGTGAAAAGACTGTATTCTTGATTGAGCATCATAATTATTACTTGGCTATGGCTTCCATCCCCACCCTGGCGAAGCGGTTGGGGCAACATTTTTGATGATGACAGGCAAGTTTTAGGATCTCAACAAATGGTTCATGTATCTGCGACATTTGTTTCATGTAAATTTCAGTTCTTCCATCTTATTACTTGTATATACCTCAGCATTGTTTTCTTCGACTGTATTGACAACAATGTGTGTTATACCATCTTCAAGGCTGTCTGTTGTGCAAAGCCATAGCCCATAAGGCCAAAGTTGCCATGTCTATATACTTTTCCTTTGATGTCACTGTTACTTATCTTCTGTTGTTTTCAACTCCTAGGACAGTAGAAGCATGGGCATCCAAATGAATAATCTCCAACATATTCAGCTTTTAACACAGGATGGCTGCAAGCTTATGTATAACATTATTGCTTCCTACAACCTCATTTTGCATATATTATTACTTGTCGTGGAGAGCTGACTTCCCTAATGAATAATATTTTGGTGAGTATCCAAGAAATGGCCAGGTTAGCCTCTCAATGCATGAGCTTTTACTTTCCTTAATTTTATAGATGATGTCATGATTCTAATTATTTTTTCTAAAGTACCACAGAATCCTATCAATCCATATGGCAAGGCAAAGAAGAGGGTAGAGGATATCATCCTAGATTTTACAAAATTAAAGAAGCAATCAGACTTGGCTGTCATGATCTTAAGGTTTGTTTTCAACAACATATATTAAACTGTAACCATGGAATAGTCTAACATGTTTCTTGCTCTTTATAAATTAGATACTTCAACGTGATTGTATTGGACCCAGAGGCACGACTAGGAGAAGCTCCGAGGCCACTTTGTCAAGGGTCTCCGCAGTGCACTTACTAGTGCATGATTTACTGGAGGTTGTGCGCATGAATGTGCCACACATTGGTACGTGGGCTCGAGTTGAAGCGGTAAATTTTCACTAAGATTTTTTAGATTGTTATTCATTTGAGGAAAGTGTGTGTATAATATTATCTCAAATCCTAGTCGCTACTTGAACTGTTTTGTTGTCCCTGTGGCCAGAGACGTGATTGTTATTCCTATCCTGTGCACATAGCCTCCTCGTCTCTGTTCGTCGTCGCTCTCGCATCCCTGATACCTGAGCATGGATACCAGGGGAGAGCAGTCTAAGGCAAATTTGCCAGGCTGGAGCAGTCACAAGAGCTAGGGACTACAGTCACAGGTCCTGCTAGCCAGGGTGGAGCAGTCACAGGACCTCCTAGAAGTCCAAGGCAAATTTGCTAGGTGGGATGGAACTTGGTGCCACCACTGCCCTGCACCCTCTGCACTGCTGCAAAACCATTTACCTGGTACTTCCTACTTTCCCATCAATACTAAATTATAGAACAACCAAGGGAGCGATACAACAAAAAAAGAAATGCTAGGTATGTATGCATGACTGTCTCTTTCAAATGCGCATGTCGGGCATGCTCGTGGCATTCACAACGTCGCGGGCAAGAAGGACTGGCAATATTCATGTCACACGAACTGTTCTTGCTCCTTTGGGTTGGAACCAGGTAAGATTCTGCTATTTCTTTTTTCTGCAACTTAACCAGTTCTTGAGTACTAGAGTAGTAACTCCTCATTGGGTGCTATTTTCTACTGACAAAACAAGCCGCATAGATGGAGTTGTGCTTCTACTAATAGATTTTTACTTGGGCCTAAGCCTAGCAAGGTAGGTCCAAATTGCACACGTTTATTCTAATAACTGAGTTGGCTAGGCAGTAACTAATGTAGAATTAGCCATGAAGATTATTTTGTACGCTGTCCTTTTTAGTTTAACACATAAAACATCACTTGTTCATGACAAAATAGCTTAGCCATGGAAAGAATTCAAGTGTCATTCATGACATCACGCATTGCTGTACGAATACTAAATATGTATAAATATGATTGGCTATCTTTGCTATTAATTTCCATCATGCTTGGCTCTCTTTGCATTAATTTCTTGACCTAAGCATGGAGATATCTTATCCTGGATGCTATGAACCGTGTGCTGGGACCAATATAAGTCATTTTCAATGCTTGTGCGGATTTACTGTTGTCACCAAGTTCTGATTGAATTTATATCCCCTTCACCAGTCTCCAATAGTAACATCTTTTTTACACTCCCAAGAGTAAGGTCTCATGTGTTGATGAATTGATGGTGTTCTTACATGTATGATCACATTGCATTTCTATAAAATCCAAGTGAGAAACTTATTTTCATTAAACGAGTCACTTAGCTATGTAAAGCAAATGCAGTTTTCAGTTAGGAATACGAAATTGCTACATAGAGGGGCATCAGACCATGGAGCCATGCATATTATAGAGATAGAAGTAGTGTTGATGGGAACGGTAGAGATTCCATGTCCCCGTTTGGATGCCCAATTGTCATAAAGAAAAAGGGTTGCCTGTTTTGTTGCTGTTTTTAACAGCTCAATTTCATGTGTCACTCTCCATACTTTTCGCTGCTTTACTTCTTTGATGTATAATGACAAAGCCTTTTTTCGTTACCCTTTTTACAGAAATACGTTTGAAACTGAATCTAATAATGGCACTACTACCTAATGTAACAAACAAAAAATTAATGTATACAACAATAGTAAAAGCCTTGGCAGTTTTTTGAAAGATAAAAAATTAGAATTTGGACCCTGTTGGGGACTTGTTCTCAAATGCTAAGGGTTAAGAACAAGGCAACATAAAAAGTGTTAAATGTTAAAGTCCTTCGTCCTTCGAAACATTATGTCCCTTCGGGAAATAATGAGTTTCGGACGAAGGTTATAAGGGACATACCTTCGTAACTACAACGAGTAATGACGAAGGACTCATATAAAGCACGAAATATAATATAAACAACATAAAATCATTTCTATTTTATTAACATGGAAAAATAGAAATGATTTCAAATTACAAATGTACCTTCGGTCCTGAAAGAAGGTATAGAATACAAGCGTGATGCAAAAGCAGAATGCCAAGTCAGCGTGAACAGTACGGGAGTACTGTTCATCTATTTATAGACGCGGGACGCAGCCCACGTAAAATTACATTCATGTCCATTACATTTGTTAACAGTTTATGGAAATCTGTCGAGGCCCCCGAAGTCTTTTCATCTTTAAGTCGGTTCTCTCGTATGCCAACGCGCCGAAGCTTCCCTGCGCACAGCTTCGGCCGCCCTCGACCTTCGTCTGGTTCAGGCTTCGTCCTGGTCGTGCTCCATATCCATAATTCTGAATCCGAAAATACCTGTTCATATAATCCACTTGGAAAACATTGTCAAATCATGTTTTTGAGGACCTTCGGAGGACGAAGGCCCCCAACAGTAGCCCCTCGCAATATTAATTTGTAAATAATAAATTCAGATTGCGATATGGACGAAGGCCTTGAGCCGAAGGTCCGAAAAAACACCTTCCCTTTGCTAGAATAGCAATATTCACTGACAAGCGGGGCCTTTTAATTTTCAGCGCCCTAGGCGTATAAATAAGATCACATCGCGAACTCATTTGGTACGCACACTTGCCTTTTGCTTCGGCCCACTAAAATTTTTAACTCTTGTTCGTTAAGATTTGCTGGTCTTTTTGATTTCGAAGCTTCGGCCTCGGGAACAATTTTTTAGCGTTCCCGAAGATGTCTGAAGGCAAGAAGATCCCTGCCGAGACGAAGCTGAAGATCCCTGCTGATACGAAGCTGAGTCTCGAGGAGGAGAAGAATCTGGGGTTCCTGATAGCGATGGCAGAGACCAATACAGAGAAAATCACGAAGGAGATTCTCGAAGGTTTGTCCGAAGATACGGATGACAGTGACAGCTATGATGTGGAAAGTGGTGGAGAAGAGGCCGAAGATCGACCGTGGCGACCAAGCCACACAGTTTTTGGGAAAACGACCATCAGGCAAAGTCACATTGATAATATGAGGGGGCGATATTTCCGAGACATATCTATTGTGAGAGCTGATGCCGGGGAAAAAACTTCTCCCACCCCCGAAGAAGATGAAGTTGTGATTTTCCGAAGCTTCCTCAAGGCTGGGCTTCGATTCCCCCTGAGCAACTTTGTTATTGAGGTACTAAAGACATTTCAGGTCCATCTGCATCAAATCACTCCCGAAGCTATCATAAGAATGGGAGTGTTTGTCTGGGCTGCGAGGAGCCAAGGTTTGGAACCGAACGCTAAAAGCTTCTGCAACATTCATGAGTTATTATACGAGACGAAGCCCTGGGGAAAGGAGCAATACCACAACAACTTTGGGTGCTACAGCTTCGGCGCCCGCTCCGGGTCAAGCTGCCCTGTGCCGACCTTTCGGAAGAGGTGGCCCGGAGCCTGGATGTCTGAATGGTTTTATGTAAAGAATGATCTAACAGCTCAAGAGAATGTGAAGAGTATCATCATGCACCCAATCTGGCAACGCTTCGGTCTTCGAAGACCGAATGTCGAAATGGACGAAGCCGCCGAAGAATGTCAAAGAGCCTTCGGGGTAGTCTGCTCGTTTATCGGGACAAGGGACTTGGTTCAAGAACACATTGCCTTCAGGGTATGGCCACTTGCAGAAAAATGGGAAATGCCGAAGGAAACCATCAAAGAGTCCGACGAAGGCGAACTAGTCAGATTAAAGTACACATTCAAATATGCAGATAAATTTATTGAACCTGATGATGACTGGCTGAAAAGCATTGAAACATTAAGTGATGAATTACTTGGGGCATACTCGAAGGCTGAAAATACTGCACTATCAGCAGCCTTCGGGGGCCGAAAAAAGAAGAGACTCAACCGAGTGTTTGATGCAGTCGGGTTCTTCTACCCTGATTACCATTACCCCATCCGAAGGCAAAAAAGGAAAAACATAACCTCTGAAAAAGAAGAAGCTGCAACTGCTCCTAGCGAGCCAGAACCGAAAGGAAAAAGGTTAAAGGTTCTCACACACCGACCACGCCATATTGAACCAGCTTCGGTGCCTGAGTTCACCGGAGAAACTTCTTCAGCCGCCGAAGCTGAACAGCCAACCTTGCTGCCAGAAATTGCAGAGATGGCCGAAGCTCCATCCACAGAAAAAATGGAAGAAGCGAAAAATCCGACTAAGGAAAAAGCATTAGAAATTTTGAGTCCTGTAGCAAATGTCGAAGCAGCAAAAACCCAAAAGGGTACAATGGTGACCCCAAAAAGGAGGAGAATGGTAAATGTACTAGATGTCTTGGAGACAATTAAGTCTTCAAGCACAACTCCAAAAAAGAGTGTTGAAATTGCTGAAGCTTCTTCCGAAGCTCCAACGCAACAAGCTGAAGCTGAAAGTGGGCCTTCAGAGCCCTTGCAGGAGCAAACTTTGGAAGCCGAAGCAATAAAAATACCAGAACCAATTTTAGTTGAAGAAACTGGCACTGCCATCCCCGAAGCGCCTGCCAGCATATGTGATTACATCATACGACATGCTTCGGGGAAAAGACTATCTGAAGAGGAAACTCATGAAGCTAACCATTATGCAAAGGAGCTAAAATATCCGAAGGGAGCAGTAATATTCAATGGGACAAATGAAGATGATTTCTTATACTGCCTGCCCGACAACAAAGAGCTATCTGTCTGCCGAGAGATGGCCAGGAGTATTGGTTTCCCGAAGCTTGAATCTGGATTAAGTGCCATGACTAAAGAAGATCTCGCAGACAGTCTTGCGTACAACAGCCTGAAGGTACAGGAATTTAATGCTTGAAAAGAAAATCCCCTTATAATTTTTACACAACTCATTCCTTTTTTCTTATATGAATTTTTTTTTATAGGGCTTGATCCTAAGCAACGCGCTAAGAGCGCAAAAGAGCGCCGAAGATGAAAGTTATGAAATTGCGTTTAATAATTTACGCTCTGAAGTTATCAAACTGAGAAACGAAGCTTTGGAAAAAGATAAAATTCTGCTTACACTAGTAGATAAAGTGAAAAAAGACGAAGCTGATTCAAAGGCCCAAGCCGAAGCTCAAAAACGCGAGATAAAAGATCTTCAGAAGCAGCTGGCTAGAGCTAAAGAGGAGCGCGCGCTTGAGGAAACGAAACGAGAACTTAGTGATTTTATGGTCAGCAAATTGGAATCAAGAATTAAAGAGCTTCGCACATCTCAGGGGAAATGCTATGTTAAATCTATAGAATGCGTGAATAAAATTAAAACCAGCTTTGCTAGCGTCGGCGCCTTTTCCAGCGAAGAGAATTTTGCTCGAGGCAATCCCGAAGATCCGCTGGAATGGATTAAGCACGAAGCAGAGGCCTTCGAAGAGATTCTGAACAGTCGTGGCGACATATGCGCTTTTTCGGGCGCCAGAGGAATTGCTTCTATCTTAGAGAAGAAAGGTTGCGGGCACGTAAACCTCTTAGCTCAGTCTGAAGCTACCCTCTCTTCCGAAGATGTCAGGGACCCCTCGGCCGAAGCAAGCGTGGTTGGTGGCAAATTTTTTACTGATATCTGGAACAACGGCGGCCGAGAAATGGCGCAAGAGATCATCCAAAAAAGCGAGAAAGGGATTCATGATGCTAGAAAAGTAGCAGAAACTGCCGAAAGGAGTACGGAGCCAGAAACTGCCGAAAGGAGTACGGAGCCCGAAAAACAATTAGGTACCAATTAGTCATTCTTGTTACGTTGTAATTTTTATTTTAAACTTTGTTCGCGACTTGTAAAAGTGATGAAGAAGTGTTCTCTTCGCTCAGAAACTGTTGAACCAAGTGCCGATCCCCTCACAAAAGGGGATGAAGAAATTAAACAAATGGCCGAAACTATCATGGACAAGGTTGTTGACCAACTTCTGAATGAAGCCGCCGAAGCAGTATTGAGAGAAGATTAGATGCTATTTAGAAGAAACATTTAAAATGTAATCTATGCAACACTTTGTACATTTGAATGTAATATACAAGTCTCTTTTCATTATCGAATTCTTTACGATGCATGAAACTTTAAATACATACCATTTTTGAGCCTTCGGCGAAAAAACACCTTCCCTTCTTTTCATGCTTCGTGAAGAAGACATTCTTCGTTAAAATTTCCCTGATGAATGATATCCATGCTTCGTGAAAACATTCTCCGAAGCTATACTCCGAAGCTATACAACTTCGATATTGATCTGATAAAATTCGCCCACGTTTCGTAAAAATATTCTTCGAAACTGTATTCCGAAGCTATACAATTTCGATGCCACTTTCTCAAAGCATCCTTTCGAAGGTTGAGAGTATCCCCTTCTCTTGCCAAATGCAATATGATGTATGATGCTTATGCTATGCAAAATGATGTGATGATGTTATGTTATGCATGTGTCATTTGTTCCGAAGATACTCATAAAATATATTCGTAAGCTCTGCATTCCCTTAGGAACGTCTTCGGAGCTTCTTCGTCTTTTACTTAGACGATCTCAGCGTTGACTTTTCGCTGTAAGCCTCCCTTAGGAGCTTCTTCGCCCTTTACTTAGGCGGTATCAGCGTTGACTTTTCGCTGTAAGCCTCCCTTAGGAGCTTCTTCGCCTTTTACTTAGGCGGTATCAGCGTTGACTTTTCGCTGTAGGCTCTGCATTCCTTTAGGAACGACTTCTGAGCAGAAAACTTACACTGCGCTCCCTTTGGAACGACTTTTTGTGACTTCGCAAACTTACGCTGCGTTCCTTAGAACGACTTTCTGTTATTCCGAAGGATTTTTAATTCGAAGGTCCTCCTTGGTAACGGAAAAAATTTTAAGCTTCAGCAATTTAAGCTTGTGGATCAAATAGATCTTCCTCGCGGAAAACAACGAAATTATTACATGAAAACTACCAATGTTTTTTGCTTCACAGAAAATAAAACTGAATAGGAAAGAGTGCTATCAAAGGTAGGATATGTGTCAATATATGTGCTTCGACTCTGGCACAGTGCTGTTAACTGTGCGAGCTTCGGACTGCTCTCTGAAGTCCCTCTGATGTGGAGTGTATTGACTCCCTTCTGGCTGTTGGCCTTGCTGCAATGGAGGTGGGGGCGGAAGCTGTTGCCAGGAAGCTTGAGGTTGACTTGCCGAAGCTACAGAAGCTGCAGGGTGGTTGTCTATGTATTGTGGGACATAAGGCGGATGATACGAAGCAGTATGCATGACCTGCTTCGGCTGAGCTTGCTGAGATGCAGCTTCGGCAATTTCCTTTTGCTTCTGGATTGTAATATGGCACGACCTAGTGGTATGGCCCTTGCCTTCTCCACAGAACAAGCAAAACAGTCTCCTTGGCTGATCTCCGAATCTTCCGCCGAAGCCCCTGGCGCCTCTGCCTCTTGGAGCTGGTGGCCGGAAGGAAGTTTGTTGTTGCCCCGAAGCCTGTGATGAGCATTGCGGTCTGTTCTGACTCCCCTTATCATCATTCTGAGTGTTGTGGATAGAACGGACATGTCTCGGGTAGTATCTTCCTCCGAAGCCCCTGGTCATTTCAGAAAATCTGAAGGCCTCCTCCCTTCTTTGACGAAAGTCATTGTCAGCTCGAATGTACTCATCCATCTTTTGGAGCAATTTCTCCAAGGTCTGAGGAGGCTTCCTAGCAAAGTATTGAGCTGCAGGCCCAGGACGAAGCCCCTTGATCATGGCTTCGATAACAATTTCATTGGGCACCGTTGGTGCCTGCGCCCTCAATCGTAAAAACCTTCGGACATACGCCTGAAGGTACTCTTCGTGATCCTGAATACACTGGAACAGGGCTTGAGCTGTGACCGGCTTCGTCTGAAATCCTTGAAAGCTGGTCAATAACATATCCTTCAGCTTCTGCCATGAAGTTATTGTTCCTGGCCGAAGGGAGGAATACCAGGTCTGAGCAACATTCCTGACGGCCATGACGAAAGACTTCGCCATGACTGCAGCATTGCCCCCGTACGAAGACACCGTTGCTTCGTAGCTCATCAAGAATTGCTTCGGGTCGGAGTGACCATCAAACATGGGAAGCTGGGGTGGCTTATAGGATGAAGGCCAAGGTGTAGCCTGCAGCTCAGCAGACAGAGGAGAAACATCATCAAAAACAAAATTTCCCTGATGGAAATTGTCATACCAGTCATCTTCGTTGACGAAGCCCTCCTGATGAAGGTCTTTCTGATGAGGCCTTCTGTTCTGCTCATCGTGAGTAAGATGGCGGACTTCCTCAGAGGCTTCGTCTATCTGCCTTTGCAACTCAGCTAGGCGGGCCATCTTCTCCTTCTTCCTTTGTACTTGTTGGTGTAGCATCTCCATATCCCTGATTTCTTGGTCTAGCTCTTCTTCCTGAAGTGTTGGGCTGACAGCCTTTCTCTTCTGGCTTCGGGCCTCCCGAAGAGAGACAGTCTCCTGGTTGTGGTCCAGCGGTTGCAGTGCTGAAGCCCCAGTCGCTGAAGCTTTCTTCGGCGCCATAGCTTCCGAAGGTGTTCAAAAAAGCTCGAAGTGGAAGTGAGTTCACCGGAGGTGGGCGCCAATGTTGGGGACTTGTTCTCAAATGCTAAGGGTTAAGAACAAGGCAACATAAAAAGTGTTAAATGTTAAAGTCCTTCGTCCTTCGAAACATTATGTCCCTTCGGGAAATAATGAGTTTCGGACGAAGGTTATAAGGGACATACCTTCGTAACTACAACGAGTAATGACGAAGGACTCATATAAAGCACGAAATATAATATAAACAACATAAAATCATTTCTATTTTATTAACATGGAAAAATAGAAATGATTTCAAATTACAAATGTACCTTCGGTCCTGAAAGAAGGTATAGAATACAAGCGTGATGCAAAAGCAGAATGCCAAGTCAGCGTGAACAGTACGGGAGTACTGTTCATCTATTTATAGACGCGGGACGCAGCCCACGTAAAATTACATTCATGTCCATTACATTTGTTAACAGTTTATGGAAATCTGTCGAGGCCCCCGAAGTCTTTTCATCTTTAAGTCGGTTCTCTCGTATGCCAACGCGCCGAAGCTTCCCTGCGCACAGCTTCGGCCGCCCTCGACCTTCGTCTGGTTCAGGCTTCGTCCTGGTCGTGCTCCATATCCATAATTCTGAATCCGAAAATACCTGTTCATATAATCCACTTGGAAAACATTGTCAAATCATGTTTTTGAGGACCTTCGGAGGACGAAGGCCCCCAACAGACCCCTCATTTAGAATTATTGTTGGTGACTTGTTCTCAAATGCTTCGGATTAAGAACAAGGCAACATAGAAAGTGTTAAATGATAAGGTCCTTCGTCCTTTGAAACATTATTTCCCTTCGGGATATAATGTGTTCTGGACGAAGGTCACAAACAATATATCTTCGTAAACGTAATAAGCTATGACGAAGGGCATACACGCAACATAAAAAGTAATATAAGTATTTAGGTTTTATCACAATGTCATTTCTATTTTATTATCATATAACAATAAAAATGACTTCAAATTACAAGTGTACCTTCGGATTGCAGGAAGACAAAAGTACAAGGATGACGCAAAAGCAAATGCCAAGTCAGCGTGAACAGTACGGGAGTACTGTTCATCTATTTATAGATGTGGGACGCAGCCCATGTAAAATTACATTCATGTCCATTACATTTGCTAATGATTTATAGGAATCTGTCAAGACCTAAGTAGTCTTTTCATCTTTAAGTCGGTTCCCCTTTCTGCTATCGCGACGAAGCTTTCCTGCGAACAGCTTCGGCTGTGCACCGTCCTTCGTACATCTTAGTAATCAGCCCGTCCTCCATCTCAATCCCCCTTCGTCTGGCTTAAGCTTCGTCCTGACCGTATTCCATGTTCATAATTCTGAGTCCGAAGATACCTGTTCATATAATCCACTTGAAAAACATTGTCAAATCATGTTTTTGAGGACCTTCGGAGGACGAAGGCCCCCAACAGTTGCCCCTCGCAATGTTAATTTGTTAATGATAAATTCAGATTGCGATATGGACGAAGGCCTTAAGCCGAAGGTCCGAAAAAACACCTTCCCTTTGCTAGAATAGCAAAAGTCACCGACACGCGGGACCACACAGTTTCCACCATATCGAGTGTATAAATAGGAGCCAGGCACAATTTGTTCGATACGCTTTCTTGCCATCTGCTTCCGCTTACTAAATTTTTAGCTCTTGCGCACCAGAATTTGTTGATCTTTTGGTTTTGAAGCTTCGGCCTTGAAAACAGTTTTTTAGTGTTTCCGAAGATGTCTGAGGATAAGAAGGTCACTGCTGAGATGAAGCTGAGTCTCGACGAAGAGAAGAACTTGGGGTTCCTTATAGCGATGGCGGAGACTAACACGGAAAAAATCACCAAGGAGACTTTGGAAGGTCTGTCCGAAGATACTGGTGACAGCGACAGTTATGATGCAGAAAGCTGTGGGGGAGAGTCCGAAGATCGACCATGGCGGCCAAGTCACACGGTTTTCGGGAAAACCACTGTTAAGCAGAGTCATATTGACAATATGAGGGGGAGATATTTTCGAGATATATCTATTGTGAGGGCTGATGCTGGAGAAAAAACTTCTCCCACTCCTGAAGAAGATGAAGTCGTAATCTTCCGAAGCTTTCTCAAGGCTGGGCTTCGATTCCCCCTAAGCAGCTTTGTTGTCGAAGTCCTGAAGACGTTTCAAATCTACCTTCATCAAATTACCCCTGAAGCTATCATTAGAATGGGGATCTTTGTCTGGGCTGTAAGGAGCCAAGGTTTGGAACCAAATGCTAAAAGCTTTTGCAACATTCATGAGTTGTTATATGAGACGAAGCCCTGGGGGAAAGAACAATATCACAACAACTTTGGTTGCTACAGCTTCGGTGCCCGCACCGGGTCAAGCTGCCCCGTGCCAACCTTTCGGAAGAGGTGGCCCGGTGCCTGGATGACAGAATGGTTTTATGTAAAGAATGACTTGACAGCGCAGGAAGATATTAAAAGTATCATTATGCGCCCCATCTGGCAACGCTTCGGACTTCGAAGGCCGAAGGTTGAAATGGATGAAGCAGCCGAGGAATGCCAAAGAGCCTTCGGCGTAATCTGCTCTTTTATTGGGACAAGGGACTTGGTCCAAGAGCATATTGCGTTCAGGGTGTGGCCACTTGCAGGAAAGTGGGAAATGCCGAAGGAGACCATCAAAGAGTCCGACGAAGGCGGACTGGTCAGACTGAAATACACATTCAAATACGGGGATAAGTTTGTTGAACCTGACGACGACTGGTTGAAAAGCATTGAATCATTAAGTGACGAACTGCTTGGGGTGTATTCGAAGGCCGAGAACACTGCATTATCGGCAGCCTTCGGAGGCCGAAAGAAGAAAAGGCTCAACCGGGTATTTGATGCAATCGGGTTTGTCTACCCTGACTACCATTATCCGGTGCCGGGCCGCAAAAGAAAAAATACTTCTCCTGCAACAGAAGTTGCCACAAGTGCTTCTAGTGAGCCAGCGCCACAAAGAAAAAAGATGAAGGTGCTCACCCACCGAGCACGTTTTTTTGAGCCGGCCACAGTGCCAGAATTTATTGGTGAAGTCTCTTTGGCCTCTGAAGCTACAGAACCAGCTCCAGTGCCGAAGATAGGAGAAAAAACTGAAGCGCCTTCAGCAGAGAAGGCAGAAAAACCGAGAATTGAAGGACCAAAAATATCAGAAATCTTAAGTCCTTCAGTAAATGTTGAAACAATAAAAAATCAAAAGGGCCCATCGGTGACCCCAAAAAGAAAAAGAATGGTAAACGTGCTAGATGTCTTGGAGACAATTAAGTCTTCAAGCACAACTCCAAAGAAGAGTGTTGAAATTGCTGAAGCGTCTACTGAAGCTTCGAAGCAACAACTGGAAGCTGAAGCTGGGTCTTCAGAGGCCAAGGAACAATCTTTGGAAACCGAAAAAATAAAAATATCAGAACCAGTTTTGGTTGAAGAGATTGATACTGCCTCCCCCGAAGCTCCTTCCAACATATGCGATTACATCGTGCGACATGCTTCGGGGAAGAAATTATCTGAAGAAGAGACTTATGAAGCCAATCACTATGCTAGAGAGTTAAAATATCCGAAGGGGGCAGTAGTGTTCAATGGGACAAATGAAGATGACTTCCTATACTGCCTCCCTGATAACAAAGAATTACTGTCTGCCGGGAGATGGCTAGAAGTATGGGGTTTCCAAAGCTCGAAGCTGGATTAAGTGCTATGACGAAGGAGGATCTCGCGGACAGTCTTGCGTATAATAGCCTAAAGGTATGGGAATTTTGCGCTTGGGAATTTTTAATTCGTAACTCATTCTTTTATTCTTATACCAATTTTTTTTACATGCAGGGTTTAATCCTAAGCAACGCATTGAGAGCACAAAAGAGTGCCGAAGATGAGAGCTATGAAATTGCGTTCAACAACCTTCGGTCAGAAGTTATTAAACTAAGAAACGAAGCTCTAGAAAAGGATAAGATTCTGCTTTCATTGGTAGACAAGGTAAAAAAGGACGAAGCTGCCTCAAAGGTCCAGGCCGAAGCCCAAAAACGTGAGATTAAAGATCTTCAAAAACAACTAGCTAGAGCTAAAGAGGAACGTATGCTCGAAGAAACAAAACGAGAGCTTAGCGATCAACTGGCCAATCATTTAGAGATAAGTGTTAAGGAGCTTCGTGCGTCGCAGAGAAAATGCTATGTTAAATCTATAGAATGCGTCAAAAAGATAAAATCCAGCTTCGCCAGCGTTGGCGCATTCTCTAGTGAAGAAAATTTCTCCAGAGGCAATCCCGAAGGTCCACTGGAATGGATCAGCCACGAAGCAGAGGCCTTCGAGGAAATCCTGAGTAGCCGCGGTGATATCTGCGCTTTTTCGGGCGCCAGAGGAGTTGCTACTGTTTTGGAGAGGAAAGGTTGTGAGCATGTAAAATCTTTAGCTCAGTCCGAAGCTACCTTATCCTCCGAAGACATCAAAGACCCCTCGGCCGAAGCAAGCATGGTTGGTGGTAAATTCTTTACTGATATCTGGGACAACGGCGGCCGAGAAATGGCGCAAGAAATTATTCAAAGGAGTGAAAAAGGCATCCATGATGCTAGGAAAGTGACAGAGGTTGCCGAAAAAAGTACAGAGCCCGAAGGGCAAATAGGTATTAATTAGTCGTTCTTATTGTGTTGTAATTTTTATTTCAAACTTTGTTCGCGGTTTGTAATAGTTAATGTAGAAATATTCTCTTCCCTCAGAACCTGCTAGATCGTCTGCTGACCCTCACACGAAAGGGGATGACGAGATTAAACAAATGGCCGAAGCTATCATGGATAAAGTTGTTGAACAACTTCTAAATGAGGCTGCTGAAGTAGTACTAAGAGAAGACTAGATGTTATTAGAAAAAACATTTGAAGTGTGATCTATGTAATATTTTGTACATTTGAATGTAATATACAAGTCTCTTTTCATTATTCAATTCTTTACGATGCATGAAATTCTACATACATACCATTTTTGAGCCTTCGGCGAAAAAACACCTTCCCTTCTTTTCATGCTTCGTGAAGAAGACATTCTCTGTTAATACTATTCTGATGAATCACGTCCACGCTTCGTGAAAACATTCTCCGAAGCCGTATTCCGAAGATCATCATTTCATTCCCTCGTGACTTTACACAATTTTCACTTTCTCAAAAACGTCCTTTCGAAGGTTGATACTGTGTCCCCTTCTTTTGCCAAATGCAACATGATGTATGATGCTTATGCTATGCAAAATGATGCGATGATGCTATGTTATGTAGATGACATTTGTTCCGAAGATACACACATATCCCCGTAAAACATAAAATATCTTTATATCAGCGCTGACTTTTCGCTGTAAGCTCTGCATTCCCTTAGGAACGTCTTTGGAGCTTCTTCGCCTTTTACTTAGGCGGTATCAGCGTTGACTTTTCGCTGTAAGCTCTGCATTCCCTTAGGAACGTCTTTGGAGCTTCTTCGCCTTTTACTTAGGCGGTATCAGCGTTGACTTTTCGCTGTATGCTCTGCTTTCCCTTAGGAACGACTTTGGAGCAGAAAACTTACACTGCGCTCCCTTTGGAACGGCTTTTTATAACTTCGGCAACTTACTCTGCGTTCCTTAGAACGACTTTTTGTTGCTTCGAAAGATTTTCAATAACTCGAAGGTTCTCCTTGTTATCGTAAATTTTTAAGCTTCAACAACTTAAGCCTGTGAGGAAAATAGGTTTTCTTCGTGACCAACAACGAAACTATTACATGAAAACTGAATTGTTCTTTATTACACAAAAAATAGAACTAAATGGAAAAGACTGCTATCAAGGTAGGATATTTGTCAATAAATGTGCTTCGACTCTGGCACAGTGCTATTGACTGTGCGAGCTTCGGATTGTTCTCTGAGGTCCCTTTGGTGTGGAACATATTGGCTTCCTTCCGGCTGTTGGCCTTGTTGCAGCGGTGGTGGAGGCGGGGGCTGTTGCCATGAAGCCTGAGGTTGACTTGCCGAAGCTACGGAAACTGCAGGGTGGTTGCCCACGTATTCTGGGACGTAAGGCTGATGGTACGAAGCAGTATGCATGACCTGCTTCGGCTGGCCCTGCTGCGCTGCAGCTTCTGCTAGCTCCTTTTGCTTCTGGATGGTAACATGGCACATCCTGGTGGTATGGCCCTTGTTTTCACCATAGAATAAGCAAAATACTCTCCTTGGTTGATCTCCAAATCTTCCGCCGAAGCCCCTGGCGCCTCTGCCTCTTGGAGCTGGTGGCCGGAAGAAACTTTGCTGTTGCCCCGAAGCCTGTGAGGAGCACTGCGGCCTGTTCTGCTGACTCCCCTTATCATCATTTTGATTAGAATTGTGGATGGACCTGACATGCCTCGGGTAGAATCTTCCTCCGAAGCCCCTGGTCATTTCAGAGAATCTGAAAGCCTCCTCCCTTCTTTGGTGAAAATCATTGTCGGCACGAATGTATTCGTCCATCTTCTGGAGCAGCTTCTCCAAAGTCTGAGGAGGCTTCCTAGCAAAGTATTGAGCTGAAGGTCCAGGACGAAGCCCCTTGATCATGGCTTCAATAACAATTTCATTGGGCACCGTCGGTGCCTGCGCCCTCAAACGCAAGAACCTTCTGACATACGCCTGAAGGTACTCTTCATGATCCTGAGTGCACTGGAACAAGGCTTGAGCAGTGACCGGCTTCGTCTGAAAGCCTTGAAAGCTGGTTAACAACATGTCCTTCAGCTTTTGCCATGAAGTGATCGTTCCTGGTCGAAGGGAGGAATACCAGGTCTGAGCAACATTCCTGACGGCCATAACAAAAGACTTTGCCATGACTGCCGCATTGCCACCATACGAAGACACTGTTGCTTCGTAGCTCATCAAAAACTGCTTCGGGTCTGAATGGCCATCGAACATGGGAAGCTGGGGTGGCTTGTAGGTCGGAGGCCAAGGTGTAGCCTGCAGCTCAGCGGACAGGGGAGAAGCATCATCGAAAACAAAATTTCCATGATGGAAATTGTCATACCAGTCATCTTCGTTGAAGAAGCCCTCCTGATGAAGGTCTTTTTGTTGAGGCCTTCTGTTCTGCTCATCGTGAGTAAGATGGCGAACTTCTTCGGAAGCTTCGTCTATCTGTCTTTGCAGCTCAGCTAGCCTGGCCATCTTTTCCTTCTTCCTTTGTACCTGTTGATGAAGCATCTCCATATCCCTGATCTCTTGGTCTAGATCATCCTCCTAAAGCGTCGGGCTGACGGCCTTCCTCTTCTGGCTTCGGGCCTCCCGAAGAGAGACAGTCTCCTGGTTGGGGTCCAGTAGTTGCAGAGCTGCAGCCCCAGTCGCTGAAGCTTTCTTTGGCGCCATAACGAGGGTCTATGGCTTCCGAAGGTGTTCAAAAAACTCAAAGTGGAAGTGAGTTCACCGGAGGTGGGCGCCAATGTTGGTGACTTGTTCTCAAATGCTTCGGATTAAGAACAAGGCAACATAGAAAGTGTTAAATGATAAGGTCCTTCGTCCTTTGAAACATTATTTCCCTTCGGGATATAATGTGTTCTGGACGAAGGTCACAAACAATATATCTTCGTAAACGTAATAAGCTATGACGAAGGGCATACACGCAACATAAAAAGTAATATAAGTATTTAGGTTTTATCACAATGTCATTTCTATTTTATTATCATATAACAATAAAAATGACTTCAAATTACAAGTGTACCTTCGGATTGCAGGAAGACAAAAGTACAAGGATGACGCAAAAGCAAATGCCAAGTCAGCGTGAATAGTACGGGAGTACTGTTCATCTATTTATAGACGTGGGACGCAGCCCATGTAAAATTACATTCATGTCCATTACATTTGCTAATGACTTATGGGAATCTGTCAAGACCTAAGTAGTCTTTTCATCTTTAAGTCGGTTCCCCTTTCTGGTATCGCGACGAAGCTTTCCTGCGAACAGCTTCGGCTGTGCACCGTCCTTCGTACATCTTAGTAATCAGCCCGTCCTCCATCTCAATCCCCCTTTGTCTGGCTTAAGCTTCGTCCTGACCGTATTCCATGTTCATAATTCTGAGTCCGAAGATACCTGTTCATATAATCCACTTGAAAAACATTGTCAAATCATGTTTTTGAGGACCTTCGGAGGACGAAGGCCCCCAACAATTACATTTGGTTTAGGACTGAAGGGAGTACTTTGCAATAATGTACTCTGAAGGCCATATGTTTGTTGATCATTGAGAAAAGTATATATAGCCACAAAAGGCTGACAATAACATAACACTCAGAAGAGATGTGCAATTCTATACATGCCACATTTGAGAATTTGTTTGCTCACATGCAGTGGCTGTAGCAATAGCAAGGACCCAAGCACATAAACCATATGAGAATTTATGTATGGCTAGGATCACAAATGGATTACAAAATATTTTCTTATAACAATATAACATACATTTGTATATAAGTTACTGTGGTCTTATATGTTCCGTTGCAACGCACGGGCACATATATTTGTGTACATGTGATTTAATGCCAGTTGTATATTTATGAGAATTTTGGTTTATTTTGTAGGATTCCGGCTCTTATCAAGTGACTCCTCCCCCTCACGATGACTTTGCGGACAGATGTCTCAATTCTAGTGGTGGAGCTACGAACAACAATCCAATGTCTTGATCGAGAGCGATGGAGCTAATGTTTGAACTTGTGAACTATGGATGTGAACTTGTGTGAATTTGTGAACTTATGTATTTGGAATTATGTGAATTTGTGAACTTATATATTTGGACTTGTCTGAATTTGTGATATGAACATATATCAATGTGTTTGAAATCTGTATTGTATGTGATATATTGTGTTGCATGTGATATTATGTGTGTCTAATTTTTCATTTTTGTATTTTTTATTTTTTTCTGGAAAAGGGTTAAGAACGTGGGTACCCACGTTCTTAAGGTTAAGAACGTGGGTACCGTCGAACTTATTGTGCAGTCCTCACAGACCCACGCAGGACACATAAGTTCGACGGCCACATGGCCCCATCGAACTTAACCTTAAGAACGAGGGTGCCGTCGAACTTATGGAAAAAAATTTGACGGCCCCCGTCGAACTTAAAAACACACGTTCTTAATGTTAAGTTCGACGGTACCCACGTTCTTAATGTTAAGTTCGACGGTACCCATGTTCTTAATGTTAAGTTCGACGGGGCCGTCGAACTTACTTCTCTAAGTTCGTCCAAAAATCGCCGTCTGCTATATTCATTGGTAAACCCACGTTCTTACGGTAAGTTCGATGGCTTATTACATTAAGTTCGACGGTTTTTCACCCACGTTCTTTAACCAGTTTCCTATAGTGAAGGGGATGCAGAGCATGACGAAGCTGCAAAAAAGTTGTTCCTAAGGGAGCGCAGCGTAAGTTTTCTGCTCAAAAGTCGTTCCTAAGGGAATGCAGAGCCAAAAGCATGATGAAGCTGCAAAAAAGTCGTTCCTAAGGCAGTGCAGCGTAAGTTTTCTGCTCAAAAGTTGTTCCAAAGGGAATGTAGAGCCAAATACCACCGAAATAGAAGGTGAAGAAGTTCAAAAGTCATTCCTAAGGGGATGCGGAACTTAAATGCCACCGAAATAGAAGGTGAAGAAGCTCAAAAGTCGTTCCTAAGGGGATGCAGAGCTTAAAAGACTCAAAAGTCGTTCCTAAGGGGATGCAGAGTCTGGGTGTGGTTTTGTGTGCGTGTTCGGGACATTCACTTGCACATTACATTACATCGTTCATTGCATTCATAAACATTCATGTAGACATTCATAGGGTCATCATCATCATAACATGAAGCACAAACAGAAATACTTCATCTTTGATATCGATGCTTCGTTGTGAATGAAAAGAAGGGAAGGTGTTTTTCGCCTTCGGCTCAAAAGATACAAGTTTCGTCCACAGCAAAGCAATTTACACTTGGATGAAAAGGTAAAAATATATTACAAGGTATGGACAAATATACAAATGATCAATTCTCGATTACAATGTCTTTTACAAAGATAATACAAAATGCTTCTAAGCTCTATATAGGCAGGCCTAAAAAATTGCTTCAGCAGCAACCTTCAGAATGTGCTTCGGACTATCAATCTTCGGCATCATCATCCTACACACAACAAAGCAGTATAAGGTAAAAAGTAATTACAAGAAAAGGTAAGAAATAGGTATAAGTTTCATACTGGCTTAAGCAAGCTTCAGGCCTCGTCACTGGCTAACTTCCGACCACCCTTCACCCAAATTTGTGTTATAAATCTGCTCCCTATGCTTCGGGCTTCGCTGGGAATATCAACCAAATCTGTTGAAGATAGACTGAAGGTTGGTCTATTCACAATCTTCGCGTGCGTACAACCAGCTTTCAGAAATGCTGCAGCTGTGCCGCGAGAAGCTAGCAGGGCACAGAAGTCACCGTGCCCCGCTATTACTTCATCAAGCGCCTCGACTTCGCCTTCAATGTGTTCGAAGGTGCTTGATATATTTTCGGCCTAAGGGGTAAATTTTTCAGCACTGGCTCCAACCGAGTTGAAAACCTTTTTCAATCGTTGTACGCAGCGGCTACCAAAACCCAAACACATATTCCGAAGCTCTTTCAAAGATTGCTGCAGTTTTGTATTTTCGTCAGCTTCAGCTTCGTATTTTGTCTGCAAATTTTTTCTCTCTTGTTCGAAGCTCTCTGATTTTTGGAGAAGTTCCCCGTTTAATCTAGTATTTTTGGCTTGCGCTTCTGCAAGAGAACCCTCCGTTGCTTGGAGTAGGAAATCTTTCTTCTCAAGGGAAGCTTCGTACTCTTTAATTTTGTTTTCTAAACCCTCGATTATAATTTCTTTCTTTTTATCTTCGAGGCCTTGCTGCATTTGCAGTGCTTTGCTTAGCAACATACTCTGTAGAAATAAACTTTCATCAACAATTTTGCTTCATCGCAAAAATAAAAAAGAAAAATTTTGCTTCATCACAACAATTTTACCTTGAAGTTGGAATAAAACAAACTACCAATGATATGTTGTCGCCGATAGCTGCTAATATCGGCTTCGAGCTTCGGGAAACCAACACTCTTCGATAGAGTGCTGATTATCTTCGCCCCGGTGCGGTCGCGAACGCATCCAAAGGCCTCTTCATCGATCCCACCATAGAGCATGGCTCCTGGCTGGTAGCCATAGGAAATGCCATATTCCTGTAGCTCCTTCTTTTCGGCCTTAGGTAGTTCTTGCCCGACCAGGTTCCAAAGGTCGAAGTCTTTTTCCTCCGAAGCAGCATCAACAATTTTCTTTCCTTTGTCAAGCACTAGGGCCATGAACTTTTCTACAGCCGCAGCTGTTTCTTCTATAGGCATACACAATAGCAATTTATCAATTCCAGATAGTGTGCTCTCCAAGTTGGCAGCTTCGGTGGCAGCTGTAGCTTCGGCAGAAATATTTGCTTCGGCAGTGGCCGAGGCCGATGGTAGCGTCCGTTCAATGGCTTCCATTACAGTACCAATCCTTCGCTTTTTATGCCTGACCACCTTTTTTGTAGCCAAAGGTTCGTCCTTCTTCTGTAAAAGCTTCGTCAGTTCCGGTCCTAGAGGACTTAGCAGCTTGATAGGTAGAGATTCAGTCATTACCTTTAAAATTTCTGCCACTTCAACAATAGGAGGTGTTGAACGAGTCTCCTCTTCTACCTCGGTTACCTTCGGCTCTGGGGTTGCAGCTTTTCTTTTCTTCAAAGCTGCCACCTTCAGCTCGGGAGTGGATTTTCTCTTCTCTAAAATCTTCTCATCCTCCTTCACCATTCTGGCAGCTTGTCTGTTCAAAACGCTAACAATCCTTTTCCTTTTTGCCCCTTCGGCACCCTTGTTGAGCTACTCATAATCAGGGTATTCAAATTTTAGAGCGTCCATTACCCGGTTTAACCTTCGTTTTGGCCGGGTGCCGAAGGCAGCTGTCATTAATTGGTCTTCTTTTTTGGTATAGTTCCCCAAAAGTTCATTACACATAGTTTCAATCATTTCCAGCCATTCTTGGCAAGGCTCCTTGAACTGTTTTTCAAATTTAAAGCGATAAGGTAATTGAACAAGTTCATATTTCTTCTTTGTTCCCTTCATCTTCAGCATCCCCCAATCACTTGACGTTGGATACGTCCGGTTGGCTAGGTATTCATGCACCAAGTCCCTGGTGCCGATCTGTTCAGCCACCACCCTGAATTCTACCTCGGCCAGCTGGCATGTTGACCTAGCTGCATGTTGCACAGGGGCCTGGTCATTCCGAAGTTTAAGGTCAGAGGGAACATGATCATCGTCATCAGTTTCCCCCTCTTCTTCTCATCAGCCTTGATGTAAAACCATTCACCTTTCTACCCGGTTGGCCATTTGGTGCGGTAACTGAGAACTGGAGCCTTCGTATCCTTGCGATACGCAAAATTGTAGCAGCCAAAATTTTCATGCAGCCTATCTGCCCTAGCCTTCGTCTGGTAGTGCAACTCATGCACTCGGCAGAATGCTTCGGCATCTGGGCTCATCCCTTGGCTTCGAAGGGCCCAGATGAAGACACTAAGCCTAACAATGGCGTTAGGGGTCAGCTGATGAAGATATATTTCGAAATTTTCAAGACTTCTCCTATCATCTCGTTCAAAGGAAGTCTTTGAAAAAACTCTTAAAAACCACTACTTCATCATCCTTCGGCGCTAGGGTGGTTTCTTCTCCGGCAAATCGGACAAGTTTCCTTTCAGCTTCCCCAAAGTAGCCTAGCTTCATCATCATAGGCATGGCAGCTTCAGACACAGTAGATTTGTCAAAATCTAGATGGCTGGGTTTTGATGGGATCAAAATACTATAATCTTCTTCATCCTCTTCAATATCTTCTTCTTCAACAATGGTATGTTCAGCTTCGGCAACAGCAGTACCTTCGTCAGTTTTTCCCTCCATCACAACTAGACCTGATTGTCTCATGACTTCAGAAATTGGTGTTGTCTCGGTGACCTCGGTCTCTTCTCCTTCACGAGTCACCCTTGCAGTCAAGCGCACTCTGGCCATCTGATGAGTTTTTTGCGGTTTTTACGAAGTTGCTGTTTCTTTTTCGCAGTTTTGACGAAGCTCGCTCTTTTTGACGAAGTTAACTCTAAATGATGAAGTGCTCGCTTGAGAGCGTAGTGAAAAAAGCTCGGCTATGGTTAAATTTTTTAACAGCACAACAATGCAACGACAATGAATGTTGTGGTAACTCTGCACCAACCCGTCTGTTTATATAGTGCTGCAGGTGGGAATGTGAATCACCAAATCAACCGCACCCGCTGAACGGTGGACCACTCGGCGCTTGGAAGGTGAACCGCCAGATCGCTTGTATCCGCTGAACGGTGGACCACCTGACGCTTGAGTATTTTAATCGTTTCTCGGCAACGAGCTCAAGGAAGGTGTTTTTCGGACCTTCGGCATTCCGAAGCCTTCGAGAATTTTCGCGGATCGAGCTCGTTACAAAAAACGATCTAGCACCGTGAAGGGGCTACTGTTGGGGGCCTTCTTCTTCGCCGAAGGTCCTCTAAGCAAAAACACCTTCGGCAGGACAATATGCAAGTAGACATAATGCAAAGGTATATGCCGAAGCTACAATCCGGGGAGCTTCGGCATGACGACGCTCCTTGAAACGAAGGGCAACATCGAATTAAAGAGGAAAAGACCGTTTAGCCCATGATAACTTGTGTCATGTTTGTAATTAGTTATTAAGGACATAAATTTAATTTTGGCAGGGTTGCTTCCCATGCCTATAAATAGGTGAACAGTACGCTGACTGGTATTCACTCGCACGTCACACTTGGATTCTCACCTTCTGTCAAGGCAAAGGTATAAATGTAATTCAATATCATTGATGTTTATTCATGATTATATAATGAGAGTATAAATAGTCTAATGGTATCATATGATTATTCATGTTTTATTTATATGTATCATATGATCCTGCTCTTCATTATGTATTGAGATGATGAAGGTATGTCCTTCATGAACTTCGTCTGAAGATCATTATATCCTAAAGGAGGTAATGCTTCGAAGGACGAAGTTATTTGACCATTAACATTTGTGTTGCCTTGTTCTTAATCCATAGTATTTGAGAACAAGTCCCCAACACTGCCGACCCCATGGACGCCGAAGACTAGCTATGCGCATGGTACCCGCGGAAATATCGGTGGTTGAGCCTCGAAACCACCCAACACTATAGTTCGCTAGTTGCACCGTGTTTGGGCGTCAAAACCCAAATGTACAATTCTGATGGGAGTTAGAGGTGGCACGTGGTGTAATCATGAATGGTGCGTCAAGGCAAAGCAACTTTGTGAAGAGTGTGTGACAGTGAGATCGAACTACTAGGAGTTAGTCTATTTTGCCCCTTCCTAAGTGGATAGGCTCGCTCTTTGTATCTAGGGGTAGTTTAGAGAAGTAGAATAACTCTCTATAAATGGGTGGTGGCTGATTGGTTCAACTATCACTTTAGCACCTTCATTCTCCGTCGCTTAGTTTGTAACCTCACTTTCATATTTAGCTAGGAGATCCTTAGAAGTTTTCGAACTACAACATCTAAGACCTTGGATTATTGAGGAAGTGTGGTCGTAACCGCACTTAGTCTGATGATGACATCACTATCATTGATACAACTATACCAGCGACCACTTCACCATTCGTAGCTAATCAAGGACCAATGACACGAGCCCGTGCACGTAAACTTAATTATCAGGTGAACTCGTTCCTTGCTATTGAAGCTAATTCTTCTTTAAATGAGGTACTAAAGCCTTGCGATGACTTTATTATGCTCAGGTGTTTGGGAGGTGAACCATCTTGGACTGGAGAAGGCAACAAGGCAATAAAGACTGCTGCACCCGAGAGGATTTCGTAACAGTATCAAGTACAAGTTTAAATGGGGCATATCTTCCAACTTCCAAGGCCGTTTAATGCAAATAAATACTTGTTGGAAAGCTCCCTTCGTCTACTTGCTGGTGGATCAAAAATTAATGGGAGACTACACCCGAGGCGTCCAGGAACTGCCGAGGGAACTTCATGACTCCACCAGAATTCCTTCTTCCTATTTCTCTATTTAAGCAACTAGCAGCCACCAAAGAACTTGGGTTTTGTTTGATGTAAGTTTAGCCTTTGCTACTTCCTTGTAAACGCGTGTGTCGGCTAGACCACCCGAATACTTGAAACGGGACCCCAACTTTATCAGATTCGTGCGTGTTTGCTTGTTATCTTGTTCTTGCTTGTTCTCGATTGCTTGCAGGTTCAAGGCTGTTCTTGGCACGGCAAGAGCAGCAACAACAGGAGCTGGTGTAACTACGCTAAGGCGCAGCACCCTTGTGGTTGTTGTAGTCGGATAGCACAACGTCGACCTCCACCCCAAATCGTAGTTATCAGGAGACGGTGTACCTGTCGCTCAAGGCGCCACACCATCTTGGTTGTGGTAGTCGGGCAGCCAACATCGTTCTTCAACAAGTTTTCCACCTCCATCATCTCTCATCGAAAGATCGGGCACCCTTCTACCCGTTGGGTTCATCATAGTCCATGCTGACCAGTTTGTGAGTTGCACCATTATCCCAAAGACTAGAAAGACTATGAGGAACTTTGTTGAGCTGATCCTGTATGCGAAGAATAAGTGGGTGGATGGGCAGAAAACTGGTTCTATGTGCGCTGCTCAGGTGGCGAAGGTTGGCCTCGGCCGAGCATAATGTCTCCATTCAGCTATGAAGTATTTCTGCTATACGAGGTTGTGGAGAGGGACCAACACGATCGAGTCTTCAGCTTTGCCATGGTAACTAGCAGTGACCATGACTTGGTTGAGGAGTACTTGGCCTACGGGGAGTGTGGCCATTGAGTAATGGGTGGTGTTGGGGACTTGTTGTAAAATGCTATGAATCAAGAACAAGGCAACACAGAATGTTAAAGGTAAAAATCTTTCGTCCTTCGAAACATTATTTCCCTTAGGATTTAATGATCTTCAGACGAAGGTCATGAAGGACATACCTTCGTCATCGCAATATACGTTATGAAGGAAGAAGTATATAACATATAAGAGACAACATAAATGAATATAAACAGTCAAATAACATTATTGATTCATTCTCATTATATTATCTTAGAAAGATAGAAACAATATTGAATTACAAATGTACCTTCGGCTTGATAGAAGGTAAAAGTATAAGTGTGACGCACGAACAAGTACAAGTCAGCGTGAACAATACGGGGGTACTGTTCATCTATTTATAGGCACAGGACACAGCCTGTGAGAAATTACATTCATGCCCTTTACATTTATTATTAACTTATATACAATTCTATGAGGACTAGATAGCATTTTCCCCTTTAAGTCGGTTCCTTTTTCCGCCATTTAGCCGAAGCTCACCTGCGCGTAGCTTCAGAGCAACTCCAACCTTCGTCACTATCATGCTTTTTACATCATACATGCTTTTAACCCGAGTCCGAAGGTACCTGAAGACCTTCGGAGGACGAAGGCCCCCAACAGGTGGTCTGTTGGACCAGTGACGTGAAGGGACTTCGCTGGATTCCTGAAGCCGATTTTAAGTCTGGTTTTTTATGTGGACATGGTTGACCGTTCGGGAGACATATTCATGGTGGAGGTTGAGAAAGAAACAAAAAATTTGGTTGGCCCAATGTCAGAACATGAGTTTGAGAAAGGCATGGAGCTACGTGGAGACGAGGTCTACCTTCATCGTGTTTTCTGTCAAATGAGGTTTGCGTATGAGGTGCATAAGGTGTGCCTGAAGAGGAGGAAAGCGAAGAAGACGCCGACATGGGTTCATGTCCGCTCCTAGACGTTGATGGGCACTCTGTCGTCCTATGAAGGTTGGCTTGAGGAGTGCGAAACGATGGATTGTAAGGGATATGCCTCCAACGTGCGAGTGCAAGGACGTTCCGCTAGCCAGAGTAGCAAGATATTTAGTTATATATCCATACTCGCATAACATTCGAGATGTCATTGCAGTAGCAATGGATCTGTAAGGGAAGGCGTCCGTCCTAGTTTACAATGTTGTAGACGTGATGGGCCAATCCAAGAAGAGGAAAGCTCGTGTCGCAAAAGCGGTGGCCACGTCGAAGTCGAGAAAGGAAGCAAGGATGGCAGCCCCGACCTTGGCGGCAGTCAATCCTTCGCCACTTTCAACTGTGGATTACGATATCTCTAGCATTGACTTGGTGCTAAGGTCGCCACCAAGGGCTAGATCACCGACACGTGTGTTTTTTAGCAACAAAACTTGTTGTGATGTGTAGGCGGGGCGTTGGCTGTCCAAGGGACTTTGGCTAGGGAAACCTCAAAGGCGAAGCCTGATAGGGTGTGTATGCCTCCATCCTAACGAAGGGTCGGGCTAATGACTCTAATATCTCAGAGATTGCCTTGAGGGGGTTAACGTTGCTTCGCACTTCTAGACGGTGAGTATTTTTGTTTTTAGTTGCCTCCTCTAGTTGGGGTTGCACTGATGGGGCATTATCTCTACTAGCTTGCTGTTGTTGCGGACGCGCTAGCCCATGTGGCAAAATCCCAGGAACAAGTGGTTGCTGCCAAGGCGGAGTGTGTGGAGGCTAGGAGGAGGCTGATGTTCAATAATATTAAGGTCGAGAAGTAGACAAAGAGGGCAAAGTTTCTTGAGGGTGAGGTTGAGTTCCTACGAAAGGAGATGGCCATGTTAAGGGTGCAGAAGGACTTCGCTTTGAAGGAGCTATTTGTCCAACGGCTCTGCTCGGAGGGCTTTGAGCCGAGTGTGTAGACTAACGCCCAGTGGTCTTCGAAGGTTTCCGCCGAGTGTATAAGTCACTAGGGGTAGCTAACCGTCCGCTGGAGTTTGAGGGCGATGACCTCTGCGACCGCTGGATACAGTGGTTGTGGGCAAATGTAGGGGCTTCCTGACATCATCCATGGATTGATAACCTTCTCTGCCCTCATTGGAACCACATGGCATTCCTGGCCTTGGAGGACTTCATTGTAAACCGTTGTGTTTATAGCCACGTGGCATTGATTCGCGAGGTGTGCAACCACGTGGCATGCCCTGCCTCAGAGGACTTCGTTGTAAACCGTTGTGTTTACAGCAAGGTCAGCATAACCACGAGAGCCCATATATTGTTGAATTCACATAGTATATATATATATAGGGCAGATCTATTCATCACCCTATGTGATGGACCCAATGGTCCATCACCTCGACCACTCGGCGCGCCAGCACGGCTCCCCTACGCTCGCCAAGCTAGCTGGCCGAGCTAGCCTGCTCAGTTGGCTGACCGAGCCGCCCCTGCGCCCGCCCGAGCCGACCGACCGAGCCGATCAATATGAAAATGACTGAAAAACAAAGAATGACTTAATATTGTCTAGACTCTAGATTGACTGAAAAAACCAATAATATCTAATAAACATAGGGAGAGTGACTGAAAACAAAGAAATGACTTAATGTTTCCCTGAAAAATAACTTGATGTTTCCATAAAAACATGAATGACTGACTTAAAAACAAAAAAATTCTGAGAAAACATGAAAAATACCTGAAAACAAAAATGACTTAATGTTGCCAAGATTTTTAATAGAATGACTTAATGTTTGGACTCCGGAATGACTTAATGTTACTCTCGAATTCTAAAATAACTTAATATTTATGTTACATGTACTTTGGAATGACCTAAAGTTACCTAGAATGACTTAAATGTTGTCTGGACGCTAGAATGACTTAATATTTTCTAGAATGACTGAACCAATGACATAAGAATGTCTAAGAACACCCACAAAAATGGCTGAAGACAATAAATAACTTAATGTTTTCTAAAAAATGACTTAATATTTACTAGAATGACTTAGTGTTGATTGGAATGACTTAACGTGACTAGGAAACGAGCTGTGCGGGGGGCAAACTCGTGCAGGGCCCCGAGCCACGCGGTCGGAGCCGTGCAGGGCTAAGCCGGGCGGGCCGAAGCCGCACGGGGGCAGAGTCGTGCGCCAGGATGGTCCGGGTGATGGACCCTAGGTAACGAATAGAGTATATATATTCATTGGGTTTGTTTGTATTGGGCCAAAACCAACAGAGGCCATCCCTGTGCAACCACTTGCGGATACTACTGCTGCAGCGGAGGCTCTTCCACCTGCTGCCGGGGTTACGATTGAGATGTTGCCAGTCGAGGCTGCAATGTGCATGGCGAGGTTTAGTTTTTATTTGTAAGAAAACTTCTTTAAGCAATTTTTTTGCAGGTTCTTGTTTGGGGCCTGCGCAGGGCGATTTTTATTGCTTATTTTGTAAAGGAAAAAATCCTTTGGATGTTGTGATTTTCACTACACCCTTAGCTTGATGGAGTATGTCAGACTATGGCAGTATAGATGATTTTTTAGTCAGAGCCATCCGTCAATGAATAGGACTTGGATTTTTTGCGGTGATGGACAATAAGTCTTTTGAGGAGGACTTAGACTTTTTTGTCGCATTGGATGTTGAGTTGTCAGTTGTTGCTGATGCAGGCCATAGTTCTTCTTCTAGCATTTCGGAACGAGGGGGACTCCGCCCGTGACATCAACACGTGGGCGAGTTGTCACCCAATGGCGGAGACGGCTGAAATTGAGTGAGCTTGATGAGGACATCAACACCAACACGAGTACATCTACACCAGCAGCACCTTCTCCAACCCAGGCACCATCTTCCCCAGTCCAGGCGCCACCCCTTCCACCTGGGCCAATGACTCGGGCCCGTGCAAGAGAATTGAACTACATCATGCTGTTAAAGAACGAAGGCCCAGAAGATTAGAAGATGGCCCAATAGGAAGGCCCGGATGGGGCGCCTAGGGAAGTCGTGAACAGTAACCGCGGTACTGTAGCGCTGGTCCTACTGTTCACGCCTCTCCTCTATTTAGTCAGAGTCCTGTTTCATTTAGAACTCGAGTTTTGTTTTACATCTAGCTTTAGCTACCCTAGAACACGCACAAATACGTGTTGTCCTCTGTGATTCAGAACTCCACCTCGAGTGATATTAAGATTGCTCGCATCTTTTTCTTGTTCGTTCTTCGATTGAACATAGATCAGGCCGATCTCGCATTAGCAAGGTCGGTAACCATTGGGACTTGGTTCAGCGATTGCATTGGCGCTTCGGGTTCGCTCGTCCTAGTCGGATCATGAGGGTCTACTTCCACCAAATCGGCATTATCTCCACTCACCGAAAGATCGGACACTCCAGCTCTATCAAGTGGTATCAGATTTCCAGGTTGATCGGTGAGTTTATCGAGTGTTTTTTTCTCTTACAGTCCACAAAACCACATAAAAATTTAGGTTAGACCTTATCCCAGCAACCTTTTGAGCCTCACACTTTCTTTCAATAATCTGCATTATTGAATTTGTGTGCTTTCATGTCATTTGTTACTAGTTGCATTGTGTTATTCCACCATTCAAACCCTAGCGCGCCGCCACCATATTCCGTTTGATCACGCCACAAACTGAGTCAACGCCGCTTCCTTATTTTTCTCCTTCGGTTACGTAAAAAAACAAAAAAAGACAAACCGAGTCAACGCCGCTTCCTTGTTTTTCTCCTTCGGTTACGTAAAAAAAACAGAAACAAAAAAAAGAAAACGAAGGAGAAAGGATACAAAGCGGTTGTCTCATCTCGGTCGTTTTAAACATGCCTTCCTTAAAACCGGGCATAACTTTTCGCTCGGTTGTTCAAAAAATCTGAAATTTTTACAGGAGCTTGTTGACACCATTTTGAGGCCGGCCAAACTCACCTACGGTCTGTTTGGTTTCGATAAAATTGTCAAAAAAATTCAGGAAAATAAAGAAAAAAATTCGTCAAAGTTCTCGCACGCTTTTTAGAGAACTTCCTGATTTTCTGTAGACCACATTTGAACTCTGTTTTAGGTGAAACTTCGTGTAGCTCCTATTTTGTTGCTCCTTGTGCTGAGAAAAATATCAAAAAAATCATACAAAAAAGAAAAACAAAATCACCTGTGATTCCTACTAGTGCCTTTTTGTCCTCGCTAGTACAATTTTTACTGTACTGCCATTCTGCTAGTTTCATTCGTCCTTTGTATTTGTGGCCAGCAATATAGTTTCGTGTTTTGCACTATAATTCAACTTTGCATTATTGTTTGATCGTGCTAATCCTTGACTTGAGTGCAGCCTACCCAAAACTCCACATATTTCTACGACGAGAAGCTTTCTGTTTCTCCAGGCAATCGCTCATCCAATCTTTCACCAGTTCCACCTGTTGGATGCAATTCACTACTGTGGCTTGGTAAGAACGGATAAGAACTTGATAACAGCATTCCATTGAGCGAGTTGTCACCACCATTTCCCTATTGTCGTCGGTTTTTCTCCTTTTGGTGTTTTGGTGTTTGCGCTATCTATGGCAGGAGCACACGACACGGTGGATGCCCAGTTGCTAGAAGTAAGGGGACAAGTTGATGGACTTGCTGCTGACATTAGGACGATGCATGAATGGCTTGATTCAACGGTCACTTCGACGACCGAGCGTTTCCACCAGCTTGACCTTGCTCAAACGGCGACTCGCTCCACACTCGACACCATCCTGGCGCGCCTTGATGCGTTGACCACAAAGATGGAGCAGGACTACGGCGGTGACACTGAGCAGGACGATGGAGATCGACGTGGTCGTGCACGCCGTGTGGTTCGTCATCCCCTTAATGACTTATTTTCTAAGATTAAATTTAAAATTCCACCTTTTAATGGCAAATATGATCCTACTGCATATCTTGATTGGGAGTTAGAGGTTGAACAAAAATTTTCATGCCATGATATTGCTGCACATTCTCAGGTTAAAGCTGCTATTAGTGAATTTACTCATTTTGCTTTAATTTGGTGGCGTGAGTATAAAATAAAACATCCCACTACCATTCCAACCACTTGGGATCAGTTGAAAGCTGCGATGCGACATCGATTTGTGCCTTCGTATTATGCTCGTGATTTGCTTAATAAAATGCAGCGTTTTCAGCAAGGTTCTCAATCTGTTGAGGACTATTTCCAGGAGTTACAAAAAGGTATGATTCGTTGTGGGATATTGGAGGACAACGACGCTGTTATGGCACGTTTTCGTGGTGGTTTAAACCGCGAAATCCAGGATATACTTGATTATAAGAAATATTATGATATGACTACTTTATTTGAATATGCTTGCAAAGCTGAACGTGATGTGCAGGGACGCCGCTCGAAGCCATATTCTAACCCTTTTGCAGGATGAAGCTCGACATCCACCTCAGCACCAGTTTCCCCTGCGCCATCCACGTCCACCACTACTCCACGCGAGAAGACGACCAAACCAGCCAGCACTGCCCCACCCACAGGTCGTACACGGGATATTCAGTGTCATCGCTGTAGAGGATTTGGCCATGTGATTCGGGACTGCCCAAACAAGCGCACTTTGCTCATTCGTGACGATGGTGAGTACTCTTCCGCTAGTGATTCTGAAGAAATTGAACATGCACTACTTGCCACTGACAATGCAGCTCAGGCGGAGGTACATGTCAACCCGGGTGACGCTGATAGGTATGAAAGTCTTGTTGTGCAGTGTGTTCTTAGTACACAGGTCGCTTTGCCCGAGAAGAATCAGCGACACACTCTGTTCCATACAAAGGGTGTTGTGCAGGAGCGGTCAATTCGCGTCATTATCGACAGCGGCAGTTGCAACAATTTGGTGAGTACCATGCTAGTCGAAAAGTTGTCGTTACCCACTCGTAAGCATCCAAACCCATATCACATTCAATGGCTTAATGATGGTGGTAAAATAAAAATCACACGTTCCGTGCGTGTTCCTTTCTCCATGGGTGCTTATTCTGATTTTGTTGATTGTGATGTTATTCCCATGGAAGCATGCTCTTTGTTACTTGGTCGACCTTGGCAATATGATACTGATAGCTTGCATCATGGTCGTTCGAATCATTATTCTTTCATTTTTAAGGGTCAGAAAATAATTATACATCCAATGACACCTGAACAAATTGTTAAAGATGATCTTGCCCGAGCTGCTATAACTGCTAAACAACTTGATCCATCGCCCTCTGTTCCTTCTGAAATCAAGTTGAAGGCTCCTGTTTTACTTGCTACACATGTTGATTTTGATGATCTACACGGTGCTCATTTGCCATGCTATGCACTTGTATGCTCTAATGTCCTCGTTTCACTTGATGATGCACCATCTTTGGCTATTCCCCCTATGGTTGCTAACCTTTTGCAGGAGTACGCTGATGTCTTTCCCAAAGACTTACCACCGGGTCTCCCACCGCTTTGTGGCATTGAACACCAGATCGACCTCATCCCTGGCGCACAGCTTCTGAACCGCGCACCGTACCGTACAAATCCGAATGAGACGAAGGAGATTCAGCGCCAGGTACAGGCGTTGCTTGACAAGGAATACATTCGTGAGTCTCTTAGCCCTTGCTCTGTTCCTGTGTTACTTGTTCCCAAGAAAGATGGGTCATGGCATATGTGTGTAGACTGTCGTGCTATTAATAACATCACTATTCGTTATCGATATCATATACCACGCCTTGATGATATGCTAGATAAGCTTAGTGGTGCCATTATTTTCACTAAGATTGATTTGCATAGTGGTTACCACCAGATTAGAATGAAACTGGGTGATGAATGGAAAACGACTTTTAAAACGAAATTTGGTTTATATGAATGGTTGGTTATGCCGTTTGGATTGACTAATGCTCCAAGCACTTTTATCCGAGTGATGAATGAAGTTCTGAGGCCCATTGTTTGTGGTTGTTTATTTTGATGATATCCTTATTTACAGCAAATCTAAGAAAGAGCATTTGGAACATTTAAGTGTTGTTTTTGATGCATTGCGTGCTGCCCAGTTATTTGCTAACATTGAAAAATGCATCTTTTGCACACGACGTGTCTCGTTTCTTGGTTATGTTGTTACTCCACAGGGCATTGAGGTGGATAGCAGCAAGATTGCTGCCATTCAGGAGTGGCCTACACCGACGACGGTCACACAAATTCGGAGCTTTCTTGGACTTGCCGGTTTCTACCACAGATTTGTTCGTGATTTTAGCTCCATTGCAGCGCCTCTACATGAGCTTACAAAGAAAGATGTGCCGTTTGCTTGGAGTGATTCGCAGGAGGTAGCGTTCAGCACTTTGAAAGATAAGTTAACCCAAGCTCCCCTATTGCAATTGCCTAATTTTAATGAAGTGTTTGAGCTTGAATGCGATGCTAGCGGTATTGGGCTAGGTGTTGTTTTGTTACAAGAAGGAAAACGAGTTGCTTATTTTAGCGAAAAATTAAGCGGTGCTAGTATGAAATATTCTACTTATGATAAGGAGCTTTACGCTTCAGTGCGCACTTTGCATACATGGCAGCACTATCTTTGGCATCGTGAGTTCATAATTCATTCTGATCATGAGGCTTTAAAACATATTCGTACCCAAACAAATCTGAACCGTCATCATGCTAAATGGGTAGAATTCATTGAGTCTTTTCTTTACATTATTAAACACAAGAACAGGAAGGACAATGTTATTGCTGATGCTTTGTCTCGTCGCTATACCATGCTGTCACAGTTAGATTTTAAAATCTTTGGTTTGCACACTGTGAAAGATCAATATGTTGACGATGCTGATTTTAAAGATGCTTTCGGCCATTGTATTAATGGGAAACCATGGGGCAAATTTCACATACAGGATGGGTTCCTGTTTCGCGCTAACAAGCTATGTGTTCCAGCTAGCTCGGTTCGTCTTTTGTTGTTATAGGAAGCGCATGGAGGCGGTCTCATGGGACACTTTGGCGTCTACAAGACACATGAGGTGTTGGCTGCCCACTTCTTTTGGCCTCGGATGCGCGCTGATGTTGAGCGCCTTGTTGCACGCTGCACTACTTGTCAGAAAGCTAAGTCACGGTTGAACAACCATGGTTTGTATATGCCTTTGCCTGTTCCTACTTCCCCTTGGATTGATATTTCGATGGATTTTGTTTTGGGATTGCCTAGAACTAAGAAGGGGAGGGATAGCATTTTTGTGGTTGTTGATCGATTCTCCAAAATGGCTCATTTCATACCTTGTCATAAGACTGATGATGCTAGCAATGTTGCTGAATTGTTTTTTAGAGAGATTATTCGTTTGCACGGTATTCCCAATACAATAGTCTCGGATCGTGATGCTAAGTTTCTCAGTCATTTTTGGAGATCTCTGTGGAATAAATTGGGAACTAAATTGTTGTTTAGCACCACTTGTCACCCTCAGACTGCTGGTCAAACTGAGGTAGTTAATCGAATTTTGTCTACCATGCTTAGGGCTGTTTTAGACAAAAAATTGAAACGTTGGGAGGATTGCTTGCCTCATGTTGAGTTTGCTTATAATCATGCAACACATTCTTCTACAAAGATGTGCCCTTTTCAAATTGTTTATGGTTACATTCCTAGGGCGCCTATTGCTTTGTTTTCGCTTGATGCTGCGGACGCCCCACACATAGATGTTGTTGCACATGTTGAACAAATGATTAACCTCCATGAACAAACTCAACAAAACATTGCTGCTGCTAATGCTAAATATCAGATTACTGGTAGTAAAGGCTGGAAACTAATTACTTTTGAACCTGGTGATATGGTTTGGTTGCATTTGAGAAAGGATCGTTTTCCTACTTTGCGCTGTTCTAAATTGATGCCTCGTGCTGCTGGTCCTTTTAAGATACTAACCAAGATTAATGCTAATGCTTATATCCTTGACCTGCCTCCGGAGTTTGGTGTTTCCACTAGTTTTAATGTTGCAGATTTGAAACCGTATGCGGGAGAAGATGAGGAGTTGCCGTCGAGGACGAGTTCAGTTCAAGAAGGGGAGGATGATGAGGACATCAACACCAACACGAGTACATCTACACTAGCAGCACCTTCTCTAGCCCAGGCACCATCTTCCCCAGTCCAGGAGACACCCCTTCCACCTGGGCCAGTGACTCGGGCCCGTGCAAGAGAATTGAACTACATCATGCTATTAAAGAATGAAGGTCCAGAAGATTAGAAGATGGCCCAATAGGAAGGCCCGGATGGGGCGCCTAGGGAAGTCGTGAACAGTAACCGCGGTACTGTAGCGCCAGCCCTACTATTCACGCCTCTCCTCTATTTAGTCAGAGTCCTGTTTCATTTAGAACTCGAGTTTTGTTTTACATCTAGCTTTAGCTACCCCAGAACACGCACAAATATGTGTTGTCCTCTGTGATTCAGAACTCCACCTCGAGTGATATTAAGATTGCTCGCATCTTTTTCTTGTTCGTTCTTCGATTGCGCACAGGAAACGATCTTCGTGATCAGGCTGATCTCGCATCAGCAAGGTCGGTAACCATTGGGAGTTGGTTCAGCGATTGCATTGGCGCTTCGGGTTTGCTCGTCATAGTCGGATCATGAGGGTCTACTTCCACCAAATCGAAATTATCTCCACTCACCGAAAGATCGGGCACTCCAGCTCTATCAGAGCTTACGCTAGGGATGGTGTATCGGTGAGGGGACCTATTAGAGGCAGGGTCTTTGCACCTTGGTGTTGGCGACAACATTGTAATGGACTTTGAGCCCCGTCGTGCGGCCTTATCTGGGGCACTAAGTGGATACCCTGCTCACCCTTGTGTTGGTGAGATATAGCTTAGACCGCTATTAGAGGGGTAGGAACTCATAATATTGATATTTGATTATAGGGAGCTTGGCCTTGTTGTGAAGGAGCCCATAGCTGTTAATAATGTACGGTTTGCGGCTTGTGCAATTGCGCTTGTAATAACTGTGATCGGTGACTTCACGATGGTCTTCGGTCGATAGCTTGGACGCGAAACGCTACCCTCATCCCCCTTGTTAGGTGGGGACCATCGTGACGTTGTATGGTGTGATACCCAATTTTATGAAAAGAAGTTAAATCTTTTTCTCTCTTCTTTCGTGCTTTGTGCCATTGGAGTTTTGGAGTCCATGGAGGTGAATATCTGAGTTAAACGGTAGAATTTTGGTATTCATTTGCTGGGACCGGGAGCTCGGATGGGAGAATGGGTTGCGAGCCGTTGATTTCACATCAAGGGCATCAGAGGCCCCTCACCCCTCTATACCCTAGTCGCCCCCACCCACTCCCCTTTGCAGCCGCCGCCCCTCCCTCTCCCTCAAGCAGCCGCCGCCCCTCCCTCTCCCTCAAGCAGCCGCCCCCCTTTCCCCATCCTCCCCAAGCAGTCTCCCCATTCCCATCAAAACCCTAGCCGCCCCCCCCCCCCATTCCACTCCTCCAAGGTGCAGCCACTCTCTCCCTTGGTTCTCTTTTGGTTTGTGCAAATCTCCATTGGAGGATTGGTGGGAGGAAGAAGAAAGGGGTGAAGAAGGAGTTCAAGGTGATCTTGTTTTCTATTTTGTAATTATGCTGCAATTTCATTGGGTTATCCGTTCTCCTAGGAAAATTGGCGAGGGTGCTTGTGGCGGAGCCGCCCAGACTATTCCAGCTTAAGTGCCCAAGTTTCGCCTTAGATGCAACGACACACTTAAATCGGAATAAACTGACAATTCCTATGGCGGAACCACCCAAATTATTCTAGCTTAAGTGCCGAGTCATGCCTTGAAGGCAGCAACACACTTAAATCGGAATAATCCGTCAGTACCTCGGATCTAGTCCGATAAAGCCACTTATCCAGGATCGAATACCACTAGCTCACTCGAAGGTGAGGCACAGAGAAATGCAATAAAGCATAATACCATAAATTAAGAATGTATCATTAGTGATTACATTATTGGAGTTTCAGAAATAATAACCATAAATTTTAATGCAGTGGAAATAACTAATGGAGAAAACCGAGTAACATGGCGAAGCTTGGCCACGCTACTCCTCCTGGTCCTCTCCTGCGGAAGCAGTAACCCTCTCGACCATCTATCTCGGTGGCAGGGATGAAGGCCAAGTCACACCAGCAACCAAATCATCCAAGGAGTACCTGCAAAAATTATGCCACAAGCAAGGCTGAGTATACTAATACTCAGCTAGACTTACCCGGTGTGAGGAGTCTACTCCTCTACCTCTAGACCATGAAGCTATTTGGCTGAGGGGTTTGGTTTGCCAAAAGCACTAGCTGTGTCTAAAATAATGTTTTATCTTTTCAAGTTCTAGAATAATAATTTAGACTAGATGAGTACATAGCGATTCATATATGGTATCAAACACCAATCAACATATTTTGAAAGTAACCTCATTTCACTTCTTACTCGATGCAGCAGCTTGGATCAAGCAGTCTCACTAGCTGCGAGAAGCAAACGATTCGAATCGAGTTTTTAACCTTGCAAGGTAAACCTAAACACATGATGTGGCGAGGCACTCCGTCCCCACACACATCAACCGTCCCCATCGTTTCCCTGTCAACAGAAAGGAGCTCACCGCTTTGGCATACAATGCCCCATTGACCTCGGCTACCACCGTGCAGTGACCACACTTGTACCCACCATATCTGGAATGGGAGACCATGTCTCAGGACGCGTTAGGAGGGCAATCTGCGGGCAGGTTCACTCAGGTACTAGGCTTAATGATTTACCATATTTCTCGGCATATGTTTAGTACGTTCAAACACCTGACTCATGGTACCACACATTAATCCTTATTCCAATTTTTTGTCTCGTAGTCAATGCAATCCCTATGGATCGTTGTCCACAGACCATCATTATTCCGATATAAAAATGGATACAACCAATTCCTGACCTCGCGCGAGTGCTAGAAAAATCACTCGACTTCTACCGAGATCCCTAATTAGCAAAGCAGCTACTCAACCTAGCATACTAGTATCCATCTCAAAAGGAATCCTGAGTTCATGCAACTAGGGTTTCAGGCAACTCCTACACTTAAGTGCACAGTACAAGCTTACAAACATTAAGTGCAGTAAAATAGCATATATAACGGTTATGCATAAAATCGGGGCTTGCCTGGAATTCAACACTTAGATAGTGTTTGCTAGATGATACTCTCTTGGCGAGCATCCACTGGTTAAGTCCATCCTTCTTTGGGTCATCCACCAACTGCATCTTGTGGTTGGCACCACATCACTTGCACGATCATCATCTCTCGGTCCTAAATGAGATGCAGGATGCATATGTATGAATATGATGAAATATATCACAATACATTCAAATACACGGTAGCGAACTAACATTAAATTGTAAGACAACATAAACAACCACACTCTAGCATTAGTTATCTACACGTTATCGGCGTTCAGCATTAATACCACTAAAAAGACGACAAACATTTTATATATTTACGCAACACAATACGACATCACAATACATGCATTTACTACGCTCACCTTAATCGTTCATTGGTTCTCCTATTGACCACACAAGAGCAACCAAGACAACGTAAGTTTAAATAGGACATAGGCATCAATAACTACGGAACTCCTATATCACAATCAACTAGAGAAAGAAACATATAAAACATGACGCACATGCAATATTAAGCTTAGTCATGGCAAGTTTACATTAATTAAGTGCTAACCAAACATTTTTAGCAAAAAAAAGGGTGAACTAAACAATCAAATGAGCACTTGCAGATTTTTAGAAAGCAACACAGCAGTTACTTGTTTTAATCAAAAAGTCTTCAAATATTAATCCAAAAATAGCAATCTAGGACTTTCTGGAAAGCTTAAAAAGTAAACTACAACTTTGGTAGTTTTACCTCAACATGATTCAACACTTAGCAAAGTCAAAAAATGCTAACACGACAACTCTATCCAGATTTGGACAGATTCAGACTTGCGACTTCAAAAATTCATAACCAGAGACTCATGCATCCAAAACAGGTGATCCTAGACTTTCTGGAAAGATAATGAAATTGTCAACAAAATATTTATAAACATATCAAGGTGATTCAATATGCAATTAAGGATAAAAGACATTAGAAGGCTTTGCTATCCAGATTTGGACAGATTTAGACTTCACACTTCAAACACCTATAACTTAATCTTAAGACCACCAAAAAGAGTTATACAAGACTTTTTGGAAATCTTAGAAGAAGTACTATATAACTTTTATAATCACCAAGAAGTGATTCTATGTTTAACTAAATTAAACAATACAGTTTTCGAAATCTGTTCTAACAGTGGGCAGAACACAACAACCAGTCTGTAAAATTCATAACTCTTAAACTATTAGGCCTATGGTTATGAAATTTTAAAATAAGCAAGATAAGAAAAGAATCTAGAACTTTCTTATAACGACCATGAACTGATTGTAAAATTAGCTTAAGCAAACAATGCAATCTCTGAAATCTGTACAAAAATTGGACAGATTCAGTTACTGAATTTGTGAAAAGCATAACTTCTAAATGATCAGACTTATGGTTGTCAAGTTTTAACACAAGTAAGATAATAAAGTTATCTAAAACTTTTATATATGGCTTTTCTACAGAAAACATGATTTAGTTCATTAAACAAACAGCACAGCGAAAATAGTGCCTGCAGCCCAAAATAGCAACTAATAAATTTCAGCTCCTATTTACTTTAAGAATTACCATGTTCTAGAGACTGGAATTACTCTAACACTTTACTATTTATTAGAGTTAAAACAATCAAATTAGGACCAACCAGTCGACTTACTAATTTTTATCCAAGTCATTTTGTATTACTAGCTTAATCATAATATGCATATAAGTCTATTACACCTTCTTTGCCCGAATGACAATCCTCAAGCCCAACATTCATCACACATATATAATGTACTTAGATCACAATCCAGCACCACTAAATCATATGATGTGTCTATTTCATTTTTCATATACATCCAATTAGCATATGTGATGGGTATCACGGTGAAGGCATAACACATCTAGACCCGACTCATAACTGGGGGGGATGACTACTTGGTCACGTCACCACTGCACTACCCAAGCCGAAACAATTTCCTAGCCACATCAACCAAACTTCTAATTGCGTAAAACCTACACCTCCTTGTCACGAATACAACCATATTGCGGCATGCACTCGAGACACTTGATCCATGTAGCGCAACCATGTATACGATGCACCATGGCACACACACCCACATACGTCCACTAATTCAATCCTCACATAACTTGTATTTCCAAACTTACTCATCACATTAAACAAGCATGACACATCCATTTCTCTAAGCTCCCTATGCATCCACCCATACACTCGTTGGCTTTTCAAACGCAAACATACCTACACGTACCACTTTCTCCTCCATGAATTTCGATTCGCATACAACATATTCACACACATATTTGCACATCGATCAATTTATACGAATCGTAAACCACCAATCTCCAACTCGAAATCACCATGCATTTACTTCCCAAATCATGAACGCATACATGTTTATCATATGAACCGAGTATTTCAACATGCACTCTACAACATAGCCTCACCACGCATAATTTGTACTTCGAATCTACTTGACCACCCGAAGCGTCTACTCGAAATCATGAACACAACCATACTACGACCTACCACCGAAACATTCCAACCACATCTATTCAATTCATTAATCGAGTCGATCGAGAGCGACATGCACTGGCTCACCATAAACAAACCCAATCGATGTTTATAAGAATGATGGTGATTCCGATTTGTGCATAGCTCCAAACATCCGACGAGCGTTGAGCGGCTTGCCTTCTCCTACACGCAAAACACGGCGTTCCTTTCCTCCACAAAAAAAGCACACATACACAATTAATCATAGGAAAACAACACCGATGTGGAATCGAACAAGGATCATCGCGATCTCACCGGGGGTGAACGACGTAGATGTTAGGGCTGCGTAAAACATCAAACACCCGGTGAGCGTCGATGGAGCTGCAACAACACATCTCCCTCTCATGCATTATGTTGAACACCATGTGCACAGCGAAAAGGAGCAAGGGGAGGGGCTGTCCTAGGAAGGAGACAGGGGTGCTGGTGAGTTGTGGTTGTGGGGAGCGCAGGGCCATGTGCCGTGGCTGCGCGCAGGAAAGTTGAAGGTCCGGTAGAGCTCAAGCAGAGCGCACTGGAGGAGCACGACCGCTGGAAGGAGGGATCCCAGCGCCATGGATCTGATGGGGAAGGGGCGCCATGGGGAGTTGGAGGAGCTGCTGCTCGCCTGGAGAAAAGCAAGGAAGGCGTCAACGTCTACAACAGAGGGGCGCCGAGCTAGAGGGGGCAGAGGTCCGGCCATGGCTGCCAGCGGTCGAGAGAGCATAGAGAGAGAAAAAAATGGAGCAGCAGGCCAAGTGGAGCAGCTGTCCCTAGCATTGGAGCTTGGCCTAGAGGGGAGGAGCCAAGGGGGAGGGGCTGTGAAAGGGAAATAGGCTTACACCTTTTTCTAATTGATTTTGGTGGTTGAATTGCCCAACACAAATAATTGGACTAACTAGTTCGCTCTAGACTATAAGTTCTATAGGTGCCAAAGGTTCACAACAAACCAATAAAAAGACCAAGAAAGGGTTCAAACAAAGAGAGCAAAAGACAACCGAAGTGTGCCCTGGTCTGGCGCACCGGACTGTCCGGTGTGCCACCGGACAGTGTCCGGTGCACCACCGGATAGTGCTCGGTGCACCAGGGAACTCAACTCCGAACTGCTCACCTTCGCGAATTCTGGGAGTCGCTCCGCTATAATTCACCGGACTGTCCGGTGTAGCACCGGACTGTCCGGTGTGCCAGCGGAGTAACGGCTACTACAGCGCCAACGGTCGTCTGCAAGAGGAGTTAATGCGCTACAGTGCGCGCAGAAGTCAGAGCAGAGCCAGAAAGCGCACCAGACAGTCTACAGGACCTGTCCAGTGCATCATCGGACTGTCCGGTGGCCCAAAAGACAGAAGCTCCAACGATCGAACCCTAACGGTCGGGTGACGTGGCTGGCGCACCGGACAGTGTCCGGTGGTGCCCCGGACTGTCCGGTGCGCCATGCGACAGCAGCCTCCACCAAACGGCTAGTTTGGTGGTTGGGGCTATAAATACCCCCAACCACCCACCATTCATAGTATCCAAGTTTTCAGCCTTCAAACACCTTACAAGAGCTATAGCATTCAATACAAGACACAACCAAAGAGATCAAATTGATAGAGCTGGAGTGCCCGATCTTTCGGTGAGTGGAGATAATTCCGATTTGGTGGAAGTAGACCCTCATGATCCGACTACGACGAGCGAACCCGAAGTGCCAATGCAATCGCTGAACCAACTCCCAATGGTTACCGACCTTGCTGATGCGAGATCGGCGTGATCACAAAGATCGTTTCCTGTGCGCAATCGAAGAACGAACAAGAAAAAGATGCGAGCAATCTTAATATCACTTGAGGTGGAGTTCTGAATCATAGAGGACAGCACGTATTTGTGCGTGTTCTGGGGTAGCTAAAGCTAGATGTAAAACAAAACTCCAGTTCTAAATGAAACAGGACTCTGACTAAATAGAGGAGAGGCGTGAACAGTAGGGCCGGCGCTACAGTACCGTGGTTACTGTTCACGACTTCCCTAGGCGCCCCATTCGGGCCTTCCTGTTGGGCCATCTTCTAATGTTCTGGGCCTTCGTTCTTTAACAGCATGATGTAGTTCAATTCTCTTGCACGGGCCCGAGTCACTGGCCCAGGTGGAAGGGGTGGCGCCTGGACTGGGGAAGATGGTGCCTGGGCTGGAGAAGGTGCTGCTGGTGTAGATGTACTCGTGTTGGTGTTGATGTCCTCATCATCCTCCCCTTCTTGAACTGAAGTCGTCCTCGACGGCAACTCCTCATCTTCTCCCGCATACGGTTTCAAATCTGCAACATTAAAACTAGTGGAAACACCAAACTCCGCAGGCAGGTCAAGGATATAAGCATTAGCATTAATCTTGGTTAGTATCTTAAAAGGACCAGCAGCACGAGGCATCAATTTAGAACGGCGCAAAGTAGAAAAACGATCCTTTCTCAAATGCAACCAAACCATATCACCAGTTCAAAAGTAACTAGTTTCCGGCCTTTACTACCAGTAATCTAATATTTAGCATTAGCAACAGCAATGTTTTGTTGAGTTTGTTCATGGAGGTTAATCATTTGTTCAACATGTGCAACAGCATCTATGTGTGGGGCTTCCGCAGCATCAAGCGAAAACAAAGCAATAGGCGCCCTAGGAATGTAACCATAAACAATTTGAAAAGGGCACATCTTTGTAGAAGAATGTGTTGCATGATTATAAGCAAACTCAACATGAGGCAAGCAATCCTCCCAACGTTTCAAATTTTTGTCTAAAACAGCCCTAAGCATGGTAGACAAAGTTCGATTAACTACCTCAATTTGACCATCAGCCTGAGGGTGACAAGTGGTGCTAAACAAACAATTTAGTTTCCAATTTATTCCAGAGAGATCTCCAAAAATGACTGAGAAACTTAGCATCACGATCCGAGACTATTGTATTGGGAATACCGTGCAAACGAATAATCTCTCTAAAAAACAATTCAGCAACATTGCTAGCATCATCAGTCTTATGACAAGGTATGGAATGAGCCATTTTGGAGAATTGATCAACAACCACAAAAATGCTATCCCTCCCCTTCTTAGTTCTAGGCAATCCCAAAACAAAATCCATCGAAATATCAATCCAAGGGGAAGTAGGAACAGGCAAAGGCATATACAAACCATGGTTGTTCAACCGTGACTTAGCTTTCTGACAAGTAGTGCAGCGTGCAACAAGGCGCTCAACATCAGCGCGCATCCGAGGCCAAAAGAAGTGGGCAACCAACACCTCATGTGTCTTGTAGACGCCAAAGTGCCCCATGAGACCGCCTCCATGCGCTTTCTGTAACAACAAAAGACGAACCGAGCTAGCTGGAACACACAGCTTGTTAGCGCGAAACAGGAACCTATCCTGTATGTGAAATTTGCCCCATGGTTTCCCATTAATACAATGGCCGAAAGCATCTTTAAAATCAGCATCGTCAACATACTGATCTTTCACAGTGTGAAAACCAAAGATTTTAAAATCTAACTGTGACAGCATGGTATAGCGACGAGACAAAGCATCAGCAATAACATTGTCCTTCCCGTTCTTGTGTTTAATAATGTAAGGAAAGGACTCAATGAATTCTACCCATTTAACATGACGACGATTCAGATTTGTTTGGGTACGAATATGTTTTAAAGCTCATGATCAGAATGAATTATGATCTCACGATGCCAAAGATAGTGCTGCCATGTATGCAAAGTGCGCACTAAAGCGTAAAGCTCCTTATCATAAGTAGAATATTTTAGACTAGCACCGCTTAATTTTTCACTAAAATAAGCAACTGGTTTTCCTTCTTGTAACAAAACAGCACCTAGCCCAATACCGCTAGCATCGCATTCAAGCTCAAACACTTTATTAAAATCAGGCAATTGCAATAGGGGAGCTTGGGTTAACTTATCTTTCAAAGTGCTGAACGCTACCTCCCGCGAATCACTCCAAGCAAACGACACATCTTTCTTTGTAAGCTCATGTAGAGGCGCTACAATGGAGCTAAAATCACGAACAAATCTGCGGTAGAAACCAGCAAGACCAAGAAAGCTCCGAATTTGTGTGACCGTCGTCGGTGTAGGCCACTCCCGAATGGCAGCAATCTTGCTGCTATCCACCACAATGCCCTATGGAGTAACAACATAACCAAGAAACGAGACACGTCGTGTGCAAAAGATGCATTTTTCCATGTTAGCAAATAAATGGGCAGCACGCAATGCATCAAAAACAACACTTAAATGTTCTAAATGCTCTTTCTTAGATTTGCTGTAAATAAGGATATCTTCAAAATAAACAACCACAAACAATCCTATGAAGGGCCTCAAAACTTCATTCATCACTCGCATAAAAGTGCTGGGAGCATTAGTCAATCCAAACGGCATAACCAACCATTCATATAAACCAAATTTCATTTTAAAAGTCGTTTTCCATTCATCACCCAGTTTCATTTTAATCTGGTGGTAACCACTACGCAAATCAATCTTAGTGAAAATAATGGCACCACTAAGCTCATCTAGCATATCATCAGGGCGTGGTATAGGATATCGATAACGAATAGTGATGTTATTAATAGCACGACAGTCACACACATACGCCATGACCCATCTTTCTTGGGAACAGGTAACACAGGAACAGAGCAAGGGCTAAGAGACTCACGAATGTATCCCTTGTCAAGCAACGCCTATACCTGGCGCTGAACCTCCTTCATCTCATCCGGATTTGTACGGTACGGTGCGCGGTTCGGAAGCTGTGCGCCGGGGATGAGGTCGATCTGGTGCTCAATGCCACGAAGCGGTGGGAGACCCGGTGGTAAGTCTTTGGGAAAGAAATCAGCGTACTCCTGCAAAAGGTTAGCAACCATATGAGGAATAGCCAAAGATGGTGCATCATCAAGTGAAATGAGGACACTAGAGCATACAAGTGCATAGCATGGCAAATGAGCACCGTGTAGATCATCAAAATCAGCACGTGTAGCAAGTAAAATAGGAGCCTTCAACTTGATTTCAGAAGGAACAGAGGGCGATGGATCAAATTGTTTAGCAGTTATAGCAGCTCGGGCAAGATCATCTTTAACAATTTGTTCAGGTGTCATTGGATGTATAATTATTTTCTGACCCTTAAAAATGAAAGAATAATGATTCGAACGACCATGATGCAAGCTATCAGTATCATATTGCCAAGGTCGACCAAGTAACAAAGAGCATGCTTCCATGGGAATAACATCACAATCAACAAAATCAGAATAAGCACCCATGGAGAAAGGAACATGCACAGAACGTGTGGTTTTTATTTTACCACCATCATTAAGCCATTGAATGTGATATGGGTTTGGATGCTTACGAGTGGGTAACGACAACTTTTCGACCAGCATGGTAATCGCCAAATTGTTGCAACTGCCGCTGTCGATAATGATGCGAATTGACTGCTCCTACACAACACCCTTTGTATAGAACAGAGTGTGTCGCTGATTCTTCTCGGGCAAAGCGACCTGTGTACTAAGAACACGCTGCACAACAAGACTTTCATAACTATCAGCGTCACCCGGGTTGACATGTACCTCCGCCTGAGCTGCATGGTTAGTGGCAAGTAGTGCATGTTCAATTTCTTTAGAATCACTAGCAGAAGAGTACTCACCATCGTCACGAATGAGCAAAGTGCGCTTGTTTGGGCAGTCCCGAATCACATGGCCAAATCCTCTACAGCAGACACTGAATATCCCGTGTACGACCTGTGGGTGGGGTAGTGCTAGCTGGTTTGGTCGTCTTCTCGCATGGAGTAGTGGTGGACATGGATGGCGCAGGGGGAACTGGTGCTGAGGTGGATGTCGAGCTTCGTCCTGCAAAAGGTTTAGAATATGGCTTTAAGCGGCGTCCCTGCACTTCACGTTCAGCTTTGCAAGCATATTCATAAAGTAGTCATATCATAATATTCCTTATAATCAAGTATATCCTAGATTTCGTGGTTTAAACCACCACAAAAACGTGCCATAGCAGCGTCGTTGTCCTCCAATATCCCACAACAAATCATACCTTTTTGTAACTCCTGGAAATAGTCCTCAACAGATTGAGAACCTTGCTGAAAACGCTTCATTTTATTAAGCAAATCACGAGCATAATACGAAGGCACAAATCGATGTCGCATCGCAGCTTTCAACTGATCCCAAGTGGTTGGAATGGCAGTGGGATGTTTTATTTTATACTCATGCCACCAAATTAAAGCAAAATCAGTAAATTCACTAATATCAGCTTTAACCTGAGAATGTGCAGTAATATCATGGCATGAAAATTTTTGTTCAACCTCTAACTCTCAATCAAGATATGCAGCAGGATCATATTTGCCATTAAAAGGTGGAATTTTAAATTTAATCTTAGAAAATAAGTCATTAGGGGGATGATGAACCACACGACGTGCACTACCACGGCGATCTCCATCGTCCTGCTCAGTGTCACCGCCGTAGTTCTGCTCCATCTTTGCGGTCAACGCATCAAGGCGTGCCAGGATGGTGTCAAGTGTGGTGCGAGTCGCCGTTTGAGCAAGGTCAAGCTAGTTGAAACGCTCGGTCGTCGAAGTGACCGTTGAATCAAGCCGTTCATGCATCATCCTAATGTCAGCAGCAAGTCCATCAACTTGTCCCCTTACTTCCAGCAACTGGGCATCCACCGTGTCGTGTGCTCCTGCCATAGTTAGCGCAAACACCAAAACACCAAAAGGAGAAAAACCGACGACAACAGGGAAATGGTGGTGACAACTAGCTAAATGGAATGCTGTTATCAAGTTCTTATCCGTTCTTACCAAGCCACATTGGTGAACTGCAACCAACAGGTGGAACCGGTGAAAGATTGGATGAGCGATTGCCTGGAGAAACAGAAACCTTCTCGTCGTAGAAATATGTGGAGTTTTGGGTAGGTTGCACTCAAGTCAAGGATTAGCACGATCAAACAATAATGCAAAGTTGAATTATAGTGCAAAACACGAAACTATATTGCTGGCCACAAGTGCAAAGGACGGATGGAACTAGCAGAATGGCAGTACCGTAAATATTGTACTAGCGAGGCCAAAAAGGCACTAGTAGGAATCATAGGTGATTTTGTTTTTCTTTTTTGTATGATTTTTTGATATTTTTCTCAGCATAAGGAGCAACAAAATAGGAGCTACACGAAGTTTCACCTAAAACAGAGTTCAGATGTGGTCTACAGAAAATCAGGAAGTTCTCTAAAAAGCGTGCGAGAACTTTGACAAATTTTTTTCTTTATTTTCCTGATCTTTTTGACAATTTTATCGAAACCAAACAGGTCGTAAGCTAGTTTGGCCGGCCTCAGAATGGTGTCAACAAGCTCCTGTAAAAATTTCAGATTTTTTGAACAACCGAGCGAAAAGTTATGCCCCGTTTAAGGAAGGTATGTTTAAAACGACCGAGATGAGACAACCGCTTTGTATCCTTTCTCCTTCGTTTTCTTTTTTTTGTTTCTGTTTTTTTTACGTAACCGAAGGAGAAAAACAATGAAGCGGCGTTGACTCGGTTTGTTTTTTTCTGTTTTTTTGACTTAACCGAAGGAGAAAAATAAGGAAGCGACGTTGACTCGGTTTGTGGCGTGATCAAACGGAATATGGTGGCGGCACGCTAGGATTTGAATGGTGGAATAACACAATGCAACCAGCAACAAATGACGTGAAAACACAAATTCAACAATGCAGATTATTGAAAGAAAGTGCGAGGCTCAAAAGGGTGCTGGGATAAGGTCTAACCTAAATTTTTATGTGGTTTTGTGGACTGTAGGAGAAAAAAACACTCGATAAACTCACCGATCAACCTGGAAATCTGATACCACTTGATAGAGCTGGAGTGCCCGATCTTTCGGTGAGTGGAGATAATTTCGATTTGGTGGAAGTAGACCCTCACGATCCGACTACGACGAGCGAACCCGAAGCGCCAATGCAATCGCTGAACCAACTCCCAATGGTTACCGACCTTGCTGATGCGAGATCGGCCTGATCACGAAGATCGTTTCCTGTGCGCAATCGAAGAACGAACAAGAAAAAGATGCGAGCAATCTTAATATCACTCGAGGTGGAGTTCTGAATCACAGAGGATAGCACGTATTTGTGTGTGTTCTGGGGTAGCTAAAGCTAGATGTAAAATAAAACTCCAGTTCTAAATGAAACAGGACACTGACTAAATAGAGGAGAGGCGTGAATAGTAGGGCCGGCGCTACAGTACCACGGTTACTGTTCACGACTTCCCTAGGCGCCCCATCCGGGCCTTCCTGTTGGGCCATCTTCTAATCTTCTGGGCCTTCGTTCTTTAACAGCATGATGTAGTTCAATTCTCTTGCACGGGCCCGAGTCACTAGCCCAGGTGGAAGGGGTGGCGCCTGAACTGGGGAAGATGGTGCCTGGGCTGGAGAAGGTGCTGCTGGTGTAGATGTACTCGTGTTGGTGTTGATGTCCTCATCACAAATCCTCTCCCAAGTCCAAAGATCATTCCAATCAAATAGTGACTCGTGAGAGAAAGACTTGTGTTCATTTGAGCTCTTGTGCTTGGATTGTTTTTCTTCTTCCTTCTTTCTTGTGTTCAACTCAATTGTAACCAAGACAAGAGACCCCAATTGTGTGGTGATCCTTGTGGTGACTTAGTGTCCCGTTTGATTGAGAAGAGAAGCTCACTCGGTCTAAGTGACCGTTTGAGAGAGGGAAAGGGTTGAAAGAGACCCGGTCTTTTGTGACCACCTCAACGAGGAGTAGGTTTGCAAGAACCGAACCTCGGTAAAACAAATCACCGTGTCATCCGCCTTATTTTCTTGTGATTTGTTTTTCGCCCTCTCTTTCGGACTCGAATTTAATTCTAATGCTAACCCCGGCTTGTAGCGTGTGCTTAAGTTTGTAAATTTCTGATTCGCCCTATTCACCCCCCCTTTAGGCGACTTTCAATTGGTATCAGAGCCCGGTACTTCATTAGAGCCTAACCGCTCGAAGTGATGTCGGGAGATCACGCCAAGAAGGAGATGGTGACCAGCGAGAAGCCCGCCATAAGCCATGGGAAGGCTCCATCCGGGGAGTCCGGCAATAAGGTGAAGGGATCCCCTTCACACGACAAATCGCGTCGGAGCGGTGATAAAAAGAAGAAGATGAAGAAGGTGGTCTACTACGAGACCGACTCTTCATCACCATCCACCTCCGGCTCCGACACGCCGTCCGTCACTTCTAAGCGCCATGAGCGCAATAAGTTTAGTAAGATCCCCTTACGTTATCCTCGCATTTCCAAACGCACCCCTTTACTTTCCGTCCCACTAGGCAAACCCCCGGTTTTTTACGGTGAAGATTATTGTATGTGGAGTGATAAAATGAGGCATCATCTAACCTCACTCCACGCTTGTCATATGACTCGAACGAAGTAGCCCAAATCCGGCACTTCAACTCCCAAGCCACCACTATACTCCTCGCCTCTCTAAGTCGAGAGGAGTATAACAAGGTGCAAGGGTTGAAGAGTGCCAAAGAGATTTGGGATGTACTCAAGACCACGCATGAAGGAGACGAGGTGACCAAGATCACCAAAAGGGAAACGATCGAGGGAGAGCTCGGTCGCTTCATGCTTCACCAAGGAGAGGATCCACAAGCCATGTACAACCGGCTAAAGACCTTGGTGAACCAAGTGCGCAACCTCGGGAGCACCAAGTGGGATGACCATGAAATGGTCAAGGTTATTCTTAGATCACTCGTATTTCTTAATCCCACTCAAGTTCAATTAATTCGTGGTGATCCTAGATATAAGTTAATGTCTCCCGAGGAAGTTATAGGCAAATTTGTGAGCTTTGAGTTGATGATCAAAGGCTCCAACAAAATCATCGAGCAAGGCACCTCCTCTACACCCGATGTACAACCCGTTGCATTCAAGGCAACGGAGGAGAAGAAAGAAGACTCTACACCTAGTAGGGTCCCCATCGACGCCTCCAAGCTGGACAACGAGGAAATGGCGCTCATCATCAAGAGCTTCCGCCAAATCTTCAAGCAAAGGAGGGGGAAGGACTACAAGCCCCGCTCCAAGAAAGTTTGCTACAAGTGTGGTAAGCCCGGGCATTTCATTGCTAAATGTCCATTATCAAGTGATAGTGATAGGGGCGACGACAAGAAGGGGAGAAGAAAGGAGAAGAAGAAGTACTACAAGAAGAAGGGCGGCGATGCCCATGTTTGCCGGGAGTGGGACTCCGACGAGAGCTCCACCGGCTCCTCCTCTGACGAGGACGCCGCAAACATCACCGTCACCAAGGGCCTTCTCTTCCCCAACGTCGGCCACAAGTGCCTCATGGCAAAGGACGGCAAGAAGAAGATGGTAAAATCTAGATCCTCCACTAAATATGCAACATCTAGTGATGAGGCTAATTCTAGTGATGATGAGGATGATTTATTAACACTTTTTGCCAACCTAAGCATGCAACAAAAGGAGAAATTAAATGAATTAATTAGTGCTATTCATGATAAGGATGAACTCTTAGATAGCCAAGAGGACTTCCTAATTAAAGAAAATAAAAAGCATGTTAAGGTTAAAAATGCTTATGCTCTAGAGGTAGAAAAATGTGAAAAATTATCTAGTGAGCTAAGCACTTGCCATGATATTATTTCCAACCTTAGAAATGAAAATGCCAAACTAATTGCTAAGGTTGAGAAATCAAATGTTGATGATGATTCAATTGACAATCTTAGAAATGATAATTCTAGTTCGATTGCTAAGATTGAAAAATTGAATGTATCTCTTGCTAGCCTTAGAAATGAGAATGAAAAATTAATTGCTAAGGCTAAGGAATTATATGTTTGCAATATTTCAATTTCCAATCTTAAAGATGAGAATGACATTTTACATGCTAAGATTGTTGAACTAAATTCTTGCAAACCCTCTACATCTACCATTAAGCATGTTACTATTTGCACTAGATGTAGAGATATAAATGTTGATGCTATTCATGATCACCTAGCTTTAATTAAACAACAAAATGATCACATAGCTCAACTTAGTGCCAAAATCCATGAGCATGACTTAGAAAATGAAAAATTTAAATTTGCTAGAAGCATGCTCTATAGTGGGAGACGCCCTGGCATTAAGGATGGCATTGGCTTCCAACACGGAGGCAATGTCAAACTCAATGCCCCTCCTAAAAGATTATCTAACTTTGTTTAGGGCAAGGCTCTCATGCCTCAGGATAATAAGGGTTACATTTTGTACCCTGCCGGTTATCCCGAGCACAAAATTAGGAGAATTCACTCTAGGAAGTCTCACTTTGGCTCTAATCATGCTTTTATGTATAAGAGTGAGGCATCTAGCTCTAGGCAATCAACCCGTGCTAAATTGCCTAAGAAGAAAACTCCTATTGCATCAAATGAACCTAGTATTTCATTTAAGACTTTTGATGCATCTTATGTTTTAACTAACAAATCAGGCAAAGTAGTTGCCAAATATGCTGGGGGCAAACACAAGGGGTCAAAGACTTGTGTTTGGGTACCTAAGGTGCTTGTTTCTAATGTGAAAGGACCCAAGACCGTTTGGGTACCTAAGAATGAGGCCTAAAATTGTTTTGTAGGTTTATGCAACCGAGGGCTCAAGTTGGATCATCGATAGCGGGTGCACAAACCACATGACAGGGGAGAAGAAGATGTTCTCCTCCTATGAGAAAAACCAAGATCCCCAAAGAGCGATCACATTCGGGGATGGAAATCAAGGTTTGGTCAAAGGATTGCGTAAAATTGCTATATCTCTTGACCATTCTATTTCCAATGTTTTTCTTGTAGATTCTTTAGATTACAATTTGCTTTCTGTTTCTCAATTATACAAAATGGGCTACAACTATCTTTTTACGGATATAGGTGTTACTGTCTTTAGAAGAAGTGATGATTTAGTAGCTTTTAAGGGAGTGTTAGAAGGTCAGCTATACTTGGTAGATTTTGATAGAGCTGAACTCGACACTTGCTTAATTGCTAAGACTAACATGGGTTGGCTCTAGCACCACCGACTAGCTCATGTTGGGATGAAGAATCTTCATAAGCTTCTAAAGGGAGAACACATTTTAGGACTAACCAATGTTCATTTTGAGAAAGACAGGGTTTGTAGCACGTGTCAAGTAGGGAAGCAAGTTGGTGCTCATCATCCACACAAGAACACCATGACGACCGACAGGCCGCTCGAGCTACTCCACATGGACCTATTCGGCCCGATAGCTTACATAAGCATCGGCGGGAGTAAGTATTGTCTTGTAATTGTGGATGATTATTCTCGCTTCACTTGGGTGTTCTTTTTGCAGGAAAAATCTCAAACCCAAGAAACATTAAAGGGATTCTTGAGACGGGCTCAAAACGAGTTCGGTTTGAGAATCAAAAAGATTAGAAGCAACAATGGAACGGAGTTCAAGAACTCACAAATATAAGGCTTTCTTGAGGAGGAGGGCATCAAGCATGAGTTCTCTTCTCCCTACACACCACAACAAAATGGTGTAGTGGAGAGGAAGAATAGAACTCTATTGGACATGGCACGGACCATGCTTGATGAGTACAAGAATTAAGATCGGTTTTGGGTCGAGGCGGTCAACACTGCTTGCTACGCCATCAACCGGTTATATCTTCACCGAATCCTCAAGAAGACATCATACAAACTCCTCACCGGTAAAAAGCCCAATGTTTTATATTTTAGAGTCTTTGGTAGCAAATGCTTTATTCTTGTTAAAAGAGGTAGAAAATCTAAATTTGCTCCTCAGGTTGTAGAAGGCTTTTTACTTGGTTATGATTCAAACACAAGGGCATATAGAGTCTTTAACAAGTCCTATGGACTAGTTGAAGTTTCTTGTGACATTGTGTTTGATGAGACTAACGGCTCTCAAGTAGAGCAAATTGATCTTGATGAGCTAGATGATGAAGAGGCTCCATGCGTCGCACTAAGGAACATGTCCATTGGGGATGTGTGTCCTAAGGAATCCGAAGAGCCTCCACAAACATAAGATCAACCATCTTCCTCAATGCAAGCATCTCCACCAACTCAAGACGAGGATCAAGCTCAAGATGATGATGAAGATCAAGAGGAGCCACCTCATGAGGAGCCACCTCAAGAGGAGGACAATGATCAAGGGGAGATGCTAATAATCAAGACAAGGAAGATGATCCAAGACCGCCACCCCCAAGAGTCCACCAAGCAATCCAACGAGATCGCCCCGTGAACACCATCCTCGGTGACATTCATAAGGGGGTAACCACTCGATCTCGTGTTGCTCATTTTTGTGAACATTACTCTTTTGTTTCCTCTATTGAGCCACACAGGGTAGAGGAAGCACTTCAAGATTCGGATTGGGTGCTGGCGATGCAAGAGGAGCTCAACAACTTTACAAGGAATAAGGTATGGCATTTAGTTCCACGTCCTAACCAAAATGTTGTAGGAACCAAGTGGGTCTTCCGCAACAAGCAAGATGAGCATGGTGTGGTAACAAGGAACAAAGCCCGACTTGTGGCCAAGGGATATTCACAAGTCGAAGGTTTGGATTTCGGTGAAACCTATGCACCCGTAACTAGGCTTGAGTCAATTCGCATTTTACTTGCCTATGCTACTTACCATGGCTTCAAGCTTTATTAAATGGACGTGAAAAGTGCCTTCCTCAATGGACCAAACAAGGAGGAGGTCTATGTTGAGCAACCTCCCGGCTTTGAAGATAGTGAGTACCCTAACCATGTTTATAAACTCTCTAAGGCACTTTATGGGCTCAAGCAAGCCCCAAGAGCATGGTGTGAATGCCTAAGAGATTTTCTTATCGCTAATGGCTTCAAAGTCGGAAAAGCCGATCCTACTCTCTTTACTAAAACACTTGCAAATGATTTGTTTGTATGCCAAATTTATGTTGATGATATTATATTTGGGTCTACTAACGAATCTACATGTGAAGAGTTTAGTAGGATCATGACTCAAAAATTCGAGATGTCTATGATGGGGGAGTTGAAGTATTTCTTTGGATTTCAAGTGAAGCAACTCCAAGAAGGCACCTTCATTAGCCAAACAAAGTACAATCAATACATACTCACAAAGTTTGGGATGAAGGATGCCAAGCCCATCAAGACACCCATGGGAACTAATGGGCATCTCGACCTCGACACGGGAGGTAAATCCGTAGATCAAAAGGTATACCGGTCGATGATAGGTTCTTTACTCTATTTATGTGCATCTCGACCGGATATTATGCTCTCCGTATGTATGTGTGCAAGATTCCAAGCCGATCCTAAGGAAGTTCACCTTAGGGCCGTAAAACAAATCTTGAGATATTTAGTTTATACTCCTAAGTTTGGCCTTTGGTACCCCAGGGGATCCACAATTGATTTAATTGATTATTCTGATGCTGATTGGGCAGGGTGTAAAATTAATAGAAAGAGCACATCAGGGATTTGCCAGTTCTTGGGAAGATCTCTGGTGTCTTGGGCTTCAAAGAAGCAAAATTATGTCGCTCTTTCTACCGCCGAAGCTGAGTATATTGCCGCAGGCCATTGTTGCGCGCAATTGCTTTGGATGAGGCCAACCCTTAGGGACTATGGTTACAAATTAACCAAATTTTCTCTTCTATGTGATAATGAGAGTGCAATCCGCATGGCGGATAATCCCGTTGAGCATAGCCGCACTAAACACATAGCCATTCGGTATCATTTTTAAGGGATCACCAACAAAAGGGGGATATCGAGATTGCATATGTTAACACCAAAGAACAATTAGCCGATATCTTTACCAAGCCATTAGATGAGCAAACATTTACCAAACTTAGGCATGAGCTAAATATTCTCGATTCTAGGAATTTTGATTGATATTTTGCACACATAGCTCATTTATATACCTTTGATCATGTCTCTTTCTTTGCTATGACTAATGTGGTTTTCAAGTGTATTTCAAGCTAAGTCATAGATTGAAAGGGAAATGGAGTCTTCGACGAAAACAAGGCTTCCACTCCACTCCATCGATTATTCATCCTTCGTCGTCGCTCCGCAACACACTCTCCAATTTGGTATAATCTTCACTCATATATTACTTACCATAGGGGGAGAAAGTAGTTAGAAGGGCTTATATTTCACTCAAATATCCGTTTTTTGGCGATTCATGCCAAAGGGGGAGAAAGTATTAGCCCAAAGCAAAAGGACCGCACCACCACCAATTTCAAAAAATTAGTCTTTCAACTTGTATTTAAAGAAGTGTTTTTCAAATTGGTATCTTATTTGTGATATAATTTCAAATTGGTATACCCTCTTCAAAATTAATATCTAAAACCCTCTTGAACACTAAGAGGAGGATTTCATTAAGGGGGAGTTTTGTTTAGTCAAAGGAAAAGTATTTGAAACAGGGGGAGAAAATTTCAAATCTTGAAAATGCTTCTCAAAATCCTATTCATTTACCTTTGACTACTTTGCAAAAGACTTTGAAAAGAATTTCCAAAACATTTGCAAAACAAAACATGTGGTGCAAGCGTGGTCCAAAATTTTAAATTAGAAGAAAGCCATCCATACATATCTAGTAGAAATAATTATTGGTTTCATTCCAAGTAACCTTTGCACTTACATTATGCAAACTAGTTCAATTCTGCACTTTTATATTTGCTTTGGTTTGTGTTGGCATCAATCACCAAAAAGGGGGAGATTGAAAGGGAAATAGGCTTACACCTTTTCCTAATTGATTTTGGTGGTTGAATTGCCCAACACAAATAATTGGACTAACTAGTTCTCTCTAGACTATAAGTTTTACAGGTGCCAAAGGTTCACAACAAACCAATAAAAAGACCAAGAAAGGGTTCAAACAAAGAGAGCAAAAGACAACCGAAGTGTGCCCTGGTCTGGCGCACCGAACTGTCCGGTGTGCCACCCGACATTGTCCGGTGCACCTGGGAATTCAACTCCGAACTGCTCACCTTCGGGAATTCTGGGAGCCGCTCCGCTATAATTCACCGTACTGTGCGGTGTAGCACCGGACTGTCCGGTGTGCCAGCGGAGTAACGGCTACTACAGCGCCAACGGTCATCTGCAACAACACTTAATGCTCTACAGTGTGCGCAGAAGTCAGAGCAGAGCCAGAAGGCGCACCAGATAGTCTACAGGACCTGTCCGGTGCACCACCGGACTGTCCGGTGGCCTAGAAGACAGAAGCTCCAATGGTCGAACCCTAACGGTCGGGTGACGTGGCTAGCGCACCGGACAGTGTCCGGTGGGGCACCGGACTGTCCGCTGCGCCATGCGACAGCAGCCTCCACCAAACGGCTAGTTTGGTGGTTGGGGCTATAAATACCCCCAACCACCCACCATTCATAGTATCCAAGTTTTCAGCCTTCAAACACCTTACAAGAGCTATAGCATTCAATACAAGACACAACCAAAGAGATCAAATCCTCTCCCAAGTCCAAAGATCATTCCAATCAAATAGTGACTCGTGAGAGAGAGACTTGTGTTCATTTGAGCTCTTGCGCTTGGATTGCTTTTCTTCTTCCTTCTTTCTTATGTTCAACTCAATTGTAACCAAGACAAGAGACACCAATTGTGTGGTGATCCTTGTGGGGACTTAGTGTCCCGTTTGATTGAGAAGAGAAGCTCACTCGGTCTAAGTGACCGTTTGAGAGAGGGAAAGGGTTGAAAGAGACCCGGTCTTTGTGACCACCTCAACGGGGAGTAGGTTTGCAAGAACCGAACCTCGGTAAAACAAATCACCGTGTCATCCGCCTTATTTGCTTGTGATTTGTTTTTCGCCCTCTCTTTCGGACTCGAGTTTAATTCTAACGCTAACCCCGGCTTGTAGTGTGTGCTTAAGTTTGTAAATTTCAGATTCGCCCTATTCACCCCCCCCTCTAGGCGACTTTCAGGCTGCTCGCCATGGGTGCAGAGCTAGCAATAGGGGGAACATTCAGCCAGGGAGAAATGGGGCGAGCTCCTGGCAGGGGGTGAGCTCGGCCATGGCAAGAGCAGGGAAGGGCGCAGGCATGGGGACGCCCAGCCTGATGCTTGAGGTAGGAGAGGGGCAAGGCTCTGGAGAAGAGGAGCGCCATGGAGGAGAGGAGCTCGGCCACCATGCTGTGCTTGAGGATGAAGAAGGGGGAGGAGGGGAGGACGCCATGGGAAGGGAAGAAGCTTCCTGCGCCATGAACAGAGAGGTGGGAGAGTTGTGCGTGAGAGGAAAAATGGGAGAAGAGAGAGTGGTGGCTAGGGGGTAGATGGAAAATTTCCAATTTGCAAGGGGAGGCACTTCTATTTATAGACAAGTGCTAGGGCTAGGGTTTTAGTGGGGTTGCTTAGGGTAGAAGCAAACAAAAAAATACTACTGGATTTTGGCGGCGATTCATCAATGCGAGACTGAAACTGAGGCGACAAACGAGGAAAATCAGCGTCACGATGACGGACGATTAAGCACTTAATTTGGACCGAGAATTCGATTTGGCTTCGCTTTGAAATTTTCTTGCGCACTATTTTAGAAACAAATGTTTTTCTCTCAAACTCTTGATCGGCCTGCAAAAGAGTTAGTATATGTCTTTGATCGTCATCCCTGCACTTCACGTTCAGCTTTGCAAGCATATTCAAACAATGTGGTTATATCAAAATAATCCTTATAATCAAGTATATCCTGAATTTCCCTGTTCAAACCACCACGAAAACACGCCATAGCAGCGTCATCTGACTCAACCAAACCACAACGAAGCATACCCTTTTGTAACTCTTGGTAATATTCCTCAACAGATTGTGAACCTTATTGAAAATGCTGCATTTTGTTAAGCAAATCACGAGCATAATAGGAAGGAACAAATCTGTGGCGCATGGCAGTTTTTAATTGGGTCCAAGTAGTGACACTGTTAATGGGAATTTTTTGTTTATACTCACGCCACCAAATTAAAGCAAAATCAGTAAATTCACTAATGGCAGCCTTCACTTGGCTATTAGCAGGAATATCATGGCATGAAAATTTCTGTTCTACCTCCAATTCCCAATCAAGATATGCAGCAGGATCATATTTACCATTAAAAGATGGAATTTTAAATTTAATCTTAGAAAATAAGTCATTAGGGGGATGACGAACCACACGGCGTGCACGACCACGGCGAGCTCCATCGTCCTGCTCAGTGTCACCACCGTATTCCTGCTCCATCTTTGTGGTCAACGCATCAAGGCGTGCCAGGATGGTGTCGAGTGTGGTGCGAGTCGTCGTTTGAGCAAGGTCAAGTTGGTTGAAACGCTCGGTCGTCGAAGTGACCGTTGAATCAAGCCGTTCATGCATCGTCCTAATGTCAGCAGCAAGTCCATCAACTTGTCCCCTTACTTCCAGCAACTGGGCATCCACCATATCGTGTGCTCCTGCCATAGTTAGTGCAAACACCAAAACACCAAAAGGAGAAAAACCGACGACAATAGGGGAATGGTGGTGATAACTTGCTCGCTCAATCGAATGCTGTTATCAAGTTCTTATACGTTCTTACCAAGCCACAGTGGTGAACTACAATCAACAGGTGGAACCGGTGAAAGATTGGATGAGCGATTGCGTGGAGAAACAGAAACCTGCTCGTCGTAGAAATATGTGGAGTTCTGGGTAGGCTGCACTCAAGTCAAGGATTAGCACGATCAAACAATAATGCAAAGTTGAATTATAGTGCAAAACACGAAACTATATTGCTGGCCACAGGTGCAAAGGACGGATGGAACTAGCAGAATGGCAGTACAGTAAATATTGTACTAGCGATGCCAAAAAGGCACTAGTAGGAATCACAGGTGATTTTGTTTTTCTTTTTTTGTATGATTTTTTTGATATTTTTCTCAGCACAAGAAGCAACAAAATAGGAGCTACACGAAGTTTCACCTAAAACAGAGTTCAGATGTGGTCTACAGAAAATCAGGAAGTTCTCTGAAAAGCGTGTGAGAACTTTGACGAATTTTTTTCTTTATTTTCCTGAATTTTTTTGATAATTTTATCGAAACCCAAACAGACCGTAGGTGAGTTTGGCCGGCCTCAGAATGGTGTCAACAAGCTCCTGTAAAAATTTCAGATTTTTTGGACAACCGAGCGACAAGTTATGCCCGGTTTAAGGAAGGTACCTCAAGTGATGTTTAAAACGACCGAGATGAGTCAACAAGTTCCTTACTTTTTTTGTTTGTTCTCTGGTTCTATCCTTTCTCTTTCATTTTCTTTTTTTCTTTTGTTTTTGTTTTTTTTACGTACCCGAAGGAGAAAAACAAGGAAGCGGCGTTGACTCGGTTTGTGGCGTTGACTCGGTTTGATGTAACCGAAGGAGAGAAACAAGGAAGATGGTTGTGGCGCGCTAGGGGTTGATGTAACCGAAGGAGAAAAACAAGGAAGATGGTTGCGGCACGCTAGGGTTTGATGTAACAGAAGGAGAAAAACAAGGAAGAAAGAAGGATGGTGAGAAAAAAAACACAATGCGACCAGCAACAAATGACGCGAAAGCACACAAATTCAACAATGCAGATTATTGAAAGAAGGTGCGAGGCTCAAAAGGGTGCTGGTATAAGGTCTAACCTGAATTTTTATGTGGTTTTGTGGACTGTAGGAGAAAAAGAACACTCGATAAACTCACCGATCAACCTGGAAATCTGATACCAATTGATATAGCTAAGGTGCCCGATCTTTCGGCGAGTAGAGATAATTCCGATTTGGCGGAAGATGACCCTTGCGATCCGACTACGACGAGCAAGCCCGAGGCGCCAATGCAATCGCTGAACCAACTCCCTGTGGTTACCGACCTTGCTGATGCGAGATCGGCCTGATCACGAAGATCGTTTCCTGTGCGCAATCGAAGAACGAACACAAAAAGATGCGAGCAATCTAATCTATTACTCGAGGGTGGAGTTCTGAATACACAAAGATAGCGCAGATTTGCGCGTGTTTGAGAGTAGCTAAAGCTAACGTAAAACAAAACTCGAAGAACAAAGGAGGCGCAACTCCTGGATAAATAGAGAGGGGGCGCAGCCACTAGGGGCGGCCAACCCTAGGTCGTCCACTATGGGCCGCAGTTGGGCTGGTCGTCTATTCTTCTGGGCCCTCATTCTTCAGTAGCATGACAAAGTTAAGATCTCTGGCACAGGCCCGAGTGATTGGCCCAGCTAATGAAGGAAGTGGCGCTTGATGTGGAGGTGCTACTGGTGTAGTCGTACTCATAGTGGTGTCCTCATCAGCAGGCATGGGGACGCCCAGCCTGATGCTTGAGGTAGGAGAGGGGCAAGGCTCTGGAGAAGAGGAGCGCCATGGAGGAGAGGAGCTCGGCCACCATGCTGTGTTTGAGGATCAAGAAGGGGGAGGAGGGGAGGACGCCACGGGAAGGGAAGAAGCTTCCTGCGCCATGAACAGAGAGGTGGGAGAGTTGTGCGTGAGAGGAAAAATGGGAGAAGAGAGAGTGGTGGCTAGGGGGAAAATTTCCAATTTGCAAGGGGAGGCACTTCTATTTATAGACAAGTGCTAGGGCTAGGGTTTTAGTGGGGTTGCTTAGGGTAGAAGCAAACAAAAAAATACTACTGGATTTTGGCGGCGATTCATCAATGCGAGACTGAAACTGAGGCAACAAACGAGGAAAATCAGCGTCACGATGACGGACGATTAAGCACTTAATTTGGACCGAGAATTCGATTTGGCTTCGCTTTGAAATTTTCTCGCGCACTATTTTAGAAACAAATGTTTTTCTCTCAAACTCTTGATCGGCTTTGAATTTTTAGTCGGAGAAGGCGAATCGTGACATTTTAAAAATTGCTGTCGATGTGGGTTTTGAATTTGGTTCGAACACAAAGATACTAGATTGAGTCGGATAAGAATTTATTAGGGGACGACATACTGAGTATTTCGTTTGTGAGTAAGGATCCAGATAAAATAGTCGGACATAGATCGAAGGTCGAGGAATCGGGCTCGGACACGGCTCGACTAGCAACTGTCAAGCGTTTGATTAAATGAGCTTTATACGAGATTTATATATCGAGATTGATTATCGAGTTTGCATTCGTGCCGAGAATTAAAAGTTTTAACAGGCTCCAAATTCGGCCTTTCTCGAGATTGAAGAAATACCAAAATTGGTGAAACATTCACAAGTAACTTGATAAAAGGAGATAGATGCGATCGAGAAATAGAAATGTTTACTGAGCATCCGAAATTAGGATAAATCTCCCGACATAACACGAAATAGACACCTGGGGTGTCACAGCTCCTCGGATCTAGTCCGATAAAGCCACTTACCAAGGCTCGAATACCGCTAGCTCACTCGAAGGTGAGGCATAGAGAAATACAATAAAGCATAATACCATAAATTAAGAAAGTATCAGTAGTGATTACATTTTCGGAGTTTTAGAAATAATAACCATAGTTTTTAATGCAGTGGAAATAACTAATGGAGAAAACCGAGTAACATGGCGAAGCCTGGCCACGCTACTCCTCCTGGTCCTCTCCTGCGGAAGCAGTAACCCACTCGACCGTCTATCCTGGTGGCAGGGATGGAGGCCAAGTCACACCATCAACCAAATCAAGGAGGTACCTGCAAAAATTATGCCACGAGCAAGGCTGAGTATACTAATACTCAGCTAGACTTACCCGGTTTGAGGAGTCTACTCCTCTACCTGTAGACCATGAAGTTGTTTGGCTGAGGGGTTTGGTTTGCCAAAAGCACTAGTTGAGTCTAAAACATGTTTTAGCTTTTCAAGTTCTAGAATAATATTTTTAGACTAGACGAGCACCTAACTATCCATACATGGTATCAAGCATTATGTTAATCAACATCCTTTTGAAAGTAACCTCATTTCTACTTTTTACTCAATGTGGTACAATGGATCAAGCAGTCTCATTAGCTGCGAGAAGCAGACGATTCAAATCGAGTTTTAACCTTGCAAGGTAAACCTAAACACACGACATGTCAGGGCACTCCGTCCCCACACAAGCCAACCATCTCCATCGATTCCCTGGCAACAGAATAGGGCTCACGGCCTTGGCGTACAATGCTCTATTGACCCAGGCCGCTGCCGTGCAATATCTACATTTGTACCCACCACAATCCGGCATGGGAGACTCCACCTCAGGTTCGGTGAGGGGGAAAGTCTCCGGGCAAGTTCAATCAGGTACTAGGCTTACCGATTACCATATTTCTCGGCATGTGTTTAGTACGTTCAAACGCTTGACATATGTATCCGCACGTTAATCCTTATTCTAATTTCGTCCCGTAGACAGCGCATCCCCATGGATCCATGTCCACAGACAATCATCGTTCCGTTATCAAAATGGATACAACTAATTCATGACCTCGCGCGAGTGCTAGAAAAATCACTCGACTTCTGCCGAGATCCGTAATTAGCAAAGCAGCTACTCGACCTAGCCTACTAGTATCCATCTCAAAAAGGAATCCTGAGTTTATGCAACTAGGTTTTCAGGCAACTCCTACACTTAAGTGCATGGTACAAGCCTACAAACATTAAGTGCAGTAAAATATCATATATAACGGTTATGCATAAAACCGGGGCTTGCCTGGGATCCAACACAATTATTGTTTTCTAGATGACACTCGCTTGGCAAGCATCTCCTGTCTTGGTGCTTGTCTCGTCTATCCTTCATCGTGTTGTCGACCGACTTTGCCTTGTGGTCGCCACTTTACGTTCTTCATTTCGCACAATCAACATCTCTCTGTCCTAAATGAGATGCAAGATGCATATGTATGACAGGATGGAAAATAGCACAAGACACTTCAAGTCACATGGTAGTAACTAAACATTAAATTGTAAGACACCGTAAACAACCACATGCTAGAGTTAGCTATCTACATGTTATCGGGCACATAAGATCAACACTAGTGGAAATACGACGATTGCTACCTATATAATTAACTAACGCAAACACGACATCACACGTACAAGCATTTACCACATTCACTTTAATCATTTATTAGTTACTTTATTATTAAACTACTTAAGCACACGTAAATTTGTTATGACTTATATATAGACAGACTTAGTTAAAAAGGAATAGTCACTTAATCGGGGTTTACAATCATTCACAATACTCTAATTCAAGCACACATCCAAGAGCACACAATGAAAGTGATAGCCTAATCACACTGCTTATTATACTAGTCTATTGAGGTTGGTTATTTAGTAATACTCAGATTAGCAGTGCAATTATTAGAAATGGTAACATATCATTAGTTGTGTTTCTCGTCCATATAACGACACTTGCCAAAAGTGATTATGCTGAGCTACTCCTTAGACTTTAACCAATTTAGTTCACTGTCATTATTACTTCGTTCAATCAAGATCAAAACAAATAAGAAGTCAAGTCAAGACAAACACAAAAGAGTGGAGCAATCAACCATAATCAATTATGATTAGGACAACAGCACATCAGTTACTTGTTTCAGTCATAACTCACAAGATATTCATCTAAAAATAGTGATCAAATACTTTATGGAAAGCATAAGAAATGCTCTACAACTTTGGTACTGTTATCTCAATCTGATTAGACACTTAACAAGGATAAATCATGACAAACGATAGTTCTGTCCAGATTTGGACAGATTCGGACTTGCGACTTTAAAAAATCATGACTAAAGACTCAGGCATCCAAATCAATTGGTCCTATATTTTATGGAAAGATAATGAATTTGTCTACCAATCATTTATAAACAACTCGGGTTGATTTAATATGTATCTAGGGTAAAAGACACTAGGAAGTCTTTGCTGTCGAGAACTGGACAGATTCAGTCTTCACACTTTAAACATCCATAACTTAACCTTCGGACCACCAAAAGTACTACATAACTTTTATAATCACCAAGAAGTGGTTCCAATCTTATTCAATCCGAACAATACATTTTTCGAAATTTGTCCAGACAGGGGACAAAACATAACAATCATATTCTAAAATTCATAACTCTGAAACCTTAAACCCTAAAACCCTAAACCCTGAAACTATTAGGCTTATGGTTATGAAATTTTAACACAAACAATATAAGAAAGTTATCTACAACTTTATTATGACCACCAAGAACTGATTTTAACATTAACTTATGCAACTATTGCAATCTCTAAAATCTGTACAGAAATTGGACAGATTCAGTCACTGAACTTGTGAAAAGCATAACTCCTAAACCATTAATCCTTAGCTCATGAAACTTTGGGACGAGCTAGATACAGAAGTGAACTACAACTTTTATATAGCACATATCTACAGAAAACATAATTTACTTAACTAGATTAAACGCACAACCAAAATTGTACACGCAGGAATTTTAGTCTGCTAGCACAAGAGCACTTAACTAAATCACCAAGCAAAATCATAGAGTGATACTACCACCAATTCTCAGTCTAATCTATCATGACTTAGTTATCGACTTGTAATCTATATCGAGTTACACTTAAGCATGGTCACACAATAGATGACGTGGTGGCTACGTAGTCATGCTATCACTTCTCCACACAATCCAAAGTAACACAACAACTCTAACCAACTCGTTAACTAGTCGAAGGAATTTTAAATCCATTTCCTATGTAACCTTGCATCTCACCTAGGCTCCACCAATCAAGCTCGATGCGTCTACTTTACCTCTACGAATACAACCATACACTATATGCGAAGCGTAATTCAACGAACATATAACATGCATTGATTTGACTTACGAGCATATAGGAAGCGATGACTACTTCGGCATGTCGCCACTTCTCTATACAAGCCAAATCAATTTCTAACCACACCGACCAAACCTTCTTATCGAGCAGTACCTAAACTTCTCAGTTTCAAATACAACCATATCATAGCATGCATTCGCAACACTTGATCGAACCTAACGTATCCACCAAAATAATGCACTACGGCACACATGTCCGTCGTTACACAAAATTATGATGAAGCACCACTAATACTTTGCTCTAAACTATCATGACACAACCATTTAATCTCTAATTGGTACTAAGGTATAATTCAAACATTTCAAAAGACATGCATGTTTGCTTACTTTTAATCCTTCACTAACTCTTCTTATAATTATATAATGGGTATTGTTTTAGCACCATATGGGACTAATGTTTGCTAGAATTTTTATGATGCATAGGTAATAACAAATTATGACTAATGTATAAATTTCACATGCTCAGGTTTTATATTGTATTTACTACAAAAATAACAAATTGTTAATGCAATAAAGCATGTGAGAGCAAGTTAAATCTAAAACTAATTATTTTATGTGGATGCATGACCATATTATGTTTTCTTATGCTACAATAATATCATGCAAGGACATTGGAATACCATTTTCCATTTTTACATTCATATATTATTTATAAACCATTTAAAACTACTTAATGTGCATCAAGCAAGTTAAATCACTAACTCACTGATGCATGCACCATAAATCATGAAATGTTTACTAGTAACCAAGCATCATAAATACAGTCTACTGTAAAAATTTCAAGACATTTCGGGCACTGGAACTACAGATCAAAAAATAACAAGAAAATAATTCTTCTTTTTCCTATTTAACATGTTTTAATTAGCACACCAAGAAAACAGTAAACAACATATGAGTTTTATATTTTTCATAGCTAGAGTATGACATCACCTAACTAACAAAACAAATCTCATCATTTTTAGAATTTTTAAATTAAAACTATGGAGAGAAGCAAGTTCATTTATTTTCTAAACCAGTTTTAAATACGAATTTCTACAGCAGAAATTTTCCACTAAAATATGCCAACTTATAGATCTAATAGGTGGAGTATTTCATAAGGAAGCTAACAAAACAGGTTTTATGATTTTACAAGCTACCAAACTCAAGATATGGATTTTTGAACATAACACAAAAATCTACAATTGGTGTGCACACTCACATTTGGCCTTGGGCCCACATGTCATGGACAGGGGGTCTTCTTCCCTTGATTTTTACATGCACAACAGCAGGGAAGGGGATCTCGAACCTGAGCCAATGAGAGGCTTGCGCATGAGCAGGGATGGCTGGCCCGACCTTGGAGCTAGGGGAGGTGCGCGCGCGGTGCAGCTCCGCTCTGGGGGAGAGAGGACGAGGGTGGAGGTGGCTGCGTGCTGCGCGGGAGGGGCACACGCTCAGCCAGCAAGCACAGAGATGGGCGTTCAAGAACAGGAGGCGGCTCGACTGTCTTACTTAAGGCCCGGGCGAGCACAACGCTAGTGGCCCTCGTGGGTGGCGTCAGGCATGCCGTTGGTTGGGGCTGGCAATGGTCAGGGATTGGCTGACCATGGTGGTGGCCACTCCCACACGACCGGCTGCTTGCTGGTCACGCTTTCTCGCTGCAGCAAACTGTCGAACACGTGGCGAACGTCGAAGTGGCTGCATTGGATGGCATGAAATGGCATTTTCTGCTTGGAATCAGACCATGGTCACTGTAGCAAAGTTGCTTCCCGCGCAATGCACTACAAATTTGGTTAAGGATGCCCGAGCATTTGGTGAAAGGGTTAGCGGGTAATTAAGCTCAACGTCACTAGTGTCAGGGTGCTGATGAGGGTTAGAAACTACCATCAAAACCTTGTCAAACAGGGTCGGATGAACGCTGTCTTTTAATATGTTGTGCCTATATTAGTTATTAACAACTTTTATATTTAGGTAAACTCGAGTTGCTTAACAAAAATTAGAGAACGCGAGACGTCGACTCAATCACACTGATTCCAGACTTAGAAGGATTCGAGTCCTGAAATCAGATTTTTTAAACAAACTTGAGAGGACTGTTTGAGACACATGGAGATTGAATCACGACTTGGTTTAAATAGAACATTTGTTGTGCATTAGTTTTTTACAACTTTTATTCAAGGTCAAACATCATATCTTGTTAAGAAACTGAATTTCCACATTGGTCAATGTTGTATCGTCATAACACTTCAAATAAGATTTTTAGGGCAATCGGAGTATTTTTCTCAACATTTTCTTGACATGGACCTTTAATAACCTTTGTTGAAGAGTTCATATAGAGTTGTTTGAGAAAGATGGCAAGGCTTGGTTTCAAAATTTGCATTTGTGCAAACAAGCAGTTTCAAGCAAGCATAGGATTTATCTTTTCATGTGAGCATTTGGTTCAACTTCGAGGAATCTTTGCAATACACTTGATAGATAGAGATGATTGATGACATAGAGATAACAAGTTGATTTGCATAAGAATTAATTAGAGGTTCACACAACAGAGATTCCACTGGAGAATGTGGATTCAGATTAAATAGTCGGACATAGATCGAAGTCGAGGAATCAGATTCGGACATAGATCGAATAACAACTATCAAGAATTCGAATAAATGAGTCTGGATGGGATTTGCGAGACGAGATTGACTTTCAAATTTGCATTTGCTTTAAGAAACAAAACTTTTAACAGGCTCCAAATCTAGGCTTTCTTGAGATCAATTAATTCGGAATTCGGTGAAACATTCACGATTAACTTGGTAAAGGGAGATAGACGCGGTCGAGAAATATTTTCACTGAGCATACAAGCTTAGGATAAATCTCCCGACATAACACGAAATAGACACCTGGGGTGTCACAGTGCTGTCCTGATTTTTGGTGGCGAGCGGACAGCAGTAGTGTCGACTATTTATGGGGTTTTGCGGGGTTAATTAGCTATAATCGCTGTAAAATTCATTTAGAGAATTATCATATCTTTCCATAGAGTACTTATGCATCCAATTTGGTGAAATATTCTAGGAGATATCATATTTTGAACTCTGCTAGGTTGCTGTCCAAAAAAACAGAACGCATGGTGTACTTTGCTGGCTATTTGGGGCTATCAAAATATCGAAATTTAATTATCATTTGAATACAAAACTTGTAGGGAATTTTGTGTAGATGTTTCTAGAGTTTTTGTTTGATATCACTGCTATTATAATTTTAAAGATATGAAATTAATAAACAGCGCTGCTGCAGTTTGGTGGGTGGTAGGGAGAGGTGTTGTTCACGTCGATTTTGGGGTTTGTGCGTAGGAGCGGTGTTAGTTATTAGCGAATGTTATGTGAATGTGTGTACTAACTTTTATGCCGCAACAGGTGGTGGACCTTCGGATCGTACTTAATTCCATTTCAAATTCCCGACGAAGGCAAGTAAATGCAGTGGTGGTTTTATACCGTTTGGTTGTGTCTTGTGCCTTGTCATTGAATTTTCGTAAGTATCGAATGTGTTAATCATTGAATTCTATTAAGAGGTTTGTTTGTTTGAAATTATTCATGTTCTACTATTTTAAATATGTTGAGGATAATGATTCGAGAATGTTATAGTGGTTGATTCGTAACTTGATGAAGTTGAAGTATCTATTTGAAGCATGTTAAATGATGTGGAATTATATTGGCATGTCATGCATAGTGTATCATTCATTTTGCATTTGAAGTTATGTCGTGATCATATGGTCCGACCGTACTGGTACATTAAGCATCGTATGTTGCCCGAGGAGGGGTACGATGCAGCTTCATATCTCTAGAGGTATAAAGGCAGAAGTCATATTTGCATTTGTAGTCATATGCACTCATGAGGTATATGTGGAACGTGACATTGCTATGTTACTATTGAGATTTCATCTTTGAGATGTGGGAACTAGGTGTAAATGTACATTGTATTCTTGTTGCACCCTATTGTTAAGAAGGGAGTTGTGAAATCCGTGGATGGTAAAACACTGTATTTATGTTGTCTAACCGTTGGATAATCATTCTACTTGCTGAGATGTGTCATCTCACTCTTGCATTGCTTTATGCAGGTACTTGAATCTTGTTGGGGAAAAGAGGGAAGTAGCAGCACGTTCACCTACACTTCTAAATAACTCTGCTACTGCTTAGTAATGACCTTAACTAGGAACTTCGGGTCAATGGATGTTGGTTTCTTTTAATAAGTGTGTGCAAGTGGTTTAATCCGTTCTTGTCGTTATGGTGGTCGTTCCTTTGCTAGCTGAATTAATAATGTTTTTTATGTTTATTCTTATCATGAAATATTTTTATACACTGTGGTTTCCTCATTTATGCAACTTTCAAGGGAGATGTTGTCAAATTTTTATAGCAGTTTGTGGGAAGGGTAACTTTAGTGACACCCCGGAGTGTTTAGGGACCTTGGGGTGTTACATATGGGCCAGGGTCTGATGTGACGTCACTTGATTTTGCATTTTTTGCTTTTTTGGTGTCTTTATTTTGAGGTCGATGGAATATGTTGTGAATGGTGACCTTGGGTGTGTGTTGCGCTTGGTCTGATTCCTTGAATGACCTCACTCTTCGGGATGTATTTGCAAAATAATGCTTTTATTCTTGTGCCAACCTCATTTGCACCATTTGCTGTTTTCGCCAAGATTTTTTTAATCCGGTATTAGCCTTTAGGTGGCTTTGCACCCTAAGGTGACTTCACTAAGATTTTGTTTCAATCTGGCGGCAACCTTAGGCGGCTCTGCACCCTTAGGTGACTTCTCCAAGATTTTCTTTCAATCCGGCGGCACCCTTAGGTGTCTTCACCAAGATTTCATTTGAATCCAGTGGCACCCTTGGGAAGCTTTTGCACCCTTAGGTGTCTTCGTCGCACACGGGCAACAATTGATCTAGCTGATGCGATGACTGAGTTTTCTGGTCGAATGTAGGGCTTGACCCTTTTAGCCATGGGAGGAATAATAGGGGAAATTTGGCTTTTATAATTACAAGGCTCTGCCTCATTGAAAACCTCACCCCTTTGTGAGCAAAAGAGTATGAGTCTAACTATGTTTGTAAACAGGAGAAAAAGGAAAACTACAAGGGAGCTTTCTGGGGTTGACGTCGTTTGCGTCGAATGTCAGCAGAACATGTGACTATTTGGTGTTGAGTACCGGTCTGTGACCGCGACGTGGTTTACACTCCAGTAGTAAACCTTCCTCTTGTTAGTGAAGTCAATGGCTCCATTGATGATGTTGATTATCTTGTGCATCGTACGCTAAAGGTAAGTCGTCTTCTTCCTTGGGTGGGGAAGGGGGTAGTTGTCTTTGGGGCAATGGCTGAGGGGGTGGTGGGAGCTACAACCTCTCTTGTTGGATAGGGAGGGGTTTGTAGTTTGTTAGTATTACTGGTAGTGGGGACCACTTCTGGGTAGTGGTCCGGGAAGTGTGGCTGGAAGGTGTAGGTTATTGCCTTCACTGCCTGCTCAGTTAGCACCCTCACTGGCCTTTGGCTTCCATTCTTTCTTTGGCCTCCTTAGTAGTGTGACCGTCTTTGGTTGAGTGTCTGACATATAAGACATAATATGGCTTGCGCTCAAGCATGGCGCCACAATCACATCCCTTGCCTCTGCCACCTCTAGCTGCCTGTTGGTTCTTGTCATAAAAATTAGGGTCCTCGAGCTGCTACCACTGGTTGACAATGTTGTGCGCCTATTGTTGTTGATTTGAGAGCGAAGGCTACTAATTTCTGGGCCATGGTTTGGAGTTTGCTGTGTTCAAGGTCTCCCTTGGCATGCGCTGCACCCAATCTTACGATAGTGGAGGTCCTTGGACCTTGCATACTTTTTGAAGAGTTGGTACAACTCTTGGAGGGACGTTGGGGGTCACGGGTTTAGGGTTTAGAGCTTTAACATGTTCATGCCTTATACATGTTGCTTGATTTAGAAATTACATTTTTAATAAAATTGTTGATAATAACATATCTAAAAGTGAATGTCCGGATGGAGGCTGAACCTAACGTCGATGACATCGATTGACCCTTCGTAAACTTGCCTCTAGGCCATGATGAATCAGGCCTAATTGTAGGGCCAGGCCAAACCAAAGACTTCAACGATCTCACCCACAGCGAGGACTTCTAGTCAGGGGCGGACCTAGGCCCATGGCCACCTGGGCCACCGCCCGGGGCACGGGCAAAAAAAATAGAAAATATACGCTGATACGCAGCCCATGGCCCACGAACAAACAGTGCGACGCAGCCTCGGAACCCTAGCCACCAGCTATCAGAATTCAGTTCCGTCGAGTCGTCCGGTCACGCACGGCACGCCGGCACGCGCACTCCGGTGAGTCTTGACCCCGTCCATGCATCCTGTAAGCACCCGCAGGGTTTCGATGGTTGAGCACCGCTCCCGATGCTCAAGGTCCTCTCTCGAAGGGCTCTGTGGTTTATGAATGTCTGGGATCCGTACACGACGACACAGCACCAGCCACCGGACGCAGCCGGGATCAGGGTTCTGTTCCTCGATCAAATACCCTCTGCCTTTCTTATTTACAGGTATATATGCATGTGTAGGTTACGGCTGCCACTCTGGGCCAGCAAAATGTAAGTGCAATCAACCCTAATTGAGGGTTTTGGTGATTAAATGACAAAACAAACAGAGATTCTAACAAGTTTGCTCCTAGCATGTACACAATAATTCTACAGACAGGAGAAGCATAGATCTTATGAGCATAAAAATGTAAAGCACAGCGGATTTAAAATTCTACATCATATGGCGTGCTCCAAGTGCTTGGAAACAACGGCAGTGTTCATTTTATAATTCTTGAGTTATAGGAATCGCCGTTCAATTAAGAGGGATTCGCAATGGTTAAGTAAGTTATGCAATGAGCTAAGTTCAAAATCCTTCAAAATCATCTTTGAGAACACTTTTCTAGATCATGAATGCCTTTGAGAAAAACCATTTTTACTTCCCACAAGAGATCCACCTTTATTCACTTCAAAATATTCAAAACTTGCGTTTCAGCCTTTGAAACCGGTTCAACCGGACCTGAAACCGATTCAACCGGTTTCGGGACTGTTCCTCTGCCATCCCTGCTCTGACCTGTCTGACAGTCAGCGCTGTTAGAAAAGTCATTGCAGATATTTTTGGGAAACCGGTTCAACCGAAATTTTTCCCGGCTCAACCGGTTTTGAATCCGGTCGAGTCTCCGGCTGAGTAGGTTAGTGAACCGGGATCTTCCTGGTGGAAACCGGTTCAACCGGTCTGTAAACCGGTTCAACCGGTTTTTACCTCTTTTCTCCCAACGGCTGCCAGCTTTTGGGGGATCCTTTATATACCCCCCACACTCTCTCTCTTATTTACTTCTGCCTCTCCCATGAAATCTTGGCTGACCAAACTCTCAACAAGTGCATTCATTTCACCTCTCACACCCGCAATCGCATCTCCTTCAATCGCTTGAAGGATCCTTGGTGTGAGGTGAACTCGATCTAACACGCTGTCATTTTCATCTCGATTCTCCTATTCTCTTTGTTCTTGAGCTCGTTGCAAACTTAACCTTGTGCGGATTTGTTACTCTTGGAACCTTGTGTTCCTTGACGGTTAGAGGTTGCTTGGGAGTCTCCAAATTTGTGGACGACCCCAAGAAGTTTGTATCACCCGCTCTTTGAGCATATTTGAGAGGATATTGGCTTGACCTTTGTGGTTGGCTTGTGGAGGATTAGGGTTGGAAAAGACCCGGCCCTTTTTGGGCTCCTCAACGAGGAGTAGGACACCTTTGTGGTGGTTGCCGAACCTCGGGTTATATTGCGTGTTCTTGTGTGTTCTTGTTAAATGCTTTAAATTTGTTGGTTGGTTCATATTATCTATTCGAGTAGATTTTGTGTAGGGCAAGTCATTAGCAAAATTCTTCACTACTTCGTCATATTTGTTTAACAAATTATCTAATCTAAGTTGAGCAGGTTCAAACTTGTTCAGTTGTAAACAAAATCAACTAAACCGGTTTGCACCAGTGCAACTTTAATTTAACCTATTTTGAAGTTTTTAGTGAAAAATTTCAGGTGTAGCCTATTCACCCCCCCCCCCTCTAGGCTACTTTCAATTGGTATCAGAGCTTCGTACCTTGTTTTACACTTAACCGCGTGAGGAAACGATCATGTCTACTCAACGGGACCATGTGGATCCTCTCCTCGAGGAAATCCCCGTCACATCTTCCGGTGAGGAAGTGGACCCCAAAGTCCTTGACCTCGCCATGAAGATTGCCAAGAAGATGTTCCTCAAAATGAAAGAGGAAGATGCTAAGAAAAAGGCCGAAGAAGAAGAATCAAGAAGAAAGGCCGAAGAAGATAAAGGTAAGGGAAAATTTGAATACAATGATGACCTAGTGGACCTTTTGGTGTCGAAGGTGTTGAGTAAGGTAAGTCTCAACACCGAAGGATCATCTACCAAAAGTAAAGGTAACGAATTTAGTAAAGTTCAATTTGATTACTCAAGAAATTTTATTCCCAACTTCTCTTTCGCCCCACTTGGAAAGTTACCAACTCTTAGTGAGTTGAACTATGACGAGTGGGCCGATAAGATGAAGTCGCATTTAATCGGTGTGCATCCTAGTCTTTGGGAGATTGTTAATGTAGGTATGTATAAGCCCGCCCAAGGAGAAGAGATGACTCCGGAAATGATGCAAGAGGTTCACTGCAATGCTCAAGCGGTGAACATAATTAAAGGAAGTCTTTGTTCGGAAGAATACCGGAAAGTTCTAGGAAGAGAAGATGCCCGTGACATTTGGAATATTCTTAAAATGTCATATGAAGGAGATCCCAAAGCTAAGAGACATAGAGTTGAAGCTTTGGAGAGTGAGCTTGCTAGATATGATTGGACTAAGGGTGAGTCGCTTCAATCACTCTTTGATCAGTTGATGGTGTTAGTAAACAAAATAAGAGTGCTTGGAAGTGAAGATTGGAGTGATGAGAGCACCTAGAGGGGGGTGAATAGGTGATCCTGTAAATCTTAAACTTAAAGCCACAAAAACTTGATTAAGCGTTAGCACAATAATCGCCAAGTGGCTAGAGAGGAGTCTAAGCAAAGACACGATAACCACAAGAAGATCAACACAGATAGACACAGTGGTTTATCCCGTGGTTCGGTCAAGTACAAAACTTGCCTACTCCACGTTGTGGCGTCCCAACGGACGAGGGTTGCAATCAACCCCTCTCAAGCGGTCCAAAGACCCACTTGAATACCACGGTGTTTTGCTTTGCTTTACTATATCCCGATCGCGAGGAATCTCCACAACTTGGAGCCTCTCGCCCTTACACTTTGATGTTCACAAAGAAGCACTGAGTAAGGGAGGGATGAGCAACGCACACAAGACACAAAATCAGAATGTCAACACGCACACAAGTCGCAACAAGAGCTCACAACACAACCCGACGAGTTCACAACTCAAATAGAGCTCTAGATGCTATCACAAAGAATCAAATGCGCGGAATCGAAGTCTTGGTGCTTAGGAATGCTTGGGGAATGCTAAGTGTGCTCCTCCATGCGCCAAGGGGTCCCTTTTATAGCCCCAAGACAGCTAGGAGCCGTTGAGAGCATTCCAGGAAGGCAATTATTGCCTTCAGTCGCCTGGCGCACCGGACAGTCCGGTGCACCACCGGACACTGTCCGGTGCGGATTTCTTTCCTTCTTTGGCGAAGCTGACCGTTGCAGATTCGGAGCCGTTGGCGCACCGGACACTGTCCGGTGCACACCGGACAGTCCGGTGCCCCCTTGTGACCGTTGGCTCGGCCACATGTCATGCGCGGAATCCTCGGCCGACCGTTGGCCCGGCTGACCGTTAGCTCACCGGACAGTCCGGTGCACCACCGGACAGTCCGATGAATTATAGCCGTACGCCGTTAATAATCTCCCGAGAGCGACGAGTTCGCCTGTGAACGGCTCACCGGACAGTCCGGTGCACCACCGGACAGTCCGGTGATTTATAGCCGTACACCGCCGTCGAAGTCCCGAGAACATCAAGTTCGCCAGAGCCAGCCTGGCGCACCGGACACTGTCCGGTGCACCACCGGACAGTCCGGTGCACCCAGACTGAGCAGACTTTGGCTGTACAAAGCCATCTCTTTTCCAATTCGATTTCTCCTGTTTCTAGCACTTAGACACAATACATTAGTTCTCAAAACAATGTACTAAGTCTAGAAACATACCTTTAGATTTGATTTGCACTTTGTCCATCAATTGGCATATATTTTCACTTAAGCACTTGTGTTGGCACTCAATCACCAAAATACTTAGAAATGGCCCAAGGGCACATTTCCCTTTCAATCTCCCCCTTTTTGGTGATTTATGCCAACACAACAAAAAGCAACTAATAGAAGTGCAACATCAATACAAATGAGAAGTCAAAATTGTTTTGATTCAAATTTGGCATATATGGATCACTCTTTGCCACCACTTGGTTTGTTTTTGCAAATCAAACTCAATTTCCTATCTCTAAGTCAAATTCACTTGTAGAGACATAAAGAGAGGTATTCCAAGAGAAATTGATCAAAGATTTCAAAAACTCCCCCTTTTTCCCATAATCAACCATTCTCCCCACAAGAGGCCAACTTTTGACAAGAGAGACAATAAGAGAATTTTGACAAACCAAAAGCTCTATTCTACTATTTTCAAAATTTTTGACAAACCAAAAGCTCTATTCTACTATTTTCAAAATTTCTCAAGTGGTAGCTGATCTATTTATTGCTTTGGCCTTATTTTCTCCCCCTTTGGCATCAAGCACCAAAACGGGATCAATCTTGGCCCTTGAACCCCATTGCCTCACCAAAATCTTCAAGTAAGAATACAAAGGCAATAAGAGTACATGAGATGAACTTGGAATAAGTTATCCTCTCATCGGAGTGCAGTGGAAGTCTTTCATGGTCCAAGTCCACCTTTTCCCTTTCAAACCTCCTTTGAGACTAATTTAAGAAAACTCAAGCACATGGTTAGTCTCAAAGGGTCAAGTTGTAGCACATCTCCCTCTCAATGTGTGCATCACTTGCAAATGGACTTGTGAGGTCCGGGGAGTGTTTGTACAACTTGAGCACCATAAATAAACAACAAAATGCATAAGGAACATGATCAAGGCATAAACACATGTATGCTATAAATCAATCCAAGTTCCGCAAATCTAAGACATTTAGCTCACTACGCAGCCTGCAAAAGGTCTTCTCTTCTAGAGGCTTGGTAAAGATATCGGCTAGCTGGTTCTCGGTGCTAATATAGAACACTTCGATATCTCCCTTTTGCTGGTGGTCTCTCAAAAAGTGATGCCGGATGTCAATGTGCTTTGTGCGGCTATGCTCAACAGGATTTTCCGCTATGTGGATAGCACTCTCATTATCACATAGGAGTGGGACTTTGCTCATATTATAGCCAAAGTCCCGGAGGGTTTGTCTCATCTAAAGTAGTTGCGCGCAACACTGTCCTGCGGCAACATACTCGGCCTCAGCGGTGGATAGGGCAACGGAAGTTTGTTTCTTAGAATTCCATGACACCAGGGACCTTCCTAAGAATTGGCACGTCCCCGATGTACTCTTCCTATTGACCTTACATCCAGCATAGTCAGAGTCTGAATATCCAATCAAGTCAAAGTTAGACCCTTTTGGATACCAGATCCCGAAGCAAGGCGTAGCGACTAAATATCTAAGAATTCGCTTCACGGTCACTAAGTGACACTCCCTTGGATCGGATTGAAATCTAGCACACATGCATACGCTAAGCATAATATCCGGTCTACTAGCACATAAATAAAGTAAAGACCCTATCATTGACCGGTATGCCTTTTGATCAACGGACTTACCTCCTTTGTTGAGGTCGGTGTGTCCGTCGGTTCCCATCGGAGTCTTCGCGGGCTTGGCGTCCTTCATCCCAAACCGCTTTAGCAAGTCTTGCGTGTACTTCGTTTGGGAGATGAAGGTGCCGTCCTTGAGTTGCTTCACTTGGAACCCAAGGATGTAGTTCAACTCGCCCATCACATCTCAAACTTTTGAGTCATTACCCTGCTAAACCCTTCACAAGACATTTGGTTAGTAGAACCAAATATTATGTCATCGACATAAATTTGGCACACAAATAAATCACCATCACAAGTCTTAGTGAATAAAGTTGGATCGGCTTTCCCAACCTTGAAAGCGTTAGCAATTAAAAAGACTCTAAGGCATTCATACCATGCTCTTGGGGCTTGCTTAAGTCCATAGAGCGCCTTAGAGAGCTTACACACGTGGTCGGGGTACCGTTCATCCTCGAAGCCAGGGGGTTGCTCCACGTACACCTCCTCCTTGATTGGCCCGTTGAGGAAAGCGCTCTTCACATCCATTTGGAACAACCTGAAAGAATGGTGAGTGGCATATGCTAGCAAAATACGAATAGACTCTAGCCTAGCCACAAGAGCAAAAGTCTCCTCAAAGTTCAAACCTGCGACTTGGGCATAACCTTTTGCCACAAGTCGAGCCTTGTTCCTCGTCACCACCCCGTGCTCGTCTTGTTTGTTGCGGAACACCCACTTGGTTCCCACAACATTTTGCTTGGGACGCGGCACCAGTGTCCAAACTTCATTTCTCTTGAAATTATTGAGCTCTTCCTGCATGGCCAACACCCAGTCCGGATCTAGCAAGGCCTCTTCTAGCCTGAAAGGCTCAATAGAAGAGACAAAAGAGTAATGCTCACAAAAATTCACCAATCTAGAGCGAGTAGTTACTCCCTTGCTAATATCACCTAAAATTTGGTCGACGGGATGATTCCTTTGAATCGTCGCTCGAACTTGGGTTGGAGGTGCCGGTTGTGCTTCTTCCTCCATCACATGATCATCTTGTGCTCCCCCTTGATCACACGCCTCCTTTTGATGAACCTGTTCATCTTGAGTTGGGGGATTCACCATTGTTGAGGAAGAGGTTGATCTTGCTCCTTTTGTTCCTGTGGCCGCACATCTCCAATCGCCATGGTGCGTATTGCGGCCGTTGGAACGTCTTCTTCATCTACATCATCAAGATCAACAACTTGCTCTCTTGGAGAGCCATTAGTCTCATCAAATACAACATCGCTAGAGACTTCAACCAAACCCGATGATTTGTTGAAGAATCTATACGCCTTTGTATTTGAGTCATAACCTAACAAAAACCCTTCTACAGCTTTGGGAGCAAACTTAGAATTTCTACCTTTCTTTACTAGAATATAACATTTGCTCCCAAATACACGAAAGTAAGACACATTGGGTTTGTTACCGGTTAGCAGCTCATACGAAGTCTTCTTGAGGAGGCGATGAAGATACACCCGGTTGATGGCGTGACAAGCCGTGTTCACGGCTTCCGACCAAAAGCACTCGGAAGTCTTGAACTCTCCAAGCATCGTCCTCGCCATATCGATGAGCGTCCTGTTCTTCCTCTCTACCACACCATTTTGTTGTGGTGTGTAGGGAGTGGAGAACTCGTGCTTGATCCCTTCCTCCTCAAGATACTCCTCCACTTGAAGGTTCTTGAACTCGGACCCGTTGTCGCTCCTTATCTTCTTCACCTTGAGCTCAAACTCATTTTGAGCTCTCCTTAGGAAGCGCTTGAGGGTCCCTTGGGTTTCAGATTTATCCTGCAATAAGAATACCCAAGTGAAGCGGGAAAAATCATCAACTATAACAAGACCATACTTACTTCCTCCTATGCTTAGATAGGCGACGGGTCCGAAGAGGTCCATATGAAGCATCTCCAAAGGTCTTGATGTGGTCATCACATTTTTGGGATGATGAGAGCTTCCCACCTATTTACCTGCTTGACAAGCTGCACAAGGTCTATCTTTTTCGAAATGCACGTTAGTTAGACCTATCACGTGTTCTCCCTTTAGAAGCTTGTGAAGGTTCTTCATCCCCACATGTGCTAAACGGCGATGCCACAGCCAGCCCATGCAAGTCTTAGCAATTAAGCATGCATCTAGACCGGCCTCCTCTTTTGCAAAATCAACAAAATAAAGTTTGCCGTCTAGTACACCCTTAAAAGCTAGTGAACCATCACACCTTCTAAAGACAGACACATCTACATTTGTGAACAAGCAGTTATATCCCATATTGCAAAGTTGACTCACAGACAGCAAGTTATATCCAAGCGACTCAACTAAGAACACATTAGAAATAGAGTGCTCAGACGAAATAGCAATTTTACCTAACCCTTTCACCTTGCCTTGGTTCCCATCACCGAATATTATTGAATCTTGGGAATCCTTGTTCTTGACGTAGGAAGAAAACATCCTCTTCTCCCCCGTCATGTGGTTTGTGCATCCGCTGTCGATAATCCAGCTTGAACCCCCGGATGCATAAACCTGCAAGGCAAATTTAGGCTTGGGCTTTAGGTACCCAACTCTTGTTGGGTCCTACAAGGTTAGTCAAAATAGTCTTAGGGACCCAAATGCAAGTTTTATCTCCCTTGCATCTTGCCCCTAATTTCCTAGCAATTACCCTCTTATCCTTTCTACAAATAGCAAAGGAAGCATTACAAGTATGAAAAATTGTAGAAGGTTCATTAATTACTTTCCTAGGAACATGAACAATATTCTTTCTAGGCACATGATGAATATTTTTCCTAGGCATATGTCTACCATGCACAACATGGGAACTAGAGGCAGTCATAGCATATGAATCATAAGCATGTGAAACAACATTATTGCAATTTCTATCATGATGAACATTCCTAGAATATTTCCTATCATGGTATAAGAAAGCATGGATCTTTTGAATACTATTTGCCATAGGGGCCTTCCCTTTCTCCTTGATGGAGATGGGAGCCTTATGACATGTCAAGTTCTTGGCTTCCCTCTTGAAGCCAAGTCCATCCTTAATTGAGGGGTGTCTACCAATCGTGTAGGCATCCCTTGCAAATTTTAGCTTATCGAATTCACTTTTGCTAGTCTTAAGTTGGGCATTAAGACTAGCCACTTCATCATTCAATCTAGAAATTGAAGCTAGGTGTTTGCTACAAGCATCAATATTAAAATCTTTACACCTATTGCAAATTACAACATTTTCTACACAAGATGTTGATTTACTAGCTATTTCTAACTTAGCATTCAAATCATCATTTATGCTCCTTAAGCTAGAAATTGTCTCATGGCAAGTAGATAGTTCACAAGAAAGCATTTCATTCCTTTTAACTTCTAAAGCATGAGATTTTTGTGCCTCTACAAATTTGTCATGTTCTTCATACAACAAATCCTCTTTCTTTTCTAATAATCTATTCTTATCATTCAAGGCATCAATTAATTCATTAATTTTATCAACCTTTGTTCTATCTAGGCCCTTGAATAAACATGAATAATCTATTTCATCATCATCACTAGACTCGTCCTCACTTGAAGAAGCATAAGTAGTATTTCGAGTACATACCTTCTTCTCCTTCGCCATGAGGCATGTGTGACGCTCGTTGGGCAAGAGGGCCAATTTGTTGAAGGCGGTGGCGGCAAGTCCTTCATCGTCGGATGAAGAGCAATCCGAGTCCCACTCCTTGCCAAGATGTGCCTCGCCCTTAGCCTTCTTGTACTTCTTCTTCTTTTCCCCTTTCTTCTCTTGTTCCTGGTCATTATCATTATCGGGACAATTAGCGATAAAATGACCAATCTTACCGCACTTGAAGCAGGAGCGCTTTCCCTTCGTCCTGTTCTTCTTGGGATGCTCCTTGCGGCCCTTTAGCGTCGTCTTGAAGCGCTTGATGATGAGGGCCATCTCTTCCTCATTTAGTCCCGCCGCCTCAACTTGCGCCACCTTGTTAGGTAGCGTCTCCTTTCTTCTCGTTGCTTTGAGGGCGATGGTTTGAGGCTCATGGATTGGGCCATTTAGCGCATCATCCACGTATCTTGCCTCCTTGATCATCATTCGCCCGCTTACGAACTTCCCAAGAACTTCTTCGGGCGACAACTTGGTGTACCTAGGATTTTCACGAATATTGTTCACCAGATGTGGATCAAGTACAGTAAAGGACCTTAGCATTAGGCGAACGACGTCGTGGTCCGTCCATCGCGTGCTTCCGTAGCTCCTTATTTTATTGATGAGGGTCTTGAGCCGGTTGTATGTTTGGGTTGGCTCCTCTCCTCTTATCATTGCAAATCTCCCAAGCTCGCCCTCCACCAACTCCATCTTGGTGAGCATGGTGACGTCGTTCCCCTCATGTGAGATCCTGAGGGTGTCCCAGATCTGCTTGGCATTGTCCAAGCCGCTCACCTTATTGTACTCTCCCCTGCACAAAGATGCTAAAAGGACAGTAGTAGCTTGTGCATTTTTGTGGATTTGTTCATTTATAAACATGGGACTATCCGAGCTATCAAATTTCATTCCACTCTCTACAATCTCCCATATGCTTGGATGGAGAGAGAACAAGTGACTACGCATTTTGTGGCTCCAAAATCCGTAGTCCTCCCCATCAAAGTGTGGAGGCTTGCCAAGAAGAATGGAAAGAAAATGTGCATTTGAACTATACGGAATACGAGAATAGTCGAAAGAGAAGTTTGAGTTAACCATCTTCTTTTTCTCGTAGTCGTTGTCGTCGTCCTTTTTTGAAGAAGTGGACTCGTCGCTGTCGTCGTAGTAGACGATCTCCTTGATGCACCTCGTCTTCTTCTTCCTCCCATCTTTTCGTTTGTGGCCCGAGCCCGAGTCGGTAGGCTTGTCATCCTTCGGCTCGTTGACGAAAGACTCCTTCTCCTTATCATTGATCACAATCCCCTTGCCCTTAGGATCCATCTCTTCGGGCGATTAGTCCCTTTGTGAAGAGAACGGCTCCGATACCAATTGAGAGCACCTAGAGGGGGGTGAATAGGTGATCCTTTAAATCTTAAACTTAAAGCCACAAAAACTTGATTAAGCGTTAGCACAATAATCACCAAGTGGCTAGAGAGGAGTCTAAGCAAGACACGATAACCACAAGAAGATCAACACAGATAGACACAGTGGTTTATCCCGTGGTTCGGTCAAGTACAAAACTTGCCTACTCCACGTTGTGGCGTCCCAACGGACGAGGGTTGCAATCAACCCCTCTCAAGTGGTCCAAAGACCCACTTGAATACCACGGTGTTTTGCTTTGCTTTACTATATCCCGATCGCGACGAATCTCCACAACTTGGAGCCTCTCGCCCTTACACTTTGATGTTCACAAAGAAGCACTGAGTAAGGGAGGGATGAGCAACGCACACAAGACACAAAATCAGAATGTCAACACGCACACAAGTCGCAACAAGAGCTCACAACACAACCCGACGAGTTCACAACTCAAATAGAGCTCTAGATGCTATCACAAAGAATCAAATGCGCGGAATCGAAGTCTTGGTGCTTAGGAATGCTTGGGGAATGCTTAGTGTGCTCCTCCATGCGCCCAGGGGTCCCTTTTATAGCCCCAAGGCAGCTAGGAGCCGTTGAGAGCATTCCAGGAAGGCAATTCTTGCCTTCAGTCGCCTGGCGCACCGGACAGTCCGGTGCACCACTGGACACTGTCCGGTGCGGATTTCTTTCCTTCTTTGGCGAAGTCGACCGTTGCAGATTCGGAGCCGTTGGCACAACGGACACTGTCCGGTGCACACCGGACAGTCCGGTGCCCCCTTGTGACCGTTGGCTCGGCCACGTGTCACGCGCGGAATCCTCGGCCGACCGTTGGCCCGGCTGACCGTTGGCTCACCGGACAGTCCGGTGCACCACCGGACAGTCCGGTGAATTATAGCCGTACGCCGTTAATCATCTCCCGAGAGCGACGAGTTCGCCTGTGAACGGCAAACCGGACAGTCCAGTGCACCACCGGACAGTCCGGTGATTTATAGCCGTACACCGCCGTCGAAGTCCCGAGAACATCAAGTTCGCCAGAGCCAGCCTGGCGCACCGGACACTGTCCGGTGCACCACTAGACACTGTCTGGTGCACCACCGGACAGTCCGGTGCACCCAGACTGAGCAGACTTTGGCTGTACAAAGCCATCTCTTTTCCAATTCGATTTCTTCTGTTTCCAGCACTTAGACACAATACATTAGTTCTCAAAACAATGTACTAAGTCTAGAAACATACCTTTAGACTTGATTTGCACTTTGTCCATCAATTGGCATATATTTTCACTTAAGCACTTGTGTTGGCACTCAATCACCAAAATACTTAGAAATGGCCCAAGGGCACATTTCCCTTTCAAGTGACTCCAAGGTCACAAGACTATTCATGAGAGCATACAAAGAAAAGGACAAGAGTCTAGCAAGGATGATAAGGGATCGTGATGACTATGAGGAAATGGCGCCTCATCAATTATTTGCAAAGATTCAACAACATGAATCCGAAGAAGCCCCAATCAAGGCAAGATACTCTCATGCCTTGATCTCAAATGAACAAGACACCCCAAGAAGAACAAAGACCATAAGGCAAAGAAAGTGGTCGAGACATCAAGTGATGAAGATAGCTCAAATGATGAAGACACAGCTGTGTTCATCAAAACATTCCAGAAATTTGTTAGGAAAAATGACAAGTTTCAAAGGAAAGGAAAGAAGAGGGCATGCTATGAATGTGGCCAAACCGGTCATTTCATAGTGGATTGTCCTAACAAGAAGGAACAAGAAGTCAAGAAGGAATACAAGAAGGACAAGTTCAAAAAGGGAGGCAAGACCAAGGGATATTTCAAGAAGAAGAAATATGGTCAAGCCCATATTGGTGAAGAATGGAACTCCGATGAAGAGGGTTCTAGCTCCAAAGAAGAGGATGTGGTGGCAAACGTTGCCATCAAATCTACTTCAAGCTCGCAACTCTTCACCAACCTACAAGACGACTCCTACACTCCAACTTGCCTCATGGCAAAAGGAGATAAGGTAACTTTATTTAGTAATGATTTTCCAAATGATGATGATGATGAACAAATTGCCATGAAGAATAAAATGGTTAAAGAATTTGGCTTGAATGGATATAATGTTATCACCAAATTAATGGAGAAGCTAGATAAAAGAAAAGCAACTCTTGATGCTCAAGAAGACTTGCTTATCCTTGAAAAGGAAAGAAACCTAGAGCTTCAAGAATTGCTACTCAATAAAGATGAAATGCTAGATGCCTTGACTAAGGAAGTATCCTTAATCAAGATAACTATAGAGGATAAAGAAAAAGAAGTAACAAATATGAAAACCTCTATAGCTAATCTTGCAAATGAAAAGGGTGCACTTGAATCAAGCATGTTAAGCTTGAATGTTCAAAATCAAGAACTTCAAGTGCAACTTGAAAATTGCAAGAACATCAATGCCTCATCTTTATTGATTGAATCTAAGTCTAGCTCCTCAAATAATACCTTTTGCAAACATTGTGCCAAATATCATGCTTCTTGTTGTTTAACTAACCATGCAAGGAAGAAAAGTCCATAGGTGAAGATCAAAGAGATAGTGAAAAGATGCTCTAGCAATGATGGGTTAAAGAAAGTTGAACCCAAGTACAAGTCCCTAAAGCCCAACAATGGAAGAAGGGGGCTTGGGTTCAACTCATCCAAGGAAAACCCTAGCATAGTGCATAAGGGGTGGAGATCCCCCAAGTTCATAGAGGGAACCACCCTATATGATGCCTTGGGGAGGATTCACTCCTCAAATGACAAGTCAACTCAAGTAAAGGTAAACTTGAGTTCCACAAAGAGTAAGATGAAGGAAGTGGGATCCTCAAGTGGAGAAAAATTTAATGCTCCCATTTCTCACTCTTATCTTTGTGATTATATGTTGACTTGGGATTTAGGGAAATTGGTTGTTAAATATGTGGGTGCCTACACTAAAAGAAAAGTCATGAAAAGAAGTGTGTGGGTACCCAAGGCTATAACTAACACTGTAGGACCCAATTCAATTTGGGTACCTAAAAGCATAGCCTAAATTTGTTTTGCAGGTCTACTCCTCTGGTGGGTCAAGTTGGGTGCTTGACAGTGGATGTACAAATCACATGACCGGGGAGGAAGACATGTTTCATTCCTTGCAACTAACTCAAGAAGCACAAGAAATTGTGTTTGGAGATAGTGGCAAGAGTAAGGTGATTGGTATTGGTAAAATTCCTATCTCTGACCAACAATCACTTTCAAATGTTTTATTGGTAGATTCTTTAAGCTACAATTTGATGTCCGTTTCACAACTTTGTGGAATGGGTTATAATTGCTTATTTTCTGATGTGGATGTGAAAATCCTTAGAAGGGAGGATTCCTCAGTTGCCTTTATGGGTCGCTTGAAGGGCAAACTTTATCTTGTTGATTTCACAACAAGTAAAGTGACGCCTGAGACTTGTTTAGTGGCAAAGTCCGACAAGGGTTTGCTATGGCATCACCGGCTAGCTCATGTCGGTATGAGGAATTTGGCCAAACTTCAAAAGGATAGTCACATCATTGGACTAACCAATGTTGTATTTGAGAAAGATAGGGTTTGTGGCGCATGTCAAGCAGGAAAGCAACATGGAGTCCCACATCAGTCAAAGAATGTGGTCACAACAAAGAGGCCATTGGAGCTTCTTCACATGGACCTCTTCGGACCTGTGGCTTACATCAGTATTGGTGGTAGTAAGTATGATTTAGTTATTGTTGATGATTTTTCTCGCTTCACTTAGGTTTTCTTTTTGAGTGATAAAGGTGAAACTCAAGAAACATTGAAGAAATTCATGAGAAGAGCTCAAAATGAGTTTGAGCTCAAAATCAAGAAAGTGAGAAGTGATAATGGAATAGAATTCAAGAACACAGGTGTCGAAGAATTCTTAGGGGAAGAAGGAATCAAACATGAGTTCTCGGTTCCCTACACTCCACAACAAAATGGTGTTGTGGAAAGGAAGAATCAAACTCTAATTGAAGCAGCTAGAACCATGTTGGATGAGTACAAGACCCCTGACAACTTTTGGGCAGAGGCGGTCAACACCGCCTGTCATGCAATCAACCGCCTCTATCTTCACAAGATCTACAAGAAGACCGCCTACGAGCTTCTCACTGGTAACAAACCTAAAGTTAATTATTTTAGAGTATATGGTTGTAAGTGCTTTATTCTTAACAAGAAAGTCAAGAGCTCAAAGTTTGCTCCTAGAGTGGACGAGGGTTTCTTGCTTGGTTACGCATCAAATGCGCATGGATATCGCGTTTTCAACAATACCATCGGTCTTGTTGAAATAGCGATAGATGTGACATTTGATGAGTCTAATGGCTCGCAAGGGCATGTTTCTAATGACACTGTAGGAAATGAAGAACCACCTTGTGAGGCCATAAAGAAGCTTGCATTAGGTGAAGTGAGACCTCAAGAAAAGGATGATGAGGAAGGAACTTTGTGGATGACCAATGAGGTTTTGATGTGGGTGCAAAGGTGGTGGGTGAAAAATCCTCCACCCAAGCAAACCCATCAACCTCAAGTCATCCAAGTCTTGAAGAAAATCATCAACTCCAAAGGATGCCAACTGTGGTAGAAGATGAACACGAAAGTGTTAATGGTGAAGTGCCTCTTGATCAAGTGGATGATGAGGAGGAGCAAATTCAAAGACAACCATCAGTGCCCTATCCTCAAGTCCATCATACCATTCAAAGGGATCATCCGGTGGACAACATCCTGGGTAGCATCAGGAGAGGGGTAACAACTCGATCCCGTTTAGCAATTTTTTGTGAATTTTACTCGTTTGTTTCCTCTCTTGAGCCACTTAAGGTTGAAGAAGCGTTGGGTGATCCAGATTGGATAATTGCCATGCAAGAGGAATTGAACAACTTCACCCGGAATGAAGTCTGGTCCTTGGTTCAAAGACCCAAGCAAAATGTGATTGGGACAAAATGGGTCTTTAGGAACAAACAAGATGAACATGGCGTTGTTACAAGAAATAAAGCACGGTTGGTTGCCCAAGGCTACACTCAAGTGGAAGGACTTGATTTTGGTGAAACATATGCGCCGCTAGCAAGGTTAGAGTCAATTAGAATATTAATTGCCTATGCTACTAACCATGATTTCAAGTTATATCAAATGGATGTCAAGAGCGCATTTCTAAATGGACCACTACAAGAGAGGGTCTATGTGGAGCAACCACCGGGCTTTGAAGATCCAAGGAAGCCAAACCATGTCTATCTACTTCACAAGGCACTCTACGGGCTTAAACAAGCCCCTAGAGCTTGGTATGATTGCCTTAAAGATTTTTTAATTAAGAATGGATTTACAATAGGAAAAGCTGACTCTACATTATTTACTCGTAAAGTTGACAATGAATTATTTGTGTGCCAAATATATGTCGATGACATTATATTTGGTAGTATTAATGAAAAATTTTGTGAAGAGTTTAGCAAAGTAATGACGAACAGGTTTGAGATGTCTATGATGGACGAGCTCAAATACTTCTTGGGATTTCAAGTCAAACAACTCAAGGAAGGTACCTTTCTATGCCAAACCAAATATACACAAGATATGCTCAAGAAGTTTGGCATGGAAAAGGCAAATCACGCCAAGACTCCAATGTCATCAAATGGACATCTCGACCTAAATGAAGAAGGTAAACTGGTAGATCAAAAGTTATATAGATCAATGATAGGGTCACTACTTTACTTATGTGCATCTAGACCTGATATCATGTTAAGTGTTTGCATGTGTGCACGCTTCAAGCTAATCCTAAAGATTGCCATCTTGTAGCCGTTAAGAGAATCCTAAGATACTTAGTCCACACCCAAAACCTAGGATTATGGTATCCTGAAGGCTCCCTTTTCGATTTAGTTGGCTACTCTGACTCAGATTATGCCAGTTGCAAAGTAGATCGAAAAAGCACTACTGGGACTTGCCAATTCCTTGGGCGGTCCTTAGTGTCATGGAGTTCCAAGAAACAAAATTGTGTTGCACTTTCCACTGCAGAAGCTGAGTACATAGCAGCTGGGGCATGTTGTGCACAGTTGTTATGGATGAAGCAAACCCTTAGAGATTTTGGTTGTGAGTTTAACAAGATTCCACTATTGTTTGACAATGAGAGTGCCATAAAACTTGTAAACAATCCGGTGCAACAATCTAGAACCAAACACATTGACATTAGACATCATTTCTTGAGAGACCACGAAGCCAAAGGAGATATCGAATTGTTTCATGTGAGTACCGAGAATCAACTAGCCGATATCTTCACAAAACCCCTTGATGAGACTAGGTTTTGCTTTCTTAGGAGTGAGCTAAATATCTTGGATTCTCGAAACGTGTCATAAAACTAAAATTTTGATCACATGGTTGATGGATATAAAATGGTTGTATGCACAAAATGGCATGAGAAATACTGTTTTTATTATTAAAATTACTCATGTCATATTTGTTAAGTGTTATTAAAGCCTTACCGGGCAATATCTCAAAATAGGTTGAGTAAATCGGCTGAGTAGGCCACTCAACCGGTTTTCCCCTGGTGGAAACCGGTTGAACCGGTATAAAAACTGGTTGAACCGGTTTTGGCCACCTCCACGTCCGTGCTGTCAGTCAGCGCCGCTGTCACACCCGGTTTTGGAAGGTAAACCGAATGCGAACTATGTACGTGCCAGGATCAGAACTCACGTACACAGCGATTAAAAAATGAACATCATCGCACAGTGCTCGAATAATAACATAAAAGAGTATTATCTTATTACATCACAGAGCCATAGACATCCACATAGTCATCAACTTAACTGATAAATCAAAGTGCTAAGCGAAACGCAGTAAAGATAAGGCCTTCACAGGCAGCTGACTGGGGGTCGCCGCCAACCCGCACCTAAAACTCGTCGTAGTCTTGGAACTCCTGGAAGTCTCCTTCCACGACTTCATCTTCTCCTGAGCAGTGGTTGCAATGTGGACAACCTGGTATTTTGTGGTAAAGCAAGGATGAGTACACATCAACGTACTCAGCAAATGCCCCGTTTGGCTGAAGTGGACTAGCTTTATGTGGGGTTAGGCTCAAGCAGTTGCTTTTAGTTGGTCAAGTATTCATTGTTAGTAAAAGCCAGATTTTATCACCAAGCCCAAGTTATAATCCCAAAAAGAACCTCCTCAGAGAGGGAGATACTAGATTGCATAATTAAAGTCACCATCGTTAACCATCATCATTAAAGTCATCATCTGAGGTGTATCCGGAGTATCTCTAATCAAAGAGGATCCCAAGGCTGCTCTTAACCGTGAGCACGGCTGATATATCAGTTTCACTACCCTCTGCAGAGGTCGCACACTTTACCCATGAGCCGTGATTCCCGTTCTGCCCGAGGAGAGCTAATCCCCATTGATCACTTCGTAGGTGGTCCGGCAGGGTATCACTACGTAGCTTTTACAAAGATTCCCTAGAGATCATAGCCGCCCGTTAGGTTTCTCCAGTTTGATAAACACAGTACCCCTCCCCGCAGGAGAGTGACTAACAAAAAGCAAAACGAAAGAACCTCGGCACTCAGCCTCGGCAGAGCAAGCACTGTGCCTGGACCCCATTGATGGCACGACGGCGAAGCAACTACACCTCTAGTTCCTCTAATTAATTAGCTAAGGGCATCCCATTTCACCCTCATGGTTGCACTGTTATCCCGGGTGGTCTCTCAACGAACAGGTCCTTATGGAGAGGTACTCAGGAAATAGCCTGAGCCCCCTAGAGTATCACAAGATCATCGATATCATCAGGATAACAGTATCGTATCATAAATAGTCACATCATGTTCATTGATTAGGTTAAGGCAATAGCAAAATGCTAACCATAACAATAACCCAAAAGGTCATCAAGGATAAGGCAAAGTATAAAGCTAGTCAATCCTTAGGTTTCAATTAAGTAATGCGAGAAAGTGAATTATAAGTGAATGGGACATAATGGGTCAGAGGACACTTGCCTTCGCCAAATTGCTGATCAGGAACTTCTTCTGCAACTTCCTCGGGAAACACAGACTGCCCGTTGTCTACGTAAAGTAATCATTCATTCTATGCACTTGGGAAGTAACAAACAAAAGCAATAAACCAAACATATGCAGCAGAGAGATCACAAGTTCACAGGAGAAAAGGATATTGTTTAAGTATATAGATAAAAATATTGTGAGCATTTTGCAATTTGAAGCACCTAATTTGGAGTTCATATGACAAAGTTATGAATTTTACAAGATTAGGGATTAAAAATATTCCTTAAATACTTATTTTGGATTAAATAAAAGGTCCGAGGACCTAACTGCGAAGATCCAAGGACGGCGGGTTAATTTTCAGAAAGCCGGGGGTCTCTTTAAGAAAATGCGCGGGCGAAGGGGTATCGGGCTTTTATAGCCGTTAGATCTCGGATCAACGCCCGAGATTAGATCCGCGGGCGGGCGCGCGAGCACGCGGCGGCCTGAGCGGCTGACAGGCGGGGCCGAGCGGGCAGCGCGGGGCGGACGGCTGACAGGCGGGGCCAGGCGGGCAGCGCGGGCGTGGACGGCTGACAGGCGAGGCTGAGCGGGCAGCGCGGGCACGGACGGCTGACAGGCAGGGCCGGGCGGGCAGCGCGGGCGCGGACGACTGATAGGCGGGGCCCAAATGGCAGGAAGGCGGGGTGCGGGGGGGGGGGGGGGGGGGAAGGGCCCTGGGCCGTTGGATCTCAGGCGGACGGCTAGGATTGGGCTCGGCCTATTTGAATCGGGGTCGTTCGATCTGGGATGGACGGCGGGGATTGGGTGGCCGGCTTCTGTCTTCTCCTCCGGCTAGCAGAGGCGGCGGTGCCCGTCCCCGCGGCGGAGAACTCGCCGGAGACGAGGGGCGCAGGGGCTCTGCGGGTCCTTGGGACGACCTGGGCGGCCGGGGAGGTTGGGGAGGGCGCGGGGAACCTTCCGGTGAGGACTGGGTCGGGGCAAGGGCACCGGAGGGGGGCGGCCCACGGCGAAGCGGCTCGGCGGTGGCGCTAAGGGACTCCGGCGAGCAATTAAACGCGACGGGGGGCAATAAAAAGGACGGGAGAGGGCGAGAGAGGTTCCTTACCTCAAGGCGAACTCCGGGGACCCCTCGATGGCGACGGAGACGCGGCGGCAGCCCGAGTCGACGGTGGCGGACCTCGGCGGCTGCGCAGAGAATGGCGGTGAGCGCGGGTAGAGGGATTCGGGGAGGGAGAGGGGAAATTGGGGCGCGTCCCGGGTTGCGGACGTCGAGGCGAAGCTCACCGTGGCAGAGGGAACGGTGGGGCTCCAACGGCGACGGAGAAACGAGCTCGGGCGGCGGTGGTTTAATGGCGGCGGCGCTTTGGCGTGCGAGCAGCGTGGGCAAGGTGGAAGGGAGGCCTGCAGGTGCGCGAATGAGGGAGGGGATGAGGGCGGGCGAGGTTCTGGGCTCAAGTGGCCGAGGGCGGGGTGGTGGCGAGCTCCACGCGCGATGTGGGCGCGGAGTCCGCGGCACGCGCGGCTCAGGGCGGCGGTTACGCGGAGACGGAAGAGCTGACAGCTCGGGCCCGCGAGCAGAGAGAGCGGGGAAAGCGGGCGCGGGGAAGGCGGTCGCGCTGACGAGCGGGCCCGCCAGGGCAGAGAGGGGAGAGGGGGAAGGAGGGCGCGTGCGCGGGGATGGGCCAGTTGGGCCGAAAGGCCGAGGGGGCGGGGGAAGCGGGCTTCTTTCCTTTTTTTCTTTTATTCTGGCATTTGTTTTCCCTTTTCTTTTTATTTACTCTATTTGATTCAAATCTAAATAGGCCACAAATTCAAATTAGCACTTCCAAGTATTATGCACCAAGCAAAAGTGAAATTTAGGGTTTATCATGATGTCACAATACATACTCCTTTGGAGTTTGGTCTAATAGACTTTAATTACCCAAAGAAAATAGCCCCTTTTCTTCTATAGAAAAGAGAAAGAGGAGATTGGGAAGGGTGTGAAAAGAGAAGTAACACCTGAATTTGTGAATATGAGCAAAGAAATTTTTATACCCCCAAATTCAGGGTGTTACAAACCTATCCCCCTTAAAAGAATCTCGCCCCGAGATTCAAGGTTGGTCAGCAAAGAGTTCAGGGTATTTGGCCTTTAGATCATCTTCTCGTTCCCAGGTTGCTTCTTCCTCGGAGTGGTGGCCCCATTTGACTTTGCACATTCTGATGGTGTTTCTTCGGGTGACTCTGTCTGCAAACTCCAGAATCTGCGTTGGCTTCTCTACGTAGGTCAGATCTTCTTGGACTTCCAAGCCCTCCACTGGCAACTGTTCTTCTGGTACTCGCAGGCACTTCTTCAATTGCGACACGTGGAACACATTGTGCACTGCTGACAAACTCTTTGGTAGGTTGAGCTGGTAGGCCACTTCTCCACGCTTTGCTTGAATCTGATATGGTCCAACGTACCGGGGTGCTAACTTGCCTTTAACTCCGAATTTTCTGACTCCTCTGATAGGTGACACCTTCAGATAGACGTAATCTCCCACTTCAAAACTCAGTTCTCTTCTCCTTCTGTCAGCATAGCTTCGCTGCCTTGATTGTGCTATCTTCAGATTCTCCCGAACCATTTTGATATTCTCTTCGGCTTCAAGCAAGATGTCGGGGCCAAACACCTGTCTCTCTCCAGGCTGGTCCCAATGCAGCGGAGTCCTACAACTCTGCCCATAGAGTGCCTGAAACGTTGACATCTTCAAGCTGGCCTGGTAACTATTGTTGTAGGAGAATTCTGCATAAGGTAACCTTTTGTCCCATCCTGACTTGTCTTGCAACGCACAGGCTCTCAGCATATCTTCTAGGATCTGATTAGTTCTTTCAGTCTGACCGTCCGTCTGTGGGTGATAAGCCGAGCTCAAGTTCAAATGTGTGCCCAAAGCTTCTTGTAGCTGCTGCCAAAAATGAGAGGTGAACTGTGTTCCTCGATCTGACACTATCTTCTTCGGCACACCATGTAGGCAGACTATCCGAGACATGTATAACTCAGCTAACGTTGCTCCGGTGTATGTTGTCTTCACGGGTATGAAATGGGCCACCTTTGTTAAGCGGTCCACAACCACCCAGATGGAATCATAGCCGGCCCGGGTACGAGGTAGGCCAACTATAAAATCCATCCTGATCTCATCCCACTTCCACTGAGGAATCTGCAATGGCTGCAACAGTCCGGCGGGCCTCTGATGCTCTGCTTTGGTTCTTTGACAGCTATCACAGATGGCGACATATTCTGCGATCTCTCTTTTCATGCCATACCACCAAAACCTCCTTTTTAAATCCTGATACATCTTCTCACTTCCAGGGTGTATGGAGTAGGCTGTCTCATGAGCTTCCTTGAGGATCAGCTCCCGAATAGGTTTGAGGTCGGGAACACACAATCGGTCTTTGAACCATATTACTCCCTCTTCATCCTCTCGAAAGTCCTTGCCTCTTCCTTCTAAGATCAGCTGCCGGATCTTGTTGATGTTTCCATCATCCTTCTGCCCTTCTTTGATCTCCCGCTCTAGGGTGGGCTCTAATTCCACTGTTACTCCTTGCGTACTGTTCAGAAAACCAAGACTCAGTCTGTCGAACTCCTTGGCCAACTCATATGACATCGGGTACGTGGCCATCATATTGACTTGACTCTTCCTGCTCAGAGCATCTGCAACAACATTGGCTTTGCCTGGATGGTAATGTATCTCCAGCTCGTAGTCCTTGATCAATTCCAACCATCTTCGTTGCCTCATGTTTAACTCTGACTGGATGAATATGTACTTCAGACTTTTATGATCTGTGTAGATGTCGCACTTCTGCCCATACAGGTAATGTCTCCATGTCTTTAACGCATGAACCACTGCTGCCAACTCTAGGTCGTGTGTGGGATAATTTTTCTCATGGATCTTCAGCTGTCGAGAGGAGTATGCTACAACTCTTCCTTCTTGCATTAGCACGCATCCGAATCCGGTGTAGGAAGCATTGCAATACACCGAGAATGGCTTGTGAACATTAGGCAGAACTAACACAGGTGCTGTAGTCAATCTATTCTTCAGTTCTTCAAATGCCTCTTGGCACTTTTGGGTCCACTTAAATTCAACTTTCTTCGCTAGCAACGCTGTCATTGGTCTAGCAATCTTTGAAAAGCCTTCAATGAAACGCCTATAGTATCCGGCCATTCCAATGAAGCTCTTGATTCCACGAACATCCTTCGGTGCTTTCCAGTTCAGGATATCTGCTACTTTCTTTGGGTCCACTGCTAACCCATCTTGGTTTATGATGTGACCCAGAAACAAGACTTCATGAATCTAGAACTCGCATTTACTCAGCTTAGCATACAACTGATGCTCTCGAAGCCTTTGCAATACCATCTTCAAATGCTCCACATGATCTTCCTCACTTTGAGAGTATATGAGAATATCATCGATGAACACTACCACAAACTTGTCTAGGTAGTCCATGAACACACTGTTCATCAGATACATAAAGAAGGCTGGTGCATTTGTCAAACCAAAGGACATAACTGTATACTCATATAACCCATACTTGGTGATGAATGCTGTCTTCGGTATGTCCGAGGGTCGGATTCTGAGTTGATGGTAGCCTGACCTCAGATCTATCTTCGAGAATACGCTGGCACCTCTGAGTTGGTCAAACAGATCTTCTATTCTTGGCAGGGGGTACTTGTTCTTAATGGTGACTTCATTCAGGGCTCTGTAATCTATGCACATCCGTTTGGTACCATCTTTCTTCTCCATAAACAATACTGGAGTGGCCCAAGGCGAGGTACTTGGTCTGATGTAGCCCTTTTCTAACAGCTCATCTATCTGCTTCTTGAGTTCGACCAATTCTGGTCTAGACACTCGGTAGGCTCTTTTGGAAATGGGGGCGGTACCAGGGATAAGCTCTATGGCAAATTCGACTTTTCTCTCGGGTGGCACGCCCGGTAACTCCTCGGGAAACACATCCGGAAAGTCCGACACAACCTTGATAGCCTCGAGCGGGTTGGTCTCCTTACTATCAACTGAAATTTGGTGACAAACTCCCTCCGCTGATTTAGGCATTTTAGTTCAGCCACTACCTCCTCTCCGGACGGGGACTTCAATGTTACGGTCCTCTTGTCACAGCTAACATTCGCTTCATATTTCATTAACCAATTCATCCCTAGGATGACATCTACCCCAGGGGTGTCTATTACTATTAGGTCACTGGGGAACCCTATCCCCCTTATTTCCACCCTTATATTTGAGCATATTTTATCTGTTTGCACCTTGCCACCAACCAAATTAATCCTCATGGGCGGCATCATTGCCTCTACTGAGATGTTATGCATTTCTACCCATGTTGCAGTGACAAATGAATGAGTTGCACCAGTATCAAATAGCACTTTTGCGGGATGAGATTCGACGGAGAACATACCTACTGCCATGTCTAGTGCATCCTGGATTGCTTCGGCCTCCAAGTGGTTCACCTTTCCTCGGTTGTACGCTTGGCCACGATTACCTGCTGCTTGTTGAGGTACACCTTGCCTTGTTGGAGCATTGGGGTTGGTCTGCTGCTGCTCCATCTTCTTTGGGCACTGCATCGCCCAGTGGTCTTGTTCTCCACAGTGGAAACATCCTCTGCCTCCTCCTTGTGCTGGGGCTGCCTGGTTGTTCTGATTTGCTGCGGGGGCAGGAAGGCGAGGTGCCTGGTTGTTTTGCTTCTGATACTGATTCCCTCCTTGCTGGCTGTTCTGACGATACTGCTGCTGTTGTGGGTACTGCCTCTGAAACTGCAGCTGATGCGGACGCTAATTCTGATTCTGATATCCCTGAGGGTGACCATACTTGCCTTGCTGAGATGAATTGCCTGAGAAGCGGGGACGGCTGATGCTTCCGGACTGGGGTCCACTCATCTTGCGCTTCCGATCTTCCATATCCTTACGCTTCTTCTCGGTCATAACTGCCCTATCGATCAGGTGCTGGAAGGTGGGGAAGGTGTGATTCATCAGCTGGTAGTACAGGGGATCCACCAAACCCCTCATGAACCTGTACTGCCTTTTAGCATCAGTGTTGACATCTTCAGGTGCATAACGAGATAGCTGCAGAAATTTGTCTCTGTATTCACTAATAGACAGGGGTCCCTGCTTCAGAGCCAGAAACTCCTCCTTCTTCACGATCATCAGTCCCTCTGGAACATGGTACCTGCGGAAATTCTCGCTGAATTCTTCCCAGGTGATGGCTTCGGGGTCAGCATGGGTAGCGAGGTAGGACTCCCACCAGGACTGTGCTGCTCCCCTTAGCTGGCGGGGACCGTACAGAACCTTCTCCTTGTCGTCACATTGGGCGGTGCGCAGTTCCCTTTCCACTGCACGCAGCCAGTCTTCTGCATCCATGGGGTCGGCAGAGTGCGCGAAGGTAGGAGGGTGCCCTCTCATGAACTCACCACGTTTATCCCGTGGCATCTGGGGCATCTGCACTTGCAATCGGGGTTGGGGTTGCTGTTGAGCCTGCTGCATGGCTGCCAGAGTCTGCCCAATAGCCTGCACTGCCTGAGTCTGCATCAAGAACATCTGCTCCACGGTCATCGGGGGTGGTGGGGGAGGCTGCCTCTGATGTTCCTCCTGCTGGGCATGCTGCTCTTGCTGAGCACGCCTGTTGCATCGGCGCCTGTTGTCAGACATCTGTGGAAGACATTCACACATCAGCATTGATCTTACCATCCTTCAGCATAAGAAGAGGGAACACATAATTCTTCATGACACTGAGTGAACAAAGAGCTTCACTGGTCCTCATTATGATTCAGCACAGCTTCTCAGATAAAAAGGAAAGTAGAAGTAAATGGTTTCCCAACTAAACAACTGACTTCACTAATATCACTAGCTAAGCCAACTGCAGGGGAAACCCACATATTGGCAACAGTCATTACAAAGATTCAAATCCAGCACAAGTTCATCATAACAAGCATGTAAGCAACTGATAAGCAAACAAAACTGACTAGAAGCAACTAATAAGCAAACTAAACTGAATGGAAGCAGCTGATAAGCAAACTAAACTAACTATCAAAGACTGAGACATCTGACTTAAGGATTATTACAAACTCCGACACTAACGATCTAAGGATCCAGATCTATCCTGGTCTTACAGGCAGGGGAACCATAAGTGTGGTGACCACGTGGCGGCGAGCGGTAAGGGTGCTGAGTCCCAACAGGAGCGGGAGATCCACCCTCATGGTGGCGGCGCTCTGCTAGCTCAGCACGCAACCCAACAATCTCCGTTCGAGCCCTACTCAGCTCGTCCAGAGAGTGGTCCAGCTCGGTGTTAAGCACTGCAACTAGGTTGACTGTGCTGCTCAACCTAGGGTTACCTTCACCAACGGGTGAGACAACCACACTCTCTGTGCTGCCAGTAGGACGGCGGGGGTAGTACCTAAGGTTAAGACCGTCGGCCACCCCACCGAACAAAGAACAGTACTGGGAGAGTGCACACCGTGCTGCATCCTGCATAGCTGCCTCTGCAGTGTCCCTCTCGGAGATGGAGTAGTGCTCCGAAACGGCCTCTGCACCCCGAAGGTCATCCTCCGGACAACGAACTAGGCAGGTAGCCTCCCAGCGGTCCGGGTACCTCCCGCGACTGTGCTGGTAAACTACACAACGGTACTCGATCGACCAGGTGTGTCGGTCGAAAGCCTGGCGCAACAAGGTGTCGAGTGCGTCGTGGAAGTGACAACAGCGAGCGGCGTCACGGGTGATGGGTCGGGCGACCCATCCCTCCGCCTCCTGCGGCTCAGAGGACTCCATGCTGTGGTCTGAGTCGTCGTTGGGGTCTCCTCTGTAACACCCTGAATTTGGGGGTATAAAATTTCTTTGCTCATATTCACAAATTCAGGTGTTACTTCCCTTTTCTCATTCTTCCCCAATCTTCTCTTTCTCATTTCTATAGGAGAAAAGTGGTTATTTTATTTATAATTATAGTCTATTAGCTCAAACTCCAAGGGAGTATGAATTATTGCATCATGTTGAACCCTAGATTTCACTTTTGTTTGGTGCATAATTCTCAAAAAGTCTAATTTGAATTTGTGGCTCATTTGAATTTGAATCAAATAGAGAAAATAAAAAGAAAAGAGAAAACAATTCCAGATTAAAAGGAAAAAGGAAAGAAGCCCACTCCCTCGCCCCCCTCAGCCTTTCGGCCCAGCTAGGACCATCCCGCGCGCGTGCCCTCCCCCCTCCTCTCTCTCTGCGCCGCGGGCCCGGCCTGTCGGCGCGGCCGCCGTCTCCGCGCCCGCCTCCCTCTCTCTCTGCCCGCGGGCCTGGCCTGTCAGCCCCGCCTTCTCCGCGCCCGCGCCCGTTTTCCCCTCTCTCTCTGCCTGCGGGCCCCGGCTGTCAGCTTCTCCGTCTTCGCGTAACCGCCGCCCCGGTCCGCGCGTGCCGCGGACTCCGCGCCCACGTCGCGCGTGGAGCTCGCAACCACCTCGCCCTCGGCCACTTGAGCCCGAGGCCTAGCTCGCCCTCTCCCCCTCCCTCATTTGCGCACCTGCAGACCCCTCTCTCGCCTCCCCCACGCTGCGCGCACGCCAGAGCGCCGCCGCCATTAAACCGCCGCCGTCCCGAGCTCGTTCCTCCGTCGCCGTTGGAGCCCCGCCGTGCCCTCTGCCACGGTGAGCTTCGCCCCGACGTCCACAACCCGGGACGCGCTCCAATTTCCCCTTCCCCTCCCTATTTCCCTCTGCCCGTGCTCACCCGCCGTCCATCGTGCAGCCGCCGGGGTCCGCCACCGTCGACCCGGGCCGTCGTCGCGCCGTTGCCGCCACCGAGGAGTCTCCGGAGTTCGCCTTGAGGTAAGGAACCTCCCCTGCCCTCTCCCTTCCCCTCTACTGCACTCTGTCGCGCTTAATTCCTCGTCGGAGTTGCTTAACGCCGCCGCCAAGCCGCTCCACCGTGAACCGCCCCCCTCCGGTGCCCCTGTCCCGACCTAGTCCCCACCAAAAGGTTCCCCGCGCCCTCCCCAACCTCCCCGGCCATTCAGATCGCCCCAAGGACCCGCAGGGCCCCCGCGCCCCTCGTCTCCGGCGAGCTCCTCCGCCACGGGGACGGGCGCCGCCACCTCAGCTGGCTGGGGAAGGAGACAGAAGCCAGCCGCCCCATCCCCGCTGTTGGGGGCCTTCGTCCTCCGAAGGTCCTCAAAAACATGATTTGACAATGTTTTCCAAGTGGATTATGTGAACAGGTATCTTCGGACTCAGAATTATAAACATAAAGCACGGTCAGGACGAAGCCTGAACCAGACGAAGGACGAGCTGATTACCAAGCTCTACGAAGGTGCACAGCCGAAGCTGTGTGCAAGGAAGCTTCGTCGCGATAGCGGAAAGGGGAACCGACTTAAAGATGAAAAGACTACGTGGGCCTTGACAGATTTCCATAAGTCATTAACAAATGTAATGGACATGGATGTAATTTTACGTGGGCTGCGTCCCGCGTCTATAAATAGATGAACAGTACTCCCGTACTGTTCACGCTGACTGGGCATTGGCATTTGCGTCACGCTTGTACTTTTTATCTTTTCTCAAGACCGAAGGTACATTTGTAATTTGTAATCATTTCTATTCTTCTGCGTTAATAAGATAGAAATGATTCTATGATTTACATTTCATGCTTTGCTTGAATCCTTCGTTATTACTTGCTATATTTACGAAGGTATGTCTATTGTAACCTTCGTCCGGAAATCATTATTCCCGAAGGGGAATAATGTTTGGTAGGACGAAGGGCCTTAACATTTAACACTTTTTATGTTGCCTTGTTCTTAATCCGAAGCATTTGAGAACAAGTCCCCAACACCCGCCGTCCATCTCAGATCGGGCGGCCCTGTTTTAAATAGGCCAAGTCCAATCCTAGCCGTCCGCCCAAGATCCAACGGCCCAGAGCCGTTTCCCCCACACCCCGTCTCCCTGCCGTTTGGGTCCCGCCTGTCAGCCCGCCCGCGCGCTCGCGCTGCCCGCCGGTCCCGCCTGTCAGCCACCCAGGCCGCCGCGCGCCCGCGCGCCCGCCCGCAGGATCTAATCCTGGCCGTCCGCCTGAGACCCAACGGCCGTAGGAGTCCGATACCCCTTCGCCCGCGCATTTTCTTAAAGAGCCCCCCGGTTTCCTGGAATTTGAACCCGCCATCCCTGGTTTCTTACAGTTAGGTCCTCGGACCTTTTATTTAATTCAAAATAGGTACTTAGGGTATATTTTTAACCCCTAAACTTGTAAAATTCATAACTTTGCCATATGAACTCCAAATTAGGTGCTTCAAATTGCAAAATGTTCATAATATTATTATCTATCTGTTTATGCAATGTTTCCCTGCTGTTTCTATGTCCCAATTAATAGTTGATCATTAGGATAAAATTAATGTTATGGGAACCCTATTTGAGATAAATAAAAGATAGTAGACTTTAATAAAAGTTGGAGCACTTAAGTTTATGGACTTAACACTATGTAATGATTTAACCCCCACCACTGACTTGAACCTGATTAGTGGATAATGAATCCTTTTGTATAGTCCTCTACCCTAGACCTAGGGAATACCAGAGTGCCTATCCCTTTTCTATTATGAACTTGTGATCTCTCTGCTGCATATGTTTGGTATATTGTTTTTGTTTGTTATTTCCCAAGTGCATAGTGTGAATGATTACTTTACGTAGACAACGAGCAGTTTGTGTTTCCCGAGGAAGTTGCAGAGGAAGTTCCTGATCAACAGTTTGGTGAAGGCAAGTGTCCTCTGACCCATTATGTCCTATTCACTTATAACTTACTATCCCGCATTACTTACTTGAAACCTAAGGATTGACTAGCTTTACACTTTACTTTATCCTTGATGACCTTATGGTTAGCATTCTGCTATTGCCTTAACTTAATCAATGAACATGATGTGACTATTTATGATACTGTTATCCTGATGATATTGATGATCTTGTGATACTTTAGGGGGCTCAGGCTGTTTCCTGAGTACCTCTCCGTAAGGACCTGTTCGTTGAGAGACCACCCGGGATAACAGTGCAACCATGAGAGTGAAATGGGGTGCCCTTAGCTAATTAATTAGAGGAACTAGAGGTGTAGTTGCTTCGCCGTCGTGCCATCAATGGGGTCCAGGCACAGTGCTTGCTCTGCCGAGGCTGAGTGCCGAGGTTCTTTCGTTTTGCTTTTTGTTAGTCACTCTCCTGCGGGGAGGGGTACTGTGTTTATCAAACTGGAGAAACCTAACGGGCAGCTATGATCTCTAGGGAATCTTTGTAAAAGCTACGTAGTGATACCCTGCCGGACCACCTAGGTAGTGGTCAATGGGGATTAGCTCTCCCCGGGCAGAAAGGGAATCATGACTCATGGGTAAAGTGTGCGACCTCTGCAGAGGGTAGTGAAACTGATATATCAGCCGTGCTCACGGTTAAGAGCAGCCTTGGGATCCTCTTGATTAGAGATACAGATGGTTCGAGATACAAGGATTATGTTATGGTTTTGGTTCGAATATGGTGATGTTGTTCCTCGATGAGGAAATGGTTCATGGGTTGGTTAATGCTAAAATCTGGCTTATACTAATGATAAATACCTGACCAACTAAAAGCAACTGCTTGAACCTAACCCCACATAAAGCTAGTCCACTTCAGCCAAACAGGACATTTGCTGGGTACGTTGATGTGTACTCATCCTTGCTTTACCACCAAACACCAGGTTGTCCGCATTGTAACCACTGCTCAGGAGAAGGCGAAGCCGTGGGAGGAGACTTCCAGGAGTTCCAAGACTACGACGAATTCTAGGTGTGGGTTGGCGGCAACCCCCAGTCAGCTGCCTGTGAAGGCCTTATCTTTACTGCGTTTCGCTAGCACTTTGATTTAACTGTTAAGTCGATGACTATGTGGATGTCTATGACTCTGTGATGTAATAAGTTAATAATCTTTTAAGTTATTATTCGAGCAATGTGCATTGATGTTCATTTATGTAATCGCTGTGTACGTGAGTTCTGATCCTGGCACGTACATAGTTCGCACTTGGTTTGCCTTCCAAAACCGGGTGTGACATAAGTGGTATCAAAGCCGTGCTGACTGTAGGACCGCTGACCTAGAGTAGCACTGGTCGTACTAAGGACTATTGACCTTCCCTCTCCCCTTGACCTCTGATGTTACTTCAAAAGTCGGTCACCTCGACCAACCCTATGTTTTACTACATATATATATATACTATATTATACCTTGTTAAAATTTTTATCTTGTTCTGTCTATGGTTTATTCACTTGTCATATTAGTTCTTCTCTTACTCTTATGCTTACGGTGTCTTTTGTAGATGGCTCGTCTTAGACACACTGCACGTAAGTCGGTGATTCCTTTCCTGCCGTCTCGACTTGCGGAGCGTCCTCTGCACCGCACCGTGTCCGGTCAGTCGAGTCACCTGGAGAGACTGCACCACCGCCTGCGTGAGGAGCAGGAACGCCGGCGCCAGCACAGAGAGCAGCAGGGTTCTTCCTCCCCACCCCAGCAAGAGGTGGAGTCCGTGAGGCCCCGTTCCTCTGTTGCTCAGCTGGAGGCGCCCCCTGCACCGCCGCGGGACGCCCCGGCTGTTGGAGGAGCTACTGGAGGAGGTCTTGGAGGAGACCCCGACGACGACGACTCAGACCACAGCACGGAGTCTTCTGAGCCGCAGGAGGCGGAAGGATGGGTCGCCCGACCCATCACTCGTGACGCCGCTCGCGGTTGTCACTTCCACGACGCACTCGACACCTTGCTGCGCCAGGCTTTTGACCGGCACACCTGGTCGATCGAGTATCGTTGTGTAGTCTACCAGCACAGTCGCGGGAGGTACCCGGACCGCTGGGAGGCTACCTGGCTAGTTCGCCGTCCGGAGGATGACCTCCGGGGTGCGGAGGCCGTTTCGGAGCACTATTCCATCTCCGAGAGGGACACTGCAGAGGCAGCTATGCAGGATGCAGCACGACGTGCACTCTCCCAGTACTGTTCTTTGTTCGGTGGGGTGGCCGACGGTCTTAACCTTCGGTACTACCCCCGCCGCCCTACTGGCAGCACAGAGAGTGTGGTTGTCTCACCTGTTGGTGAGGGTAACCCTAGGTTGAGCAGCACAGTCAACCTAGTCGCAGTGCTTAACACTGAGCTAGATCACTCTCTGGACGAGCTGAGCAGGGCTCGAACGGAGATTGCGGAGTTGCGTGCTGAGCTGGCAGAGCGCCATCACCAGGAGGGTGGTTCTCCCGCTCCTGTTGGGACTCAGCACCCTTACCGCTCGCCGCCACGTGGTCACCACACTTATGGTTCCCCTGCCTGTAAGACCAGGATAGATCTGGATCCTTAGATCGTTAGTGTCGAAGGTTGTAATAATTCTTAAGTCAGATGTCTCAGTCTTAGATAGTTAGTTTAGTTTGCTTATCAGTTGTTTCCAATTAGCTTAGTTTGCTTATCAGTTGCTTGCATGCTTGTTATGATGAACTTGTGCTGGATTTGAATTTTGTAATGACTGTTGCCAACCTGTGGGTCTCTCCTGCAGTTTGGCCTAGTTATAATGTTAATAAAGTCAGTTATTTAGTTGGGAAGCCATTTACTTCTACTTTCCTTCTTATCTGAGAAGCTGTGTTGAATCATAATGAGGATCAGTGAAGCTCTTTGTTCACTCAGTGTCATGAAGAATTCTGAATTCCCTTTTCTTATGCTGGAGGGTTGTAAGATCAACGCTGATGTATGAATGTCTTCCACAGATGTCTGACAACAGGCGCCGATGCAACAGGCGCCGATGCAAGAGCAGCATGACCAGCAGGAGGAACAACAGAGGCAGCCTCCCCCACCACCCCCGATGACAGTGGAGCAGATGTTCTTGATGCAGACTCAGGCAGTGCAGGCCATTGGGCAGACTCTGGCAGCCATGCAGCAGGCTCAACAGCAACCCCAACCCCAGTTGCAAGTGCAGATGCCCCAGATGCCACGGGATAAGCGTGGTGAGTTCATGAGAGGGCACCCTCCTACCTTCGCCCATTCTGCCGACCCCATGGATGCAGAAGACTGGCTGCGCGCAGTGGAAAGGGAACTGCGCACCGCCCAATGTAACGATAGGGAGAAGGTTTTGTATGGTCCCCGTCAGCTAAGGGGAGCAGCCCAGTCCTGGTGGGAGTCCTACCTCGCTACACATGCTGACCCCGAAGCCATCACCTGGGAAGAATTCAGCGAGAGTTTCCGCAGGTACCATGTGCCAGAGGGACTGATGATCGTGAAGAAGGAGTTTCTGGCTCTGAAGCAGGGACCCCTGTCTGTTAGTGAATACAGAGACAAGTTTCTACAGCTATCTCGTTATGCACCTGAGGATGTCAACACTGATGCTAAAAGGCAGTACAGGTTCATGAGGGGTTTGGTGGATCCCCTGCATTACCAGCTGATGAATCACACCTTCCCCACCTTCCAGCACCTGATCGATAGGGCAGTTATGACTGAGAAGAAGCGTAAGGATATGGAAGTTCGGAAGCGCAAGATGAGTGGACCCCAGACCGGAGGCATCAGCCGTCCACGTTTCTCAGGCAGTTCATCTCAGCAAGGCAGGCCTGGTCACCCACAGGGATATTAGAATCAGAATCAGCGTCCGCATCAGCAGCAGTTTCAGAGGCAGTATCAGCAGCAGCAGCAGTATCGTCAGAAAAGCCAACAGGGAGGTAATCAGTATCAGAAGCAGAACAACCAGGCACCTCGCCTTCCTGCCCCAGCAGCAAACCAGAGCAACCAAGCAGCCCCAGCACAAGGAGGAGGCAGAGGATGTTTCCACTGTGGAGAACAAGGCCACTGGGCGATGCAATGCCCGAAGAAGGCGGCGCAGCAGCAGACCAACCCCAATGCTCCAACAAGGCAAGGTGTACTGTAGCCGACAGCAGGCAATCGTAACCAAGCGTACAACCGTGGAAAGGTGAACCACTTGGAGGCCGAAGCGGTCCAGGATGCACCAGATGTGGCAGTAGGTATGTTCTCAATCGAATCTCATCCCACGAAAGTGCTATTTGATACTGGTGCAACTCATTCATTTGTCACGGCAACCTGGGTAGAAATGCATAACATCTCAGTAGAGGCAATGATGCCGCCCATGAGGATTAATTCAGTTGGTGGCAAGGTGCAAACAGATAAAATATGCTCAAATATAAGGGTGGAAATAAGGGGGATAGGATTCCCCAGTGACTTAATAGTAATAGACACCCCTGGGATAGATGTCATTCTAGGGATGAATTGGTTAATGAAGTATGAAGCGAATGTTAGCTGTGACAAGAGGACCGTAACATTGAAGTCCCCATCAGGAGAAGAGGTAGTGGCCGAGCTAAGGATGCCTAAATCAGCGGAGGGTGTCTGTCACCAGATTTCAGTTGATAGTAAGGAGCCCAACCCGCTCGAGGCTATCAAGGTTGTGTCAGACTTTCCGGACGTATTTCCCGAGGAGCTAACGGGCATGCCACCCGAGAGAAAAGTCGAATTTGCCATAGAGCTTATCCCTGGTACCGCCCCCATTTCCAAAAGAGCCTACCGAGTGTCTGGACCAGAATTGGTGGAACTCAAGAAGCAGATAGATGAGATGTTAGAGAAGGGTTACATCAGACCAAGTACCTCGCCTTGGGCCGCTCCGGTGTTGTTTGTAGAGAAGAAAGATGGTACCAAAAGGATGTGCATAGATTACAGAGCCTTGAATGAAGTCACTGTCAAGAACAAGTACCCCCTGCCAAGGATAGAAGATTTGTTCGACCAGCTCAGAGGTGCCAGCGTATTCTCGAAGATAGATCTGAGATCAGGTTACCATCAACTCAGAATCTGACCCTCGGACATACCAAAGACGGCATTCATCACCAAGTATGGGTTATATGAATTCACAGTTATGTCCTTTGGTTTGACAAATGCGCCAGCCTTCTTTATGTACCTGATGAACAGTGTGTTCATGGATTATCTGGACAAGTTTGTGGTAGTGTTTATCGATGATATTCTCATATACTCTCAAAGCGAGGAAGATCATGTAGAGCATTTGAAGATGGTATTGCAAAGACTTCGAGAGCATCAGTTGTATGCCAAGCTGGGCAAATGCGAGTTCTGGATTCATGAAGTCCTGTTTCTGGGTCACATCATAAATCAAGATGGATTGGCAGTGGATCCAAAGAAAGTAGCAGATATCCTGAACTGGAAAGCGCCAAAGGATGTTCGTGGGATCAAGAGCTTCATTGGAATGGCTGGGTATTACAGGCGTTTCATCGAAGGCTTCTCAAAGGTTGCTAGACCAATGACAGCATTACTAGCGAAGAAAGTCAAGTTTAAGTGGACCCAAAAGTGTCAGGAAGCATTTGAAGAACTGAAAAATAGATTGACTACAGCTCCGGTGTTAGTCCTACCTGATGTTCACAAGCCATTCTCAGTGTACTGCGATGCTTCTTACACCGGATTGGGATGTGTGCTAATGCAAGAAGGAAGGGTTGTAGCATATTCATCTCGACAGCTGAAGATCCATAAGAAAAATTATCCCACACATGACCTGGAGTTGGCAGCAGTAGTTCATGCTTTGAAGACCTGGAGACATTACCTGTATGGGCAGAAGTGCGACATTTACACAGATCATAAAAGTCTGAAATACATATTCACCCAGTCAGAGTTAAACATGAGGCAGCGAAGATGGTTGGAATTGATCAAAGACTATGAGTTGGAGATACATTACCATCCAGGCAAAGCCAATGTGGTTGCAGATGCTCTGAGCAGGAAGAGTCAAGTCAATATGATGGCCACGTACCCAATGCCATATGAGTTAGCCAAGGAATTCGACAGACTGAGTCTCGGTTTCCTGAATAACACGCAAGGAGTAACAGTGGAATTAGAGCCCACCCTAGAGCAGGAGATCAAAGAAGGGCAGAAGGATGATGAAAGCATCAACAAGGTCCGGCAGCTAATCTTAGAAGGAAGAGGCAAAGACTTTCGAGAGGATGAAGAGGGAGTAATATGGTTCAAGGACCGATTGTGTGTCCCCGACCTCAAACCGATTCGGGAGCTGATCCTAAAGGAGGCTCATGAGACAGCCTACTCCATACATGATCTGGAGTGTAGCCACCTGCTAGTGGGCATAAAACTTAGTACAAAGATTTCACAAACATTTGCCATAAATCAACAAAACACTCCTACACTTGAAACCAAGACCCAGTGGAAAGACTCCCACCCTGAACCACATGCCATACAGCAGCAACGCTGTTTGTTAATTTTGTATCTTTAAAATTAAAACAGCGGTGATATCAAACAGATACTCTAGGAGTATCTACACAAAATACTCTACAACTTCAGTATTCAATAGATAATTAAATTCTACCATCTACAAGTTCTAAAACATCTGACAAGATAACTGACTGAATCTGTTTTAGACAGCAGTATGGTTAACTTTAAAATTCGATATCTCCCAAACTACTGAACCAAAAATTATTAAATTCTGCTGGAAGTAAGAACTTTTATTCCTCTACAAAAGTCTCCATAGTTGGAAGAGCCAATTCGGCCATTTACTAGATGAAACCCACCAGTGAACAGACCCACTCATTTTTGTCAGGTAAACAGGAACAGCCATAGTAAAACAAACATAACTGGAGTTTCACAAATCATATGAATGCACTCTTTAACAATCTGGAAAGCTTATGAAATTATCTACAACTTCTTTTACCAACCCACAGTTTAATTCTGTTGATAAAATTGCCTAAATCTTAAGAGAACAGATTCTGCACAGAATTATGAGACTGAAAAACTGCTATAGTAAAACTGCAATAACTTTCTGGTCGGATGTCCGATTGAGGTGTTCTTCGCGGCCATGGAAAGATCTACAAATTATCTACGACTCATACATAGACTTTTCATTTTTTTGAGGCCACTAAGACCACGGAAAACTAGAATGAACAGAAACTGTCAAATCTGCCATTCTGCAGAAAACTAAATTCGAGATCAAAACTTAACCCACATCTAATCCAACCTCTAATCCTTTAATCCCCATGATCCACGACCTCCAAAAGCACATAATTACAGGGAGGAACAAGGATCCCATCCATACCTAGGGTTTCCCCAAGAAAATATGCAAGAAGAGATGGGGAAGAACACCTCCTTGATCCTCTCTTCCTCTTCAATTCAACGTGCTCCTCCTCTTCTCGATCCTTGCTGCGTAGGGGGAGATCTTGGGGGAGGAAGCAATGGAGGATGGCTGCCATAGGGGGAGGGGGCGTCCAGCCAAGGGGGAGAAAGGGGGTGGCGGCCAAGAGGGGGGGTGAAGGGAAAAAAAAGGGTGGCCACCTAGGGTTTTTGTGGGATAAAGAAACGACGCCTCAGATGACTTCTATCTTTGCATCCAATGGCCCACAACCCTTTACCTCATCCACGCACCAAAGATTAACTTTTGGTCAACATTGTTTTGGGATATTACACTCTACCCCCCTTAAAAAGAATTCGACCTCGAATTCGGCCACTCCAAGCAAAACACCCAAGGTACCCCATATAGCACCACCATTCAAAACATGGGTCCATTATTGGTCTTAATTAACACAAGAACTTCTACATCGACTAACTGTCTAAGGAAACTACAGCACCTAACATCAAGCATGAACCAACATGTAATGAAGCTCAAACCAAGTCATAGATGCAATAAACACTACGATTTCACAACATTGAATTTGGATGCAGCCATACATCAGCATCAATGTCTTAAAACAACACTCTTTTATGAAGGGATAATACGCACTAAGCACAACCTTTACCAACTTTAACAATCCATTTTAATTCAATGGTGAAACATCCACACCAGATGAATGTATAAGAAGATCAAACTCCTCACCTCATAGCCCACGAAACAAGTAATTCTGTTGAAACAAAACTCCTAATCTTCCTAAACATTGTTCTTGCCATAATGAAAAGATAATCATGTAATCTAACATACTTTGCACCCCACCAAAAGGGAGAAAATCTATAGAACTAATGGAGCAATAAAGCCGAAAGAAGCCAATAACATCTTGTGCGGCATAGTTCATCGAAGAACTGCCAAAAACTCTACATAGAGCACTGATAGCCCAACAACAACACAATACTTGCTTAACCCATGTCACTATACTTCATTCAACATCTCAACTAAGAAAAATATCCAACTAGTAAGGTTAACCTACACATAATATAAGTCTTCATCTACTGTAGTTCAGAAACTTACATTTTATTCTATCATATGATGCACTCAAAGTACCAGACCTAAAGGGTCAATACTAACCCCGTAATCCTTCACACATTTGGCAAACATCTCAGGCTGATGTAAAAACCACATCATTTAGGAATAGGTGACTAACCACACACAACCAACTCTAGGCTAGGCAATGACTTCATTCAAACCAATAGATAAGTGGTGCAACAATGGCTCCACAAACATGCATCGGGGAGAGAACCATTAGATCCTCAACGTATTAATACATAATCAATGGATCAAGAAAATCAAATATTTTATTCTACAATTAGCATGACTAACATGCAACCACTTTAAACCACATCTAGGCTTTGTGGCTACTAAAACACATGATAGAAGAGAGACATGTAAGCCATTCTGGCTATGTAAATACTTCCCCCAAAATCCATATAAAAGTACCAATATTCATTTCTTTCAGAACTGGTTTCTCGACATAAACAATCATTCTTTGCAAAGATAGTTGGAGCTATCCACCCACCGCCCAACAACTTAAATTCAAATTAATGGTTACCTTGTAACCCAAAACACGCAATTCACACTCCTCTTATAAACATTCTCAATCAAGCATATATAACAATATTATTGTAATAAAACTCAACCATGAAAAACATGTTGAAAACAACATAGGCATACATGTATATCACCAGCATAATAGCAACTTCAATCTCACAAAAGACTAGCGACATCAATCGCATTAATAAAACAATATCAAAATTTAGAAATGAATTATATCATGCATTAAGTCATAAACAACTTACCACATCACCGTAAAGGAATAAGGAGGGTAAAATTATTTCATCTGCACTTAAAAGACATTAAGACATATCAAAGATATTTGAACCCATACCCTTCCTATATGTGCAAGTGTGTCAAATTTATCTTCAAATTCCCAAGAATCTAAAGCCTATGCTTTGATACCAACTGTAACACCCCGGGATCTACAAACACCCCAGAATGCTACTAAACTACACATCTAACATTCATATATAAAATTTCGACAGCATCCCCTTTAAAAATTGCATAAACGGGGGAAGCAACAAAGTATAAATAGATATCATGATAAGAAAACATATAAGAGATTAATAATCTGCTAGCAATGGGAAGACAACCATAACAACATGAACTGAATTAACCAGTGCGCACGACTAGTTAAAAACAAACATCCTTTGACAAGAAGTTTCTAATTAAATCATGGCTGTGTCTGGGCAACATTATTATGAGAGTGAAGGTGGATGTGCTGCTACTTCCCACTCCCCTTGATGAGCAACAAGCACCTGCATTGAGTAATGCAAGAGTGAGATGAAACATCTCAGCAAGCTAATTGTTCTGACGAGATATTTAAACCAAAAATTGAATTCATCAACATTTTAAAAGAGTCACAATTAAAATCAGAAATACTTGTAGATATAGAACTCAATAGTCCCACTATAACCAATACCATCTCATTTCCTCGAACAACCACAATAGGTTCTATAACACTTCCCTGCGTCAACAATACCTGCAAATATCACTTCAATGTATGCATAGGAATGCAATGTGTAGGTACTCTATCTTCATACCTCTGGGGGTATAAAACCACATCATCTGCAAATATCACTTCAATGAATGCATATGAATGCAATGCATATGTCCTCTGCCTTCATACCTCTAAGGGTATGAAGCCGCATCGTACCCCTTCTCGGGCAACGTACGATGCTAAATTGTACCGGTACGGTCGGACCATAGGTCACGACAAAACTTCAGATGCAAATGAGTCATGCAATGTATATGGCATGTTGCATTTATCAATAAACTTCACTTCCTTCAGATACAATACAAACCTCAAATAATACTTTATTTACCTTCAGATACAATACCAACCTCAAATAATACTTCATTTACCTTCAGGGGTGTGAATTAATCTCATGAATCATACTCGAATCATAATCATCATCAATATATGATTGAGCATCAGTATAATGCAAGCAAGTAAAGCATCACCATAGTGTCCAATTATGAAAGAATCCAATAATTCTGAATATTAGAGTGTAGGCAATAGAAATAACAGGTCAAAACGGAAACAACCACCGTTACATTCACTTGCCTTCATCGAAGAAGAAGAAATGTACTAGACATGATCTGGAGTGTAGCCACCTGCTAGTGGGCATAAAACTTAGTACAAAGATTTCACAAACATTTGCCATAAATCAACAAAACACTCCTACACTTGAAACCAAGACCCAGTGGAAAGACTCCCACCCTGAACCACATGCCATACAGCAGCAACGCTGTTTGTTAATTTTGTATCTTTAAAATTAAAACAGCGGTGATATCAAACAGATACTCTAGGAGTATCTACACAAAATACTCTACAACTTCAGTATTCAATAGATAATTAAATTCTACCATCTACAAGTTCTAAAACATCTGACAAGATAACTGACTGAATCTGTTTTAGACAGCAGTATGGTTAACTTTAAAATTCGATATCTCCCAAACTACTGAACCAAAAATTATTAAATTCTGCTGGAAGTAAGAACTTTTATTCCTCTACAAAAGTCTCCATAGTTGGAAGAGCCAATTCGGCCATTTACTAGATGAAACCCACCAGTGAACAGACCCACTCATTTTTGTCAGGTAAACAGGAACAGCCATAGTAAAACAAACATAACTGGAGTTTCACAAATCATATGAATGCACTCTTTAACAATCTGGAAAGCTTATGAAATTATCTACAACTTCTTTTACCAACCCACAGTTTAATTCTGTTGATAAAATTGCCTAAATCTTAAGAGAACAGATTCTGCACAGAATTATGAGACTGAAAAACTGCTATAGTAAAACTGCAATAACTTTCTGGTCGGATGTCCGATTGAGGTGTTCTTCGCGGCCACGGAAAGATCTACAAATTATCTACGACTCATACATAGACTTTTCATTTTTTTGAGGCCACTAAGACCACGGAAAACTAGAATGAACAGAAACTGTCAAATCTGCCATTCTGCAGAAAACTAAATTCGAGATCAAAACTTAACCCACATCTAATCCAACCTCTAATCCTTTAATCCCCATGATCCACGACCTCCAAAAGCACATAATTACAGGGAGGAACAAGGATCCCATCCATACCTAGGGTTTCCCCAAGAAAATATGCAAGAAGAGATGGGGAAGAACACCTCCTTGATCCTCCTCTTCTCGATCCTTGCTGCGTAGGGGGAGATCTTGGGGGAGGAAGCAATGGAGGATGGCTGCCATAGGGGGAGGGGGCGTCCAGCCAAGGGGGAGAAAGGGGGTGGCGGCCAAGAGGGGGGGGTGAAGGGAAAAAAAAGGGTGGCCACCTAGGGTTTTTGTGGGAGAAAGAAACGACGCCTCAGATGACTTCTATCTTTGCATCCAATGGCCCACAACCCTTTACCTCATCCACGCACCAAAGATTAACTTTTGGTCAACATTTTTTTGGGATATTACACTCTACCCCCCTTAAAAAGAATTCGACCTCGAATTCGGCCACTCCAAGCAAAACACCCAAGGTACCCCATATAGCACCACCATTCAAAACATGGGTCCATTATTGGTCTTAATTAACACAAGAACTTCTACATCGACTAACTGTCTAAGGAAACTACAGCACCTAACATCAAGCATGAACCAACATGTAATGAAGCTCAAACCAAGTCATAGATGCAATAAACACTACGATTTCACAACATTGAATTTGGATGCAGCCATACATCAGCATCAATGTCTTAAAACAACACTCTTTTATGAAGGGATAATACGCACTAAGCACAACCTTTACCAACTTTAACAATCCATTTTAATTCAATGGTGAAACATCCACACCAGATGAATGTATAAGAAGATCAAACTCCTCACCTCATAGCCCACGAAACAAGTAATTCTGTTGAAACAAAACTCCTAATCTTCCTAAACATTGTTCTTGCCATAATGAAAAGATAATCATGTAATCTAACATACTTTGCACCCCACCAAAAGGGAGAAAATCTATAGAACTAATGGAGCAATAAAGCCGAAAGAAGCCAATAACATCTTGTGCGGCATAGTTCATCGAAGAAATGCCAAAAACTCTACATAGAGCACTGATAGCCCAACAACAACACAATACTTGCTTAACCCATGTCACTATACTTCATTCAACATCTCAACTAAGAAAAATATCCAACTAGTAAGGTTAACCTACACATAATATAAGTCTTCATCTACTGTAGTTCAGAAACTTACATTTTATTCTATCATATGATGCACTCAAAGTACCAGACCTAAAGGGTCAATACTAACCCCGTAATCCTTCACACATTTGGCAAACATCTCAGGCTGATGTAAAAACCACATCATTTAGGAATAGGTGACTAACCACACACAACCAACTCTAGGCTAGGCAATGACTTCATTCAAACCAATAGATAAGTGGTGCAACAATGGCTCCACAAACATGCATCGGGGAGAGAACCATTAGATCCTCAACGTATTAATACATAATCAATGGATCAAGAAAATCAAATATTTTATTCTACAATTAGCATGACTAACATGCAACCACTTTAAACCACATCTAGGCTTTGTGGCTACTAAAACACATGATAGAAGAGAGACATGTAAGCCATTCTGGCTATGTAAATACTTCCCCCAAAATCCATATAAAAGTACCAATATTCATTTCTTTCAGAACTGGTTTCTCGACATAAACAATCATTCTTTGCAAAGATAGTTGGAGCTATCCACCCACCGCCCAACAACTTAAATTCAAATTAATGGTTACCTTGTAACCCAAAACACGCAATTCACACTCCTCTTATAAACATTCTCAATCAAGCATATATAACAATATTATTGTAATAAAACTCAACCATGAAAAACATGTTGAAAACAACATAGGCATACATGTATATCACCAGCATAATAGCAACTTCAATCTCACAAAAGACTAGCGACATCAATCGCATTAATAAAACAATATCAAAATTTAGAAATGAATTATATCATGCATTAAGTCATAAACAACTTACCACATCACCGTAAAGGAATAAGGAGGGTAAAATTATTTCATCTGCACTTAAAAGACATTAAGACATATCAAAGATATTTGAACCCATACCCTTCCTATATGTGCAAGTGTGTCAAATTTGTCTTCAAATTCCCAAGAATCTAAAGCCTATGCTTTGATACCAACTGTAACACCCCAGGATCTACAAACACCCCAGAATGCTACTAAACTACACATCTAACATTCATATATAAAATTTCGACAGCATCCCCTTTAAAAATTGCATAAACGGGGGAAGCAACAAAGTATAAATAGATATCATGATAAGAAAACATATAAGAGATTAATAATCTGCTAGCAATGGGAAGACAACCATAACAACATGAACTGAATTAACCAGTGCGCACGACTAGTTAAAAACAAACATCCTTTGACAAGAAGTTTCTAATTAAATCATGGCTGTGTCTGGGCAGCATTATTATGAGAGTGAAGGTGGATGTGCTGCTACTTCCCACTCCCCTTGATGAGCAACAAGCACCTGCATTGAGTAATGCAAGAGTGAGATGAAACATCTCAGCAAGCTAATTGTTCTGACGAGATATTTAAACCAAAAATTGAATTCATCAACATTTTAAAAGAGTCACAATTAAAATCAGAAATACTTGTAGATATAGAACTCAATAGTCCCACTATAACCAATACCATCTCATTTCCTCGAACAACCACAATAGGTTCTATAACACTTCCCTGCGTCAACAATACCTGCAAATATCACTTCAATGTATGCATAGGAATGCAATGTGTAGGTACTCTATCTTCATACCTCTGGGGGTATAAAACCACATCATCTGCAAATATCACTTCAATGAATGCATATGAATGCAATGCATATGTCCTCTGCCTTCATACCTCTAAGGGTATGAAGCCGCATCGTACCCCTTCTCGGGCAACGTACGATGCTAAATTGTACTGGTACGGTCGGACCATAGGTCACGACAAAACTTCAGATGCAAATGAGTCATGCAATGTATATGGCATGTTGCATTTATCAATAAACTTCACTTCCTTCAGATACAATACAAACCTCAAATAATACTTTATTTACCTTCAGATACAATACCAACCTCAAATAATACTTCATTTACCTTCAGGGGTGTGAATTAATCTCATGAATCATACTCGAATCATAATCATCATCAATATATGATTGAGCATCAGTATAATGCAAGCAAGTAAAGCATCACCATAGTGTCCAATTATGAAAGAATCCAATAATTCTGAATATTAGAGTGTAGGCAATAGAAATAACAGGTCAAAACGGAAACAACCACCGTTACATTCACTTGCCTTCATCGAAGAAGAAGAAATGTACTAGACATGATCTGGAGTGTAGCCACCTGCTAGTGGGCATAAAACTTAGTACAAAGATTTCACAAACATTTGCCATAAATCAACAAAACACTCCTACACTTGAAACCAAGACCCAGTGGAAAGACTCCCACCCTGAACCACATGCCATACAGCAGCAACGCTGTTTGTTAATTTTGTATCTTTAAAATTAAAACAGCGGTGATATCAAACAGATACTCTAGGAGTATCTACACAAAATACTCTACAACTTCAGTATTCAATAGATAATTAAATTCTACCATCTACAAGTTCTAAAACATCTGACAAGATAACTGACTGAATCTGTTTTAGACAGCAGTATGGTTAACTTTAAAATTCGATATCTCCCAAACTACTGAACCAAAAATTATTAAATTCTGCTGGAAGTAAGAACTTTTATTCCTCTACAAAAGTCTCCATAGTTGGAAGAGCCAATTCGGCCATTTACTAGATGAAACCCACCAGTGAACAGACCCACTCATTTTTGTCAGGTAAACAGGAACAGCCATAGTAAAACAAACATAACTGGAGTTTCACAAATCATATGAATGCACTCTTTAACAATCTGGAAAGCTTATGAAATTATCTACAACTTCTTTTACCAACCCACAGTTTAATTCTGTTGATAAAATTGCCTAAATCTTAAGAGAACAGATTCTGCACAGAATTATGAGACTGAAAAACTGCTATAGTAAAACTGCAATAACTTTCTGGTCGGATGTTCGATTGAGGTGTTCTTCGCGGCCACAGAAAGATCTACAAATTATCTACGACTCATACATAGACTTTTCATTTTTTTGAGGCCACTAAGACCACGGAAAACTAGAATGAACAGAAACTGTCAAATCTGCCATTCTGCAGAAAACTAAATTCGAGATCAAAACTTAACCCACATCTAATCCAACCTCTAATCCTTTAATCCCCATGATCCACGACCTCCAAAAGCACATAATTACAGGGAGGAACAAGGATCCCATCCATACCTAGGGTTTCCCCAAGAAAATATGCAAGAAGAGATGGGGAAGAACACCTCCTTGATCCTCTCTTCCTCTTCAATTCAACGTGCTCCTCCTCTTCTCGATCCTTGCTGCGTAGGGGGAGATCTTGGGGGAGGAAGCAATGGAGGATGGCTGCCATAGGGGGAGGGGGCGTCCAGCCAAGGGGGAGAAAGGGGGTGGCGGCCAAGAGGGGGGGGTGAAGGGAAAAAAAGGGGTGGCCACCTAGGGTTTTTGTGGGAGAAAGAAACGACGCCTCAGATGACTTCTATCTTTGCATCCAATGGCCCACAACCCTTTACCTCATCCACGCACCAAAGATTAACTTTTGGTCAACATTTTTTTGGGATATTACAGTCCGCCTGAGATCCAACGACCGTAGGAGTCCGATACCCCTTCGCCCGCGCGTTTTCTTAAAGAGCCCCCCGGTTTCCTGGAATTTGAACCCGCCGTCCCTGGTTTCTTACAGTTAGGTCCTCGGACCTTTTATTTAATTCAAAATAGGTACTTAGGGTATATTTTTAACCCCTAAACTTGTAAAATTCATAACTTTGCCATATGAACTCCAAATTAGGTGCTTCAAATTGCAAAATGTTCATAATATTATTATCTATCTGTTTATGCAATGTTTCCCTGCTGTTTCTATGTCCCAATTAATAGTTGATCATTAGGGTAAAATTAATGTTATGGGAACCCTATTTGAGATAAATAAAAGATAGTAGACTTTAATAAAAGTTGGAGCACTTAAGTTTATGGACTTAACACTATGTAATGATTTAACCCCCACCACTGACTTGAACCTGATTAGTGGATAATGAATCCTTTTGTATAGTCCTCTACCCTAGACCTAGGGAATACCAGAGTGCCTATCCCTTTTCTATTATGAACTTGTGATCTCTCTGCTATATTGTTTTTGTTTGTTATTTCCCAAGTGCATAGTGTGAATGATTACTTTACGTAGACAACGAGCAGTTTGTGTTTCCCGAGGAAGTTGCAGAGGAAGTTCCTGATCAACAGTTTGGTGAAGGCAAGTGTCCTCTGACCCATTATGTCCTATTCACTTATAACCTACTATCCCGCATTACTTACTTGAAACCTAAGGATTGACTAGCTTTACACTTTACTTTATCCTTGATGACCTTATGGTTAGCATTCTGCTATTGCCTTAACTTAATCAATGAACATGATGTGACTATTTATGATACTGTTATCCTGATGATATTGATGATCTTGTGATACTTTAGGGGGCTCAGGCTGTTTCCTGAGTACCTCTCCGTAAGGACCTGTTCGTTGAGAGACCACCCGGGATAACAGTGCAACCATGAGGGTGAAATGGGGTGCCCTTAGCTAATTAATTAGAGGAACTAGAGGTGTAGTTGCTTCGCCGTCGTGCCGTCAATGGGGTCCAGGCACAGTGCTTGCTCTACCGAGGCTGAGTGCCGAGGTTCTTTCGTTTTGCTTTTTGTTAGTCACTCTCCTGCGGGGAGGGGTACTGTGTTTATCAAACTGGAGAAACCTAACGAGCAGCTATGATCTCTAGGGAATCTTTGTAAAAGCTATGTAGTGATACCCTGCCGGACCACCTAGGTAGTGGTCAATGGGGATTAGCTCTCCCCGGGCAGAAAGGGAATCATGACTCATGGGTAAAGTGTGCGACCTCTGCAGAGGGTAGTGAAACTGATATATCAGTCGTGCTCACGGTTAAGAGCAGCCTTGGGATCCTCTTGATTAGAGATACAGATGGTTCGAGATACAAGGATTATGTTATGGTTTTGGTTCGAATATGGTGATGTTGTTCCTCGATGAGGAAATGGTTCATGGGTTGGTTAATGCTAAAATCTGGCTTATACTAATGATAAATACCTGACCAACTAAAAGCAACTGCTTGAACCTAACCCCACATAAAGCTAGTCCACTTCAGCCAAACAGGACATTTGCTGGGTACGTTGATGTGTACTCATCCTTGCTTTACCACCAAACACCAGGTTGTCCGCATTGTAACCACTGCTCGGGAGAAGGCGAAGCCGTGGGAGGAGACTTCCAGGAGTTCCAAGACTACGACGAATTCTAGGTGTGGGTTGGCGGCAACCCCCAGTCAGCTGCCTGTGAAGGCCTTATCTTTACTGCGTTTCGCTAGCACTTTGATTTAACTGTTAAGTCGATGACTATGTGGATGTCTATGACTCTGTGATGTAATAAGTTAATACCCTTTTAAGTTATTATTCAAGCAATGTGCATTGATGTTCATTTATGTAATCGCTGTGTACGTGAGTTCTGATCCTGGCACGTACATAGTTCGCACTTGGTTTGCCTTCCAAAACCGGGTGTGACATCCTCCAGGACCTCCTCCAACAGCAGGGGCGTCCCGCGGTGGTGCAGGGGGCGCCTCCAGCTAGGGAGCAGAGGAACGGCGCCTCACGGACTCCACCTCCTGCTGGGGTGGGGAGGAAGAGCCCTGCTGCTCTCTGTGCTGACGCCGGTGTTCCTGCTCCTCACGCAGGCGGTGGTGCAGTCTCTCCAGGTGACTCGACTGACCGGACACGGTGCGGGGCAGAGGACGCTCCGCAAGGCGAGACGGCAGGAAAGGAATCACCGACTTACGTGCAGTGTGTCTAAGACGAGCCATCTACAAAAGACACCGTAAGCATAAGAGTAAGAACAGAACTAATATGACAAGTGAGTAAACCATAGATAGAACAAAATAAAATTTTAACAAGGTATAATATAGTATATATATATGTAGTAAAACATAGGGTTGGTCGAGGTGACCGACCTTTGAAGTGACACCAGAGGTCAAGGTGAGAATGAAGGTTAATAGTCCTTAGTACGACCAGTGCTACTCTAGGTCTGCGGTCCTACAGTCAGCACGGCTTTGATACCACTTATGTCACACCGGGTTTTGGAAGGTAAACCGAATGCGAACTATGTACGTGCCAGGATCAGAACTCACGTACACAGCGATTACATAAATGAACATCATCGCACAGTGCTCGAATAATAACATAAAAGAGTATTATCTTATTACATCACAGAGCCATAGACATCCACATAGTCATCAACTTAACTGATAAATCAAAGTGCTAAGCGAAACGCAGTAAAGATAAGGCCTTCACAGGCAGCTGACTGGGGGTCGCCGCCAACCCGCACCTAAAACTCGTCGTAGTCTTGGAACTCCTGGAAGTCTCCTTCCACGACTTCATCTTCTCCTGAGCAGTGGTTGCAATGTGGACAACCTAGTATTTTGTGGTAAAGCAAGGATGAGTACACATCAACGTACTCAGCAAATGCCCCGTTTGGCTGAAGTGGACTAGCTTTATGTGGGGTTAGGCTCAAGCAGTTGCTTTTAGTTGGTCAAGTATTCATTGTTAGTAGAAGCCAGATTTTATCACCAAGCCCAAGTTATAATCCCAAAAAGAACCTCCTCAGAGAGGGAGATACTAGATTGCATAATTAAAGTCACCATCGTTAACCATCATCATTAAAGTCATCATCTGAGGTGTATCCGGAGTATCTCTAATCAAAGAGGATCCCAAGGCTACTCTTAACCGTGAGCACGGCTGATATATCAGTTTCACTACCCTCTGCAGAGGTCGCACACTTTACCCATGAGCCGTGATTCCCGTTCTGCCCGAGGAGAGCTAATCCCCATTGATCACTTCCTAGGTGGTCCGGCAGGGTATCACTACGTAGCTTTTACAAAGATTCCCTAGAGATCATAGCCGCCCGTTAGGTTTCTCCAGTTTGATAAACACAGTACCCCTCCCCGCAGGAGAGTGACTAACAAAAAGCAAAACGAAAGAACCTCGGCACTCAGCCTCGGCAGAGCAAGCACTGTGCCTGGACCCCATTGATGGCACGACGGTGAAGCAACTACACCTCTAGTTCCTCTAATTAATTAGCTAAGGGCATCCCATTTCACCCTCATGGTTGCACTGTTATCCCGGGTGGTCTCTCGACGAACAGGTCCTTACGGAGAGGTACTCAGGAAATAGCCTGAGCCCCCTTAGAGTATCACAAGATCATCGATATCATCAGGATAACAGTATCGTATCATAAATAGTCACATCATGTTCATTGATTAGGTTAAGGCAATAGCAAAATGCTAACCATAACAATAACCCAAAAGGTCATCAAGGATAAGGCAAAGTATAAAGCTAGTCAATCCTTAGGTTTCAATTAAGTAATGCGGGAAAGTGAATTATAAGTGAATGGGACATAATGGGTCAGAGGACACTTGCCTTCACCAAATTGCTGATCAGGAACTTCTTCTGCAACTTCCTCGGGAAACACAGACTGCCCGTTGTCTACGTAAAGTAATCATTCATTCTATGCACTTGAGAAATAACAAACAAAAGCAATAAACCAAACATATGCAGCAGAGAGATCACAAGTTCATAGGAGAAAAGGATATTGTTTAAGTAGATAGATAAAAATATTGTGAGCATTTTGCAATTTGAAGCACCTAATTTGGAGTTCATATGACAAAGTTATGAATTTTACAAGATTAGGGATTAAAAATATGCCTTAAATACTTATTTTGGATTAAATAAAAGGTCCGAGGACCTAACTGCGAAGATCCAAGGACGGCGGGTTAATTTTCAGAAAGCCGGGGGTCTCTTTAAGAAAATGCGCGGGTGAAGGGGTATCAGGCTTTTATAGCCGTTGGATCTCGGATCAACGCCCGAGATTAGATCCGCGGGCGGGCGCGCGAGCGCGCGGCGGCCTGAGCGGCTGACAGGCGGGGCCGAGCGGGCAGCGCGGGGCGGACGGCTGACAGCCGGGCCGGGCGGGCAGCGCGGGCGCGGACGGCTGACAGGAGGGGCCGGGCGGGCAGCGCGGGCGCGGACGGCTGACAGGCGGGGCCGGGCGGGCAGCGCGGGCGCGGACGGCTGACAGGCGGGGCCCAAATGGCAGGAAGGCGGGGTGCGGGGGGGGGGGGGGGGGGGAAGGGCCCTGGGCCGTTGGATCTCAGGCGGACGGCTAGGATTGGGTTCGGCCTATTTGAATCAGGGCCGTTCGATCTGGGATGGACGGCGGGGATTGGGTGGCCGGCTTCTGTCTTCTCCTCCGGCTAGCAGAGGCGGCGGCGGCCGTCCCCGCGGCGGAGAGCTCGCCGGAGACGAGGGGCGCAGGGGCTTTGCGGGTCCCTGGGACGACCTGGGCGGCCGGGGAGGTTGGGGAGGGCGCGGGGAACCTTCCGGTGAGGACTGGGTCGGGGCAGGGGCACCGGAGGGGGGCGGCCCACGGCGAAGCGGCTCGGCGGTGGCGCTAAGGGACTCCGGCGAGCAATTAAACGCGATGGGGGCAATAAAAAGGACGGGAGAGGGCGAGAGAGGTTCCTTACCTCAAGGCGAACTCCGGGGACCCCTCGATGGCGACGGAGACGCGGCGGCAGCCCGAGTCGACGGTGGCGGACCTCGGCGGCTGCGCAGAGAACGGCGGTGAGCGCAGGCAGAGGGATTCAGGGAGGGAGAGGGGAAATTGGGGCGCGTCCCGGGTTGCGGACGTCGAGGCGAAGCTCACCGTGGCAGAGGGAACGGCGGGGCTCCAACGGCGACGGAGAAACGAGTTCAGGCGGCGGTGGTTTAATGGCGGCGGCGCTTTGGCGTGCGAGCAGCGTGGGCGAGGTGGAAGGGAGGCCTGCAGGTGCGTGAATGAAGGAGGGGATGAGGGCGGGCGAGGTTCTGGGCTCAAGTGGCCGAGGGCGGGGTGGTGGCGAGCTCCACGCGCGACGTGGGCGTGGAGTCCGCGGCACGCGCGGCTCGGGGCGGTGGTTACGCGGAGACGGAAGAGCTGACAGCTCGGGCCCGCGAGCAGAGAGAGCGGGGAAAGCGGGCGCGGGGAAGGCGGTCGCGCTGACGAGCGGGCCCGCCAGGGCAGAGAGGGGAGAGGGGGAAGGAGGGCGCGTGCGCGGGGATGGGCCAGATGGGCCGAAAGGCCGAGGGGGCGGGGGAAGCGGGCTTCTTTCCTTTTTTCTTTTATTCTGGCATTTGTTTTCCCTTTTCTTTTTATTTACTCTATTTGATTCAAATCTAAATAGGTCACAAATTCAAATTAGCACTTCCAAGTATTATGCACCAAGCAAAAGTGAAATTTAGGGTTTATCATGATGTCACAATACATACTCCTTTGGAGTTTGGTCTAATAGACTTTAATTACCCAAAGAAAATAGCCCCTTTTCTTCTATAGAAAAGAGAAAGAGGAGATTGGGAAGGGTGTGAAAAGAGAAGTAACACCTGAATTTGTGAATATGAGCAAAGAAATTTTTATACCCCCAAATTCAGGGTGTTACAGCCGCAGTCTGCGCCGTCAGTCTCGCAGACTGCACTGTCAGTCTGGCAGAAAATCCGTGCAGTCAGTCACTTTTTCTACGCGCTTTTACTGCTCAGTCTGATGCAAAACTGGTTGAACCGGTTTTATAACCGGTTGAACCGGTTTTGGGTCTGTTGACCAGCCGACGTCGCCCCTTTTTCTCCTCCCCTTTCCTCCTTTCACTTCTTACCCATTCACTTCTTCTAGCTGCCGAGCCTACATTTTTTCCTCTCTCTTCCTCTCACTTTCACCACAAACCAAAGCTCATTTGTGCCATCAAATCGTTGGGAGTTCGTTGGAAGATTCGTTCCTCTCGACTTCCTCCATCAACTCCCTCACTCTAGTTGGGATTTCTGTGATTCAATCTTCAGATCGAGGTATTACCTTATTTCATCTTGTTTTTACTTGATCTTACCCGTTCTTGATTATCTAGTGTATCGTTTCAAGGATACATTTTAGTTTAGGTGCTTGCAACACTTAGACTATCTTCTTTGTCTCGAACATTGTTTGAGTTTAGTTGTTTGGTATTGTTCGTTGTAGTTGAACCGCTCGCATGAATGGTTGAAGTACATACTCAATATCATACACGTCTCTACTCAAACGTGTTTGTTAAGATCCTTGTACTTCGATCTCCTCACTCATCATAGGTTCTATCTTTTATTTTAAGGATGGTGCGTAGGAGGAATCCATCAGTTGTTGAATCCGACTCTTCCGATGAACAAGAAATTTATGAAGAAACTCCCCCATGCTCCAGATCCAAGCGCGGGCGAGGATCTGGGAACGTAATGCAAGGTGGTTAGGCCTCCGGGTCTCATGGAGCTCGCGGTCGGACGGCCCGGAATCCCTCCGGTCGGTCCCGACCCACGACAAATCCACAAGCTTGGGAGCCGACAAGTGATGATGATAGTGGAAAGGATGATGAGATTGACCTTCCCTCTGCCCACGCTCCTATTATCCGACGGTTGGTTCTCCACCGGGCGGAGGCCCGTCGTTCTGGCAATGAGCCAGTTACGGATTTTACTGCCAGCGGGGGTTCTGCACTTCTGCAGGACATCCGCTTTCAGAATCCTGCTTTACGTATTCGTGATGCCAGGATTGATGGGAATCGGTTCTGGACTCTTCATCATGTCGATTTCTACAACTCGGTAATTCTTCCCAAGAAACATCAGCCCATTCTGCATCAGCGATACATCAACTGGGAAGGTTGTGAAGCTATTAGAGATCTAGAGATGTCACAGGCGTTGAGGGCCTGTGAGAGAAAGAAAATGAAGAATATAATGACCTTCCAATATGATTGGAATGATGAGGTCATTGCTCAATTTTATTCCACTCTTTGGATCAAGCTGGCCGATGAGGAAAGTCCCTACAACTTTCCTTATCTTAATTTCTATAACGAAGGCAGCTGGTACAAGGTGAGCTACCGTCGGTTCGCTCACATTCTTGGTTTCTCGGATGATGACATTTCTGGGGATAAGATCAAAATTCATGATTTTCGGCAACCCACCAGAGATGGAGCCAGAGATCTTCATCTCTCTGAGTCTGGAAAATTTTGGGAGTCAACAAATATGCACAAATATTACAGATATATCAACTCTCTCAGCAGAATGACCCTCATTCCCAAAGGGGGTAACCAGATGAATATTCTTGGAGAGAGCAAGGGCTTGATCTCATTCATGAAGCCCAACAATTCAGAGAGCATCAACATTTTTGATATGATCTGGCAGGAGATTATCCATGCTGCCTGCTTTCCACTTAAGGGATGTCTACATGCACCTTTCATAATGAAGATGATTGAAGTTGTGACGTAGTTCCGTTATGAGAAAGGTACTAGACATCTATCTTATACCCCCTTCTAGATTGATCCAAACAATCCAGCAGGGCGTTTGAGGAAAGCTTCTTCCAGCTCCCGTGCACATACTTCTGTTGGTCCTGCTGCTGCTGCTGTCAGTGCCTCGCGTCCCTCCCCTGGCCGCAGATCTCGCACGCCACGTGGTCGTGGTCGTGGTCGTGGTCGAGGTCGTGGCCTAGGGATGGGTGCTGAAAGTCGCCTAGAGGGGGGGTGAATAGGCGAAACCTGAAAATTAAAACTTTATCCCCCAACTAGATCCCTTGATTAGTGGTTAGAACAAGATATACAAATATAGGAGTATACAAACTAAGTTCTTGCTTGAAAAGAATATTGCTAAATAATGCGGAAGAGATAAATCAATACAACTAATAAGGTATAGAATAACAAAGCAAGAAACCTTAGATGAGAAGAGCACTAGGTCAAGTTCTTTCTTGCAACGTGTTGCTTCACTAAATGGGAATTGAACTTGAGGCAACACCAAATGATATTAGCAAATAATGGTGCAAGAAAAACTTAGAGCAAGGGAAAACAAACAAATCACAAGCAATAAACACAATGGACACGGGTGATTTGTTTTACCGAGGTTCGGCCCTCGAAGGCCTAGTCCCCGTTGAGGAGTCCACTTAAGGACGGGTCTTTTTCAACCCTTTCCCTCTCTCCCCCGATCACACAAGGATCGGTGAGCTCTTCTTCTTTTCAAGGATCACTCTCGATCCCACAAGGACCACCACACACTTTGGTGTCTCTTGCTTGCTTTTACAAGCCTCCAAAACTTTGGAGGAAGTTCGATGGGAGTCAATACTCCACGCACAAATGAACACAAAGATGTAGCACACACTATCTCTCAATGAATCTCACAAGGCGCTAGGGCTAAACTCAATTGAGTAGCTCTCAATTGCTTGCTCTCTCTTTTGTGGCACTTGTGTTGGTTGTAGTGGACTAAATCTTGTGTATAGGATGGATCAATGAATATATGTGGTTGGGAGGGCTTGAGTATGTCAACTAGATGACTTGGAATGTTGCTTGGGCTCCCACACCTTGAAGTGGCCGGTTGGGGTGGTATTTATAGCCACCAACCAAAATCTAGCCGTTAGAGAAGGCTGTTTGTCGTATGGTGCACCGGACAGTCCGGTGCACACCGGACATGTCTGGTGTGACAGCCACGTCACCAAAAGCCGTTGGGTTCCGACCGTTGGAGCTCTGTCTTCTGGGCCCGCCTAGATGTCCGGTGGTGCACCGGACATGTACTGTAGAGTGTCCGGTGCGCCAGCATGGGCGTGCCTGACCTCTGCGCGCGCTGGCGCGCATTTAATGCGCTGCAGGTAGCCGTTGGCGCCTGAAGTAGCCGTTGCCCTGCTGTTACACCGGACAGTCCGGTGTACACCGGACAGTCCGGTGAATTATAGCGGAGCAGCTGAAGTAAATTCCCGAGGCTGGCGAGTTCCGGAGACCGCTCTTCCTTGGAGCACCGGACATGTCCGGTGTACACCGGACAGTCCGGTGAATTATAGCGGAGTTGCCTCTGGAATTTCCCGAAGGTGACGAGTTTGGAGTTGGAGTCCTCTGGTGCACCGGACATGTCCGGTGGCACACCGGACAGTCCGGTGCGCCAGACCAGAGGTGCCTTCGGTTGTCCCTTGCTCCGTTGTTTGAACCCAATACTTGGTCTTTTTATTGGCTAAGTGTGAACCTTTGGCACCTGTATAACTTATACACTAGAGCAAACTAGTTAGTCCAATATTTGTGTTGGGCAATTCAACCACCAAAATTAATTAGGGACTAGGTGTAAGCCTAATTCCCTTTCAATCTCCCCCTTTTTGGTGATTGATGCCAACACAAACCAAAGCAAATATAAAACTGCATATATGAACTAGTTTGCATAATGTAAGTGCAAAGGTTGCTTGGAATTGAGCCAATAAAAGTTACTTACTAGATGTGCATGGATTGTTTCTATATAATTAACATTTTGGACCACGCTTGCACCACAAGTTTTGTTTTTGCAAACTCTTTTGTAAATTCTTTTCAAAGTCCTTTTGCAAGATAGTCAAAGGTAAATGAATAAGATTTTGCAAAGCATTTTCAAGTTTTGAAATTTTCTTCCTTTGTTCTAAATGCTTTTCCTTTGACTAAACAAAACTCCCCCTCAAATAAATTCTCCTCTTAGTGTTCAAGAGGGTTTTAAAATATCAAGTTTTGAAAATACTACTTGCTCCCCCTTTAGAACACAAAGAGATACCAATTTGAAATTTTCCAATTGAAAACCATTAATTTTAAAATTAGGGTGGTGGTGCGGTCCTTTTGCTTTGGGCTCATACTTTCTCCCCCTTTGGCATGAATCGCCAAAAATGGATACTTTGAGTGAGATATAAGCCCTTAGACAACTATTTTCTCCCCTTTGGCAAATGAAACATATGAGTGAAGATTATACCAAAGATGGAGAGAGAAGCGGAGCGACGGCGAAGGATGAGTAGTGGAGTGGAAGCCTTTGTCTTCGCCGAAGACTCCAATTCCCTTTCAATATACCTATGACTTGGTTTGAAATACACTTGAAAACACATTAGTCATAGACATAAAAGAGATATGATCAAAAGGATATATCAAATTAAGCATGATCATAGTTCTATATAATATAGATTGCTCCTCCTAAGTATGTGCTGTAACACCCTAGGTGTTACTCAGGGTGTCCATCCCAGGGTTACCCCTTTTAACCCATTATTACATAAAGATTTATGGGCAAAGTACTTCAATCTTGGAATTCAAGGTCCTAATCAAGTGCAAACTATCTTGGATGTCATGCCCTAGCTTGTCATGCACATCTAAGTGGGGCTCTCCCAAAACCCTAGAGCAAAACCCCCATAGGCAATGGGAACCCTAATTGAAGCCATGATCAAAAGATCATGTAAACCTTATGATCATGGTTTGGGCCAAATATAAAAGTTGTAATATACTTAATAACCTACAATTAATAGTAAGGAAGTACCCCCAAAAAGTTTTCAGAAAGGCCCTAAAAAGATCACCAAAGGTTGAACACAAGGGAGAAATTCAGGAATTGCCTAAGTCAAAAACCAACCCTTGAACAAAGATCCCACATGTTCACCTTGATCCCCTTTTCAAAACCTGTCGACCCAATTGACAAAATGGCGCCAAATTAACCCTAGAATGCCCTGGAAAAGTTTGAACCCAAGCCAAAACCGTTTGACACGAGTTGGCACTGGTTTTGTCTCGGATTGAACAGTGCAGACAGACAAGACTTGGCGCCACCGTATCTCCTCAACCAGACCACATCTACTCTTGGAACTCACATGAACTAGGTAGCTCTAGGTGCAAGGAAGAGATCTCCCATAGGCGGTAGGGCAAGATTCGTACGCCTGGCCGCTCAGCAGAGCGAAGAACACGGGCAGAAGCAACACGCCACGTGTTCGACGCGCTCTGAGCTCGCCAGAGCACGCCCGCGCGCGCCCCCGCGTGCCCGCGTCGCGCCAAACGGTCGAGCCGGCGCCCTGGCCGCGCCCGCGCCTATAAAACCCGCTCCAGTGCTCGGCTGCCTTCCCCATTGCCTCCTCCGTACCTCGCCTGACTTGCCCGAGCCAGCCATTAGCTCCGGCGACCTCCCCGCGACCCGCCAGTGCCGCCCGAGAGCAACCACCGTGGCCAACCCCTCTCCCGTCCTCCTCCGTTCGATCCAAGCCCCCAGATAGCTTCCTGGTGAGGCCGTGAGACTTGCCCAAGCTTGACCCGGGGACCCTCGTCACCGGAATAGCCCAATCGTGCTCACCAGAGTTCAAGAACCCGCCGGCGCACGTGGACCGGGTAAGCCCCTACACCGTTTTCCAATTCGTTGCGCGCATGGCCTCTGTGTCACCCCATGAAGCTCCCTATGCCCTTGGATTGAACTATACCGCCGTGGATAGGCCGGAGCACACGCCGCCGACGAGCTCGCCCGCCTGCGCGCGTGGACCGGGCGATTCCGGCCATCCCCGACGACGAGCCGTACCTCGACGTGATCGCCAGAACCTCCCCGAGCAGACCCTGCCCTTCGCCGGACCTCCCTCGCCGCCGGTAAGCCACGCCACCCTTTTCTTTCCTGCGGCTACTGTTTCAGTTGGGGGAAGGACTGCGGGTGAGAGGAAGAAAAGGTCAGGGGGTTAAGTGAAATGTCAGAGACTCAGGGGAATAGTGGCGCGAGGGTAGATCTGCGAGGTTTGATTCGGTTTAAACCCAGGGACCTCGGCGCAAACTGCTTTTCCAGAAAAACCTTATTAAAACCTGATTTAAATTCAAACAGAAACTTTAAAAACCCATAACTTCTGTTTGGTTTATCCAAATTTGGTCAAACTAATTTTGCCAGACTCTAAATAATGTAACCTATCTAAGAAAAATATAAAACCCCATAGGTACTAGAGAAAAATATAAGGTTCTGATTTAGTTTTAGTTTTGACCAAAAGCTTAATAATAGCAAGAAAAATGGTTGTACTATTTAACTAGGGTTAGAAAAATTTGGAGAAGTTTATATCTACCTACTGACCTAGTTAAAAATGTTAAACCCCTCTGTCCACTACATTAAGTTAGTTTTTACCCCTTATTCCATAATATGCTTAAGGTTAAGAAAAATAGAAAAGGTGACATAAATAATTAACCAAAGGGCACCCCTATTTTTGTTAAGATACTTATTCAATAAAGTTCACTGGAAAAATGTATCATACCCTGTTGTAGTATAAAATAAGAAGGATACCTTTTAAATTAATAAAATAAGGATAACTTAGAAAAACCCTACAAAAATAACCCTAAGGTGAAACCTCCCCAAACCTTAGGATAACTAATGTTTTGATAATAAGAACTTAGGAAAAATCTGAAATCTGTTGTTTGATATTTTTCAAATGACAAGTTAGTTCTAAACACCCTTTTTGCACCAAATTTTAGAAATCCACCATTAAATAACCATCATGTGGCTCTCTGTCATTTTTGGTACAAGAGCTTATTATCACTGTTAGAGGCCAACAAAAATAACCCTTAGGTCAGGACCCACTTTAATAAAGGACTTGTAGTGCAAAGTGGCTTAATTGCACCACTTTTTGTTATTTTTGTAGACAGCCTAGCCTTTTTATTTTAAATCCCATATTCCTAAGACAGGTCATATTGACCAAGGGCAAGCCACTGTAATTTTTGTAGAATTATTGAAAATAGTTAATTCACCTTGGTAGTTCAAACCCCACTAGAATTCATAAATAAACACTAAGGAGAGGAAAATGAACAATGGAAATTAGTATCCTCCTAAGACCCTTGTAAATTGTTCCCTGAAATAGGAATATACAAGTGCAATACCAATTATCCTTGTTTACCCCAAATAAAAACTTAAAAATGAAGTGATAAATATAAACCACTAGGAGACCCACATAGCCAAGGAACCCTAAGTTAATTCTTGACTTAGTTTCTGTAGCTTAATGTTCTTAAATCTTGCATGATCATGACACATATGTTCATTGCATTTCGATAGACTGTAATCTTGCTGACGGAGAGTACATCCTCGTGCCGGAGCAAGGAGCTGCCCAGGAGGTTGCCCCAGACCCAGCACCAGAGCCTGCACCAGAGGACCTGCCTGCCACTGCTTTGGAAGGCAAGCCCCGGTTTATGCATAACCTGTTATTTATGCTATTTTACTTCACTTAATGATTGTAGGATTGATTGTGCACTTAGGTGTAGGAATTGTTTGAAACCCTAGTTGCATGATCTCAGGAATCCTTTTGAGATGAATACTAGTGTGACAGGTCGAGTAGTTGCTTTATTTAATTAGGATCTCGGTAGAAGACGAGTGATTTTTCTAGCACTCGCGCGAGATCAGGAAAATTGATTGTACCCACTTTCACCCTGTCATGATACTAGTTGGTGGACAACAATCCATGGGGATTGGTTGCCCACGAGATGGAAAATGGAATAAGGATTAACGTGCGGATACCTGTGTTAAGCGTTTGAACGTACTAAACACATACCGAGAAATATGGTAAATCGGTAAGCCTAGTACCTGAGTGAACCTGCCCGCAGATTGCCCTCCTCACGCGACCTGAGACGTAGTCTCCCATTCCGGTTATGGTGGGTACAAGTGCGGTCACTGCACGACGGCCAGTCGGGGTCAGTGAGGCATTGTACGCCAAGGCGGTGAGCCCCTTTCTGTTGCCAGGGAATCGACGGGGACGGTTGATGTGTGTGGGGACGGAGTGCCCCTACATGTCATGTGTTTAGGTTTACCTTGCAAGGATAAAAACTCGATTCGAATCGTCTGCTTCTCGCAGCTAATGAGACTGCTTGATCCATTGTACTGCATTGAGTAATAAGCGAAACTGTGATGAGATGATACAAGATATTGATTGCTAAAAATGCTTGCTACTATGTATGAGTAGATAGTACACTTTTAGCCTTAAGAGAGTCACACTTAATTTTGACAAAGTTAAAATCTTGATTTAGAAACTCAGCTAGTGCTTTTGGCAACCAAACCCCACAGCCAAACAGCTGCATGTCTAGAGGTAGAGGAGTATATTCCTCACACCGGGTAAGTCTAGCTGAGTATTAGTATACTCAGCCTTGCTTGTGGCATAATTTTTTACAGGTTCTCTGGAGGAAATGGCTGCTGGAGTGACTTGGCCGTCCACCTTACCACCGGGTTGGACCGTCGAGTGGGACCCCGCCTCGGCTGAGGAGGAGCATGAGGAGTGATGGGACAGGCTTCCCCATCTCTCCGTTTAATTATCGTTAGTTTTATTCCGCTGCACTCCGAACAATGATGACTGCTTTTCGCAGAAACTCCGATGATGTCAATGATGATGTAATAATTTAACACTCTTCCATGCATGGTTTTATGCTTTATTGTTTTTACTCTGTGACTCACCATCGAGTGAGACTGTGGTACTTGATCCTGTCAGTGGCCGTGTCGGATTAGATCCGAGGGATTGACGAGTTATTCCCATTTAAGTGTGGTCTAGCCTCTAAGGCAGGGCTTAGGCACTTAAGTTGGAATAATTCAGGCAGTTCCGCCACAGCTGGTATCGGAGCTTGTACCACCACAGAGGAATCAATAAACCATAAATGCCATCCCTTTTCTAAAGTAAAAATTTGATAGAAACAATGTTGGATAGATCGTAGGACGAGCAGGATAGACCTAGGACGTGAAGCCTTAGGATAATAGAAGGGTAGCTAGGTGGCTAAGTGACTAGGCCCTACAGGCCACTTTTTAAAGGATGGGAGTTCTTCCCTAGTCCTTTTTATCTTCTGGAGAGGTCGTTTAGGACGCGCATGCATGCATTCTTAATTAAGCAAATGGATAACTAAGTAAAAGGACTTAAAAATGAGATAACAGCCAACTAGGTCCCCAATGCCTTTTTCTTTTAACTAGAGACAGGCTGAGTTTTATTTTCCTTGTTCTTTTTGTAATTCTTTTTCTTTTACTTACGCTTAACCGTACACAGATGACTTCCCACGGATCCTCCGATGACGGAAATGCACTGACCCACACTGACGGACTTGCACGGGAGGGTTTTCCCCGCATCTTGTGGGAGGTACTTCAGGGGGCAGGATACTTGACACCCCCTCAGTACGCGGTGCAGCAGTTCGAGAAGCACCGGGTGCCTCGCTGTAGAGTGAGGATGACTTTGGAGCCTCATCCCCTGCAGCCAGGCTGGCGCTCCTTGAACTCCGAGTCTTTCGGATACCGAGCGGAGGATACGATCGAGGCAATCGCTCTGCATGGGTTGACTACTTTCTGCGGATTTCATCCCTTGGAGCTGGCTACCCACCCCATTGGGTTGTTCCCCGCGGAAAAGGAGGACGACCCGATGTGGAAGGATCGGGTGGAGCATGCCAAGGACATCTGGGCTCTCTACCCAGGCCACACCGCTCACTTGTCGGTACGATGCATGAACGCTCTGTATCGTCTGCAAGTGATGCGTGGGGAGGCCATGTCTCATTTGATGGCACTACTAGAGGCAACCAAGATCACCCTGGACAACAGGGAGGAGCTCGTGGTGGACTTGTCCCAGGAGCTGGTGGAAAAAGATTTGCAAGTGGAGCAGTTGTCTGATGAGATTCATGAGTTGGAGGAGCTAGTGGGCACCAGGGAGAACACCATCGAGGTTCTCGAGGATCAGCTCCTCAACACTCAGCAGCAGCTAGTAGAGGCAAATGAGCACCTAGACATGCATCACCAAGAGATCCATGATGAGGAGGCTGACGAGGACGTTGACATCGAGGGAGGGGAGGAGCCTGCTTCCAGTGTAGACACCGCTGGCTCAGGGAGACCACCTTCCCCCGAGTCAAGCGTTGCCTCGTTCGCTTACTAGATGCCAGGGATAGTACTAGAGGTTGGTGATAGTTGGACTCCTCGCCACTAGCTTAGCTTTTGCACCCTTAGGATACTAGGCTAGGTAGAGTTGAGTCTTTTGGATCATTGATGTAACCGTGTTAAACTCTTTTGGAGGTTTGGAGATGATTAATGGCAGTTTAAATTTGGACGAAAGGTTTATGTTTCTTTTTGTTTTATGTGGAATCTATCAAATTGCTTTAACTCCCCTACCATGTTTGAACCTTAAGCTTGGAGATGTGTTATTAAGCAACCATGTGATTTTTCAGATGGCTGGGAGAGCGCGCCGTGGTCAGAATGAGCACGTTCCTCCACCGCCACCGCCTCCCACTCTGCAGGAGCTCATGGCTCAGCAGAATGAGATCTTGAGGCAGCTGGCTCAGCGTCAGCCACCACCACAGCACTATGGTGGTGGAGACCATCAGCGTCACCCCGTCGCTGCTACCTACCAGGAGTTCCTCAGTACTCAGCCACCATTGTTTACCAGGGCGGAGGACCCGCTTGATGCAGATGTATGGTTGCGGGTGGTGGAATCCAAATTCCCACTGCTCCATGGAGCTTGCTCAGAGGTCACCAAGGTCAGGTTCGCCACCTAGCAGCTTCGCGGACCCGCAAGGACTTGGTGGGACCATTTTCTTGCCATGCAGCCAGAAGGTAGAGAGGTGGAATGGAGGGAGTTCAAGGCAGCTTTTAGAGGACACCATATCCCCGCTGGCATCATGGACCGGAAGCTCAATGAGTTTCTGGCACTCACTCAGGGCAACAGGACAGTGTTGCAGTATGCCCAGGCCTTCAATGACTTGTGCCAGTATGCTGGATACCATGCAGACACGGATGAGAAGAAGAGGGACCGGTTCAGACGGGGGCTCAGCACCAAGCTCCATGATCGTCTCAACACCGTCAGGGCCAACAGTTACAATGAGTTGGTCAACATGGCTATCTCCCAGGAGGACTGCATCTTAGCTCGACAGGCAGAGAAGAAGAGGAAGACCCCTGTGGCAGGACCCTCAGCTCAGCCACAGCGCTTCAGGATTGTGTCTGACACGCAGAGCAAGGGACCTCAGCAGCAGCAAGGGAGATGGGTGATCAGACCACCACAGTAGCAGCAGGCACCCAACCGCACCCAATTTCCCGCTCAGAGGAGCAACCAGCAGCAGCAGCAGTACCGTCAGGCCAATGACAACAGGTGCTTCACTTGTGGCAACACTGGGCATTATGCCAAGAATTGCCCCAGCAACCAGCAGAGGCAGGGGCAGAATGTTAATCAGAACCAAGGCAAGAGACAGAAGGTGCAAGTGAGGCAGGGCAAGCTGAACTTCACTACCATGGCTGACATTCCAGAGGGAGCACCCGTCATGACTGGTATCTTTACAGTTTTAAATTATCCCGCTATTGTTCTTTTTGATTCCGGTGCTTCACATAGTTTTATCAGTGCCAAGTTTAGTGCCAAATGCCAGTTGCCCTTTCACCATACCGATGGGGGCATTACAATTTCAACACCCGGAGGTAGAGTTGCCACTTATCAAATCAACAGGCAAGTGCCTATAAAATTTGGTAGTCTGGTGATTAGAACCACCCTTCTCATCTTAGGATTGGATAGCGTGGATATTATTCTGGGAGCTGACTGGTTGACCAGGCATCAGGCAGTATTGGACATTGCAGCCAGAGCCATTGAAATTCATTCCCCTGCTTATGGCGAGACTGTTTTGCATTTACCCAACCAGGGTTGTACCCGATCTTGTGCCTTTGTTATGGTAGAATCCCCAGTGGAAAAGATCCCAGTGGTCTGTGACTACCCGGATGTGTTTCCAGATGAATTGCCAGGGATGCCACCTGACCGAGATATTGAGTTCGCCATCGAATTGCAACCCGGGACTGCTCCTATCTCCAAGAGACCCTATAGGATGCCTCCCGCGGAATTGGCAGAACTGAAGAAACAATTGCAAGAATTGTTGGACAAGAGGTTTATTCGTCCAAGCACTTCACCATGGGGATGTCCAGCTTTATTTGTGAAGAAAAAGGATGAGAGTTTGAGGATGTGTGTTGACTACCGTCCTCTCAATGCGGTGACTATAAAGAACAAATACCCGCTACCCCGCATTGATGTCCTGTTTGATCAGTTAGTGGGAGCCAAGGTTTTCTCCAAAATAGATCTTCGCTCGGGCTACCATCAGATCAAGATTCGAACCAGTGATATTCCCAAGACGGCCTTCTCTACCAGATATGGGCTGTATAAGTTTTTGGTGATGTCTTTTGGGCTGACCAATGCCCCGACTTATTTTATGTACTTGATGAACTCAGTATTCATGCCAGAGCTAGACAAGTTCGTGGTCGTTTTCATTGATGCCATTCTGGTTTATTCCAAGAATGAAGCCGAGCACACTAAACATCTGCATACTGTGCTTCAGAGACTCCGTGACCATCAGTTGTATGCTAAGTTGTCTAAGTGTGAATTTTGGCTGAAGGAGATTAAATTCTTGGGTCACACAATTTCTCAGGATGGGATATCGGTTGACCCTGAAAAGGTACAGGAGGTGATGAATTGGAAACCCCTGACTACAGTGAGGCAGATTCGGAGTTTTCTGGGATTGGCAGGGTATTATCGACGATTTATTCCGGATTTCTCCAGAATTGCCAAACCAATGACTGAATTGCTGAAGAAGGGAGTCAAGTATGATTGGAGCCAGAAGTGCGAGGATGCTTTTCATACCTTGAGGCAACATTTGACAACAGCCCCAATGCTAGCCCAACCAGACAATACCAAGCCATTTGAAGTTTATTGTGATGCTTCTAGTACCGGACTGGGATGTGTCTTAATGCAAGATAGTCGGGTGATTGCTTATGTTTCTCGAGCTCTCAGACCCATGAGCAGAACTACCCGACACATGATCTTGAGTTGGCAGTAGTAGTTCATGCCCTCAAGTTATGGAGACACTACTTGATGGGAGCTCACTGTAACATTTACACTGATCACAAGAGCCTCAAGTACATTTTCACTCAAGCAGATTTGAACATGAGGCAGAGAAGATGGTTGGAATTGATCAAGGACTATGATTTGGAGGTGCATTACCATCCTGGCAAAGCCAATGTTGTGGCAGATGCTTTGAGCAGAAAGGCCCAGTGCAATTGTGTGAACATGGATGCAAGAATCACCACCTTATGTGATGAACTGTGTAAGCTGAACCTGGAAGTCATTCCTTCCGGTGAATTGAGTTATATCTCGGTGGAGCCCACATTGCAAGAGCAAATAATTCAAGCACAGATTGGGGACAAGGGTGTTCAGGTTATCAAAGACATGCTCAATCAAAAGGCAGAAAAATACAAGTGTTTCCGTCAGGACAGCAAGGGAATTTTATGGTTTGGAGATCGATTGGTTGTTCCCAAGGACCCTGAACTCAGAAAGAAGATATTGGATGAAGCTCACCTTTCCAAGTTCTCCATGCACCCTGGTAGCAACAAGATGTACCATGATCTCAGATCTTTGTATTGGTGGACTAGGATGAAGAGGGAAATTGCCAAGTACGTATCAGAGTGTGACACTTGCCAGAGAGTCAAGGCCAGTCACTTGCAGGCAGCAGGTCCGTTGCAACCCCTTCCCATACCATCTTGGAAATGGGAGGACATTTGCATGGACTTCCTAGTAGGATTACCCAATACCTCCAGGCACCATGATTCTATTTGGGTCATTGTGGACAGATTGACCAAGACTGCTCATTTCTTGCCAGTGCACACCACCCACAAGACAGAGAAGTACGCAGAAATTTATGTTGATCAGATAGTAAGATTGCATGGTATCCCAAAGACCATTATATCTGACAGAGGAGCACTGTTTGTGGCACGCTTTTGGGAGAAACTGCAAGAAGCCCTCGGGACCCAGGTAATCCGAAGCTCAGCATATCACCCGCAAACAGATGGCCAGACAGAAAGGGTAAATCAGATTTTGGAAGACATGTTGCGGGCATGCGCACTGCATTATGGAAAGGATTGGGACAAGTGTCTGTCTTTAGCAGAGTTTTCTTACAATAACAGCTATCAGTCCAGTCTGAAGATGGCACCTTTTGAGGCATTATATGGGAGAAGGTGTAGGACCCCGCTAAATTGGTCTCAAGCAGGAGAAAGGGAAGTTTTTGGGCCAGATTTGGTGCTTGAAGCAGAGGCAAAGGTTAGAATTATCAAGAAGAACCTAGAAGCTGCTCAGGCCAGACAAAAGAGTTATCATGACAAGAGGCGGAAGCCTCTACAGTTTGAGGTGGGAGATCATGTCTATCTTAAGATATCACCAACCAAGGGTGTCCAGAGATTCGGGATCAAGGGCAAATTAGCCCCTCGTTACATTGGACCCTATAAGATCAAGGCAAGTTGTGGACCCGTAGCTTACCAAGTGGAATTGCCACCCTGTATGTCAGCAGTTCACAATGTGTTCCATGTATCTCAGCTGCGGAAATGTGTTCGTCTACCCACTGAAGTGCTACCAGAACCAGACATTGAAATAGAACCAGACTTGTCCTACCAAGAGTACCCCGTCAAGGTATTGGATCAAAGGGAGAGAACAACTCGGGCAAGATCAATCAAAATGTATAAGGTTCAGTGGAGTCATCATTCAGCAGAAGAAGCTACATGGGAGACGGAGGATTTTCTACGCTCTCGCTTCCCCGACTTTCTGCCCGAAGGAGTCGGTATGTAACCCCAAAAAAAAACCCCACCCCCACCTGCCCTTTGAAGTCAATTATAAGAAAAACTTAGATAACAAGGATAGTCTAAGTTATGGATTTAACTTAAGAAGGGCTTCCTTCTGAAGTTGCAAAGAGGATGACATTCGAAGAACAGTTAAAAAAGGTGAAACTTGAATATAAGGGGAAAGTAGCACCAACATACCTTCAAGCATCCCTCCAAGGGACTCTACCTGAAATCTCGGGACGAGATTCCTTTAAGGGGGGAGGGCTGTAACACCCTAGGTGTTACTCAGGGTGTCCATCCCAGGGTTACCCCTTTTAGCCCATTATTACATAAAGATTTATGGGCAAAGTACTTCAATCTTGGAATTCAAGGTCCTAATCAAGTGCAAACTATCTTGGATGTCATGCCCTAGCTTGTCATGCACATCTAAGTGGGGCTCTCCCAAAACCCTAGAGCAAAACCCCCATAGGCAATGGGAACCCTGATTGAAGCCATGATCAAAAGATCATGTAAACCTTATGATCATGGTTTGGGCCAAATATAAAAGTTGTAATATACTTAATAACCTACAATTAATAGTAAGGAAGTACCCCCAAAAAGTTTTCAGAAAGGCCCTAAAAAGATCACCAAAGGTTGAACACAAGGGAGAAATTCAGGAATTGCCTAAGTCAAAAACCAACCCTTGAACAAAGATCCCACATGTTCACCTTGATCCCCTTTTCAAAACCTGTCGACCCAATTGACAAAATGGCGCCAAATTAACCCTAGAATGCCCTGGAAAAGTTTGAACCCAAGCCAAAACCGTTTGACACGAGTTGGCACTGGTTTTGTCTCGGATTGAACAGTGCAGACAGACAAGACTTGGCGCCACCGTATCTCCTCAACCAGACCACATCTACTCTTGGAACTCACATGAACTAGGTAGCTCTAGGTGCAGGGAAGAGATCTCCCACAGGCGGTAGGGCAAGATTCGTACGCCTGGCCGCTCAGCAGAGCGAAGAACACGGGCAGAAGCAACACGCCACGTGTTCGACGCGCTCTGAGCTCGCCAGAGCACGCCCGCGCGCGCCCCCGCGTGCCCGCGTCGCGCCAAACGGTCGAGCCGGCGCCCTGGCCGCGCCCGCGCCTATAAAACCCGCTCCAGTGCTCGGCTGCCTTCCCCATTGCCTCCTCCGTACCTCGCCTGACTTGCCCGAGCCAGCCATTAGCTCCGGCGACCTCCCCGCGACCCGCCAGTGCCGCCCGAGAGCAACCACCGTGGCCAACCCCTCTCCCGTCCTCCTCCGTTCGATCCAAGCCCCCAGATAGCTTCCTGGTGAGGCCGTGAGACTTGCCCAAGCTTGACCCGGGGACCCTCGTCACCGGAATAGCCCAATCGTGCTCACCGGAGTTCAAGAACCCGCCGGCGCACGTGGACCGGGTAAGCCCCTACACCGTTTTCCAATTCGTTGCGCGCATGGCCTCTGTGTCACCCCATGAAGCTCCCTATGCCCTTGGATTGAACTATACCGCCGTGGATAGGCCGGAGCACACGCCGCCGACGAGCTCGCCCGCCTGCGCGCGTGGACCGGGCGATTCCGGCCATCCCCGACGACGAGCCGTACCTCGACGTGATCGCCAGAACCTCCCCGAGCAGACCCTGCCCTTCGCCGGACCTCCCTCGCCGCCGGTAAGCCGCGCCACCCTTTTCTTTCCCGCGGCTACTGTTTCAGTTGGGGGAAGGACTGCGGGTGAGAGGAAGAAAAGGTCAGGGGGTTAAGTGAAATGTCAGAGACTCAGGGGAATAGTGGCACGAGGGTACATCTGCGAGGTTTGATTCGGTTTAAACCCAGGGACCTCGGCGCAAACTGCTTTTCCAGAAAAACCTTATTAAAACCTGATTTAAATTCAAACAGAAACTTTAAAAACCCATAACTTCTGTTTGGTTTATCCAAATTTGGTCAAACTAATTTTGCCAGACTCTAAATAATGTAACCTATCTAAGAAAAATATAAAACCCCATAGGTACTAGAGAAAAATATAAGGTTCTGATTTAGTTTTAGTTTTGACCAAAAGCTTAATAATAGCAAGAAAAATGGCTGTACTATTTAACTAGGGTTAGAAAAATTTGGAGAAGTTTATATCTACCTACTGACCTAGTTAAAAATGTTAAACCCCTCTGTCCACTACATTAAGTTAGTTTTTACCCCTTATTCCATAATATGCTTAAGGTTAAGAAAAATAGAAAAGGTGACATAAATAATTAACCAAAGGGCACCCCTATTTTTGTTAAGATACTTATTCAATAAAGTTCACTGGAAAAATGTATCATACCCTGTTGTAGTATAAAATAAGAAGGATACCTTTTAAATTAATAAAATAAGGATAACTTAGAAAAACCCTACAAAAATAACCCTAAGGTGAAACCTCCCCAAACCTTAGGATAACTAATGTTTTGATAATAAGAACTTAGGAAAAATCTGAAATCTGTTGTTTGATATTTTTCAAATGACAAGTTAGTTCTAAACACCCTTTTTGCACCAAACTTTAGAAATCCACCATTAAATAACCATCATGTGGCTCTCTGTCATTTTTGGTACAAGAGCTTATTATCACTGTTAGAGGCCAACAAAAATAACCCTTAGGTCAGGACCCACTTTAATAAAGGACTTGTAGTGCAAAGTGGCTTAATTGCACCACTTTTTGTTATTTTTGTAGATAGCCTAGCCTTTTTATTTTAAATCCCATATTCCTAAGACAGGCCATATTGACCAAGGGCAAGCCACTGTAATTTTTGTAGAATAACCCCACTAGAATTCATAAATAAACACTAAGGAGAGGAAAATGAACAATGGAAATTAGTATCCTCCTAAGACCCTTGTAAATTGTTCCCTGAAATAGGAATATACAAGTGCAATACCAATTCTCCTTGTTTACCCCAAATAAAAACTTAAAAATGAAGTGATAAATATAAACCACTAGGAGACCCACATAGCCAAGGAACCCTAAGTTAATTCTTGACTTAGTTTCTGTAGCTTAATGTTCTTAAATCTTGCATGATCATGACACATATGTTCATTGCATTTCGATAGACTGTAATCTTGCTGACGGAGAGTACATCCTCGTGCCGGAGCAAGGAGCTGCCCAGGAGGTTGCCCCAGACCCAGCACCAGAGCCTGCACCAGAGGACCTGCCTGCCACTGCTTTGGAAGGCAAGCCCCGGTTTATGCATAACCTGTTATTTATGCTATTTTACTTCACTTAATGATTGTAGGATTGATTGTGCACTTAGGTGTAGGAATTGTTTGAAACCCTAGTTGCATGATCTCAGGAATCCTTTTGAGATGAATACTAGTGTGACAGGTCGAGTAGTTGCTTTATTTAATTAGGATCTCGGTAGAAGACGAGTGATTTTTCTAGCACTCGCGCGAGATCAGGAAAATTGATTGTACCCACTTTCACCCTGTCATGATACTAGTTGGTGGACAACAATCCATGGGGATTGGTTGCCCACGAGATGGAAAATGGAATAAGGATTAACGTGCGGATACCTGTGTCAAGTGTTTGAACGTACTAAACACATACCGAGAAATATGGTAAATCGATAAGCCTAGTACCTGAGTGAACCTGCCCGCAGATTGCCCTCCTCACGCGACCTGAGACGTAGTCTCCCATTCCGGTTATGGTGGGTACAAGTGCGGTCACTGCACGACGGCCAGTCGGGGTCAGTGAGGCATTGTACGCCAAGGCGGTGAGCCCCTTTCTGTTGCCAGGGAATCGACGGGGACGGTTATGTGTGTGGGGACGGAGTGCCCCTACATGTCGTGTGTTTAGGTTTACCTTGCAAGGATAAAAACTCGATTCAAATCGTCTGCTTCTCGCAGCTAATGAGACTGCTTGATCCATTATACTGCATTGAGTAATAAGCGAAACTGTGATGAGATGATACAAGATATTGATTGCTAAAAATGCTTGCTACTATGTATGAGTAGATAGTACACTTTTAGCCTTAAGAGAGTCACACTTAATTTTGACAAAGTTAAAATCTTGATTTAGAAACTCAGCTAGTGCTTTTGGCAACCAAACCCCACAGCCAAACAGCTGCATGTCTAGAGGTAGAGGAGTAGATTCCTCACACCGGGTAAGTCTAGCTGAGTATTAGTATACTCAGCCTTGCTTGTGGCATAATTTTTTACAGGTTCTCTGGAGGAAATGGCTGCTGGAGTGACTTGGCCGTCCACCTTACCACCGGGTTGGACCGTCGAGTGGGACCCCGCCTCGGCTGAGGAGGAGCATGAGGAGTGATGGGACAGGCTTCCCCATCTCTCCGTTTAATTATCGTTAGTTTTATTCCGCTGCACTCCGAACAATGATGACTGCTTTTCGCAGAAACTCCGATGATGTCAATGATGATGTAATAATTTAACACTCTTCCATGCATGGTTTTATGCTTTATTGTTTTTACTTTGTGACTCACCATCGAGTGAGACTGTGGTACTTGATCCTGTCAGTGGCCGTGTCGGACTAGATCCGAGGGATTGACGGGTTATTCCCATTTATGTGTGGTCTAGCCTCTAAGGCAGGGCTTAGGCACTTAAGTTGGAATAATTCGGGCAGTTTCGCCACATGTGCATGGAGAGGAACACATATTTTGGCCTTAAATGCCAATTGCACATAATTAGGTTAATGAGAACATATCTACATCATACAGAATGTGAAGTGCATTGTGTCATAGTATAAGTGTGATGCTCATGACAATTTATGCACTTATGAAAGCATGTTGTAAATATTTTAAGCATTTTCCCTTAAGGATTTCAAAGAGACTTAAGGACCATCCACCTTTGGGACAAAGGCAGCTTATCCTCGTTACAAGGTTAAGCTTTAAGCTCTTTGACAATAAAAGTACTTCATCTAGTTTTACCAAAGATGCATTAAAGCAGGAACGAATTTTGGGAAATTAAACTAGGTATGAAGCAGGGATAATACATGGACATGCTTTCTCTTCCTTTTATGCAAGATATGCAAATAATGTATAGAAAAGGAAGATTTAGGTACAAGTTTAAATGAAGAGAAATAGTTTTACCTTTTTGTACCTTTACATAGAGATGCTCTCTTTATTGTGCTTTGTCCTTAGTCTTTAGATGCTTAAGACCTATACTTAATGACAATATATGGGAATATTTTGCACAAGAGAGAGTTCTACAACTAGTGATCTTTTCAAGTTTATTGTTAGCATATATCAAATGGATCACAAGTTGCATAAATGTATCATGAATTCTCCTTTTAACTTAGTGCATATCAAGAGAGATATCGATTGATAGTATATACGGCACTAAGAAGCATGATTGTTGATTGAAGTCATTCAATGATCAAACAAATAACATATGTGATCAAAAGAACAACATACGCATTTGATTATCAATTAAGCTTAGAGTAGGAGAATCCAGCAAATATGCTACTTTAGAGTGAAAGACAAGAATTTAAAAATAGTAGCATACTTCATGAGAAACTTATTCTCATGCAAGAGACTATATGAAATTACTGAGATAAAGCAATAGTCTCAACAAAATCAAGATATAAGAATAGACTCCCCCTAAAGATATGCATGGATGTATTTTCTTTAAAGACAAATAGGGAGAAGCATTATACATCTTGATCAAGGCTCATAAATTTTGCAATAAACAACTTGAGCCTAGTATTCTCATTATGAAAGGGTTTAGAATACTCACAACCACACCATTGATTGTTTTGTAGATCTTACTTATCCATGTAGGTGGTGTTGTTCTTGATGTCCTCCTCTTTCATTTGAGAGTCCTCCCTTTGTAGATGTTTCTTTTTCCTTTCAAACTAATTGAAAATACTCAAGAAAGATGTTAGTAACACAAGGGAGTATATAGTGATGGATGATTTCTTTTAGATAGGAAATAAGCATCATTCATCATCCATGAGTCACATAGACATGAAGTAAATTCCTTAACGTTAGTGCACATTAACAGAAAAGAGGAATGAGCACCTTTTTAATCATTTTTGATCAATCAAAGGAATTTTACTTTTTCATATTGAATTTATTATCATAACTTAGAAGCGCATCAATATGAGAATGGATATAGCGAAGGCATGAATTAGATTCTAATGGACAAGAGCATTTATGAAAATGATATTGAATGCACACTTAGTTAATTTCGGTCCAATAAAGAATCTATTCCTCACAAGGGTAGAATATGATAATTTAGATTAAATACCCATTGAGATGGGAACCAAACTTAAGAAGATGAGTTCCCATACCTTTGCTTTTACCTTTCTTCCTTTGGGTGAAGATCAACCCATGAGGCTTGTGCACTTTCTCTCTTGTAGACTTTCATAATTGAACTCAAGAGAAATGTTAGTAGCAACACAAGCACTAGTTTCCATTTTTGTAATCATTTTGATAAGGAATGGGAAGCTAGATTACCAAAACATGGAAACTCTATAGCATGAACTAGATTATCCATAGATGATGTTATGCTCAATTTAACTCATAAAACAAGCATAAATAATCCTTTGAGATTATAGGAATAAATCTAATTCATGATTTGGAAAGCGATAAATGTGAAAGAATCATATCCAATTTTGAGCAAGTAGAAATACATCATAAAACATTGGATTGATTTTTCTTTTCATGTTAGATTACATGCTTCCAAAGAGAAACTTATTCTCTACAAGTGAGACTACTATGGGTTACTTAAATAAAATCAATAGTCTCACTAATCTAGTTATAGAGAGAGTTTTCCTTTTACAAGTGTCCTAAGGATTTGAATTCCTTACATAACACCTTGTTCTTTTAGGAACTTGAAAAATCTCTCTATATCTAGAAACATGGCAATAATAGAATAACTTAGCGAAAAACATGCCATGTGGTACTTCCAACAATTTAAAGCATGTAGATTGCCATAGGATGGAAATGATGAGTATGCAATCTACCATATGATAGGAAATTCTTCAAAGAATGGTAATATAAATTTAAAGGCATTTGAAGTGCTTCAATTTTTCTATGTGACTACACAAGACACATAAGAAATGATATTCTAAAATACTTGCACTTAAAAGATAAGTGTTACCATCCTTTGGCTTTCCTCCATGTTGTAGGCCTTGATTTTTGCACAAGATATCTCTTCACTTCCTACAACATATATTATCTTCCTCGAGATGATATGAGTTTAAGACATAGTAATTTGAAAAATAACCTTGGGTCAATCATGTATATAGATCATTTAAGATTGATAGTTGATTGAATGGACTCTCTCAAGCATCCCAAGGCTTCATATCATCTCCTTCTCCTGCAAAGCTTGTCAATCATATTTTGGTACCCATCGCTTGATGGGTCCATCATGGTTAGTCAACAAAGATCTAGGAACCCAAAAGTCCTTTGTGTTAGCATTAGGTAAACTCATTACCTTTCTAGCACAAGTTGTAATTTTGGGTTGCCTAGTTACATGAGAATCAATTGACAAGTTAGAAGTGAAATTGTTACCAATGGGATAATTCTTGCACTGATGTCCCTTCTTTCGGCATGTGTAGCATAGGCGTTTTTCAAGTTTTGAAGTTTTCTTCTTTCCTTGTTTGTTGCTTGCTACATGGTTAGTAAAAACTTTCTTTTCTAACCCTATGCCTTTTTGTTTTAAATGAGGACAAGATCTAAGCAAGTGTCCCTTCTTGGAGCATTTAAAACAAAGTCTATCATCCTTGTTAATAATCAAGCCATTTTTAATGTAGGGACATGACCTAATCAAGTGCCCCTCTTCAAAGCATTCACTACACCTCTTAATGTGAAGTGTGGCTTGATCATTACCTTGGATGTTACCTTTTGTGGAGGCGTGGTTGAGGCTTTTGGAGGAGGTGTTGAATTTCATCTTTTGTTTCTTCCTCTTGGCAATCCTCAAATCCTTGACATTTTCTTCAAGAGATGTAGTGCATGCCACGGTTGTTCCCGTCTCAAGCTTCTTCACCATGTGATCACGGTTATCTTGAGAAGGTTGGGCAATGCATTTCCCTTTTAGTTGTGTCAAGCTCTTCTTTAGCCTCTCATTTTCTTCTTTGAGCTTTTGATATGAATCATCATTTGTTCCTGCAAATTCTAGCTCAAAGGAAGATTTGCTTGTCGACAAACAACAAGCATTAGCACATGGTAATATAGTATCAATTTGAATACATGTGCACGTGTGAGGTTGTTGGGATTTTAAGTTTTCTATCACAACCTCATGAGCAATGTTTAATATGATATGATCATCCATAAGATTTTCATGAGAACATAGAAGCATATCATATTTTTCTTGAAAAGCTAGATTTTCAACTTTTAGCTTTTCTACTTGGTCCTTAAGCAAGGTATTCCTATTTACTAATTGAGCGATACAATGTAAAGCGTTATCATGCTCAATTGAAACAGTTTCATACCTTTGGACCAAATCAACATGAGAGCACTTTAGCTCCTCATATTCTTTAGTCAACTCGTCAAAGTGTAGCATTTTCATGGAGAGAACATCTTCTAGCCTTTGACGAGCTTCGCTTTGCTCTCTCGCTCTTTCTAGAAGTTTGAGCATGACCGCCTTATCTTCTTGGCTTAGGCGAGCGTAGAGATGCAAGAAGCTTCTTTCTTCCTCCTCATCCTCATTTGTCCTTCCGCTATCATTTTCATTAGCCACACAACATATGTGGGAATTGAAATGGGAAGACAAACCTTTTGAAGAGGTGGATTCATCGTTTGGTCTCCACCGTTCATTTTCTTCTTCCTCCTTGCAAGGGTTAGTATCACAAATACCACAGGAAGTAGAAGCATAAAATGAACTATTATGTTTGGACTCATTAAATTTGCTTTTAATCCTAGTCCAAATATCATGCGCATCATGGATTGATTCGTCATAATTCGATATGAAGGCACGATAATCTTCTTTGCTAAGAGAATTGCTCAAGATGTCAAAAGCTAGGTAGTTTAAGCGAAAACATCTTTGATCCTCCTCGGAGACCATTTTTCCGTTATTACTAGGAGGGAAGATACTCTTGTCTAAAATTTGTTCTAAATGTGGATCTACCGTTCTAAAAGCATTTATTACTCTAGTAGACCATGAATCATAATTAGAACAATCGGAAAGTAATATCTCAAGAGTTACCTCCTTGTTCTCTTGGGTCTTCTTGTTCTTTTGGGATCTTCTACGAGCCATCACTTTGAGTTGTTAGACTCAAGATGAAGTGCCTAGCTTTGATACCAATTGAAAGTCGCCTAGAGGGGGGTGAATAGGCGAAACCTGAAAATTAAAACTTTATCCCCCAACTAGATCCCTTGATTAGTGGTTAGAACAAGATATACAAATATAGGAGTATACAAACTAAGTTCTTGCTTGAAAAGAATATTGCTAAATAATGCGGAAGAGATAAATCAATACAACTAATAAGGTATAGAATAACAAAGCAAGAAACCTTAGATGAGAAGAGCACTAGGTCAAGTTCTTTCTTGCAACGTGTTGCTTCACTAAATGGGAATTGAACTTGAGGCAACACCAAATGATATTAGCAAATAATGGTGCAAGAAAAACTTAGAGCAAGGGAAAACAAACAAATCACAAGCAATAAACACAATGGACACGGGTGATTTGTTTTACCGAGGTTCGGCCCTCGAAGGCCTAGTCCCCGTTGAGGAGTCCACTTAAGGACGGGTCTTTTTCAACCCTTTCCCTCTCTCCCCCGATCACACAAGGATCGGTGAGCTCTTCTTCTTTTCAAGGATCACTCTCGATCCCACAAGGACCACCACACACTTTGGTGTCTCTTGCTTGCTTTTACAAGCCTCCAAAACTTTGGAGGAAGTTCGATGGGAGTCAATACTCCACGCACAAATGAACACAAAGATGTAGCACACACTATCTCTCAATGAATCTCACAAGGCGCTAGGGCTAAACTCAATTGAGTAGCTCTCAATTGCTTGCTCTCTCTTTTGTGGCACTTGTGTTGGTTGTAGTGGACTAAATCTTGTGTATAGGATGGATCAATGAATATATGTGGTTGGGAGGGCTTGAGTATGTCAACTAGATGACTTGGAATGTTGCTTGGGCTCCCACACCTTGAAGTGGCCGGTTGGGGTGGTATTTATAGCCACCAACCAAAATCTAGCCGTTAGAGAAGGCTGTCTGTCGTATGGTGCACCGGACAGTCCGGTGCACACCGGACATGTCCGGTGCGACAGCCACATCACCAAAAGCCATTGGGTTCCGACCGTTGGAGCTCTGTCTTCTGGGCCCGCCTGGATGTCCGGTGGCGCACCGGACATGTACTGTAGAGTGTCCGGTGCGCCAGCATGGGCGTGCCTGACCTCTGCGCGCGCTGGCGCGCATTTAATGCGCTGCAGGTAGCCGTTGGCGCCTGAAGTAGCCGTTGCCCTGCTGTTACACCGGACAGTCCGGTGAATTATAGCGGAGCAGCTGAAGTAAATTCCCGAGGCTGGCGAGTTTCGGAGACCGCTCTTCCTTGGAGCACCAGACATGTCCGGTGTACACTGGACAGTCCGGTGAATTATAGCGGAGTTGCCTCTGGAATTTCCCGAAGGTGACGAGTTTGGAGTTGGAGTCCTCTGGTGCACCGGACATGTCCGGTGGCACACCGGACAGTCCGGTGCGCCAGACCAGAGGTGCCTTCGGTTGTCCCTTGCTCCTTTGTTTGAACCCAATACTTGGTCTTTTTATTGGCTAAGTGTGAACCTTTGGCACCTGTATAACTTATACACTAGAGCAAACTAGTTAGTCCAATATTTGTGTTGGGCAATTCAACCACCAAAATTAATTAGGGACTAGGTGTAAGCCTAATTCCCTTTCAGGTGCCCGCCTGACCCATGGGATTTGCGGCATTCTTTTCTATGTGCCGGAATATTTCTGCAGATGTGCATGAGCTGGCAAGGCGTTAGAGGGAGACTGACGACAATCTTCGTCGACAAGCTTCCTCTATGGGTATGTCTTTTTCCCCTCGCTCGCCTGACGTCCCTCTCCATCCGCCTCCTCCAGAAATCAATGAGTGGCACCAGCAGGCCTACGGGGTGCCTTTATGTCAGCTGACGATGAAGAAGAAGAAGAAGTACACTTTGATGATCGTGAGCAGTTTGCCCCGCCTCCCTACCAAGGGGATCCGGGTCAATCCTCCTCTCATCCTCCGCCCTAGGATCCTTCAGGAAGTGTTCCTCCCCTGGATCAGTCTGGGGAAGAACACTTTGCATCTTACCTGGCGCATCATTTCTTTACTCCGCATCATCCTCCTTCGTGGTGATCTTTGGCTTGGTGGCTCTCTCCTTTTTTGGTTCTTGTTGCCAAAAAGGGGGAGAAGGAGTCTCATCTTAGCAGCTCTTTAATTTATGTAATGAACAATCTGGTTTGTAATAATTATTATTCGTCTATCTCGTGATGCATGTGGTGATGGCTTAGAGGCCATAAACTTTTTAATGATGTGATGTGATGACATTATTGTAATAGCCAGTAGTAACATTTCATATCTTATGCTATGCAATAATGGGCTTGTCTGTGTAATACTACTCTTTTTATCATCACATCCTATATAATTGTGTTGCATCCCTCAATTTTTGTGTATTGTGTTGATTGTTCACTCTCTCTAAATATGTTGCAAATTGACATATCAAGTCAATATTAATATCACAAAACTCATGCACATATTTAGGGGGAGCTGCACATACATAAATACTTTTATCTCGCAAGCGTTCTTAATTTTCAATTTTTATCTCTACTCTAGTTTGTTTTGGCATCAATCACCAAAAAGGGGGAGATTGTAAGTGCAATCAACCCTAATTGAGGGTTTTGGTGATTAAATGACAAAACAAACAGAGATTCTAACAAGTTTGCTCCTAGCATGTACACAGTAATTCTACACATAGGAGAAGCACAGATCTTATGAGCATAAAAATGTTAAGCATAGTGGATTTAAAATTCTACATCATATGGCGTGCTCCAAGTGCTTGGAAACAATGGCAGTGTTCATTTTATAATTCTTGAGTTATAGGAATCGTCGTTCAATTAAGAGGGATCCGCAATGATTAAGTAAGTTATGCAATGAGCTAAGTTCAAAATCCTTCAAAATCATCTTTGAGAACACTTTTCCAGATCATGAATGCCTTTGAGAAAAACCATTTTTACTTCCCACAAGAGTTCCACCTTTGTTCACTTCAAAATATTCAAAACTTGCGTTTCAGCCTTTGAAACCGGTTCAACCGGACCGGAAACCGGTTCAACTGGTTTCGGGACTGTTCCTCTGCCATCCCTGCTCTAACCTGTCTGACAGTCAGCGCTGTCAGAAAAGTCGTTGCAGATATTTTTGGGAAACCGGTTCAACCGGAATTTTTCCTGGCTCAACCGGTTTTGAATCCGGTCGAGTCTCCGGCTGAGTAGGTTAGTGAACCGGGATCTTCCTGGTGGAAACCGGTTCAACCGGTCTGTAAACTGGTTCAACCGGTTTTTACCTCTTTTCTCCCAACGGCTGCCAGCTTTTGGGGGATCCTTTATATACCCCCCCCACACTCTCTCTCTTATTTACTTCTGCCTCTCCCACGAAATCTTGGCTGACCAAACTCTCAACAAGTGCATTCATTTCACCTCTCACACCCGCAATCGCATCTCCTTTAATCGCTTGAAGGATCCTTGATGAGGACATCACTATCATTGATACAACCATACTAGTGACAACTTCACCATTCGTAACTAATCAAGGACCAATGACACGAGCCCGTGCACGTAAACTTAATTATCAGGTGAACTCGTTCCTTGCTATTGAAGCTAATTCTTCTTTAAATGAGGTACTAAAGCCTTGCGATGACTTTATTATGCTCCGGTGTTTGGGAGGTGAACCATCTTGGACTAGAGAAGGCAACAAGGCAATAAAGGCTGCTGCACCCGAGAGGATTTTGTAACAGCATCAAGTACAAGTTTAAATGGGGCATATCTTCCAACTTCCAAGGCCGTTTAATGCAAATAAATACTTGTTGGAAAGCTCCCTTCGTCTACTTGCTGGTGGATCAAGAATTAATGGGAGACTACATCCGAGGCGTCCAGGAACTGCCGAGGGAACTTCATGACTCCACCAGAATTCCTTCTTCCTATTTCTCTATTTAAGAAACTAGCAGCCACCAAAGAATTTGGGTTTTGTTTGATGTAAGTTTAGCCTTTGCTACTTCCTTGTAAACGCGTGTGTCGGCTAGACCACCCGAATACTTGAAACGGGACCCCAACTTTATCAGATCCATGTGTGTTTGCTTGTTATCTTGTTCTTGCTTGTTCTCGATTGCTTGCAGGTTCAAGGTTGTTCTTAGCACGGCAAGAGCAGCAACAACAGGAGCCGGTGTAACTATCGCTAAGGCGCAACACCCTTGTGGTTGTTGTAGTCGGATAGCACAACGTCGACCTCCACCCCAAATCGTAGTTATCAGGAGACGGTGTACCTGTCGCTCAAGGCACCACACCATCTTGGTTATGGTAGTCGGGCAGCCAACGTCGTTCTCCAACAAGTTTTCCACCTCCATCATCTCTCATCGAAAGATCGGGCACCCTTCTACCCGTTGGGTTCATCAATCCTTGGTGTGAGGTGAACTCGATCTAACACGCTGTCATTTTCATCTCGATTCTCCTATTCTCTTTGTTCTTGAGCTCGTTGCAAACTTAACCTTGTGCGGATTTGTTACTCTTGGAACCTTGTGTTCCTTAACGGTTAGAGGTTGCTTGGGAGTCTCCAAATTTGTGGACGACCCCAAGAAGTTTGTATCACCCGCTCTTTGAGCATATTTGAGAAGAGATTGGCTTGACCTTTGTGGTCGGCTTGTGGAGGATTAGGGTTGTAAAAGACCCAACCCTTTGTGGGCTCCTCAACGAGGAGTAGGACACCTTTGTGGTGGTTGCCGAACCTCGGGTTATATTGTGTGTTCTTGTGTGTTCTTGTTAAACGCTTTAAATTTGTTGGTTGGTTCATATTATCTATTCGAGTAGATTTTGTGTAGGGCAAGTCATTAGCAAAATTCTTCACTACTTCGTCATATTTGTTTAACCGATTATCTAATCTAAGTTGAGTAGGTACAAATTTGTTCAGTTGTAAACAAAATCAACTGAACCGGTTTGCACCAGTGCAACTTTAATTTAAGTGTAGCCTATTCACCCCCCCCCCTCTAGGCTACTTTCACAAAACGACTATTAGGCTTGGGTCTTCTCTTGCTCCTTCGAGGTCACGGCCTGGATGGCCCATCATCTTCAGCTCCATCCTTCCCGCCATCCTTGGACGTCGATGCACTGGTTTCTCCTTGGGCACCCGCCATCAGGTTGCTGACATTTCACCAGCGTAGGCAGCCAGCTTGTCCCCAAGCTGGAGCGAACGGGAAGCGACGTTTGATGTCAACTTCCTCCTCCCACGTAGCCAGCGAAGGATGCCAGCCCGTCCACTTGATCAGCAGCTGAGTGATGACTTTGCCAGCGCGGTGTCGTAGTCTGGTATCGAGCACCGTTTCTGGTATCTGCAGATTATGAATTGAGTCAGGCAGAGAGGGGCTCACCGGGGTATGTGGACCGACTACGGCTTTCAACTGCGAGACATGAAATAAGGGATGCACTGAACTTCCAGCTGGTAACTGCAGTTTATAAGCAACTGGGTTAATTTGTCGTATGATAGTGTATGGGCCGAAGAACCTGAATGACAACTTCTGGTTGACCTGTTTAGTGATAGAAGACTGACAATAAGGCTGTAATTTGAGGAATACCCGATCCCCCACTGAGAACACCCTTTTAGTCCTACCTTGATCCGCTTGCTTCTTCATTCGATCCTGAGCACGCTGGAGATGCAAGCGTACCTGTTGTAACATGCCCTGTCGGTCTTGGAGGTATTGTTTCAGGTCTGGGATAGAGCACTGAGCCGAGGATATCAACCCCAACTGAGATGGTGGATGGCCATAGAGCACTTCAAAAGGGGTTTTGCCAAGTGATGAATGGTGGCAAGTATTGTACCAAAATTCTGCTAGGGGTAACCAGTTAGGCCACAGTCTGGGACAGGAGTGAACAAAGCACCTCAGATAAGTCTCCAGACACTGGTTTACTCTCTCTGTTTGTCCGCCGGACTGGGGATGGTATGAGCTACTGAGACACAACTGGGTTCCAGTTATTTTGAATAGTTCCTGCCATATTTTGCTTGTGAAAATGGGGTCTCGGTCAGAAATAATGGCAGTAGGCATCCAATGTAACCGATAAACCTCAGACATGTACACCTTGGCAACTGTCAAAGCTGTGAAAGAGTGAAGCATTGGTATGAAATGTGCATACTTAGACAGTTTGTCCACCACCACCAATATACAGTTACCTTTGCGAGACGGTGGGAGACCTGAAATAAAGTCCATACTGACTGTTTGCCATGACTGTTCAGGAATCGGTAATGGGAGTAGGAGACCGGGGTATTTGACATGTTCGGGCTTTGCCTGTTGGCATATTTGGCAGGTCCTGACAAACTATCGAACTTGCTGTTTCATTCCTGGCCATGCAAAACTCGCTTTGATTCTTCGATAGGTAACCGGAAAGCCGGAATGACCTCCCATGGCGCTATCATGTAACGCTGAGGTGACTTTAAGTTGCATCTCCTTGTTGGTCCCCAACCAAATTTCTTCCTTTAAATCGGATGATCCCTTGGGACAAAGTGTAGTGTTCCATACTGCCACCAGTGGCCAAATGATTGAACAATTTCTTGGTATTTTCGTCACTCTCATATCCTTGGGTTACCTGCAACAGCCAGCCTGGGGTGACAGATGAGATTGCCATAGTATTCAGTTGATCCTCTGCATTATCCTAATCCATGTTGGGTCTCCGAGACAATGCATCTGCTACCCGGTTATCAGTTCCTTGGCGGTATGTGATACGAAACTGCAGCCCCATTAGTTTGGTGAAGGCCTTTTGTTGCCACGGTGTTGAAAGTCTTTGATCATCAAGATGAGTGAGGCTTTGCTGATCAGTCTTTATGATAAATTCTCCCTGTTGCAGGTAGGGGCGCCACTGCTCGACTGCGAATAAAATTGCTAGACACTCTTTTTCATAGGTGGACAGTCCCAGGTTCTTTGGTCCCAGTGCACGACTGATGTATGCAATAGGGTGTCCATCCTGCTGCAAGACTGCACCTATTCCTCCTCCACTAGCATCGGTTTCGACAGTGAAAGTCTTGTCAAAGTTGGGTAGGGCAAGGACTGGAGCCCGAGCCAAAGCTTCCCTCAAAGCCATAAAGGATTGGTTAGCCGTGTTTTATAGAGATTTTTTGTGTGTTTGAAAATGTGGTCAGTCAAGTCATTGTTCATTATAGAGATGTTTTATAGAGATTTTTGTGTTTGAAAAATATTTCAGATACAATACAAGGAGCTAGTAACAATCAAAATGAAGAAGAGGCATAGAACATTGCAATCATTTTTCTCTCCAACTCTGACACCCGTCGTGCCTAATGTGTAGCCAAGATCAACCCTCAATTCTCAACCAACAGTGGAAACCGGAATCAGTAACAATCAAGCCCAAGAAATTGCAACTGAGGAGGCTACTATTGAGGCAGAAATTCCAACTTCTGAGCAGGTATTCGATATAGTTGTTGATCCTGGGCTTAGAAAACCAATTGATGAATATGATGTTAACATTGGGGATGCTGTTAGAAGAGAGTATTTGTTACAGGGTCCATGTCAACCAATTGGCCATATATATCCTAAAAAAAGATGGGAGACCGACAAAGAAGTTTTCATGATTCATGGTTCAAGAACCATAATTGGTTAGAGTATAGTGTTACCAAAGATGCTGCCTTTTGTTTTTACTGTTATCTATTCAAACAACAAAGACATGAAAATTCTGGTATTGATGCATTCACAAGCAAGGGTTTTTGTAATTGGAAGAATGCAACAAAATCTTTTGTTGAGCATGTTGGGAAGGTGGATAGCTTGCATAATAAAGCTAGGAAACATTGTGAGGATTTTAGAAATCAAAGGCAAAGTGTTGGACACGCAATGGCAAGTGGTTCTATAAGAAGCATGAAGAAGAATATTTGAATCGAATCACTATAATGTTGAGTATCGTGAGATTTCTTTTGTTGCAAGCTCTTGCCTTTCGTGGTCATGATGAGTCTTCTACCTCTTGCAATAAGGGAAACTTTCTCGAATTTGTTGATTGGTTTAGAAAGAGGAGTAAAGCTGTTCAAAACCTTCTTGGTGATTCTCCTACTAACCATTCATTGACTTCACCAAAAATACAAAAGCAACTGTGTGAGGCTTGTGCAAAAGAGACCTCCAAAGCTATCTTATATGATATTGGGAATAAAAATTTCTCCATTCTTATTGATGAGTCTCGGGATGCCTCTATAAAAGAGCAAATGGCTATTATTGTGAGGTTAGCATTTTTATGTTAAGAAACAAGTGTACATGTTTTGTGATTTAATTGGCTTCTATGTGTTGTGATATAGGTATGTGAACAACAAAGGCTATGTCATCAAAAGATTTTTTGGAATTTAGCATGTTCCGGACACTTCTTCAATAGCTCTAAAAGAAGCTTTGGACTCTATGCTTCTGAGTCATGGTTTATCCATACATAAAATACGAGGGCAAGGTTATGATGGGGCATCAAACATGAGAGGTGAATTCCATGGGCTACAACGACGGGTATTGGATGAAAATCCCTATGCATTTTATATACATTGTTTTGCCCATCAATTGCAATTAGTGGTTGTTGCTGTTGCCAAATGTTGCCCTTCTGTCACGGATTTCTTTAACTACACCACATCAATTGTTAACACTGTCAATGCATCTTGTAAGAGACATGATTAGTTGGCCCAAGAACATCATGACAACCTTGTGTATAGTTTGGAAATGGGTGAAATTTTTTCTAGAAGAGGGAAAAACCAAGCAACTAATCTTGCAAGGCCTGGGGACACTCGGTGGGGATCACACCACAAAACATTGTGTCGTTTTCATTATATGTGGAAAGCGGTCTTGGAGGTATTAGAGAATATATGTCAAGATGGTTCTAGTTCTCAAAGAACTATTGCATCTGGTTTGCTAAAACAAATGGAGACTTTTGAGTTTGTACTTATTATGCATTTTGTTATCAAATTTTTGGGTAAGACTAATGATTTATCCCAATGCTTGCAAAAGAAAGATCAAAATATTTTTCGTGCCATAGGACTGATTGGTGCCACATTGCAACAAATTGATGAAATTAGACAACATGGATGGGAAGATCTCTTTGAGGATACAAAATCATTTTGTATTCAATATAATATCATTGTGCCAAACATGTTGGATACAACCACTGCTAGAGGTCGCTCAAGAGGTCGTGGAGGTCAGTTAATAACTTACCATCATCACTTGAAACATGAAATATTTAATGTGGTGCTCGACCAACTTATTGTGGAGTTGAACAACCGTTTTGGTGAAAGATCTACCCAATTATTGAGATGCATTGCCTGCCTTGATCCAAGAAATTCTTTTGCCAATTTTGATAGAGATAAGTTAATTGAGCTTGCTAAATTGTATGATGCGGACTTCTCTACATATGATTGCATAGTTTTGAAAGACCAACTTGAGATATTCATTATTGATATGAGAGCTGATCCAGATATTCTAAGTTGCAATGACCTAGGTGATCTTGCTGTGAGAATGGTTCAGAGTGACATACATGTTGTCTTTCCATTTGTATATCGTCTCATTGAATTAGCTTTGATTTTACCAGTGGCAACAACATCTGTGGAGAGAGCTTTCTCATCTATGAATATCATTAAAACTGAGTTGCGGAATAAGACAGGAGATACGTATGGTGTTATATTGAGAGGGATATATTTACAAGCATTGAGGATGCAAAGATATTAGATTATTTTCAAGGCATGAGAACCCGCAGGGTGAATCTACCTCGTACTAGTGGTATGTTCCAATTATTAATATTATTAAATTTATTCAACATTACCTTTGAAGTCACGTTCTTAATATGATTTTCTTCAAGGTTCTGGAGCAAGAAGCACTGATGTTGATGTTGACATGTTACATTTGGAAGGAGCTACATCATAAACTGTATGCCATCTTTAACATTTATGACAACGTTGTTTCGTCATACAAATTTTTTATATGCTACTATTAGAGTCTATGGTCGCTTCGGCCCAGGCCTTGGCTAATTTCTGTGTCCGCCACTGCTTCTAGTTAATACTAACCACCATGCGAAGGTAGGAGCTTACTAGGGGGTTTACCAGGGGCTCCCCATGAATGAAGACCTCCACCATGGCGGCCAGGCGAAGGCCTAGACGTGTCGAGTAAGGTCAAGGACTTCGTCACCCACGACGGTTCGGGAGACCCCAGTGCGGATCATCCTACACTTAGTATGAGGGGGTCCCAAGGCATGAAGGCCCCACAATAGCGAAGGCCCAAGAGTATTCCCCACCAGGCCATCAATCCACTATGGGTCGCCCCCAAGGCCCGACTGGTCAGTGCAATCAGTGGGTAGACATTTGGGTGCACCTTCCTACTGGGCATCACCATGCTCTAATTGCTGGTGGCCCTGAAGGCCCCACCGGTCAGTGTAATCCGTGGGTAGACGTTTGGGTGTGTCCGCCTACCGAGCATCACCATGCTCTAATTGGCCTATTGCATGGAATATTCCAAGGATATGTAGATAACCGAGGGTATGTATATATTTGTCACACCCAGATTTAAGTGCAAACTCGGGCGCATCTCAAATGTGTGCTAGGATCAAGTCTCACGCATATGATGACTTATGGTACGGAAATCAATGTCACATCTTTATTATATAATAGAATTTCGTACAAAATAGCTGAGTAAATACATCATATGACGACAATGATGCTTTACAATCATAGTTGACTGGGAGACGACAACCTAGACCTCTCTGAAGTCATCGTATCATCATTCATGCTCCTCATCTTAAGATACCTGTTCTTGACCTGGAGTGATTATAGCAAGAGTGAGCTCACATACGTTCATCGCTCAGCAAGTGTGGGTATAATGTGCATGAGCTCACTTACGGTGGGGCACATGGTTAAGGTTGAGCATTGATTTTAATAAGTTGGTCAAAAATATTTTTAGCAATTAATGAGTATAATTATTAAGTATAAGTATATCCCAACCCAATTAAATAAATGATCACAATGATGAATAAATCACACAATGCAATGCAAATGACATGTTAAATTTAATTCCATAAATTACTCATGTTGTGAACCATAAAACAAGGCACTTCATGTTGGTCACTTGTTTTTAATTACTGTGAACCATAAAACAAGGCAACACAATTGTTAAACGTTAAGGACTTTAATCTTTCAAAACATTATCTCCCTTTAGGTATAATGAGTTTTTGACGAAGGTCATGAAGAACAAGTCTCCATCATTCACAAATATAAAAGCATAGTTACAGATGTAACATTATTTCACTTATTCATTTCATATCAAATGTTAAACAATATTAGAATCTATCTCCCGTTCTCGCCAAGAAAAAAGTGTAGCACCGATAAATCGATGAGATAATATTTGTAAAATAGCTCCATTTAGTCCAATGTTGGTTATGGAACTAATTCCTATAATTATGAAACCCATGTGAGATACGGAGGAGTAGGTTATTCTTTTTTTAAAATTTCGTTGACCAAGAGAAGTTGTAAAATGGTACATAATGTACATTACATTTGTACCTTCGGCTTGCTCAAAGGCAAAAGCGTGAATGCGATTCCAATCCAGCCTGAACAGTATGAGAATACTATTCATCTATTTATAGTTAGTCGTACAGCTTCGTACGATATTACACTCATGCCCTCATAGATTACACATAAAGTTCACAAATATTACAGGGGTAATATTGTCATTTGCTCTTAGCAGCCTGAATAACACCTTCTCCTTGCATCGTCTTCCTACATCATCGAAGTTTACTTCGTTACACTTCTATTGTTCTACGTCGAAGCTTTTCTAGTAACGAAGCTGTTGTAACACTTATTAACATGCTGATAACAAATAGTTAGCCGTGTTTTTTAGGAATTTCGAAAGACGAAGGCCCCCAACACTTTCCACTTGTATAAAAACCAAATTTCTACCTTTTCATTGAAACATGGGAGAAGTATATATCGTTGGATACATGTGTTTACCTAGCTAATGATGTTATTAGTACATGACTGGTATATATCAAGTGATTGGTACATGATTGATATATATCAAGTGATTGGTATATAGCAAGCTAATAATTTACTTCAAAAATGTTTCACACATAATAATAAGATACTCCCTCCGTTCCTGAATAAATTAATTTCTATATTCTGGCAAGCTTTAAGTTTTACTAACTTCATAAAACATAAATAATGTGTAGCATCTATAAAATAAAATAAGCATATTATAAAATATATTCTATGTTAGATTTAATGATATTAATTTGATGTCATAAGTCTTGATTGGGTTTTCTTGAAATTCATTCAAAGGTAACTATTTATTTAGAAGCGGAGGGGCGGAGGAAAGCACAAAATAAAAATCATGGTTGTAACCTTATATTATTTTTATCTCGTGCAATATATATTGATACAGGCAAAATAACATTTTTGCTCATTTCCTCCGCTCTTGCTCATCACGTGTCCTGACATACTAAAATCTGGTATGCCAGCATCAGAGGAACCGGACAGCTCTTCTCTACTATCTCGACAAGCTTGCCGTCCACCCTCGTTGCATTGTACCAACCCTAGGAGGCTAGGACTCTTCCTCTGCGATATCTGATAGATTGTTTGAATTCATTGGGGAATCATCTTCAACATCTTCATCAAGGATATCCAATTTAACCCCATGAATTTCTGCAGAGAGAACTTCGCTATCTTTATTTACATGATCAGTGTCTTCATGAACCTGCTGCTGCAGTTCATCTGCTGTCTCATCATCAGCTAATTGCTCTTTGCAATCAACAGATGGATGTCTTTCAAGTTTAGCACAACCTTCGTGGGATGACCCTGGTAAATCATGTTCAGTACTTGAGAATTGCAAATCAGAGGGCTCCTCAAGTTCCTTGTCCACACAAGTTATGTCTTCCATAGCACGAGCTGTAATATCCGCATTACCAGAACCGTAACTGCTATTTTCTTGAGGGATCTGTTCATTGTACCTAGTTGTAAGAGAGATTTCTCCAGAATCAACACCATCATTTGCACTTGCAGGAAGAGATTGGAAAGCATCCCAATCGTCATCCCAGTCATCATCAACAACTTCATTGTCATTATTCCCGTGAGTTGCAACACAATCAGAAGCTTCAGATGTGGACCCAGGGTTTTTACTGCAACTATCCTGAATATTCTGTTCTGAGTGTGCACTCGTAGCCACTGGCACCGTTATCTGCCCTTGACTGACTGAAGCTCGGACCATGTCCTACATATGTGCAAGATTATTGACCAACTCAGGGCATGAAGGAGGTAGAATCACGATTATAGGAGCTCGGCAACAGAATGTACAGAGTACGGATGGCACTAACTCTTAAGATCATCATGAAAGTCAAGCTTAGTACAAAACAGTACCATTGATAGATGCATATACAATCAACACATACTAATTTAATTCAAAAAGAAAATCCACACACAGTAAGAACAGTACCTGAAGTTGTAGTCTCCTTACAGCTGGTGCAGAAAGCATTATGTCTTTGATCTGTATAGCCACAGACGGAATCTGAATAAAATGAGAGAACAACTTTCTGGAAATGGTGTTCACTTCAGCAAGCTCCTGAAATAAAATATTGTACATCAACAAAACAAAGCTGAACAGCGGATTCTGTCACATTATTAGATATAAAAAAAATCAAAATTACCTGTGAAACAGTATCACTGGACAGAGAGAAAACCATCAGCAAGGCCTCCAGCAGAAGAGTTGTAGCATCTTGTCGGTATTTCTTTGATTGTGCTAGTGTGTGGAAGAGGAAAAGAAGTTTCAAACATTCATCAACGACACTGACAGATTTTTTGTTTGAACATTCCTGGGGTAAGAACTTTGTCAGATAATATTGGAAAAAGAATATTGTCTCACATTCCAATCAGGGTTACAATATATATACACAAACTCTAATTAGGGGGCCAATGGGTTGGGCCATAGTAGGCCCATAACACAGCCATAGGGGAGGATGTCTAGCACCCCTCACAGTCGAAACTCTATGACAGACGTTGAAACTGGACTGAAACTCCAAGCATGGAAGACCCTTGGTGAAGATGTCTGCAAACTGCAAGCTGGTTAAGACATGGAAAACACGAATGTCCCAATGGCAACTCGTTCACAGATGAAGCGAAGATCAATCTCAACATGCTTCGTGTGCTGGTGTTAGACCGGGTTGACGGAGAGATAGACAACACTAATGTTATCGCAGTGACAGTACTCTTGGTCAGCAGGCTGCGAAGCTCTTGAAGAAGATAATGGAGCCACCTCGCCTCAACCATGGCATAGGCGACGGTGTAGTACTCCACCTCGGCGATAGAGCGGGAGCCTACAAGTTGACGCTTGAAGGACCATGAGATGAGGTTATCCCCAAGGAACGCAACATAGCAGGAGATAGACAGGTGGTTGTCGGACACCCAGCCCCGTCCATGTAAACAACCAACTCATGGGTCGACGAACAGCGAAGGAAGCCCATAATCGACAGTACCATGGACATACTAGAGGATCCGCTAGACAGTGCTCAGGTGTGGCTCCCGGGATCATGCATGTGAAGACAGATCTACTGGACAACATATGCAATATCGATTCTGGTGAAGGTGAGGGACTAAAGGGCGTCAACGAGGCTCTAGTAGGTAGTTGAGTCGCTGACAGGGGCGTCGTCACCGGAGACCTTGGCCTGTGTGTCCACTGGAGTCGCATAGGGCTCACAGGCCAGCATGCTAGAGCACTCTAGAATATCCAGGGTATACTGACACTGCTAAAGAAACATGAGGGCAATGCTTGGCAGCAATCCCAAAAATATGGTGATCATCCGATGCAGGAGGCTCGAAGAGGAGGCAGTGAGCACAATGTTATCAACATAGAGAAGATAAAAAGTGTCACTGCCACATTGGTAGATGAACATAAAGGTGGAGAGCAAATAAGTGGCAAACATGTTGTACCAAGCTCTGGAGGGTCTACTTCAGACCATAGAAAGACTTGTTAAGCTTGCAGACCAGGTAAGGGTGAGTAGAGTCAACAAATCTGATAGGCTGACTACAATAGATTGTCCCAATAAGTGTCCCATGGAGGAATGTATTCCTGACGTCTAGATGATAGGGTCAAGGAGAGAACTAAACAGAAGGTAGCAGGCTTCACCACCGAATTGAATGCCTCAACATAGTCAACCCAAGAATGTTAAGTGAAGCCCTAGAGAACCCAGCTAGCCTTATACCGGTCCAGAGAACCATCCGTGTACCACTTATGTGTCCAGACCCACTTGCCAGTCACCATATTGCCACCTAGATATGGGGCACCAAGTCCCAGGTGTGGTTGGCAAGTAGAGCCTAATACTCTTCCTCCATAGTATGACACCAATGAGGATCGACAAGGGCACTACGAATGGAAGACCGCATGGGGGTGACTGGTGAAAAGGATGTCGTAGAGAGGACAAGACGATCTATAGGGTGAAGAACCCCAATGACCTATCGAGTCACCATTGGGTGAATGTGACGAGGGTCGCGATAAAGAAGAGAAGGATGATACACCATTGGCTTCGCCCGGGAGCAAGGTGGGGCACCCGCCCATGCACGTCGCTAATAGACATGCATAGGGTTGGCATAACATGGAGGATCCGGGGGCTAGGGTCGACGAGGGCACCTGTGGCAAGAGCGGGGTCAGAGACGACGTGGTCGAAGTTGGGGCCGCCCTAGTTGCCAGTGGCCCGATGGGAGACGATGGGGATGCACATGGTTCGACTAGGTCCAATAGGATAGCCTAGAGGTTAGGGTGCACAAGGAAGGGCACTGGTGCCACATGTGAGAGCAATGTAGGTGAACCTGCAAGCGTTGAAAACAGAGGTGGTTGGCCAGAAGAAGCCATAGAATCAGTCTCAAGAAGAAAATCCAAATCGATGGTGGAGTCGATGGCGGAGCTGGAGGGGGACAAGAAGGGGAAGTTTGTCTTGGCAAAAACATGACAAGAGATCAAGATGCGATGAGTGGTGAGGTCAAGGCACCAGTAACGCCTATGATCATGGGAGTAACCAAGGAAGACAAATCAGGAGGAGTGGGGTGAAAGCTAATTGGGAGCAGTGACAGAAAGGTTTGGGTAGCATGCACACCCAAAGACTCAAAGATAGTCATAGGATGGAGGGTGCCAAAAAGAGCAAAATGAAGTGTGGCGGCATGGTTGTTGTACTCATGGTTGCTTCGATTCCCGTACCATCCTCTCCTCTCATCGGCGCCCATCTCAACCCCTCCGGCCCCTCAATAGAATTTGTCTAGGGTTGGGCGACCACCTCCCCTACTGTGAATCGCCTTCGGTCGACCCCCTCTACCCACAAAGCACTGGTTTAAGCATCTGCGAAGCCGTTCATTCCTGAAGGTCGTACCAAGGGATGGCATTGGAGGGACACCAGCCATGTCTCCTTCGTCGAAGGTTCATTTTTCCGACGTTGAGCGGTGGTCACGTTGAACCGACTCTAGGTGTTGTGTCATTCTATAAGGCCATGCTCAGCATAGCGTGCATATGGTTGGCACCGTTTGTAGAGTAGAGCCTAAGGACGCGCTGCTGGTCGCATCCCAGGCGCTGGTGCCGACAGTAATTGAGATCCCAGCTCCTCGGTCGGTGAGGATTTTGCCACATAAAGAACATTCTCACATCTGCCCAGGCATGCCATGGTTGATGGCAATGGTTGGCATATGGTTTTGCACTCGTCGCCACGCTGTTAGGCAGGTCCCTCATCGCCACACCTTTAAAACAAGGATATACTCTATATAGTACCTTCAATGTAGTCTCCATCACCAAAAACAAGTCTCCCAACAATTCCGTAAGCAACATCATAAAAGAATCCAACTTTGTTTCTGAACCTTCAGTTAGCTCCTTCTGTGCATAGCTTCTCAGTACTTGCAGACCCAGCATGTGCACCTGATTAGTTAAAACAATTTCATAACTAACCACTAGCAAAGAGTGACATGTGGGTACCATTAATAGGTGAAGTAGTTATATACCTGTATGTTGGTACTACGAAATGAACCTTGAATAACCTGTACGCACAGCCTGAAGCTGCCCCAAAGGAGCACATCATTGTTACTTACATTTTCACTTCGATAAATGATCTCAGGAACAAGTTTTGCAAGAGCAGTGGCTTCTCCCAAGCAAAAAAGTAGTATCTTATTCAACAGCTTGTAGGAATCAGAAATCTTGTTTTCGAGCAATGAGATCTTTTTATCACACTCTACATAGAAGTATCCCACTAGGCCAACCATAGCACCAAAGACAACTTTAGGACTTGTGCACTCACCATCTGATTCGACTCTTTCTGCAAAAAAAGGGGCACCAATTCTCAAGCATCACCATTCTTCATGGACAATTATTGTTTCATGTTCATTAGAGCTTTTTTATCCACCTATTTTCTAAGTAGTACTTTTAATGGGTCCAATTTGAGCCTTCAACTTTAAATGTTTGCTAGACTCGTGTACTGTTTTTTTCTACCTTAAGAAAATATTGTGCAGCAGAAATGCTTGTGTGTTTGATGATCCTTCCCCAAACATCAACACAATCTTGCAGTCCATCCATGATAAGGCCTTATTATGGGGCCTTGCTGGAGCTTCTGCTCTTAGGAGTGTTTAGCAGTAGTTTGACATTTTGTTTTATTTAGCTTTGGGTGTGTATCTTCTTTTTCTTTTTTCCCTCCCCCCTGTTTTTCTCCTTGGTCGGGTGTCTTCTGGGCACCATGTATTTGGTCTTTTCTAGACCTTTTTCTGTCTTCTTAATATAATGATACAATTTCTCCTGCGTGTTCTTGCATAGTCTGAGGAAAAAAAACTTATGGATGGGCCAGATTGTATACGGTAAAGAGGTAATCCAAAAACAACATTCCCCTTTACTGAATGTTTTGTTCCAATCAAACCTTAAGTATTACAAGGAAGACATTTTGGTGGAGGCTTATAAATTAATGCAGGTCATCTCATTGCTTATCTATGTGTTAAAAGTGGAAAATGACACCAAGGCTAAATCAACTGTGTGAGTTAACTTATAGGTAAATTACGAATTTACGATTAATCCAATTTCATAGACGAATAGATTAGATAAGATTGAGTTAGTTACTTGGGGGTCATGTCTTCCTATCTATATAAGGATGAGTTGTACCTTCTTAAGGGGAAAATGAATGAAGAAGAATTAGTCTAAGATCTCTCCAATAGTGTAGTTCCCCCCCCCCAAGCCGACTCCGCGCCCTGCTATCTTCCAAGTGCTGTTTATCCCCCTATGAACTAGAATTCATAACAAGACAAACTTCAGAAAAAGAGGACTTGATTATCCCAGAGTTGTGCCCTTTGTGACCAAGAGGAAGAAATTTTCCATCACATACCAACTAATTATGTTTTTGCAAGGCAGTTTTGGCATGTTATCCTATCTCCAATTAGCCCTAGTAATGTGATACCTAAGAGAGGAGATGGACTTGTGAATGAAAGCTTCTCATATAGTCCCCAAAGGCAAAAGAAAGGGTTTCAATAGTATTATCATCCTTGGAGCATGGAGCATTTGGAAGCATAGAAATAAATGTGTTTTGATGAAGCGCGACCTTGCCTATCTTCTCGAACGGGCAGGAGAACTGCGCATCAATATATTAAGCAGAGAGAAGGTCTAAAGAAGACCAAGAACAACAACTATACAAAAAAAAGGGGGATAAAGAGAGAGAAAAATCAGAAAATAGAGGGTTTCAGAGATGAGCTACAACTATTGATTTTTGCAGGTGCCAAGAAGATTCGAACTCTGTTTGACCCTCGCTAAAGGAGAACTTTTCTTAGAGTGTGTGTGCTGGTGTGTTGTATAGGTTGTGTTGGGGTGTCTTTGAATAGGTGTGTCTGTGTGTTCAAGGTTTATTCAGGATGTGTGTGTGTGTTTGTTTTTGGGCATGGTGTCTTTTTCCTCTTCTTTTAATATAATAATACGCAGGTCTCCTGCGTATTCGTGAAAAAAGGTATATAATAGCATATTGTAGGACAATGGCAAATTTTTTTTCATAAATACTAGTGCGTCAAGACAAGTAAATATGTTCCAAGAATAACAAGGAAATTGAGAAGAAAAAGAAGGTACCTCTAAAAATTTTCCTCATGAAAGGGAAGATATTTTGGAGGAAGCATATAATATTTGAGAAGCATAAATTAGTTGAAACTTGTTGAAATGATTGGTGTGAAGTAGATACCACTAACATCACCAGCTTCCACAAATACTGGTACATCAGACCAGCTATTAGATTCGAGGAATGAAAGTATATAGTTCAAGCCAATTTGCACTAAACATAATCAAGGGTAGTATAACCTATCACTACCTCTCCTTTGATCCGATAAGCCATCGTCTCGCTTGCAATAGACAACTCAGAAATCAAAGTGTTACTTGAATTATTCTGAGAACTCCCATCCCTACTGCAGTGATAACAAATGCAGAACTCAATGACAATATTGCATTTAAGTAACAAAAGGTTCTAACTAGAAGATCAGCAATTTGTTCTGAACCTAACTACACTGCCTCAAGGAAATCTGAAATGAAGCACATGGAGAAAGAAAGTTTGAAACAAAGTACAGTCAAGCAAGATTACCATTGAAGTATCAGACCCAGATACTGAGACAATAACTCTATTGCAGAGAAGACAAAGGCTTCAACCTCAAAAAAATTGTCAGGGCAGAATCTGATAATCTTCATGGTGAAACAAAAGTTAGGCAGTAGTCTCATTAAAAATAAGCAACATGCAATGAATAAAACTTTGTTACTGTATTATCCTTAAATATTGCTAACATAGAGGCAAAAGGAATCAAACCAGAGACAATATTAGCCCTTCAAGAAAAAAGAGAGAAGCAATACTTGCAACTACACAAGTTCACATTAGTTAATCTCACTCCAGCATCAAGACTGAAGGGAGTAAAAGATCTACTTTCCCTAAGCTACAAAACTGTAGTCAATCAACCTGGGATACTTTCCCACTGTGCACCTCTTTCTTCCATTGTATCATTTTATCGCACTCACTGCCTACCATGTAAGCTACACCTGCAGCTGCAGGCGCACCATGAAAATCAACTAGAGGCAAGTGAAGTAATGGACCAGTAGCGCAATGTGGGATATTTTAAGGGGACATGTGTTCATTGATAATTAATACATGGATGTGTGTGGGGACCTCACTTGTAGCCGTCGGCTCTTGCTTATAAGACCATATATCAGGGAGACGCTTATGTAAAAAAACACTAGGAAAATAATCCAGGAACCTTTCCTTGTTAGATGCATGTCCATGAGTCCTTGTTCCACACAGTCTCTATCCTGTATCGGTGCAAATATTTGGGCCTAGTGCGTTCCTCACCGGCAAAGGGTATTACAGCTGATGTTAGAGACAGACTATCCGTAGCAGATGGGTGGCATTGGCCACTGGCGGCATCTTGTGTGACAGCTGCGCAAACAGGGGGATGGGGGGTTGACTTCTTCTCGAGTACCCCACCAGTTGAGGTGGTGCTTCCCTGAGTTTGTCTGCAGGCAACATCACCAGCTCCCTCAGATCCCTTTGGCAGGGCAGCATGGTTGTGGGTCGCATGTCTAATGACCTACATGGCACAAGATTTTGGGCCCTTTTTTATTGGAACCATATTTATCTTATCACATGAGACAATTGGGCCTTGTGGACTATATTAATGCATAAGCATTTTCAGAAGAAGAAAATCCATGCAATTGGTTACCCTTTTATTAATAAAAATTTAGAACTCAAATATGATTGATTGATCTAACATGAACTGCTATTAGTTATCACTGGAATAACCTTACCTGGGTGAATAGGTGGATGATAGGAGCGCTTGAACAATCTGCATATGTAAGTGCCTACACTGACAAAAATCTTGTCACTAGAAATGATTTTTTGAGCAAAGGATAGATCAACATAATATGTAAGGGTTGCAAGCAATGATTTCAAGTCGTCCGACTAATTGCGATTAATCGCGATTAGTCGGGCTGGTCGGCAATGTTAGAATACCCGTTTAGGGTTTGGGGTTGTTCCCTATGTAATTACTGTCTCGCCCCTCTGTAATGGGCCTGGCCCAGTACTCAAGTCTATTAATACACCACCCAACCCCTGTTAGGGTTAGGGTTTGCTATTCCAATATGGTATCAGAGCAGGTTCCAGCCGCCGGCCACCTCCGGACGCCGGTTCTTCCCCACTGCTCGGCAGCCTTCTCCTCCCTGCTTCACCCGACCAGGAGCACCCGCCCGGTGGTCCCGCGCCCCTGCTGTTCCGCGTCACGCAGCGCCCCTGCTGTCCCATGCCGTGGACGCCCGACGCCGAGCACTCAGCCGCCTCTGCTGTTCCGCGCCCGGCTGTCCAGTCCGCGCCTCCCTGCGCCGGCCTTTACCGGTCGCCATGAGCTTTACCTCGCCCGCCGCTCTCGTGACTGTGCGTGTCCTCCTCCTCGACGGCCAGCTCATCCGGGGCATGTTCGTGTCCTTCGATCCTGTCTGGAACCCTATTCTTCGGGACTGCGTCGAGGTCCACCCTCAGGCGGGCCGTCACGTGCCTGGACCGCTTGTCTTCCCACGTGCTGCGATCGCCTCCCTAGCGGTTGAGCCCGTGTCATCTCCCTCCCTTCCTAGTGCCTCTGTCGGGGCACCTTCTTTGGCCCTCTCCGCTCACAACGTACCTTCGCCACTTCCACCTCCCCGGACCACCACCGATTGGGTGGTTGACTCCGGGGCCTCCTTCCACACTACCCCCACCACTACTTCGTTACTCCACTCCCATCCACCCCACCCCTCACATCCTACCTCCATCGTCGTCGGCAACGGTTCCACCCTCCCGGTCACCTCAGTAGGTACATCTGCTCTTCCAGGACCATTCTGCCTTAACGACGTCCTTGTTGCTCCCGGACTAACTCATCCCCTCCTCTCGGTTCGTCGCTTCACTAGTGACAACCAGTGCTCTATGGAGTTCGACCCCTGGGGCCTCACCATACGCCACCTTCCCACACATGCTGTGCTCGCTCGCTGTGACAGCTCCGGCCCCCTCTATTCTCTTCACTTGCCCTCCACTCCCCACACCAGAGTAGCCTCATCTCCTGTACTTACTACTACCACCACTTCACATGCTCTTGCTACTACCACCACCTCCTCCGCCATTTGGCACCGTCGCCTCGGGCACCCTGGACCTGACGTCATGTCCCAGCTTTCCGGCCACTCCGACATATCATATACTCGGGGCTCTTCTGAGCGCCTCTGTCATGCTTGTCAGCTCGGCCGCCACTCCCGTCTTCCTTTTTCTACTTCCACATCCAGGGCTGTCCAGGCCTTTGATCTTGTCCACTGTGATCTCTGGACATCTCCTGTCCTTAGCCTCTCCGGCTACAAATACTACCTGGTCATTCTCAATGACTACTCCCATTTCCTTTGGACTTTCCCCCTTCGGCTGAAGTCCGACATGTTTACCACCCTCACTCACTTTTTCGCCTGGGTATCCACCCAGTTCTGGCGCCCGGTCCGTGCCCTGCAGTGCGACAATGGCCGCGAGTTCGACAACAACGCCTCCCGCTCTTTCTTCCTCACTCACGGCGTCCAGTTGCGTCTCTCGTGTCCCTACACCTCTGCTCAGAACGGCCGGGCCGAGCGCATGATTCGCACCACCACCAACATGATCCGCTGCCTTCTCTTTCAGGCGTCTCTCCCTGCCACCTACTGGGCAGAGGCCCTTCATACCGCCACACATCTCCTCAACCGTCTTCCCTCGAAGGCGGTGAGCCACCCTACACCTCACTTCGCCCTGTACGGCACAGCCCCTTCCTACGACCACCTGCGCGTGTTCGGTTGTGCCTGCTACCCTAACACTTCCGCTACCGCCCCTAACAAGCTTTCTCCTCGCTCCACTCGCTGTCTCTTCCTCGGCTACTCCCCTGACCACAAGGGGTATCGGTGCCTGGACCTCACCTCCCACCGCATCGTCATCTCTCGTCACGTCGTCTTCGACGAAGATGTGTTTCCCCTTGCAGGCTCCACCCCACCCACCGATCTAGACTCACTCCTCGAGTCTGATCCGGTTCCACCCCACCCCCGGCGCCCCGCCTCGCGCCCATTCCCGCGCCACGCGCGGCCCCGTCGATCACGCCTACGCCACGCGCGGCCCCGTCGATCACGCCTGCGCCACGCGCGGCCCCGACGACCCCGCCTGCACCACACGCGGCCCCGTCGATCACGCCTGCGCCACGCGCGGCCCCGACGACCCCGCCTGCTCCACGCGCGGCCCCGACGACCCCGCCTGCGCCCCGCGCGGCCCCGTCGATCACGCCTGCGCCACGCGCAGCCCCGTCGACCCCGACTCGCTTCGCCGACCCCGCGCTCGTCTACCACCGTCGCAGCCACGCAGCCACGCCGCCACCTCGGCGCCTGCCGACTCGGGCCCGTCGACGAGGACGGCCCGCTTTGCCGACCCCGGCGTCGTCTATCACCGCCGCGAGCCGGCCATACCCGCCGCTCCCGACGTTCCGGCAGCCCGCTCCGAGTCGTCAGTGTACCACCCGGTCGCCATCCACCGCGACCCTGGGCACGTCCACCCGATGGTGACTCGGCGCACCGCTGGCGTTCTTCGCCCCGTCGACCGGCTGATCCTGGCAACGGATACGACCTGCACTCCTCCGGACGCATCCCCTGTGCCCTCCTCCGTTCGCGCTGCCCTCGCCGACCCACATTGGCGTCGTGCTATGGAGGAGGAGTACGCCGCCCTCTTGGCCAACCACACCTGGGACCTGGTGCTGCGTCCACCAGGCACCAACGTGGTCACCGGCAAGTGGCTATTTCGCCACAAGCTGACCTCGGACGGCTCCCTCGACCGCTACAAGGCCCGTTGGGTCCTTCGGGGCTTCACCCAGCGCCCCGGAGTGGACTACGACGAGACCTTCAGCCCCATCGTCAAGTTCGTCACTGTTCGCGCCGTCCTCTCCCTCGCCCTCTCCCGCGACTGGGCGATCCACCAGCTCGACGTCAAGAATGCCTTCCTCCATGGCACTCTAACGGAGACTGTCTACTTCAGCCAGCCCACCAGCTTTGTCGACGCTGACCGTCCGGATCTGGTCTGCCGGCTAAACCGGTCCCTGTACGGCCTCAAGCAGGCGCCACGGGCATGGTACAGTCGCTTCGCCTCCTACCTGGCCTCCATCGGCTTCGTCGAGGCCAAGTCGGACACGTCCCTGTTCATCTATCGGCGCGGCGACGACACCGTCTACCTCCTGCTCTACGTCGACGACATTGTGCTCACGGCATCCACCGCCGACCTTATTCACCGCACGATCGTCGCCCTTCAGCGGGAATTCGCCATGAAGGACCTGGGGCCCCTTCACCACTTCCTCGGCATCACCGCCGAGCGCCGGCCTCAGGGTCTCTTCCTCCACCAGCGCCAGTACGCCATCGACATCCTGGAGCGGGCTGGCATGTCTGACTGCAAGTCCTGCTCCACGCCTGTCGACACCCAGGCGAAGCTCTCTGAGGACGACGGGCCTCCGGTCGCCGACGCGACGTCTTACCGGAGCCTGACCGGTGCGCTCCAGTACCTCACCTTCTCCAGGCCCGACATCGCTTACGCCGTCCAGCAGGTGTGCCTGCACATGCACACTCCGCGGGAGCCCCATCTCACCGCGCTCAAGCGGATTCTGCGCTACCTCCGCGGCTCCCTCGACTACGGCCTCCTACTCCGACCATCCCCGACGTCGGAGCTTGTGGTCTACACCGATGCTGACTGGGCTGGCTGTCCCGACACGCGCCGGTCCACCTCTGGTTACGCCGTGTTCCTGGGTGCCAACCTCGTCTCTTGGGCCGCCAAACGGCAGCCCGTCGTCTCTCGCTCCAGCGCTGAGGCCGAGTACCGCGCCGTGGCCAACGGCGTGGCAGAGGCCTCCTCGCTACGACAACTCCTCCACGAGCTCCACAGTCCCCTTCAGCGCGCCACCCTCGTCTACTACGACAACGTCAGCGCGGTATACCTCTCCACCAATCCCGTGCAGCATCAGCGCACGAAGCACGTGGAGATTGACCTGCACTTCGTCCGCGAGCGTGTCGCTGCCGGTGACGTTCGGGTTCTCAGCGTCCCCACCACGCTGCAATTCGCTGACATCTTCACCAAGGGGTTACCGTCGAGTGTATTTTTAGACTTTCGCTCCAGTCTCAACATCTGTACAGGATAGAGTTGTGACTGCGGGGGGGTGTTAGAATACCCGTTTAGGGTTTGGGGTTGTTCCCTATGTAATTACTGCCTCGCCCCTCTGTAATGGGCCTGGCCCAGTACTCAAGTCTATTAATACACCACCCAACCCCTGTTAGGGTTAGGGTTTGCTATTCCAATAGGCAATTAGGACACTATTTGCTGGACGACTCGACTAGAAGACCTAGTCGTCCTGGTCGTCCGACTAATCATCGACTAGTCGTCCGAGTTATGTGTCCTGGTCATCCCGGCTAGGGTTTAATTATTGGGCCTTTTTAGCTCATCTACAGTCTAATTTAGAGTACCCTCTCCTCTCCTGTTCTAACCTAGCCGCCAAAAATCTCCATCCTGCACGTCTCCTCTCCTCCCTTGGCACCGCCCCTGCAGTCCTAAACTCCTGATTGCCGGCGGCTACACCGGCGACAACAGCACCCTGCGTCCCCTGCCCCTTCTCCTACAGTCCTGCTCGCCTGCTACACTGTTGCAGTCTCCAACCGGCGGTGGCTGCGAACCGGTGACGAGATGAGCACATCATCTGAAGGTCCCTCCTCCTCCCCCACTTCTCCCCCTAAACCCTAAATAACCCTAAACCCTAAACAATGAAGCAATATGTTACTTTGTTTATCCTAGTTCTTTGTTCTAATTTATATAATGTATACAGGTATATTTATATATATACGTATATAAGTATAACTACTAGTCTAGGACGACCAGGGACCGACTAGGGGTCGACTAGTCGCCCTAGTCGTCGCCTAATCGCGACTAGTCGTCTGGTCGGTCCCAGGGTTCGACCAGGCGACTAGGCGACTTGAAATCATTGGTTGCAAGAGCAAGTAAAAGTTTCATTTAATCAAATCGCGACATCCCTCAATGAACAATTATTTGAAACCATGAACCTAAACAGCTTTGAAACATCACTCTCGAAATCAACATAAAGAGACATCTCTCATGCAATGAAAAAGACAAATTTGACAAACCTATTAGGAACAAGGTGGCTCATAGATCTGCGATGTTGAGTGTCCTGCATTCTTGTTCGGTATAGATTCCCTAGCCTAGTTTTCTAGCCTCTCTCAGTCTAGTTGTTTTGGCTTTTTGCTGTTTGCTTGTACAGCTTATTTTCTTGTACTAAAAAATCTTACAGTGGGAGCTTCCCCTGCTGTACTCGTTTCAGAATTCAGAAAACAAGGTGGCATTTTTTCTAGATGATCAGCTGTCCAACAACGATTTCGAAGGGCCAACCAAATGAATATCTTGCATTCCCCTGGAGCCCGTGATTTCCAAATTTTCTTCCAGGGTTCGAATGAGATGGAGCCAACCAAAAAAAAACTCCATATGCTGATTTAGTAGTAAAGAGACCTGAGGCTTCAAATTTCCAGTGATGCTGATTTGGAGAGGACAGCTGGTGGGATTCCTAGATGGCCTTGGTGGTGGCTGAAGACACTACAGGACCACCATCGTCAATTCAATGTATGAGCATTGGGTTGTCCAGGATCAGCAAATGGTACTCTACCTCATCAACTGCACGAAGGAGGTACTGGTGCAGGTCAAAACTCTCCCTAGGTCGGCAGCCATATGTTCCACTACTATATATTCAGTCCAACTTCTAAGTCTTTTCATTAATGGAAACTACTACCCTTAACATATTTACATTAGACACATAAAAGTAAGATGTGAAATTTGAAAATGTAAACTAATGGTCAAATTTGCATTTTGGAGACCATGACGGAAAACTTGTTATTTTGCCACTCAGTTTTGTCTTTCTGTTATTATGCCATCTCGTGTCTAAGACTTGTGAGACCATCTGTATCTATGATTTGTGGGCCCGATGGCGAATTAGCGAAGCCCAAGTTAGAGTTGAAACCCCACATGAGCTCCTAGTCACGGTACAGGCACGTCAGTAGTTGCTTTTCATGCACTCTATCCAAACACAGGTCTCTAGGTATATCTCAATCTTTCAAATCTGCTTTTATTCTCTCCCCATGTCAATTTCAGTTTTCGTCTACCTCTTCTCACATTATAACCTTGACCTAGGACTCCACTATGCTACATTAATATGGAGGATTATTGGATAGGAATGAGCACGTTAACCACGTTTTACATTTTGGGAAACATCAATGTAGCAAAAGCAAACTGACCTGGAGGAGTTGCTGGCAAATATCCACTGAAATAAAATTATTGCTGAAAAATACTTCTGTTGTGAGAGACGACAGCACGCGTAAGACCTGATCACACGGTCTTTTGTCATCAAGTCCATGAACAATAAATTCCCCAAAGTTTTTGTCTTGTTTAAAGTCAAGGTTGATCTTCAAAGAATTATTCTTCATTGATTGGCAGGAATGGAACAGCACAAGGATAGATAACCCCCAAAGAAATTGGAATTCAGTTCTGTCCAATTTGACCATACAATGCCCAGATATAAATGTTTGTTCGAGTAAATTTTTAGGATTATTCTCATCAAAATCCAAAGGCGCGGCATCAAGAGCTGTTGCTTTAAGAATTAATAACCAAACTTCATCAAGATACCTCTGCACCTTGGACAAGACTAATAATGACTGAATCCCATCAAGGAATGGCTTGTACTGTAACAGAGGATAGAATATAAACCATTATATGATTATATGATCCTTAGAAATGAATTGTTGAGGCTTGTTTGACTGTCTTACATTGATTTTTGAGTGCAAACCAAAACTTATAGAAACATAATCCTTGAGTGCTCGAATCCAGTATTTTCCTAATAGAGTTGAACTGTTTACAAGTGAAGGTGCCAATTGCTGGTATTCATTAGGAGCATTTTCCCTCATCCTCAAGAATTGATAGGTGTTACACTTGACTGCTGCATGGGCAGTTAGAAGGCGAACTTTTATCTGTCACTTACAAAACCTAGGTTAGATACTTAGGACACTAAGATATCCAAAACAAACTGAGTAAATACGACAGTTTTAGAACTGAAATACCTTGCACACTACCCAGTCAGCAAAAGATGGATATAGTAGGCCCTCTATGTCACTTAACGGGCGTGTTATCAGAGAAAACAAGCGACTAAGAGCTAGTCTATCCCCACCAATTATGCTGCTCGTCATAACCTGTTTTTTTATGAAGCAAAGATGTGTCAGCGGCAACATATAATAAATACTTGTGGTGTGCAAGTCTGACGAAAAGGAGGGATATTGTGATAATAGCAAATCAGGAATTTTGTTTTAGTTCTGAGACAAACCCTTGTAGCGAGTTCAAGTCCAGCCTCCAAAAGAAGTGGACCAGAAGCAGTGCTTATAGCCATTCTAACAGCAGAAACAAGTTGGGCCTGCACTTTGAAAATAAAAATGAGAACCATCAGAAAAATAGGTTCCTTTAAATGATTAAATAGTACCTAAAGAGCTAGATATTATAGATATTCATAAGATATCTCAGGCTATTTCTTTCTCACAATCATGAAGATATTTATTCTCATTCCAAGGTAGCGGATTTTCTTTTTGTTTCTTAAAAAAGGAACTAAGGATTGAGAAGATCTGAGAATCACCTGAAATTGTTCCAGCAAGATATGGCCAGGAAATTCCGGATCTACTGCCTTGCCGAACTATAAAAATGAAATAAACACAATAATTATGAATTTATGATAAATTTGCAACAGCTTTTAATAATGCATCACAATAAACTTGTAGCAGAAAGAAATATAAACCTTGCCCAAAAAAGTGCCAACTTTTAACATCTCTCTTATTCATAATCAACAGCAACATAGTTAAAAAATCAAGACTACCACATGATTTGTGAATTGTCATAACAGATTTTAATTTACCAATATAGTTATGACTTGGAAGACAGGCTAGGCCAAGTAACATGAATATATCATGAATGCCAAGAAAAGAGCATAACAACCAATTTTTTTTCTCAAACACAGAGAGGTTTGTATCATTATATTATGGGGGTGTTTGGGATGGCTCCAGGTTCAAGCTCCAGTGTGGAGTTGTAGCTTATAATATCAATTTAAACAGTTTCAAAAATATTTTGAATCTAAATAACAAAAAATGACTTATCTAAATGTCTTCTAAAGGCTTACAACTCTAGCTCCGCACACCAACTGCACCACATTTCCTGGAGCTAGAGCTGTCCCAAACAGGGCCAAAGGGCTTGTTTGGCATGGCTCTGCTTCACCTTGGAGCAGCTCTGCTCCAAAACTCTACAGTGGAGCAACTCTTCTGTGGGATTTTAGTGGTGTTTGGGTATAAAATGGTTCCTAGCTCCAGGACAAGGTTTTTACAAGCAAAAGTACATCCTTGCCCACGGTTGTCGGCGGAGGTAGAAAGCGCGGCGACCCACCAGCACGGTGGGAGGAGGCGCGCCGGAGGAACCGAGCGGCCACAGACCACCAAGGTGCAGGGAGAAGAGAAAGGTTGCGGCATAGAGAAAGAACAAACCATTTTTTGTGTAACGAGTGGTAGCGGTGTGCAAATATTTGTAAAACCCTACGTCTAGACCCGTTTTAGCTGTTTTTGGAGTAGAGGTACTCTTGTTTTTTTTTGTACTACAGGTCCAAAAACTTCAAGGAGTTTTTTCCTCCAAAGTTGAGGTGTTTGAGTAGAAATTTTGTACTCCGGCTTGAAGTTCTACTCCAGAGCTATGCCAAACAGGGCCTTAGAAGAATAAGGGGTCTAAGCGACTCAGATAAATACTTTGAAGGGCATTACCATGACAGAAGGAAAAAACACCGAATAACAAACTAAGTATCAACAAAACCAGACATGGCCATAAGCTCCAGAGCCCTTTGGCTACCATCATATACAATAACATGGCCTAATTTCTAATATACTGCATGATGGAATTAAAATTAGACTTATATCCCTCAAAAACACAACCATTTCTATGCTGCCAAATCCACCATGTCACCAGGATGACCAAAGAACAGAGCAAGAAATAGAGTCAATGAAGTGGACATTAATGGTACAACATAGATGGTGGGACAACACATGTGGCTGCAAACAGGCATAAAACAACAATTTTGTGTTAAGGACCCTAAATGTTTGAATCATAAATACTCCTACTTATCAAGAAACTTGAGTTTCCATGGTCACAATTCAAGTATCACCACTAAATATTCTCACAATATGTTTGTACAATTATAATGTTATATGATCTATAAAGTTTTCTTATGATGCATCCACCAATCATTTTTATATTGTTAGAATACAAGTGAATTGTCCATATTTCTCCATCAGCTTAACCTTTTCAGTTGAATTGGTTGGTGCATGTAATTCAATATGGTATCAAAGCCATAAATCTCGAGTTCGAATCATGTTTATTGCGATTAAAGTTGTTGAGTTGAACTGGATGGAAATGCAACTTAATATGATATCAAAGCACAGATCTCAAATTCGAATACAGGTTAGCACAATTAAACAAAATAATTGTTGCTTGCTTCTATTCCATGTCTCAGGCCTGAGAGAGCACTGACATAGAGTGTTACAATACAAGTCAATTGTCCATCTCTACCCATCAGATTAAGCTTTTAGGATGATCTGGTTGGTGTATGCAACTCAACATAAATAAAAATGCTCAACTCTTTTCAATACCTTAAGCTTTTGAGTTGAACTGATTGGTGCATGCAACTCAATATAAATAAAATAATTGTTGATTGCTCATATTCCATGTCTGAGACCTGAGAGAGCTTCGATGTGAAGGGGGTATTAGAATACAAGTGAATTGTCCACCTCTATTCATCAGCTTAAGCTTTTGGGTTGAACTGCTCGGTGTATGCAACTCAATACATATAACCAATGCCGCTACTCCATAAGATAACTTTCGGTTAAAAAGGTACATTTTTAGTAACAAGATCTTTTTATCAATGGGAGGATATCTAAACTACAAATTAGGTGAAATATGCAAAGAAACTTTGGCCACTCATATCAATTAGTTAGTCGATCCTACAATAACTTCAAAAACATGTAGTTGGTTTCCTAGACTTCTAATAAGTTCAATATTAGATATATGTATCAACCTTGTGTTGAATCAAGTGCCTAAAATCTTTCTGAGGAAAATCAGGTGCCTAAAGCTGTTAGATAAGGATGTTAGTGTGATGTATAGGGTAATGGGCCCAGGTGGTCGGCTGCAACCCTAGACAGTGTGGCGGCTGCCTCCCCCCCCCCCCCTCTGTATTTGGTTAGTTGACTGTGTTTGGCAAGGATCTCCTAGATTAGACCTTTCCTACTGATAGATTAGATCTTTCCTATTGTTAGGGATATCCTTGCCTATATGTACTGAGCCTTGGGCTCCTCCAATTAATCAATCTACTATTCCCAGCCATACTCTTTCATGGTATCACAAGACCAGGATCTTCCCCTCTCACCCTTCCGCTGCCCCTGCGCGCTCTAGCCGCGCCGCAATATGGTCGGGACCCCTGCCCCCTCCGACGACGACCCTGCTGAGCAGGCTCGCCGCGACGCCGATGTCGCGAAGCAGCAGCTCGCCGAGACTCACCGCGCCGCCCTCGCTGAAGCCCAGGCGGCCGAGCAGGAGGCCGCCGCTGCATCCGCGGCACGCGACGCAACCGTCGACCGCGTCCGCGCCGCACTGGCCAAGGCAGCCAAAGCCCGAGCCGACACAACTGCTGCGGTCGATCCCGCCGACCCGGCCGGCGACGACCACGAGGATGACACGGACATCTTCCGCGCCATGATCCTCCACGAGGCCGCCGCCGTTCTCAACCTCCACGCCCAGTCCGTCTCCGTGCAGAACGCCCGAAGTCTGGTGCCCCTCGTCCTCGACACCTCCGGCAACTACCCACGATGGTGCGAACCGTTCCTCCTCGCCGTCACGAAGTATTCGTTGCAGGACCACGTTCGCAGCTCCGCCACCTCGGCACTTCCTGATTGGGCTCGGATGAACGCCGTCGTCAAATCATGGTTGTACAGAACGGTCACTGCCAGATGGAAAAAATGGCCTCCCAAACCCCCAGCCCCGTCCGTCCGCCTCCCCTCACCGCCCCACCCTCCACCAGCCTCCTGCCGGCCAGCCTCCCGCCGGCAACCAGCCCGGCGGCCTCCCCATCGGCTTCAGCCCCTACAGCGACCGCCCCCTCCACTTCCCGACGCCTGGGCTCCCTCGATGGCCGGTTGGCCTCCCCAACCCCTTGCCCCGTCCGTTCGCCTCCCCTCACCGCCCCACCCTCCACCACCCTCTCGCCGGCCAGCCTCCCGCCAGCAACCAACCCGGCGGCCACCCCATCGGCTTCCGCCCCTTCAGCGACCGCCCCCTCCACTTCCCGACGCCTGGGCTCCCTCGGTGGCCGCTCCAAAGCCCAGCGCTGGAGTGACGACGCTTCACCTGGCGAATCCCCCCGACCCCATCGATCCTATAAACAAGTGGTCCTCTCCAACCTCGCTGGTCATGCCTCCTACCCTTCTCCCTCATCGCGGCGCGGGTTGTCTCCCTCCCCAGCGATATCTATATCCAGCCGCCCTCTGAGGGTGACGGGTGGTTCTGGGGGGCGACCTGTGGTCGATGACGGCTGGCAAGTAGTCGTGTACAAGAAGAGGTCTCGCGGGGTACCCCTGCCCCATCGCCGGCCCCAAGTGGAACTTCGTGGAAAGTGCTTCAACTGCCTTGCGCCCAGCCACCGTGTTGCTGCTTGCCGACAGCCAACTCGCTGTTTCCGTTGTTTCCAGCTTGGTCATCAAGCTGCCTGGTGTCCATCCCTCTGTGCGGATCATCAGGTCAGCAGGAATTCAGTGCGGCAACGTCTTGGGCATCCGTGTGGGAGACCTTCAGTGTGGCATCGGTTGTCTGCTCCACCGGCGTCGCTCACTGTGACTGAGAGTCGCTCTCTGAAGAAGAAATCAGTGTGGCAACGGCTGTCAGCTCCACCGGCGCCGCTCTCTTTGACTGAGGGTCGCTCTCTGAAGAAGAAATCAGTGTGGGTAAGGATTACCCCTGCCGGTGAAGCCCTGATGGAGAAAGGTCTGCAGGAACCTAGTGGTCATTCCCAGCGCTCTCTCTGCAACAAGAAGAAAAAAAGAAGACGTTCCAAAGGTGGCAGAGGTGCTCTAGGCAGTGACAAGGCTGTTTCACATTCTCTGTCAGCGTCTGAAGTCATTCCTGAAGTTTCACCACCGCATATAACATCTCGGGTTTTGGCCTTCTCGGATGGTATGGCAAGGGAAGAATTAAACTTGAGAAGGGCCTTGCTTGTTACCGTTACTGGTTCTAGGCCGGAGGTCCTTGGTTCAGAGGTATTAGAAGAAGTGGCACATTGTTTCAGCATTAAGTTGGAAGACATGACAATCCATTCTGCAAAGCCTGAGGATTTTCTTCTATTCTTTCCTAATGAAGAAACTACAGTGAGGGTTCTTAATGATGGTAAAGTGCTCCGAGGACCTCGGTTCAGCTTGGTTTTTAAAAGATGGTCCAGATTTTCTCATGCCTCTTCCTCAATCATGTCGAGCTTGGTGGATGTTGAGATTACTGGAATCCCGGTGCATGCTTGGTGCCGCTCAACAGCTGAATTCATATTGAGGGATTCTTGTTTCATTGAGGAAGTTCATCCGGACACTCTGTTGCAGAAAACTCTTCCATCCTTTGTAGCAAGGGCTTGGTGCTTCCAACCAAAACAATTGCACCGTGACATGATTCTGCATATTCTGGAGCCAGGCCCACAAAGCTCGGAACGAAGATGCTTAGCCTATAACATAAGCGTGAGGGTACTTGCAATCTGCCATGATGGTGTTAGAGGTTCCTCGCTGCTGACTCCACCGGAGGATGGCGATCAGACTGATGGTTCGGACGACATGGATGACCAGAGGAATGATGAGCCTCGGCGTTTGGGCAGTCCCTTGCCCCAGCGACGGTCTGTTCACCTTCGTCTTGGGCCTTCCCCGCCGTCTGGTCATGGAAGGACTTCACATACATCTAGGGGACATGAACAGCCACTCTTTGACGCACTGGAGTTACAGCAGATGGCCTCGGATAATGGGATGATACCCCTTAATGAGTTGCCTGCAGAGAAGCCAAACAGTCTCCATGATGAGGCCCCTACTGACAGCTGGACATGCACTATTGGGCCGCTGAACTCCACCCAGCTGTTTTCGCCTCAGTCCAAAGTGACTGGGTCGCTGGAAATGACAGGGCTGAGTTCGCCCCTCCCGGTGATGTCTAGGCTTGGGCACCTCGGGTCGCTGACCCCAGCCAGGCCGATTTCGCCTCAGTCCGTGAGGAATGAGACGCAGAAATCAGCTAGGCTTGGATCGCCCCTTTCTCTGGCCCGTGTTCAACCCTGCATTTCTTCTGGGTCGCTGGCCATATCGAATCTGAAAGTCTATTCAAGAAGGAAAAAGACTACTCTGCTGCTTCCAACTGAGGAACATGTCCAACCTGTTCCGGAACAGGACAGTCCATCCATTGCCAAGTTTTTCAGCAAAATCTGCAAGAAGTCGGATGCCCTACTACCAACTCCAATAACCCCCCTGGTGGCTACACCCATTTCTGGAGTGCAGGCCCCCAGACGCAGCAGGCGGCTTGCTGGTATTGGTGTCGAGTTCGACTTGCACAGAGAGAAATCCAACTTGCACAAAGAGAAATCCAGGCCGGTCAGGAAAGCTATGGTGGCCCTTAAATGCATATCAGAAAACGAAGAAATCAACAACGAAGCCTTACAAGAATATGCTGCATTATTTAATCGCTGCTTGAATCAGGTTCAGGTGGAGGCCCTTTCTGCCTTGTTCGGCTGGACCCTCCCTGCCGACTTGGAGAGTTAGTGCTCAGGTCTTCTTTGTCTGTAGTTGGTTGCTGAAGGTTGTTCATGGATCCTGCTAAAATTTTATTTTGGAATGTAAGAGGTCTGAATTCCTCTCTTAAACAGGATGTTGTAAGAGATCTTGTTGATTCCTTTCATGTAGATGTAGTTTGCTGTCAAGAAACAAAAATGCAGCAGATTACTCGTACAAATATTCTCTCTACCCTGGGAATTGAGTTTTCAGACTTTGTCTTCATGCCTTCGTTGGGTGCTAATGGAGGAATTCTGGTTGCTTGGAAGAGGCATGTTGGTCACACAGGGTTAACAAGAATAGATAATCACTGCGTTTCGGTTCAATTCTGTAAAAATGATGGCACACCATGGTGGTTAACTTGCGTTTATGGGCCTCAGTCAGATGCAGATAAAATACTTTTCCTCCAAGAGATTAAGGAAATCAGAGCTGCTTGTGCTGGACCTTGGGTCATTGCTGGAGACTTCAACCTTATTTATAAGGCTTCGGATAAAAATAACTCAAATCTGAACAGGGCAATGATGTCTAGATTCAGGGCAGCTATTAATGATCTGGCATTAAAGGAAATTCAATTGCATGGCAGGAAATTTACTTGGTCAAATCAGCATGCTAATCCTGTGTTGGTAAAGTTGGACAGAGTTTTCTGCTCTTCTGATTGGGAGGCTATTTTTCCAAATGTGCTGCTTCAAAGTTCTGCTTCTTAGGCTTCTGACCACTGCCCCTTACTCTTAGGACTCCATGATAATTCCTTTGGAAAAAAAAGATTCCACTTTGAAGCATTCTGGCCAAAAATTGATGGGTTTCTTGATACTGTTCAGTCTGCATGGGACTCTGTGGGTAGCTTGCATTGCCCCCTTGTGACCCTGGATAGAAAGCTTAAAGAGACTTCTAAAAGGCTGCAAAGCTGGAGTACTAAGAAAGTGGGTCATGTTGCCTCACAGTTGGCACTTGCAAAGGAGCTCCTTCATAAATTTGAAATTGCCCAAGATCACAGACTGCTTTCACCGGCTGAGAACTGGCTCAAAAACAAGCTCAAGATGCAATCCTTCCACGCGCGGCAACGACGGCTTCTCCCGCACTCCCACGTGTGGGTCCTGCGCCACGCGCGGCACCGGCTTCTCCACCCGACTTCCCGACACAGCCACGCGCGGCTCCTGCCTTGCGCGTCTACTCCATGCGACCAAAGCAGACTGCGGTCCCTCCGACGGCACCAGTCGAACCTACGGTGCCGGTCCTGGTGCCCCGGGGTGCCGTTGTCGTTGCCCCGACAGTGAATCAGCACAGCATGACGACTCGGGCCAAGGACAGTTTTCGTGTACCGTCCTTATACCATGTTGTGCCACTGTCCCCGGTTCCGAAGACCTTCCGTGGCGCCCTTGCCGATCCCAATTGGTAGGCTGCTATGGAGGAAGAACATGCGGCCCTTCTCCAGAACCAGACTTAGGAGTTGGTTCCTCGCCCGCGACATGCCAACATTGTCACGGGCAAGTGGATCTTCAAACAAGTTCCACGCAGACGGTTCTCTAGAGCGCTACAAGGCACGTTGGTTCTTCGCGGCTTCACCCAGCGTCCGGGCATCGACTTTGCCGAAACCTTCAGTAAGGTCGTCAAGCCCACCACGGTCCGCACAGTGCTCTCTCTAGCTCTCTCTCGCCAGTGGCCAGTTCATCAGCTCGATGTCAAGAATGCCTTCCTCCATGGCACCTTGACGGAGACCGTGTTTGCAGCTCAGCCCTCCGGATTCGAGGATCTTGCCAAGCCCAACTTTGTCTGTCGTCTGAACAAGTCGCTCTACGGTCTCAAGCAGGCTCCCCGTGCTTGGTACAGCCGCTTCGCCACGCATCTGGTCTCTCTTGGTTTTGTGGAAGCCAAATCGGACACTTCGTTGTTTGTCTACCGCCATGTGACTGACACAGCTTACCTGCTCCTCTACGTTGATGACATCGTCCTCACCGCCTCCTCGACACACCTTCTGCGGCAGTTCATCTCAGCCCTCCAGCGGGAGTTTGCCATGAAGGATTTTGGCGAACTCCACTTCCTCGGGATGCAGGTTCAGCGTAGTGCTGACGTTATGGTACTCTCCCAATGCCAGTACATGGTTGACATCTTGGATCGTGCTGGGATGGCCGAGTGCAAACCATGCACAACGCCCGTGGATACCAGCCCCAAGGTCTCTGCCGACTTAGGAGCTCCAGTTACTGACCCGTCTGACTACCGGAGTCTTGTCGGTGCCTTGCAGTATCTGACCTTCACACGGCCCGACATCGCCTACGCCGTGCAGCAGGTTTGCCTTCACATGCACGACCCTCGTGAGCCCCACCTGGCTGCTCTCAAGCGCATCCTTCGCTACATTCGGGGTACTCTACACCTGGGTCTTCATCTTCGACCGTCGACCCAAGATGACTTGGTGGTTTATTCTGATGCTGACTGGGCTGGCTATCCCAATACGCGCAAGTCCACCTCGGGCTATGATGTGTTCCTTGGTGACAACCTGGTCTCCTGGTCCTCCAAGCGTCAGAACACCGTATCCCGCTCCAGCGCTGAGGCCGAGTACCGCGCCGTCGCCAATGGTGTTGCTGAGGCTTCTTGGCTCCGACAGCTTCTTCATGAGCTCCACATTCCGCTACGCCGTGCTACCCTTGTCTACTGCGACAACGTCAGCGCGGTCTACATGTCCTCCAACCCGGTTCAACATCAACGGACGAAACACATCGAGATCGATCTTCACTTCGTTCGTGAGAAGGTAGCCATGGGTGCCGTGCGGGTTCTTCACGTTCCCACGACATCCCAGTTCGCCGACGTCTTCACGAAGGGGCTGCCTTCTTTAGTGTTCTCTAAGTTTAGGTCAAGTCTGAATGTCCGTGGCTAACCACCGACTATCCGACTGCGGGGGCGTGTTAGTGTGATGTATAGGGTAATAGGCCTAGGTGGTCAGCTGCAACCCTACAGGGTGCGGCGACTGCCTCCCCCCTCTGTATTTGGTTAGTTGGTTGTGTTTGGCAAGGATCTCCAAGATTAGACCTTTCCTATTGATAGATTAGATCTTTCCTATTGTTAGGGATATCCTTGCCTATATGTACTGAGCCTTGGGCTCCTCCAATTAATCAATCTACTATTCCCAGCCATACTCTTTCAAAGGAAATAATAAACCCCACCAAAACTATTTCTTATTCATGTCAGTTTAATTGTCAATAAGAATGCACCGTTGACAAGCCATGCAGCAGACCAGTTACAAGTCTTGATGCAAATTTCAGATGTTTGCAAGATGTTACCAATAAGGCAATAAGTGTGAGTGACTAACATCATGGTACACACTAGAAAATTAATTTATCTCCAGGCCATACTCTCAAATAGTCCCCCCGCAGGTCAAGTTTTTATAATCTCAAAATAGATGGCACACCTTGTCCATTATCAAACACAAAAGCTTCACACCTATTGGTTGCATTCCTTCAAATTGCCCAGTACTAATCTGCCACCCAAAGGTAGAATGTCATCCATAAGTTACTTAAATTTAACACAAATTTTCACCCAATAGTTTCAGCATCTAGAATCTGATTTATGTAAAAACCTGGTATGAAAGTGAGACCAGTTCCTGTAGTTTAAGCACTAGCCAATCATTTGACAAATAAGTGCCTTGAGATATTGCGCTCCTTGCCAACAAGAGGTCAAAATGAGCAGGTTCTGCTCCAACTGCAATTGGTACATGGCTAACGCATCTGTTTTAACACAAAAGGAAAACATTTGCAATAATAATAAGAAATTAATGGACATCTTAACAAATTGGTCTTGACCCATGCAAAAAAAAAGAGTGCATAAAATAAAAAAGCAAACATACTCTGCAGCGAAAACCCTGGTACGATATCTGAGGTGTTTATTCCTTGGAGGAAACTGGCTGGATATAGAACCAGCACAGTGGATTTGCTGCTGCTTTGAGCTGGAAATCATGTTGTCTTCATCTTCTCCATAGTACACATCATTCTCAGATGTACTATCAGGAGGATTATGCCCAAAACATGACAGAACTTCACCTGTGTTTCTTCTAATTGACGTAGCAAGAACCTAAGTGACGTAAAAAAGAAAATGGCATCAGTTACGCAACTCCAAAGCAAATTTCCCTAGCAAAAATCATGAATGAATATAACAAAAGAACTAAAAAAATTTATCATTGTTAGATGCAGATGCACGTGCCCTTGTTGTATTCAGTCGCATATACATAGTCCTTGTTGTACATGGTATCTATCCTATACCAATGTATATATACGGACTTAGTGTCCTCATATTGAATATAGTGTATTTGGGTTAGGGTTCGTCTTCCCTTCTCTACGATTTTTTTCTCACGTGTTGCATTTGCACGTGTTACAATCTGCTCTTCGTTCTTGAGCCGAGTCTCCTCCATCTTCTGTTGAAACTGAAATTGGAAGCCACGCAAGGGAGACGTGGTGCTCGGAAGCCGCTGAAGGGAGACACCGTTAGTCGAATCGACCGCCAATCAGGAGCTATCTAGCCATCCATTAGAGTCTCCACATCGACGACAGAATGGAGGACGCTCACACAAGGACATCTGACGCTTTGCTCCGCGCGAGACTAAGTTCCGCTCGCGCGTGTCGTCCGTGTGCTGTTGTGCTCCACTCACGCTTGTAGCCCCCATTCCAGATCTGGTTTTGGTCCGATCCGGGTTTGCAGATCCAGTTCTAACCGTTTTTGTTAGGTTTCGGTAAAAAAGACTGAAACTTGTACCGATTTTCTTTTGCGCTCTTGCCATCGTATGTCGCTGCTCCACTCTGTACTCTCGACATTGACTGTTGTTATGGTCCTATATTTGACCTCTAGTGGTGTTCTAGTTCTACAGTGTAACCGGATGTTGTTCCAATTCTACCATGTCCGGTGCTTTTTAATGGCACCGATTACCGTGACTGGGTTCCACACATACATCTGCACATGTGTGGTCTGTGCCTTTAGGAGTTTCTCACTGGTGACCTGTTGTGTCCTGCTCGTCCTACTGCCCCTACACCGCCCATGATTCCGGATAAGGCTACTAACGAGATGGAGTTACTTGTAGACTGACAATCAGAAGTAGGATGAGGTTGTTCATGATGGTGCTATTCTTGCCTGTAGTTTGGAGGATCGTCTTGCTACTGATATTGACATTTTCCCCAATAACCTCCTCCAAAGTGCTGCTTCTGAGGACATTGATCATTGCCCCCTTGTGCTTGGACTTAACAGCAACTGCTTTGGCAAAAGAAGGTTCCATTTTGAACCTTTTGGCCAAAGTTGGATGATGTTGCCCTTTTTGTTCACCCAACAGCAGCAGATTTATCTCACTCTTGGCATTCTTCAGCTTTTTGGGGATGCCTCTGGGCTGCACAATAATGCCCAGAAATCTAATGTCATTCCTATCAGATGCTCAATGGAGGATATGGTGGAAACCCAAGGTCTGCTGCCTTGTGGAATATCTCCATTCCCTTGCCGTTATTTGGGTCTTCCTTTATCCTTGCACAAGTTGTCTAGGCAGCACCTCCAACCTTTTATTGATAGATTTGCTGACCAGCTTTCAAATTGGAAGGCAGACTCATTGACGAAGGCAGGGAGAAGAATCCTAGTTCAGCATGTTCTTACCAGCATGACGGTTTATATGGCAATGGCAGTGGATATCCCATAATGGGGTTTAGATGCCATTGACAGAATAAGGAAAAGGTTTCCTTTGGAGAGGTCGAAAAGAGGTAAATGGGGGGCACTGCCTCGTGGCTTGGAGAAAGGTTTGCCGCCCCCTTCAGCTTGGTGGGCTGGGTATCTCCAGTTTAAAAGAACTCTGCTGGGCCCTTCGAATGAGATGGCTCTGGCTGCCTAAAACAGACCCCTAGGCCATAGATTGGTCTCCCAATTAAAATCCCAAAAAAGGCCACATCCTTCTTTAATAAGGTAGTGCTCACTGAAGTAGGTGACGGGGTCAACACCAAATTCTGGAAAGACAAATGGTTACACGGTAAAAAAAATGCAGACCTGGCACCTAGACTCCTAGCTACAATTCCTAAGCGGATTGTGAACAGCAGAACTGTGAATGAAGCTTTGACTAACAGAAAGTGGATTGCTGACATTAACCTTCAGCTATGGGAGATGCTCTCAGCCATTGAGCTGCAGCCTGGAGTTGAAGACAGACATATTTTCAGTATTGCCCCAGATGGAATGTTTTCTGCAAAATCTGCTTATAATGGACTGTTCATGGGTTTAGTTTCCTTTGGACACTTCACAAGGGTTTGGAAAACCTGGGCCCCGCCAAAGTGTCGTTTTTTCATTTGGCTTGCTGCCCATAATAGATGCTGGACAGCAGATCGATTAGCTAAGAAAGGCCTAAACCACCATGAGAAATGTCTGCTATGCGACCAAGCTGAAGAAACTCTTGATCATCTTCTGGTGGCTTGCTCCTTCTCGAGAGCCTTTTGGTACCAGATTTTCCAGAAATTTGGGCTTCACTCCCTAGCCCCCCGGCCGGCGGTCACCTCCTTATTATCCCTTATTATCCTGGGTGCTTGGACTATTTGGATTCATCGGAACAAATGTGTCTTCAATGGATTGTCTCCTTGCCTCACCTATATCCTTGCTTAGGCAGACGAGGAGAGAAGTCATTGGGAGGCAGCTAGGGCGAAGGGGCTATGTTCTCTGGCTGCTTCTGCAGCTCCTCCCTAGGGTGGTGTGTTGTTTTTTCCTTTCACTTGATGAGTTATTTTTTGTATGCTATTTTCTGGCCCCCGTGAGGAGGCCTGCTGATGTTTGGTCTACTTAAGACCTTTTTTCCTATCTTCTTAATATATAAAGGGGCGCAGCTCCCCTGCGCGTTTCGAGAAAAAAAGTTGGATGGTTTACAGGAAGTTGTTAGTGAAGCATGGGTGTCTATCGAAGGAGTTTGCTCAGTTCTAAATTTTGACAGAAGATTAAAAGACACTGCTAGATCTTTGCAGAAATGGAGTGAAAAAAAGATTGGAAATGTGGCCTCCCAACTGGCTTTGGCAAGGGAGATTCTCCACAGGCTTGAAGTGGCCCAGGATACAAGACTTTTGTCCCTTTTGGAGGACTAGCTGACATGTGGGCTAAAAAAGCACTCCTTAGCCCTTGCTTCCTTTAAGCGCACCATTGCCCGATCTAGATCAAGAATCAATTGGCTCAAAGAGGGAGATGCAAACAAGTCTCAGGGATAATGTGTTCACTGAACATGCTGACAAAGCCAAGCAAGTGGATGACTTCTATAGAAGCCTGTTGGGATCAAGAATGGATAGAGTTGCAACTATCAATCTTGACTATTTGGGGCTACCCTCTCATAACCTGGAGGATTTGAACTTACCAATTACAGAAAAAGAAGTCCTAGAAGCTATTAAAGAGCTACCAGCTGACAAAGCACCTGGACCAGATGGGTTCACAGGAAGATTTTACAAGGCTTGTTGGCCTATTATTAAGGAAAATGTGATGCAAGTGCTAGGAGCTTTTTTTGACAGAAAATTTGGTCACTTTAGTAAGTTAAATACAGCTCTTGTAACCCTTATTCCAAAAAAAAGAGGGAGCTGACAAAGTTAAGATTTTAGGCCTATCAGTTTAGTGCATATAGGAGTGGTAATGAGTTCTAGATTTTACACTATAAACTTTAAGGATCGAATCGGATTAGAATCGGACTCTATTCCTATTCATTTTTTGACTAAAATTATTTAAGGGCTCTAACTTTTTTGTGAAGGGGCATTTGGATCGTGATCCATTACCACCCCTAAGTGCATAGCATGGCCAAGCTAGTTACTAAAATTCTTGCAAACAGATTGGCTCCTAAGCTACATGATATGGTCTCCCCAAGGCAGAGTGCATTCATTAAAGGCCGGTTCATCCAAGACAATTTTATGATTGTGCAGCAAACTGCCAGACTTCTCCATCAGCAAAAAGCCAAAAACAGGCAAGAATTCTTTTGAAGCTTGATATCACTAAGGCTTTTGACTCAGTATCCTGGCCGTTCCTCCTCGAAGTGCTCCAAAAATTGGGGTTTGGGCAGATTTGGACAGATGTCTTGAGTGGATTGCTATCTACCTCCTCCACACAAGTGATGCTTAATGGAGTAGCAGGTGAAAGAATTCAACTTAAAAAGGGTTTAAGGCAAGGAGACCCACTCTCACCTATGTTGTTCATCCTAGTCATGGACGTGCTAGGTTGGTTAATATCCAAAGCTGAACTGAAAAATCTGTTGCAACCCTTGTCCTCCAGACCTTTGCAACACAGAGTGTCCTTGTATGCTGATGATGTGATCATGTTCTTGCATCCAAAAGAATCTGATATACAAATTGTGCTGAAAATCTTGGAGTTTTTGGAGAAGCAACAGGGCTGAAAACCAATATCCAAAAAAGCAATGTGTATCCTATTAGATGTGGAGAAGAAGTGGCAAACCTTCAAGAGCAGCTCCCATGTCAGATCTCTACATTTCCCTGTAAATATCTTGGTTTGCCTCTGTCTCTAAGCAAGCTATCCAGAAATCAAACTCAAAGCATAATTAACAAGATAGCTGGCCAGCTTCCTGGGTGGAAAGCTGACTAAATGACTCGAGCTAGAAGAAAAGTGCAAGTTCAATATGTTATGACAGGAATGATCATCAACCTTGCAATGGCTATAGATTTACCTCCAAGAACATTCAAGGATATTGATAAAATCATAAAAGGGTTCCTTTGGCGTGGAAGAAAAGAGGTCAAAGGGGGACATTGTCTAGTGGCTTAGGGGAGAGTGTGCAGGCCAGTTGAGTTTGGAGGTCTAAGCATTTTCAGCCTTAATGAGCTAGGATGGGCTCTGAGAATGAGATGGATGTGGATGGCTAAAGTTGAGCCTAATAAACCGTGGGCAGGGCTTCCAATGCTTTTCCTCTTGGAGGTGAAATCCTTCTTCCATGCTGCCATTCACACAGAAATTGACGATGGACATTCCACACTTTTTTGGGAAGATAGATGGATACAGGGAAGGAATGTGAAGGACCTTGCTCCTAGATTGCTGGCAGCTATGCCACGACGAATTCAAAATAGTAGAATTGTCCATACAGCTCTAGCAAATAGAAGTTGGCTAAATGACATTAAAGGAGCTCTCACTGTGAAAGTCCTTGCTGATTTTCTTGATCTTTGGGATGCAATTCTCACACTAAACTTAAATCCACAAAGAGAGGACAAACACATCTTCAGATTTGCTCATAATGGAAAGTATTCTGCAAAAGTAGCCTATGAAAGTCTCTTCATTGGATCAACATACTTCGAACACTGCGATAGGATTTGGCACTCCTGGTCCCCCCACAAAATGCAAATTTTTCTTATGGCTTGTGGCGCTCCAAACATGTCGGACATCCGATAGACTTCAGAGGAGGGGGCTAGATCAGCCAGATCAGTGTCCTCTCTGTGACCAGGAACCAGAAACCATTGACCATCTCCTTGTGGGATGTGCATTCACGAGAAGCTACTGGTTCAGGTTGCTGGGACATGTTAACCTCCAGAATTTCACTCCTCAAGTGCAAGAAGAGAATACCATGCTATGGTGGAAAAGTAGTGATCAGCTACAAGGAATAGCCAGAAAAGGGCTTAATTCGCTTTGGCCTTTGGATCTTGTGGAACCACCGCAATGGTTGTCTTTGACGGTCTCTCGCCTAGTCTTAATGTTGCCATCAAAAGGACCGAGGAAGAGAGGGATCTGTGGGTATTGGGGGGCCTAAAAAACTGACCTCCTAACAGCCCCAATCCCAGGTCTTTAGGTCAGGGTAGTTCCTGGTTCCTATCATGGGTGTCTTTTTGTTTCTTTGTTTTTGGCCACCGTAATGGGGGCTTTTCTGTCTCCCTGTAATGATCCTTTATGGATCTTTTTTCTGCTCTTCTTAATGAAATGATGTGCATGTCTCTTGCACATTCAAGAAAAAAAAGATATTGTTGAGTCTGAGTTTGCACATCGGATGTAGGCTTTTATTCGTGATCGTTTTGAGCCTACTAGTCAGTCTACCTATCTTGCTGCTTATCGTCAGGAGCAGCTCTTACAGCAAAGAGATCCTAAAGTTGCTGAGTTCTTTGCTCAAATGCCTGCTATTTGGTGTCTGCTAAATACTCTCGGTTCCCAACTGTCACAAGATAATTTTCAGTCTTGCCACGATTAGAAGGCTACACTTAAGCTTCAATGTACCTATGACTACTTGACCCGGCTTCATGACGAGTTTGAGCCCTTCGTGCTCAGCTGCTCGCTCATCATCCTTGCGTCTCTCTGATGGATGTTCTTTATTGCGTACACAATGAGGAGACTCATCTGCATTTTGTAGTCTTCGCATATGGTGTCGTCTTCGGTTATGTGTCTTTCTGCGCATGGGGTTGTGGTGGTCTTCATTGTGCTTATTGTGATGATGACAGGCATTTTTTTTCTCGAACAAGCAAGAGAAATGTGCATCATTATATTAAGAGAAAAAGGTCCAAATGGACCAGTACAGGGTCAGGCACACCTTACGGTAGCCAAAAGGGAAAATACACAAGAATCCATAAACACTTTTGCAAGCTAGCCTCTACTCAAGTCTAGGGATTGGGACTGTTAGGAGAGCTAGATTTTTGGCTCCAGCAAACTCCCACAACTCCCTTTCCTCCTCCGCTTGTCTAATAGTGGCCTCCAAATTGGGACTGATTTTATCAAACACACAGCGGTTCCTATGGTTCCAAAGGACCCAGAACCCCAAAATAATTAGGGAATTGAGGCCCTTTTTAGCAGCTCCTTGCAGCTGGCCACTTGATCATTCCCACCACTGCAAGTTGTTAGGTTCACCTTGTTGGGGGCTGATTCCCTGCAAATTAACCTGACCAAGTAGTCGAAAACAAAATGCCTAGCGAAGACGCACCAAACCAGTAAATGATCAATATTCTCGGGCTCTTGGTCACATAGCAGAAATCGTTCAGGGTGTGAGACACCTCTTTTGTAACCGATCCGCTGCCAAACACCTCTGAAGAGCAGCCAACCAAAGAAAAAAATTACATTTGGAAGGAGCCCAGGAATGCCAAATTCTCTCCCAGTGCCCAAATTGTGTTGATCCAATGAAGAGGCTTTCATAAGCAGTTTTGGCTGAGTACTTTCCATCTGTTGCAAATCTAAAAAAAGTGCTTGTCCTCTTGATTCAGATGCAGATTGATTGAACATAAGATATCCCAAAGGTCTAGGAAATCAGCAAGAACCCCAACTGTAATTGCACCTCTAATATCAGTCAGCCACCTTCTATTCGATAGAGCTTCATGGACAGTTCTATCAATTTTCTTAGGGTGTGTTTGGTTGCGGGACAGCCAGGACAGGGACGTCCTCTCTCGTCCCTCCAATTTTGAGGGACAGCTGGGGACAACACTGGGATAGTCCTGTCCCAACCCTTGACACTGAACCAAACAACCTTATTTGAGAGATCATCACAACCCGTCCCGTCCGATCATTGCAACCAAACACACTCTTAGGCACTGCAGCAAACAGTTTGGGAGCAAGGTCCACTATCCTTTTTCCCTGCAGCCAGCGGTCTGTCCAGAAAAGGGTTGAGGTGCCATTTCCAATTTCAGTGATTACAGCAATGGAAAAGAAAGTGACAGGCATGTTGAAGCCTATTGTTTTAGGAAGAAGGCTTAGGCTTGTCGTTCTTCACAAGATATTGGTGGTGCTAGTACTAGAGGATCTTAGGGGAGCTTGGCAATGACTACGAAGGCCCAATTGCTCGTGCTGCTTTGACACCTTGCAGCCTCTACATCTACAGAAGCTGCAGGTTTTGTGACTGTCCTATGCACCTAAAGGTTCCGCTGCTGGTTCTCCATCTTTCACTAAGGGACCACCTTGTCCTTCCACTTCAGGTACTTGACCTTGGACTCTAGACTGGTGTTTCCTTTCCTATGACTCCTCATTGCACCTGCCTTTCGTCTCGGAGTCCATCTTGTTCTCTAACCGTCCATACTGCTAATGGGTCTCGCCTTCTGTTGTTGGTACGGGTATCTTCTGCCTGACTCTTTTCATCTCCCTTATGTTTATTTTGTTCCTGATCTAACCATGCAGCTAATGTCTAATGGTCAAATTACTAATCATGATTGTCATGTTACCTGCAGGTAACCTTGCACCGCAAATCCACGTGCCGCAACAAGTGCCTCGAGCTCCCCCAAGAACCACGTCCTACCCCTGGTGCCCCTACAATTCAGGACGTCGCCTGCCTAGCTCCCTACTATGTGCTCGCCTCCTAGGCCACACTCGATTGGTGGGGTGCCTTCAAGTTCTAGTAGGCCTTGCTCGCCTAGTGGGCCTACACAGCCTCAGCGTCCCGACAACTTCCTCGACAACCCCCTCTGGGCAGCGAACAGTGACCTCCCCGTAGGCCCCTCCGTCGCTGCCTCTGTGTTTTGGCACCATCTACGCCTAGTGATGGTCTAGGTGACCGCGACCAATCCGACACCTCAACAGTTTGTTGTACTCTATGCCCGGTAGAAGTGACCACACCCATGATGGTGCACTTTGTGCCTGCACCCATGGCACCCCCATCACCATCTGTTCCCGCACCCATGGCACACACCATGGTGCCAACCCTGATGCCCACACTGATGACAGCACCCTCCCTATTGGTTCGATACCAATAACACCTGTGACAAGTCGGCATGGCATGGTCACACACGGGAAACATGGCTTCTGTCAGCTGACACTATTCAGGGTTGTGCCACTGTCTCCAGTCCCCACGACATACCATGCTGCTCTCAATGATCCCAATTGACAAGACGCTACAGATGATCTTTAGTTGGTAGTTTGAGAGTGGCTTCCATGGATCCTTTCATTTATGCTTGTTGCTGGCCTCTGTAAGGAGGTTTCTGTAATTCTGGTCTTCTTTAGACCTTTTATTTCTTCTTAATATAATTTATGGCGCAGTTCCCCTGCGCTTCAAGAAAAATACATAAATTTCAAGTTGATGGAACCTTTGATCGACACAAGGAGTGTTGGCTTCTTCGTTGATTCACCTAACGTCCCGGTATTAATTTTTCTAGGAACTTCATTCCGGTCATCAAGCTTGCCACTATATGGATTGTTCTCTCTGGCTCTCTCATGCTAACGGCCCATTCATCAAATCGATGTCAATAACACCTTCCTGCATAGTCCTTTGTCCAAGATAGTTTACTGCGCTCAACCCTTCAAATTTCAAGAGGTGCTAAAGCGGTTGCCTTGTGACCAGGAGGTCGCCGGTTCGAGTCATGGAAATAGCCTCTTGCAAATGCATGAAAAGGTTGCGTACTATAAACCCAAATGTGTCCGACCCTTTGCTGGACCCCATGCACTGAACTGCCATTGTCTTTATGGAATTAAGCAGACACCTCACGCGTGGTGCAGACGGTTTGCATCCCACCTTCTGCAACTCAGTTTTTTTGGCGCCAAATCAAATATATCTTTCTTTGTCTATCATCATGGAGCTAACATTGTTTACCTCCTGCTCTTTGTTGATGACACCGTGCTAAAAACTTCCTCTACTGCCTTACTCCGACGTACACTCTCTAGCAGTTCTTGAAGGATCTCAGCATCCTTCAAACTTCCTAGGTATACATGTTCAACACACTAGCACGGGTCTCTTCCTTTCTCAGTGACAATATATGATAGAGATACGTGAGAGTGCTAGACTAGAATGGTTGACTACAAGCCATGTTCAGCGTCCATTGATGTGAATCCGAAGCGGTCAGTAGGTGGTGATCATGTACCTAATTCTATGAATTTATGGAGCTTTGCAAGCACCCTTCAGTAACTCACTTTCATCAGGCCTGATATTCCTATGCAGTTCAGTATTTACATGCATGATCCACGGGAGCCACCTCTTGCTGCTCTGATACGTATTCTACGCTATGTTTGTGGCACCTTGCATATGGGCATGTTCATGTGGTCCTCCCCTCAATCCGACTTGGTGGTCTACAGTCTACATGATGTTGATTGGGTAGGTTGTCCAGATACGCGCAAGTCTACGTCTGGCTATGTAGTATTTCTTGGTGACAATCTGGTCTCATGGTCATCTAAGTGTCAAAACAATCTCTTGCTTTAGTGCCAAGGCTAAGTACCAAGTTGCCAACACCGTTGCAAAAGCTACCTGGTTACACCAATTGTCATCTAAGTTGCACACTCCTTTGCACAAGACAAATTGGGTGTATTACGACAACAGCATCTACATGTTCTCAAATCACGTTCAGCACCAACACACCAAGCATGTAGAATTGTCGAGATCAATCTACTTCATTCGGGAGCGTTGCCCTAGATGCCCATGTTCTCTATATCTGTGTAACATCCCAGTTCACTGACATTCTCACCAAGGGGCTACCTTCATCAGTCATGAGTTTTGATATAGTCTCAACGTTCGTTCTACCGATGATTCGACTACAGGGGCGTGTTAGAGAGCCATATATGGCTTGTGTGGGTTTTGCGCCCATGTGTTAACCGTTGGCCGGCCCTATGTATTTTGGTTAGAGAGATTTGAGTAGTGATTTGGGATCTTATTGGTGTTGTTTCTATAAACCACAAGATCTCTTTACCCCTATATAAACACTAGGTCTCTCGATTAATCAATCCACTAATTCCACAGGATCTCAATTGCTCTCAGAAATAACAAATCAACGAAGTAAGTAAAACATGTAGTAAACATACAATATTTCGTAAAACTGCCAGCCACCGTGATGGACATACTGGACATGATGTATACAATAAGCGAATAATAGTTGCACGAACCAACATCGCTGTTCTGCACAGTTCAATATTTAGTGATTAGCATCATAAGTTTTTACAAAGTACATTAAATTGGCCAATAGAGTTAAGTTAAATTTTAAAAACAGATAAAAGTAATGGTGTCAAACACATGTATAATGAATCATAGTGATATATCTGAAACATAGAAAAATAAGTTGCAGGTGTGGACATTCATATATGTACACAGAACATTGCAAATGACACATAATATTGAGTGCAAACCTAGAAACAACAAACAATATAAGAACAAATGAATATATTTCACCGTAAGGCAACTACACATACTTCCAATGGTCACAAATATAAGACCAGTTTGGTTAATTCTAAGAACCTTTTTATTTTTTACTATCAACAGCACAACAACTTAAGTTTTTGATGGACATATCACACAAATTATTGGTATTACTAGATTCATTACAATATATACTTTCATTATAAATATATACTATCATTACTAGCACAAATTATTTTTTGCTAGTAATAGTATCATATGGAAACTGTGAATATATCTTAACAAACATGTATTTGTGACTGTAGGATATATCATATTACACAAATAGAATAACATACTCTGAATCGGTCTCCTCATCAAGCATACTGAACAGATTCTCTTCAATATTCTCGTCAATCATTGCAGCCTGGTAGAGAAGATTCAGTAATATACGACAAGCAACTTACAATGGCATAAAAAACATCAAGAAGAAAAAAAGAAAAAAATGTAGCCAAATAAAGAATATCTGGTGCAAATGGGCTAAATGTTGTAAAGTTAATAATTATGTTGCAAACAATGGCTTGATTTTTTGCAAATGATGTTCGCATATGTTGCATGAAATATGAAAGAATGTTGTTGTTATGGTCGCTAGATCGGTGAGGGGTTGGAGAGGAGTATCGATGGACAGGAACGTCGGCCGGGGGCAGAGGCCCCCGGCCGAGCAAGAGGAGGGTTTCTCCCTTCTAATTCTTGTCTGCTTTATTTCTCATCCATTGATTACATAAATAGACCAGCTGACCGCCCCTATCTAGCTAGAGATCCTTATCTCCTTAAAGCCCTCCTAAAAACTCTCAACAAACTAATAACTGATAACCTTCCTAAATAATCTCAACTAATCTCCTAAATAATCTCAACTAATATTCTAATCTTATCTCTAACTATCCTTATCTAATCCCCTTAAAGAGCCCATGGCTACTGCTGTTGCAGCCCCTCCGTGGGCCTCCTTAGGCCATGACAGTTGCAGCAATCATAGCAGCATCCAATCTTTGCATCATACGCAAACACAGCTTTCAACAAATTTTCGTGGTTTCAAACACTTCGACCATGTTCACCAGATGACCTCAACTTTAAGAATATGATGGTCCAATCAGATATGAAATTAACTTACAAACTCAAACCTTTTTCAATACACAATAGAACTGTACATAAATTTACTGGCATCCAAAATGGTATAATTTTTTGTGAAAAAACATGTTTACTGCAGAAGAAAATTGTCTAACTTTTACACTTAATAACAACCCATCGAACTCATGACCCATTATGAAATATCATAGAAATAGAAAGGAGATGGAACAGGTATTGCTCTGAGCTTGGGTTTTTAGATGTGAGTAACACAAGGCTGGTAGAAACAACTGCAAGGCATTTGAACTGAAATACTGAAATAAAGTATCTCAGTTTGCAGGCCTTACCGGATCCCTTTCAATCAGATGGTGCAGTGTCGACACTGCTAAATACCTAAGACTTGGCTGTAGAAAAAATTATATAACACTATGAGAGGGGAGATGCTAATAAGTATTTTCTCATACTTAAAAGAAATGATATGCAGCTCTTCTGCATACTGAAGGGGAAAAACTTGCTTGAATTAGTAAATATCAGCAGTATTAACCTGTCTTGAGTAAAGCATTGGGATAAGACCTTGAACATGCAAGTGCACAGGAACAGCTTGAGGAGCAAAAAGCACAAGCTGCTGGGAGAATCTAACCGATCTGCAGGTTTTGTCAAATTTCTTGTAAAATATTACAGAAAATGCATTTAAGATTACTTATTAATTTGGGCTATCCTAACCAGATGCTTGTTAATAACACTACAAGCTGTATATGTCAACTTACTCTAAAAGTGTAGCCATTTCATTTGATGAACTTATCTCTGCAATAACAGACTGAAATTGGAGGAAAAAATAAATAAATTACATAAACCACCTTGTTTAGAGGCAAAAGGAGAAAACTAGTTGAAAAGCTGCAGTTCATATATATCAAAAACAGGTCATTTTATTCTTGAATACGAGGGCTTAAGCATATCGAAAATAACAACCTCTATTACCTTCGCCGTCAAAAACAGCCTCTATTACCTAATATATACGATATATAATCCACAAAACTACAGCCACTCAATGGAATATATCCTGTTCAATGAGGGCTAGAACGCTAAGAATCAGTAATCGTGCAAAGGTAGAAAGATCTTTTTGAAAAGTTTGTTGGATCTTTTCCTTCAGGAATAGGGAGTACAGTAAAAACCATACATGAAACACTGATATAGATAGAGGTATGCAGGTGGAGCGACAGAGCATTTGTCCAAAATGAACGATATGCCAACATGGGCAGTACATAAAAAAAGTATTTTTTATAACCCCCCACCACCACCACCAAAAGAGGGGGAAAATTATATGGGTTTGCTAGAGATTTTTGGTTCAAGATGCTTCTTCAAGTGAACCTTCAGCATTTGGCCCCCCCAATCTGATGATGCCGCTTTCCTGGAGTGGTGGAGGGAGTTGAACACCCAGGTCTCTGGAATCGCAAGGGATGGCCTCAATTCTCTTGTCATTCTAGGAGTTCAGACTTTATGGAAGCATCGCAATGGCTGTGTTTTTGACACTAAGAGCCCCAGTATTACTGATGCTATTAGAAAAGTTGGGTTGGAGGTTGATTTATGGGAGATGGCTGGTGCAAAGAAGCTGTCCTTGCTCACTGCCCCCATCTGCCGCTGCTTTGGGGTAGTTGTTTTGATAGTGTTTAGGCATGGATGGGTTTGTGTATGCCTGCTATTGGCCGCCGTAGGGCCCCTTTTTTTGTAAGTTGTAACTGTAACAGTTTTGGTCCATTTGGACCTTTCCTCTTCTTTAATATATTATCGGGCAGCTCTCCTGCGCTTTCGAGAAAAAAAACTAGATCATGTCAGAACAACACAACACATTTTGGTTCAAGTTCGGAAGGCTAGAACAGTGAGGGAAAAAACATTCCGATTAAAAATCAGTAGTACTAGATAGCACGTTGTCAGCTTGTACACCAGATTTTGAGTTTCCACTTGTCACCTCTATGCTCTACAGCAAAACACAAGACGAGGATTAAGATAAAAATCCAGAGGAAGTTCACAAGTTCAACATTGTCGGGTACCACCTTTGGCTTTGGATCATAGGGCGATGCCCACTCCCAGGGGTGATTCCAGGCGATAATGTGACCCAACAGCGTGAGTGCGGAGCAGGAGATTAGAAGAGAGGGTCATGTTGACAGGTACTCTTGCAGTGGTGGAAGCGTATTTCTATTATTGTGTCAGACATGACTAGGAAAGGAGTGGATTCTTTTATGATTCTGGGAGCCTGGACTTAGTAACCAGGTTCCCGGATCGAGGAACAGGAACGTGGTACACGGTACGCTACAAAAACTAGGATTTAACACAACTAGAACGAGATTGTTCCCACGTTCCCGGAACGAGAAACGTGGCCAAGTACCCAGTTCCCGGTTACTAAGAGCCTGGATGATCTGGAAGCTCAGAAACAGAGTGGTGTTTGATGGGATCTCCCCCAGAACACTATGCTCTTAGATGCCACTACTGAGGAAAGGGAGAAATGGCTGGTTGCAGGAGCTAAGGATCTATCATTTCTAGCTGCTCCCAGTACCATTGTATGAGAATAGTTGTATCTTCTTAGTTGTGCATGGATTGTTTTCTTTATGCTTGTTTTTGGCCTCCATAAGGAGGTCCTGTAACCAGGTCCTTTCTGGCCCTTCTCTTCCTTCCTACTTAGGGCCCGTTTGGCAAAGCTCCAGATCCTGATCCTCGTGAGGAGCTGATCCTCTTCATTTTCCTAGAGAATCAGAATCATTTTTACAACCGTTTGGCAAGTAAACTGATTCTTGTCTTCTGAAAGTTGGTGGTCTGTGGCGATTGTCTGTTTTACCCATTGCAGTTCAACTTTGTTACAAACCAATAAGTAGGATGCATATACGGAAAAAAATTATGAAACAATAACATATAAAATATTCCCATCATAGTAGTGCATAAAATGGTCTCAAATGTTTAATTCATAAATTGGCTCGTTATGTTTTTGTCCAATGGCAATTGTGGGTAATTTCGATCAAACTTTAAGTGGAGGTCCATATTTGGTTGGTTGAGGAGCTGTTTTAAGGGAGGGTGGAGCAGGTTTTTTTAGATCCCACCTTTCTTCACAAAAACGACTCCCGATCTTTCGGCTCCACACGAGAATCAGTTTAAAAAAATACCCGTTTGGCACGGCTCCTCCAGATCCTCGCTTAGAATCAGGAGCTGGAGCTGTGCCAAACGGGCCCTTAATATAATGAGGCGCAGTCCTCCTGCGTTTTTCAAGAAAAAAAAATGTTGACTCTGATTCTCCATTTCACTCAGTTTCAGCTTCAGTTTTGTCAGGCTTTAGTATTTTGGGCAAGCAGAAAAAGTAAAAGTTCAGGGCTTAGGTCGATCCATTTCACTGTTAATTTCAGACTTTAAACAGTGCTCAGTGTTCTGTTAATTATTGTGGACCTGGTATTTAAGACCTGGTCTGGAGTGTAATGCGATCTTTATAGAAGAACAAAACCCTATCCATTATCTGTACTATTAGAAACCATCCTTTGGCCATACATTTAAGCAGCTGAGCCTGACGGTGGTGGAAGTTTTACACGGGCCAATGTTGATGGACTGGGCATCAAAACGAGGAGTTGCAGGCCCAGGAAGAATCAGCAGCATATCACAAATTAAATCTTTTACTTTTAAGCCGTATTTTCTTATAGTTCTCTGAATACTCATACTGGATCATATGATGTGGTATCTCCGTATCATGTCATATAGATACGGGTACAGAAACCTTACTTGAGTACCAGTGATACATAGATAATAATAGTATAACCTTGCATCGTGAAAAGAATGTGCTATCAGGAGCAAGCTCTGGACCAATAACAGCAACTATTGCATTAATAAGATGACCAATTCCTTGTCGAAGATCAACATATCCATTTTCTTCAAAGAGGAGAATCTCCATAGCAAGGAAAAGTGTCCCCTGTGTAACAAGATATCAAAGCATCCATTAAAAATTTGCAATCAACAATGGAAGCACATGATATTGCATGCTTACCCCACAAATAAGAAACAAAAAGTGACATCAAGAAAATATTAAGATAATGAGCTTTCAAATTTGTATGCTGGCAAAGCACAAAAGATGTGTGCCTCTTTTAGTTTCATGGAATGATACCTTTGATTAAATACCATATGGTGTCCCGCTCAGTAAAAGAATGTGAACAACTTCCACAGATAAAAAGGAAAAAATAGAGCAATATTTTTTCTTGAACACGCCGGAGAGTTGTGTATCAATAGATTAAGAAAGAAAACGGGTTTAGAACCCAGACAGAGTTATACAAGTTTTTTAGGCAGACTGGACACCACCACACTAAAGCAAAACTACTACACTTTTTCTAGCCAGACATGACCCGAAGAAAAAACTCGACCAGATGTTGTATCTACTGTTATGAAAGCACTTGTATTCAATATGAGACCCTAAGGCCAGTACATATGGACCTGTACATGAGGATAAATAAACACTAAGCCCTTATACAATGGGGAAATACAGAAAACATAAATATGCAGCTATATACATCTAACACCCCCTTCAAACTCAATGTGGATCAACCACACCGGGTTTTAAGAGATAGAACCGATGTTGAGCTCGGGTATGTGTCTTGGTGAAGAAATCAGCCAACTGAAGCTCTGAAGACACATAGTGCCGATCAATGACATCATCCAAAAAGAAGAGGCTTTAACAGTATCATCATCTTGGGGGCTTGGTGTTTATGGCTTCATTGTAATAAGGTGGTTTTTGATGGTGTCAGTCCTTCAATTATTGGCATAAAGGAAATTTTTTTGGATGAAGTTGAATTCTGGAGGCTTGCCGGTGCTAGGCATCTTGAGGCTTTGGTTCCTGGTGCTGGAATTTTTAGGTCAAGGGTTCTTTTGGGTGATTAGTGAAGAGCAGGTGTGTGTGGTCTGCTGGCACTTTTTGCTGTTCGGTCTCCTATTGCGTGCTGCTGTTTCCAGGCGCATTTATGGAGGCTGCAGTTTTGTGCGCAGCAGAAGTTGGTGGTTTTGTGTTTTGCCTATTTTGGCATTGTACTTTGGTCCATTTTGGACTGTTTTCTTCTCTTAATTTAATGATGCGCAGCTCTCCTGCGCGTTTAAGAAAAAAAATGACATCATCCTGAACCTATGCTTGTGTATAAGAAGCATTAACACCAATATGTTTAGTAAGCTTATGCTTTACAAGATCACAAGCAATACTAATAGCACCAGTATTGTCAGACAAAAGAGGAGTCGATATAGATACAGATACACCAAAATCAGCAAGCGCATCCACCAAAGACACAAGGGTGACCTTAGTAATCGGGAACTGGGAAAGTGGCCACGTTCCTCGTTCCAGGAACGTTCGTATGTGCGACAAACTCGCCATGCAGACGAGTCAAGAAGTCATATGTGCGACAAACTCAAGGTCAGTCTTCTGACCAAGACAGAAAAGACAAGTGATAGGAGACATATGTGGTCCAAGAGTATCAAGCTAACGCCGGACAACAGACATTTGACTGCAGAACTCATCAACTATAGTATCACCCTGACGTAAGGACTGCTCCAGATGAATAGCAGCAAGATATGTAGAGTGACTAGTACGCTCGTAACAACCACGAAGAAGGGTCCACATCTGATGAGAACTATCACACTCAATAACCTCGACAGCAAAGCGATCGTCCATACTACCAGTGAGAATAGAACCAGCTCTAGCATTCTGATGAGCTCTAGCAGGCCCGAGCGCGCGCGGCCGGCGCGGGCACAGCCGGGCAGGGAGGCGCGTGCGCGGCCTGGGGCCGCGCCGCCGGACAGTGGAGAGTGGGCGGACGCACGGCGCGGGCGCAGCCGAGCAAGGGAGGCCGACGGCCGGCCGGCGAGGGGAGGAAACAAACAGGAAAGAGATTGGCTATATACCATATTGGAAACCCTAACCCTAGAATGGGTTGGGTATAGTGTATTAATACAACACATGACTGGGCCAGGCCCATTACAGGGGACAGGTAGCTAACACTTCTCAAACAGGTTGAGAAAACCCCCGAACCCTTGTCCCACCCATACATAGTGGCATCGAAGCCCAAGTGAGAACGACCGCGATCGAGACCGAGCCTTAGACCTGTGCTTTGGCGTGGGACAGACAAGGAGATTTTTTTAACCACAGCCTGAAATTCGCTCCCACAGAGAGTCGAACCCAAGACCTGATGAGTGCTACTCAGACCACCTAACCAATTCAGCTAGAGGCCCTTTCGCTAATTAAAGCAAGAACAACTTCGCACTATCGTGCACTGTAAGGATGAGAGGGTTGAGGAATGAATCTTCAGCTGATTGTGCAACCAAAGCTCCTGATAAGAGGGAGCATGCATCTTGTGCAATGTGCAATTTGAAGCTGATGTAGCACGTCCCTGGCAAGACCAAGCTGAGAATTGACAAGCCTGACCATTTTGTGGCTCCAACTTTGCATGCCTTTAACTGCAGCTCTGAATTTCTTGGATAAGGTATCAAAAGGGCAAGCGGTTGCTGGGAAATTAAGGAAGTTAGAATAGGATGACTATCTAACTCTTTATAGGATAGTCACAAGGGCAAGAATTTGAACAGTACCAGAACCAAAAGAGAAGAACAAAAGAATGAACATTGTATCCGCTATTGTTTACACATGTTTATAAATCCCAAGCCATTGCAAAGCATGCATTTAGAAAACAAGTGGCTGTAAAACTTATTACTCCCAAAAAAAATGTGATAAAACTTAATCCAGGGGTACCTGAACTTGCGAGACATAAGACAAGCCAGCAGCTTCAATTGTTAAAAGAAGAGCATGCAGTGACCACAACTGCAGATTGAAATTAGAGCTTTTACTCAAATGAGATAGTGAGCTCACAGTTGGGGTAACCAGAGTAGATAATGCCATTCCTCCAGCACTGCAACAAAAAGTACATTACTGCAACAACCTCAATGTGCCAAACATACTTGCACCAATACAGTATATAAACCTAGCAGTAAATGGTGGGATAAAAAATTATTTCTTATATCAAGGTTTCAAACAAAAGAAAACCATTCCACTCAAGTGCAAATACATTACAACAACAACAACAACAAAGCCTTTTTGTCCCAAGCACGTTGAGGTAGGCTAGAGATGAAACCCCGTATGAAAACCTCAGAGCTCAACCCCAAAGAAAAAAAGGGAAACAAAGGCAAAGGAGAACCGAAAAACGACGAAACGGGGAAACACATAAAAGAGATAAAACCCACAATCAAGTGCAAATACATTAAACTAGATAATTCACTTTGAAACGAAATGAGAATAGTCATCAATGCAAAGAAAACTCATCCATATGGACCAAAGCTTCTTTTGCTTCTCCATAAAAGCAATAGCAAAAAATAATAGGGAAAAAGTAGCAAAACATAAGATTCTCCACACTTACTGTTAGAGATATGTAGTCTAACACTTGTATATCATGTGACTTGTACTCGAAGTTGTACCTTGACTACATACATGAAAGTCACCCCCCATAATGGGTGTGAAGTGCTCCGCTAATTCTCAATATGGTATCAAGCAAAAGGTCTCCTGTTTGAATCCTAGCTAGCACAATCATTTTGCCTCCTAAGCAATGTACTTCTAGATAATATGCTCATGACGCTCAGCAATACAGTCATCTATTACACCAATTCTATTCCTCGGATCACTACTTCCAAGTTCCAACCTAGGGCACAAGACAACGCTTCCGCGCCACGTGGCCCTAAGGAAATCAATCTTTGTGGGGGCAGTTAGAATGGGAAACCCCAACCCTGAAGTGGGGTTGGGTATTGTATTAATAGACTTGGGATAGTTGGGCCAGGCCCATTACAAGGGGGGCGAGAGGGTAATAACACAGGTAAAACCCTAACGGGTAATCTAACACCTCCCCCCCCCCCCCCGTAGTCGCAACTCTATCCTATACAGATGTTGAGACTGGACCGAAAGTCTAAAAATACACTCGACGATAACCCCTTAGTGAAGATGTCGGAATCCTAGATAGTATCATTACTCTCTGAGCAGTATCGGATCGTAGGATAATATCATAGTATCGGGTTAAATATGGGATTTTATATTTCACATTTCTTTTAATATTTATATACCAAAAAATACATTTAGTACTTATATGTAGAAATTCTATAAAATTAAAAAAATTAATACTAATTCCATATACCGCCAAAAACATATTGATGACAGTCACCAACTAACCACAGTTAGGTCAAATAGCAACATGTGCCCCACTACTTAGTTTAAGTAATACAAAGCAGGAATCAAAAAAGAATTCCTCAGTCCATTGACATCATTCTTATATGTTCTTTCCTTCTCTCCATCTTTTCCTTGTGTTTCTTTTGCTCACCTCTCTTCTTATTTCATCCATGGCCTGCAGTTGTATATCACAAGGATGTTGTCTCAGCTAGCATGTCACACGAGCGCACAGGAGTCCAGACTCCTCTTGTGCGGGTGCATTGGACTCATTGCCAAATGACAACTATGCTTGGCTCAAACTTGAGGCTCAAGCGGGACAAACATAGCACTAGAGCATGATGTCATAATTGTGTCATGATTCTAGCAATGTTGCCCTCTATATCCTAATCCCACAACGACCCTGTCCAAAAATGATGCATGCACTAATTAGTGTCACTCAACTCCAATAGTATTGAAGAAGTGTACGATCGTAGGAAATGTGGCACGAAGCTAATTACCATGATTATCGTTGGTTCATCATCGCCACCATAAATGAGGACACCACCACCGATTTCTTCCATTAGCATCCCACATCATGCATACTTGATCAACCAATTGATTATGCACGATCCTCCTAGCTCATGTGAAGTTAGCAAAGTACTACACGCATCCACTCCAAACAATAGGGCTGCTATTGTTGTGTCGCCTCCTCGAGTCACAACACCACTTCCAATGGTATCCACCGAAGGAGACACACTCTCACAAGCATGCCTCTATCCAAGATGGCACTCACCGCAGCATCTACATCATCGTATGCTATGCATTGACGACACGTGTACCTTGCGTCCGGACCACTAACTTCAGGCATGCCTAACCTCTAAGTAGGTACATCTACTATCATCCACACACTGCTTGACCTAACCTCGTCTAGCACAACCACATCTGTTTCACATCTAATTTGTCTAATCCGACAACAGCAGGCTACCCCTAGCACCTTCTACCCCCGATGTTCTACACGTTGCAATCATCGTTGAGGATCGCTCAACCGTTTCCTTAAACATTGGTATATGGTTAGGGCTCTCTACCTAGTACAACCCGGTGGCGAAAGGGCCTCTAGCTGAGTTGGTTAGGTGGTCTGAGTAGCACTCCTCAGGTCCTGGGTTCGACTCCCCGTGGGAGCGAATTTTAGGTTGTGGTTAAAAAAATCCCCTCGTCTGTCCCACGCCAAAGCACAGGTCTAAGGCTCAGCCCCGGTCGTGGTCGTTCTCACATGGGCTTCGATGCCGCTGTGTATGGGTGGGGCAGGGGTTCGGGGGTTTTCTTGACCTGTGTGAGAAGGTCTTTTCTTAATACAATGCCCGGGGGCTGTCTTACCCCTCGCAGGTCAAGTTTTTTTAGTACAACCCGGTGCACAGCCTCCGGTCACGACGCGTTCTCGCGCCTGCCAACCACAATGTATGCTTCATCCATGGCGGCTTAACAATGACCCTTCCTACCTTAATTGCATGCTATTTTCTTCTACGTCCACGATGCCCCTAAACCAATTTGGTTTATGTCTGAAAGGTCAACCATGAAAGTCATTTTCTCAATAAGACAAGTAATGGAGCAATATAGTGATGGAATAAGTCATGTGGTCAGCAGCAGTTGCAGTTTTGACTGCTGCAGGACAGCAGCAGTTGCAGCAGGACAGCATGCAGCAGTTTTTTGACTGCGCAGGACAGCAGTAGCAGCAGTCTTTTGACTGCGCAGCAGCAGCAGTCTTTTGACTGCGCAGCAGCAGCAACTTTTTGACTGTTGCAGGACAGCAGCAGTTGCAGCAGGACAGCATGCAGCAGCAGTCTTTTGACTGCGCAGGACAGCAGAGGACAGCAGAGGACAGCAGTAGCAGCACAGCAGTTTTTGACTGCACTTTAGTATCTAAAGGACAGCACCTGTGTGCTGCAGCGTGTAGTGTAGTGTGTAGTGCAGCCCCTAGGGCTATAAATATGTGTCCCCAACCCCTCTACGGGTATGGCATTGTGTAGTGTTTGAAGAAATAAACAGAAAATTGTCCCAACTCATAGTGTCATCCTCTTGATGAGAGTTAGAGTCCCTCTACTTACAATTGGTATCAGAGCCAAACTATCCTGCAGCCTAAACATCTCGTGCTCATCTCCTTCCCGCGCCTCTCCCCACACTCAGTCGGCAGCAAGAGCTCCAACTGTTCTTTCCTCCCCTGCTCAGACGAGCAACCTTTCGTCTGAGACAGCCTCTTCCACACGCAGCGACCCCTCACTAGCCCACCATGTCCCTACGTTCGGCCACTTCGAGTGCGCGGCGCCAGCAGGAGGCCGAGGTCGCCGCGGCACAAGAACGCGAGCGAGCAGCAGCAGCGGCTGCAGCGACAGCGGCGAGGGCAGCACGGTTGGCGGCGGCGGAACTGGCAGCGGCGAGAGCGGAAGTAGAAGCAGCGGAGGCGGCGGATGCTGCACGTGCGGCGGCAGCAGAGCTCGAGGTTCTGCGCGGCAGTAGAGCTGGCAGCTCTGCTTCTGTCGACGACAACACCGACGAAGAGCTCAGGCTGGCGAGGGAAGCAGCGCGAGAGCAGGCGGCACAGTGGGCAGCCGCGCATCCCCATGGGGGCTCGCGTGGCGGCAGCCCAGATAGGCGCCGACGCACTGACGGCGCTCTGGGCGAGGGCGCACGCGGCGGCAGCCCAGACGGGCGTAGACGCGCCGGCGGTGCTCCCGGCGGCGGCGACCGGGTCGACGGAGATCGCGGCCTCTACAGGCGGCGCGACTCTCCCTCCCCGGATCGGTACCATGGTCGCCGCATGGCCCAGGCCATTGTCAGGGACATCGGTCCCGGCGGTGGGTGGCCTACCCTCACCAAGACCAACTACGTCGAGTGGGCCGCGGTGATGAGGGTACGGCTCCAGGTTCGCCAAATGTGGGAAGCAGTTCGGTACGGCGACGTCGACTACCACGAGGATCGGCGGGCGCTGGATGCCCTCATTGCTGCAGTCCCGTCCGAGATGCAGTTTTCGCTTTCCCAGAAGCGGACTGCCAAGGAGGCCTGGGACGCCATCGCTGCGACCCGCATCGGCAGCGATCGTGCCCGCAAGACCACACTGCAGGCACTTCGCAAGGAGTGGGAGAACCTGGCCTTCAAGCCAGGTGAGGATGTTGATGACTTTGCTCTCCGCCTCAACACTCTATTGCAGAAGATGGTGCAGTTCGGCGACGACACCTACGATGAGGAGAGAGCTGTTGAGAAGCTCTTCCGTTGCATCCCCGAGAAGTACAAGCAGATTGCTCGCTCGATCGAGTCTCTGCTAGACCTCTCCACGATGACAATCGAAGAGGCGATAGGTCGTCTCAAGGTGGTCGATGGCGACGAACCACAGGCTCTCTCTGGGCCTATCACTATCGGCGGGAAGCTACATCTCACTCGGGAGCAGTGGGAGGCCTGCCAGGGTGACAAGAAGCAGGGGGAGTCCTCCTCGACACGAGGCCGCAAACGCGGCAAGCCACGCAAGGCGCGTGGAGGCGCCCAGGCCGGGGCGCGAGGACATGCTGAGGGTGGTGCACGTGGAGGTGCCCAAGGCGGCGCTGTCGGCAACAAGAAGCCGGCACGAGACGACGGCTGCCACAACTGCGGCAAGCTTGGCCACTGGGCCAGGGATTGTCGGCAGCCACGACGTGGCCAGGCCAACGTCGCACAGGCGGAGGCGGAAGAGGAGGCCCTGCTCCTGGCACATGCAAGCATCGAGCCATCTCCTGCGGCACCGGCCGCAGCGGCACTCCTCCACCTTGATGAGTCGAAAGCACGCGCTTTCCTCGGCGACAGCTCCAACAAGGACATGATCGACGGATGGTGCCTCGACACCGGCGCCACTCATCACATGACCGGCCGACGGGAGTTCTTCACCGAGCTTGACTCTAGCGTTCGAGGCTCCGTCAAGTTTGGGGACGCCTCCGGCGTAGAGATCAAGGGCGCCGGCTCAGTCGTTTTCACCGCCGCGTCTGGTGAGCACAGGCTGCTCACCGGAGTCTACTACATCCCCGCGTTGAGGAACTCTATCATCAGCTTGGGACAGCTGGATGAGAACGGTTCGCGCGTGGTGGTCGAGCACGGAGTCATGAGGATCTGGGATCCCTCTCGTCGCCTTCTTGCCAAGGTACGCAGGAGTCCAAATCGGCTATACATCCTCAATGTGAAGGTGGCACAACCTTGCTGCCTTGCTGCTCGTCGAGACGACGGGGCATGGCAGTGGCACGAGCGCTTCGGGCACCTTAACTTCGAGGCCCTGAAGCGGCTCAGTGCCAAGGAGATGGTACGAGGCCTGCCGTGCCTTGACCATGTGGAGCAATTCTGCGATGTCTGCGTGTTGACAAAGCAGAGACGGCTCCCCTTTCCCCAGCAGTCGAGTTTCCGAGCCAAGGAGAGGCTCGAGCTCGTGCATGGGGACTTGTGTGGCACGGTGACACTAGCCACACCAGGAGGACGACGCTACTTCTTGCTGCTCGTCGACGATCTCTCCCGCTACATGTGGGTGATGATCCTTGGCAGCAAGGGAGAGGCTGCAAACGCCATCAGGCGTGTGCAGGTCGCTGCGGAGGCGGAGTGCGGCCGCAAGCTGCGCGTGCTGCGCACCGACAACGGCGGCGAATTCACGGCGGCTGAGTTCGCGTCATACTGCGCGGATGAGGGCGTTCAGCGCCACTACTCCGCGCCGTACAGCCCGCAGCAGAACGGCGTCGTCGAGCGGCGCAACCAGACGGTTGTGGGGATGGCTCGGGCTCTCCTCAAGCAGAGAGGAATGCCAGCTGTCTTCTGGGGAGAGGCGGTGGTGACAGCGGTTTACATCCTCAACCGCTCGCCCACCAAGGCTCTCAACGGGATGACACCGTACGAGGCTTGGCATGGGCGCAAGCCGGCGGTCTCTCACCTACGGGTCTTCGGCTGCCTCGCGTTCACCAAGGAGCTTGGCCACATCGGCAAGCTCGACGACAGGAGCACCCCGGGGGTGTTCATTGGCTACGCGGAGGGCTCGAAGGCCTACCGCATCCTTGACCCAGGAACACAGCGTGTGCGCACGGCGCGCGACGTCGTGTTCGACGAAGGGCGAGGATGGGCGTGGGACAAGGCGGTGGACGACGGCACGACTCCGACGTACGACGACTTCACCGTCGAGTACGTCCACTTTGAGGGAGCTGGGGGAGTAGGCAACTCTTCTCCGAGCAGGTCCACCCCAGCCCCCAAGTCTCCACCGACTCCAGCGCCACGCTCTCCAGCTCCGGCTACAACGAGCTCTTCACCACCACGCACTCCAGCCACGACTCCGGCTACACCGAGCTCTTCGCCACCACGTACTCCAGCACCGACGGTACCCTCTCCGGGAACGTCCTCTCCGACACCAGCTTGTGTCGAGCACGACCCAGTGGAGCTCGTGACCCCGCTCTCCCGCGACGAGGAGCGCGTCGATGCGTGCTACGACGGCGAGCCGTTGCGGTATCGAAGGGTGGAGGGCCTTCTCATCGACCCGTCGGTGCCGGGTCGTGCGTCTCGCATTCTAGCAGGAGAGTTGCATCTTGCATGCGACGATGGTGAGCCTCGGTCTTTCGCGGAGGCCGAGAAACATGCGGCTTGGCGTGCCGCGATGCAGTCGGAGATGGACGCGGTTGAGACGAACCGCACTTGGGAGCTCGCTGATCTCCCTCATGGTCATCGCGCGATCACCCTTAAGTGGGTGTTCAAACTGAAGAGGGATGAAGCCGGCGCCATCGTCAAGCATAAGGCTCGCTTGGTGGCACGCGGCTTCTTGCAGCAGGAGGGGATCGACTTCGACGATGCCTTCGCCCCTGTAGCACGGATGGAATCCGTGCGACTCCTCCTCGCGCTGGCAGCCCTGGAGGGCTGGCATGTTCATCACATGGATGTCAAGTCGGCGTTTCTTAACGGCGACTTAAAGGAGGAGGTCTACGTACACCAGCCGCCAGGTTTTGCGATCCCTGGTAAGGAAGGCAAGGTGTTGCGCCTGCGTAAGACTCTCTACGGCTTGCGACAGGCACCAAGGGCGTGGAATGCCAAGCTGGATTCCACGCTCAAGAGGATGGGCTTCATGCCAAGCCCGCACGAGGCGGCCATCTATCGGCGGGGCAATGGAGAAAATGCCCTGCTGGTGGGTGTCTACGTCGACGACTTGGTGATCACCGGCGCCAAGAATGCAGAGGTGGCAGCATTCAAGGAAGAGATGAAGGCCACCTTCCAAATGAGTGACCTGGGGCATCTCTCCTTCTACCTGGGGATTGAGGTGCACCAGGGAGACTCCGGGATCACACTTCGCCAGACCGCCTACACCAAGCGCATTGTTGAGCTGGCTGGGCTCACCGACTGCAACCCAGCTCTCACTCCGATGGAGGAGAGGCTGAAGCTGAGTCGCGACAGCATGACGGAGGAGGTGGATGCTACTCAGTACCGGCGTCTTGTGGGGAGCCTTCGCTACCTCGTCCACACACGGCCTGACTTGGCATACTCTGTCGGCTACGTTAGTCGGTTCTTGCAGCGACCGACGACGAAGCATGAGCAGGCTGTGAAGAGGATCATCCGCTATGTTGCGGGGACTCTCGACCACGGTCTCTACTACCCGAGGTGCCCTGGGGCGGCACACCTTGTCGGGTACAGCGACAGCGACCACGCCGGCGACATCGACACTAGCAAGAGCACAAGCGGGATCCTCTTCTTCCTCGGCAAGTGCCTCATTAGCTGGCAGTCGGTCAAGCAGCAGGTGGTGGCCATGTCCAGCTGCGAGGCCGAGTACATAGCGGCGTCCACTGCTTCGACTCAGGCGCTCTGGCTGGCTCGACTGCTCGGTGATCTCCTCGGGAGAGACACTGGAGCGGTGGAACTCAGGGTGGACAGCCAGTCCGCTCTGGCATTGGCCAAGAACCCCGTGTTCCATGAACGGAGCAAGCACATCCGGCTGAGATACCACTTCATCCGAGACTGCTTGGCAGAAGGGAGCATCAAGGCGCGCTACATTAGCACCAATGATCAACTTGCAGACCTGCTCACTAAGCCCCTTGGGAAGATCAAGTTTGTTGAGCTTTGCTCCAGGTCCGGGATGGCTCAACTTTCTCACAAGACGACGCACAAGACTTAGGGGGAGAATGATGGAATAAGTCATGTGGTCAGCAGCAGTTGCAGTTTTGACTGCTGCAGGACAGCAGCAGTTGCAGCAGGACAGCATGCAGCAGTTTTTTTACTGCGCAGGACAGCAGTAGCAGCAGTCTTTTGACTGCGCAGCAGCAGCAACTTTTTGACTGTTGCAGGACAGCAGCAGTTGCAGCAGGACAGCATGCAGCAGCAGTCTTTTGACTGCGCAGGACAGCAGAGGACAGCAGAGGACAGCAGTAGCAGCACAGCAGTTTTTGACTGCACTTTAGTATCTAAAGGACAGCACCTGTGTGCTGCAGCGTGTAGTGTAGTGTGTAGTGCAGCCCCTAGGGCTATAAATATGTGTCCCCAACCCCTCTACGGGTATGGCATTGTGTAGTGTTTGAAGAAATAAACAGAAAATTGTCCCAACTCATAGTGTCATCCTCTTGATGAGAGTTAGAGTCCCTCTACTTACATATAGGGAGCAAAATAAGGACATATACATGGTCTTCACCGTCTAGTAGAAGGTTTAATACAAAATACCAAGAAATGTTATGTGGTGGGCGTTGGACAAACATAAATTCTCAAAAGAGCTACGTTGGACTCATTAAGGTGCATATACAACAATGTTGTGGCTAGTGTTCGAACAAGTAATGGGGACACAAATGACTTCCCAATAGGAACAGGAGAACACCTACGTCAATACAAAGTACTCAAGAAAAAAATCTCAAAGTAAACAATGGAAATAGTAGGCCATGTCAACAAAGAATTATAAAACTGAAACAAATGGACACTATACACCCAACCCCATGGAGACTATTAACTGGTATTTTGAGATTCAGAATTAATACAACGAAATATCTTCAGGTATGAAACTTACCTTCGATGGATGCAACCCAATGAAAATGCAACAGAAGTTGTATAGCTCAGATCTGTTGTTGTTACCAGCTCTCCGAGAAGAGAGCGAGCCTAGCAAATGAAAAATTACTTCCATCACTAGCAAGAAGAAACTGGGAAGTCTATTAGGGGAGAAAACAAATGTAAATGCATATAAAATGCATGTAAATTACAAAAGACAAAAGCATATAGGGTTTGCTCAAATTAATAAACTGGGACAAAAATTAGTGCTAGAAAAATGGATTTACAATCATTTCTACTACATAGAACATGCTAGAAAACATTATTATAGTTTTCAGAAATTTTCACTCCAGAAGACATACTTGTATGAAATTGTGCATAACAACGCAAATTTTAAACTCCCACCGAGTCATCAGGTCTCGGGTTCAAAGCAACCTCTCTGTATTTGTAGGGAGAAGGCTTGTCTGAGTTTATCCCTTCCCGAGACACCACTCATATGGGAGATTCCGACCTAGATTTGCCCTTTAGTTTAGTGCATGTTGTAGGCTAGACCGCTAGAATATGGTTTCTTTGTGTGGACAGCCCCTGCATTTGAACCATTTGGACTAGACTAAGTTGCCTAGAGCCAGCTTCAGGGATAGACGGGAGGATTTGAAAGTATGTGTGTGTTGGGTTAGGGGTGTCAAGAGCTCATTGTATTCAGTTATCCAGTCTCATATATAGAGTCCTTTTTGTATGCGATCTCTATTTTATATCAATGTATATGTTCAGGCCTAGTGCCCTCATATTGAATGAGTGCTATTTATAACATGGTATACAAAGCCAAAAAAATAGGGCTAGAAGTTATTTCTCTCCCTAATAGTTCCTCTCTCACATCGCTTGGTGGTTCTGTCCTGCTGCCTTGCAGCTTTGCACATCTTCGCATCTCCTTTGGACTAGCGACACTCATCTTCACAACTGCTCGCCGGAGTTCGCCCATCAGTTGCAATGAGCCATCTGCCGACGCTCGCTCCTGTCCTCGTACCAGCCTCTTCTCGTGCGCCCATCCACCAGCGAATGTCGCAACAGCCCACTAGTTGGCAGTTGTCCCCCGACCTTTAGTTTCGTCAGACGTATGACTTCCTGCCTCACTTCGTGAGGACTTTGAGCCTCTTCGTCCTATGTTGCTCGCTCGCCATCCTCCTGTTTCACTAATGGATGCTCTTGCAGATGTTCATGATAAAGAGACTCATCTTCATGCAGTTGGTTTACTACCATCTTCTTCAGTGTTGGCTGCTTGTTTAGCGTTCTCTTGACCTGTTATTACTCCACTCCCTTTACCTTCATCATCACCTCCTACATGTGGTAGGGGTGGTGGTATTCACTAAAACTATTGCAGTAAATATGGTCATGTAGAGGCTTTTTGCTACAGAAAGAAGACACATAAGGCTCAGACTTGTTGCTCTCCACAACCTGTTAATAGCGCAGTTCTTAGGGGAGTTCTGCTGATTCAGTCACTCAAGAGATGTTTATACTCCTCCGGCGCCTTGCCACCTCTCTTCACCGCTAGGTGCTACTAGTTATGTGACTACATCTTTGAATCTGCCAGGTTTTGCTACTTCTAAGTCTTCTACTAAGGGACCACCTTCCATATCCACTTCAGGTCGTGCATGGATTCTTGATTCTGGTGCTTCTTTTCACATGACCCTGCATTGCATCGAGTCCTTCCTCTTGTTCCCTTACTATTCATACTAGCAATGGCAGATCCATGATGAGATCTAGGGGGGGCTACTAGCATAAAAAAATTTAGACAAAACTAAATGATCTAATTAATATAGATCAAATAAGTCGATAAGAAATCTATAAATACAATAATGTGTTGTGTTAGAAATATTTTTCTTCTACTTCTTGACAAGAAATCTATCCATCCTATCCTATAAATATAAAAAAAAAAAATTTACCAACTAGCAAATAATTGACCAAACCAAAATAACTAAAGTCCAAAACCTAATATGTTGGAATGCGGGTGAACAACATCATATGTTTAGCAAGTGAAGAAGTAAACAATTATGTGTTAAAATGTATTAAAGTCTAGATTCTAGACGGTGACATTGATTAAAAAGGAAAATGGGCTAGACACAAGGCGCAGTTTTTTTACTGACACCACACTTTCTCCTGTCTCTAGCCACGATATACAAAAGCATGTCTGAGTCTTGGACTGCACGCGCGTCCGCCTTGGCCCTTGGCCTGCCTGGCCCATTTCTCGTGCCCGCAGGTGCAACATGACACCACACTTTCTCCTGCCCGGGTGCCTTGGCATGCCTGCGCGTCAGCGTAGCACTAGCACCTATCGGCTGTTGCGACCGTGGTACCTACCATGTTGTCGCCTGCCCGCCTACGCCACGACCGGAACTACAGCCCAGGCAGCCTCGGGTTCAAATCCGCCACTACATACTAGTGATGAAAACCGTAACAGAAAATCTCGTAATCGAGGTCCTTGTCGTGATAACTCAACGTCTTTGGAAGCTTGATTGGCTTCATCTTTTGCGCTTGCCAGTTGTTGGGGGCCTACATTGCCGAAGATCCTCAAAACACTTGTACTGCATAATCAAATGTGTTCCAGGTGTACAATGAAAGTCGGACGAAGCCGGCCTTCAGTTGTTTCAAGTATATAATACAGGCTGAACGAAGTTGGCCTTCGGCCGAAGCAACATGAAGAAAAGCTTTGTCTACACGCACAAGCAACGAAGATGTGAGTCGAGGTTTTTTTTTTCTCGAATGAGCAGGAGAACTGCGCCCCATTATATATTAAGCAGAAAAAGAAAGGTCTACCGAGGGTGCAGCCAAATGAACCAAGCCTTTTGCACCAGCTACTTCCCATCTTCTTTCCTCATCAACCGCTCTGAGACTTAAAGATATACTTGGATTGCAGCAATAAAAACACATTTATTCCGATGATTCCATAAAGTCCAAGCTCCCAAAATGGTGAGAGAGTCAAGGCCCTTTTTTGTAAGACCATAGACTGCTCTCCCCTTGCCACTTCCCACCAACCCAGGAAGAAGTTTGCAGGCGGCTGTGGTGCAAGTGAATGAAGACCAAATTTCCTGAATAAAAGGTACCAGAATTCTCTTGAGAAGGAACATTTCACAAGAAGTTGGTCCAAAGTTTCTTCCTCTTGATCACATAAAAGACACTTCTTCGGGTGATTTAGGCCTCGTTTTGCCAACCTATTAACTGTCCAACACCTCTTCTGGGCAACCAACCATATGAAAAAACGACATTTTGGTAAGGCCCAAGACTTCCAGATTCCTTTATAATGTCCAAATGCCACATATCCTAGGAACAGACCTTCATATGCGGATTTGGCTGAGTACAGACCATTTGGAGCGATACTGAAAATATGCTTATCCTCAACCTCAGGCTGCAGCTCGATGCTAGAAATCAATTCCCAAAGTTGAAGGTAATCTGTCAAAACACCCACTGACAAAGCTCCTTTGATAACAGAAATCCATTTGGTGCTAACAATTGCCTCCTGAACTGTCCTACAATTGACTAACCGCTTCGGAATTGTGCTGAACAACCTTGGGAACAGATCTGCGTGAAAGAGGCCTCGGATGAAAAACGACGAAGAGGGCGCAATGAGTGTAAATAAATGGAAAAGACCCTACGTCATTTGTAAACAATGAGTGTAAAGCCTTAAGGGGAGCGATTGTAATTTTATATAAAGTCGGTTCATCTTTCCTATAAATAGATGAACAGTGCACTGCATAAAGTACCTTTTTTCGAGGGCCACAGCTTCGTATTGCTTAGCCTTCGAAGAAACTTCGTGCCACCTTGTGTAAAGGAGCCAAAGGTATGCTTGTAAACTCATTTAATAAAAAGGAAGATGGAATAAAAATGCTAGGGTGAAGAACATGAGTTTCATACTCCATTGCGCAATATTATTTCATTCTACATCATTTCATTTACATCTCCTTTTGAAGACCTTAATCCTTCACATTAACACTTCGAAAGTCAAGGACGAAGGTCCACATACTTAACTCGTGTTGCCTTGATTTTCAACGCCTCCAGGGGATTGAAATCAAGTATCCAATACCAGTCTCATCAGCTCGGCTTTTGCTACTTCGTCCATCTTGACATTTGCTCAGGGACATCATCGACCGGGTCATCTTTGTGGCTCTCGTCAATCCACTTTGATTCGTTGTAGTCTTTTAGGTTCGGTGTCAGGGTTGTCTTTTGGAAAGCATATTCAGCTTCCCTATCATTCTAGTGAGTCAATGTAACAGCAGAGGTGGTTTGGTTGCATTAGTTGCTTGCAAATTTTGGTGTTTATGTTTCTACGTAGACTTCTCTTTTGACTGAGAGCACATGTGTATTAGTATTTCTCGTTATTCAGTCATGCATGAGCTTAGCAAGCATATAGTCGTTGACGCCTATTACACGTGTGCGTAGTTCATGATGATGTGATTGATCTTCGCTATGTACCTTCAACGCTTCAATTGGCTGATTTGTACACGAAGGCACAGACCAGAGCTTAGCATATAGCATAGGTTTTTTCTCTCCAAATTTCGTGTCCGATCCACCTTGAGTTTGAAGAGGGTGTTAGATGCCTATGCATGTGTCCTTGTTGTATTCAGTGTTTCGGTCTCATATATATAGTCCTTGTTGTACACAGTCCCTATCCTATTCGACATATGCGGGCCTAGTGCCTCATATTGAATGTGTGTGCTTTCGATAACAAATCCATGCACTGTCAGCAATATAAATACATACATACATACATACATATATATATATATTGGACATCGAGAAGGTCTTCAAAACATGAACTCGGCCACTATAGATTCAATGTACTTAACAAAATCTTGGTTTATTGAACACGTAGAAGGATGTGCATCTTTTATATTAGAGAAAAAAAGAAGGGGAAAGAAACCCCAAACAAGATCTTTACTTAACAAAATCACTTGTTGAGAGTTGAGATATTGATCAAACTAGTGTACCAGCAATCAAACTAGAAAACATGCTAACAAAACATGTTTTTTTATGGAATCTTCAATCTTGAGAACATAAATTCAAGTGACAGAAGTAAAAGACCAATGAACCAGAGAGATGGATATGTAAAAGAATTAAATATTAACACTGAAAATAATATCAAAAAAGTGGAAAAAATAGAGGAACAAACCATCCTTGCTGTAAAGATATCATTCCCAGCTCGTGCTAATAAACCGAGACCCTCGCACGCTGCTCGCCGCTGTGCTGTAGAAATTTCAGGCTCTACTAAAATGGCCTGAAGCAACAACCATGTTAAATTTGAAGATGGCTGGTAGGAATCGAAATTATAAGCTGTCAAATATTGTGTATCAAATTACCTTGAAAATGGACTGAATCATACTTAATATATCAATTGGCAATGATTGAGCACCACGTAAAGCGAGGAATTCCTAGAACATAGCATGTACATATTAGTAACTAAGGGAATAGATGGCATTGTTAGAGATCAGAATACATAAAAATATGATAAATACCTTTAACCCTGACAATAGAGCAACACATGCATTTGTAATGAGAAACTTAAACCACAGGTACTTCTTCCCAGACTTCAGGCACTGGTCAAGATTGTTCAAGAGGCTTATCTTGACAGTGTTTTCCTGTTAATGGATGTCTTAAAATATAATTATAGAGAACTATCAAGCAGAGAGATAATCTTCTAATAAAAACATGAGTGGATTCAAAGTTAAAATTGCACCTGACATGCAAATATGGAACCATAACAGAGAAGCATCTGGTTGACGAGCATTTTCCGAATTGACTCTGGCTTCATATAAGAAAAAGAACCATATATTATTCAGAATCTGCACCTGGCCGGTGAAAATCACATGAAGGCGTAACCATAGTTTTCAAAGCAACGGGACTCTTACTCTAATCGAAAGTATGACACTATGAGTTGGGCAATTTTCTGTTTATTTTCTCAAACACTACACAATGTCATACCCTTAGAAGGGTTGGGGACACATATTTATAGCCCTAAGGGATGCACTACACACTACACTACACACTACACTACACACTGCAGCACATATGTGCTGTCCTCTTGATGCTAAAGTGCAGTCCAATGCACTGCACTGCTGCTGTTGTGCACTGCTGCAGTGCGTGCTGCTGCCACACTACAGCAGTCAAAAACTGTTGCTTTTGACTGCTGCAGAGATGCTGTCCTCCACATGCTGCTGCAGAGATGTTGTCCTCCACACGAAGACCACATGACTTATTCCATCATTCTCCCCCTAAGTCTTGTGTGTCATCTTGTGGAAAAATTTAGCCATCCCTGACCTGGAACAAAGCTCAAGAAACTTGATCCTCCCAAGGGGCTTGGTGAGCAGGTCCGCTAGCTGATCCTTTGTGTTGATGCAGCGCGCCTTGATGCTCCCTTCTGCCAAACAGTCACGAATGAAATGGTACTTCACCCGGATGTGCTTGCTCTGTTCATGGAACATGGGGCTCTTGGCCAACGCCAATGCAAACTGGCTGTCCACCCTGAGTTCCACCACTGTCGTGTCTCTCCCGAGGAGATCACTGAGCAGTCTAGCCAGCCAGAGCGCTTGAGTTGAAGCGGTGGAGGCCGCTATGTACTCAGCCTCGCAACTGGACATGGCCACCACTTGCTGCTTGACCGACTGCCAGTGATGGGGCACTTGCCAAGGAAGAAGAGGATCCCGCTTGTGCTTTTGCTGGTGTCGATGCCGCCGGCGTGGTCGCTGTCGCTGTACCCGACAAGGTGTGCCTCCCCAGGGCACCTCGGGTAGTAGAGACTGTGGTCAAGAGTCCCCGCAACATAGCGGACGATCCTCTTCACAGCCTGCTCGTGCTCCATCGTCGGTCGCTGCAGGAACCGACTAACGTAGCCGACGGAGTATGCCAGATCCGGTCGTGTGTGGACGAGGTATCGAAGGCTCCCCACAAGACGCGGTACTGAGTAGCGTCCACCTCCTCTGTCATGTTGTCACGGCTCAGCTTCAGCCACTCCACCATCGGAGTGAGAGCTGGGTTGCAATTAATGAGCCCAGCCAGCTTTACAATGCGCTTGGCGTAGGCGGTCTGGCGAAGTGTGATCCCAGAGTCACTCTGGTGCACCTCAATCCCCAGGTAGGAGAGATGCCCCAGGTCACTCATCTGGAAGGTGGCCTTTATCTCTTCCTTAAACGTCGCCACCTCTCCATCCTTGGTGCCGGTGATCACCAAATCGTCGACATAGACACCCACCAGCAGGGCATTTTCTCCATTGCCCCAACGATAAATGGCCGCCTCGTGCGGGCTTGTCATGAAGCTCAACCTCTTGAGCGTGGAATCCAGCTTGGCATTCCACGCCCTCGGTGCCTATCGCAAGCCGTAGAGGGCCTTGCGCAGGCGCAACACCTTGCCCTCCTTGCCAGAGATCGCAAAACCTGGCGGCTGGTGTACGTAGACCTCCTCCTTTAAATCGCCGTTAAGAAACACCGACTTGACGTCCATGTGATGAACGTGCCAGCCCTCCTGGGCTTACAGCGCAAGGATGGAGTCGCACGGATTCCATCCGTGCCACCGGGGCGAAACCATCGTCGAAGTCGATCCCCTCTTGCTGTAAGAAATCACGTGCCACCAAGCGAGCCTTATGCTTGACGATGGCGTCGGCTTCATCCCTCTTCAGTTTGAACACCCACTTAAGGGTGATCGCGCGATGACCATGAGGGAGACCAGCGAGCTCCCAGGTGCGGTTTGTCTCAACCGCGTCCATCTCCGACTGCATCGCGGCACGCCAAGCTGCGTGTTTCTCGGCCTCCGCGAAAGACCGAGGCTCGCCATCGTCGCATGCAAGATGCAACTCTTCCGCCAGAATGCGAGACACCGGGCCCGACACCGACGGGTCGATGAGAAGGCCCGGAGAGGGTACCGTCGGTGCTGAGTACGTGGTGACGGAGAGCTCGCTGGAGCCGGAGTCGTGGCTGGATTGCATGGTGGCGAAGAGCTCGTTGTAGCCAGAGCTGGAGAGCGTGGCGATGGAGTCGGTGGAGACTTGGGGGCTAGGGTAGGCCTACTCGGAGAAGGGTCGCCTACTCCCCCGGCTCCCTCAAAGTGGACATACTCGATGGTGAAGTCGTCGTACGTCAGAGTCGTGTTGTCGTCCACCGCCTTGTCCCAGGCCCATCCTCGCCCTTCGTCAAACACTACGTCGCTCGCCGTGTGCACACGCTGTGCAGCACGCGCAGCTTGCGGTCGCACTCCGCCTCCGCAGCGACCTGCACATGCTTGATGCCGTTCGCAGCCTCTCCCTTGCTACCAAGGACCATCACCCACATGTAGCGAGAGAGGTCGTCGATGAGCAGTAAGAAGTAGTGTCGTCCTCCTGGTGTGGCTGGTGTCACCGGGCCCCACAAGTCCCCATGCACGAGCTCGAGCCTCTCCTTGGCTCGGAAGCTCGACAGCTGGGGAAAGGGGAGTCGCCTCTACTTTGTCAACACGCAGATATCGCAGAATTGCTCCACATGGTCAAGGCACGGCAGGCCTCGTACCATCTCCTTGGCACTGAGCCGCTTTAGGGCCTCAAAGTTAAGATGCCCGAAGCGCTTGTGTCACTGCCATGCCCCGTCGTCCTGACGAGCAGCAAGGCAGCAAGGTTGTGCCACCTTCACGTTGAGGATGTAAAGCCAATTTGGACTCCAACGTACCTTAGCAAGAAGGCGACGAGAGGGGTCCCAGATCCTCATGACTCCTTGCTCGACCTCCACGCCCGAACCGTTCTCATCCAGCTGTCCCAAGCTGATGATAGAGTTCCTCAACGCAGGGACGTAGTAGACTCCGGTGAGTAGTCTGTGCTAACCAGACGCGGCGGTGAATACGACTGAGCCAGCGCCCTTGATCTCTAAGCCAGAGGCGTCCCCAAACTTAACGGAGCCTCGAACGCTAGAGTCGAGCTCAGTGAAGAACTCCCGTCGGTCGGTCATGTGATGAGTGGTGCCGGTGTCGAGGCACCATCCTTCGATCATGTCGTTGCTGGAGCCGTCGCCGAGGAAAGTGCGTGCTTTCGACTCATCAAGGTGGAGGAGTGCTGCTGCGTCCGGTGCCGCTGAAGGTAGCTCGATGCTTGCGTGTGCTAGGAGCAGAGTTTCCTCCTCCGCCTCTGCCTGTGCGACGTTGGCCTGGCCACGTCGTGGCTGTCGACATTCCTTGGCCCAGGGGCCAAGCTTGCCACAGTTGTGACAGTCGTCATCTCGTGTCGACATCTTGTTGCCGACGGCGCCGCCTTGGGCGCCTCCACGAGCACCACCTTCAGCTTGTCCTCGCACCCCGGCCAGGGCGCCTCCACGCGGCTTACCGCGTTTGCGACCCCGTGGCGAGAAGGAATCTCCCTTCTTCTTGTCACCCTGCAGGCCTCCCACTGCTCCTGAGTGAGATGTAGCTTCCCGCCGATGGTGATAGGCCCAGAGAGGGCCTGTGGTTCGTAGCCGTCGACAACCTTGAGGCGACCAATCGCTTCTTTGATCGTCATCGTGGAGAGGTCTAGCAGAGACTCGATTGAGCGAGCAATCTGCTTGTACTTCTCGGGGTTGCAACGGAAGAGCTTCTCGATGGCTCTTTCCTCATCGTAGGTGTCGTCGCTGAACTGCACCATCTTCTGCAACAGAGTGTTGAGGCGAAGAGCAAAGTCATCAACATCCTCACCTGGCTTGAAGGCCAAGTTCTCCCACTCCTTGCGAAGTGCCTGTTGTGTGGTCTTGCGGGCACGGTCACTGCCGATGCGAGTCGTAGCGATGGTGTCCCAGGCTTCCTTGGCGGTCTGCTTCTGGGAAAGCTAAAACTGCATCTCGGGCTGGACTACAACAATGAGGGCATCTAGCGCCCGTCGATCCTCGTAGTAGTCGACGTCGTCGTACCGAACTGCTTCCCACATGTGGCGAACCAGGAGTCGTACCCTCATCACCGCGGCCCACTCGACGTAGTTGGTCTTGGTGAGGGTAGGCCACCCACCGCTAGGACCGACGTCCGTGACAACGGCCTGGACCCCACGGTGACCATGGTACCGATTTAGGGAGGGAGAGTCGCGCCGCCTTTAGACGCTGCGATCTCCGTCGACCCGGCCGCCGCCACCGGGAGCACCGTCGGCGCGTCCTCGCCCATCTAGGCTGCCGCCGCGTGCGTTCACGCCCGGAGCGCCGTCGACGCGTCTGCGCCTATCTAGGCTGCCACCGCGCGCGCCCCCGTGGAGGCACACGGCTGCCCATTGAGTCGTCTACTCTTGCGCTACCTCCCTTGCTAGCCTGAGCTCGTCATTAGTGCTGCCGTCACCGAAAACAGAGCTGCTGGCGCTACTGCCGTCCAGAGCCTCGAGCTCTGCCGCCGCCGCACGTGAAGCATCCGCCGCCTCCGCTGCTTCTACTTCCGCTCTCGCTGCTGCCAGTTCCGCCGCCGCCAGCCGTGCTGCCCTCGCCGCTGTCGCTGCAGCCGCTGCTGCTCGCTCGCGTTCTTGTGCCGCGGCGACCTCGGCCTCCTGCTGGCGCCGCGCGCTCGAAGTGACCGAGCGTAGGGACATGGTGTGCTAGAGAGGGGTCGTTGCGTGTGGAAGAGGCTGTCTCAGACGAAAGGCTGCTCGTCCGAGCATGAGAGTAAGCAACAATTAGAGCTCTTGCTTCCGACTGAGTATAGGGAGAGGCGCGGGAAGGAGATGAGCAAGAGATGTTTAGGCTGCAAGATAATTTGTCTCTGATACCAATTGAAAGCAACGAGACTCTTACTTTCATCGAGAGGATGACACTATGAGTTTGGCGATTTTCTGTTTATTTTCTCAAACACTACACAATGTCTTACCCTTAGAAGGGTTGGGGACACATATTTATAGCCCTAGGAGCTGCACTAGAATACACTACACACTACACAGCACAATGCAGCACATATGTGTTCTCCTCTAGATGCTAAAGTGCAGTCAAAAGACTACACTACACTGCACTGCTGCCAGTCAAAAGACTGCACTGCTGCTGTGCTGCCTGCTGCTGCCACAGTGCAGTCAAAAAAGACTGCACTGCTGCTGCTGTGCACTGCACTCAGTGCGTGCTGCTGCCACACTACAGCGGTCAAAAACTGCTGCTTTTGACTGCTGCAGAGATGCTGTCCTCCACAATGTTGTCCTCCACATGCTGCTGCAGAGATGTTCCTCCAAACGAAGACCACATGACTTATTCCATCAAGTTTAACTATACTAAATGGCACTAACAGTTAATGAAAATTCCAATTAAAAACACAAAGTAGGCCTCTATGCAATCTCTATATGCAAATGAAATATTCCTAGGGCTCGCTTGTCATCCTCAGACAGGATGTTGCTTTCTAACCACCATATTTTTTTGCAGTATTAGTAGTTCAATTTTGCCTTACTATGATCTTGCAAGAAAAAAAAAGTAGGCCTAGTGCAGTGGTGAGAGCTATCTCACTGAGTCACCAGGTCATGGGTTCGAAGCAGCTTGCTCCGTATTTGCGGAGGGAAGACTTGCCTCGGTTTATCTCTTCCCCAGACCTCACTCATATGAGTCTCCTGGGTATGCCTTTTTATGATCTTGCAAAAAATGCAGTTAAGATAATAATACTGTTATTTTTTAGAATGGTATTTTACTCCCATTTCACGATTGTGAAGAGGTTTTGATGTGCAAATTAGAAAAGGGAAAACTTGAGGGTAAAACCTTACATGCACAACATTAGTCTTAGTCACTAAGGCTAATTAGCTTGTTCTAGAAACTGTTCACGCTAGTTCAGAATTGGCCAGGGGTAAGGGTACTGCTTCTCGAGCTAAATATAAGAATACCTGAGGGAAGTTGCTGATTTCATCATCCCACACACACGGTAGAAACCCATCAGCACCACCATCAAAAGCACGTAATTCATCCTCAAATGAATCCCTACAACCAAAACTCTATTAAAAAATACAAAAGAAGTCCATAGAATTTTGTATTGTTTTCCTTTTAAATCTAATGACAGGCAGCTCTCCTGCCAGTTAGAGAAAACAAAATAAATCATATTTGACAAATACCTTCCAGGTATCCATGGGCCCAGTGAAGCATCTCTCTTATCCAACAAAAACTTCAAGCATGAGCTTTCTTCCCATCCAGAAGGATCACTGGTTACATCGACCAACATTTTAAGTACAAAGAAGAAAAAGCAGGTAATACAACATTCGACAGTGGCATGAGGAAGTTATAGTAGCTGGAAATCTCTAAAGATTAAACTCATGACAAAGTTGCCATCATGAAAAAGATCTATCGAAAGAGGCAATCATGCAGATTGGCAATTCAAAACAATGATTCAATTAGTAAGCATGCAACTGCAATACAGCTAATCACGATTTTACATGCAGATGAAGTCTGCCAATAGATACAACTTACATGCAATTCCATCAAATATGATAGTAATCATGCATGTCATTAAATATATGTGTACTGGGTAGTAATTTATCCACTGTACAGGATTTTCTTTACATATATTGACACTTCTTGTACATTACACCGTGGCATATGGAATACAGGTGAGCTACTGCTAACAGTTGTTAAGTGACACCATACAGGGAAATCCATACTGCTCCACCGGTGTCGGAAGCAGCGCGCCCTCCCACCAGCTCTAGCTCTGGAGGTGCTACCAACTCAGGCTCCGGAGGCAGTGGTGGTCGTGGTTGTGGTCGCACTCATTGGCCGTCACTCTACAACTAGTGGACCAACCGCATCTCCATATAGCCCGGCCTGTCCACAGGTAGTCCCTCACCACGCCCGCCACCGCCGACTCTCCTCACGATGCCCACCTTTGGCGTCTTTGGGTGTCCCCTCTGACGACCCCCGTAGGCACCTCCGGCACCACATCAGTCGCCAATTCTCCCAGCATCACCCCACCCGGTTCAGTTGTGGACCCATGAACCAGGGACTAAGATCAGCAGTCACTTGCTATATCGTTTAGCACGATGACTCTGACTCTACCTGCCATCACCGACTGAGTAGCAGACTCCGATGCCCCCATCCACACCACTCTAGATGCTGGTATACTCTCATCCTCATTCCCCCACCCATCTCCTTCCTCTATCATTGTTGACAATGGGAACATTCAATCAGATTTTAGTAGGTGATTCGGTCCTTTCTAGTCCTTTCCGCCTCCGATTCGTTCTCACAACCCCCAACATTATACAGAATATTTTATCTGTTTGTCAGTTTATTACTAACAGTTTTTGTACTATGTAGTTTGATCATTTTGCATTGTCTGCAAAAGATCTTGCCAGCTGAAGCCTCCTCGCCGATGCGCCAGCTCTGGCCCCCGTACACTCTGTGGCTTCCATTAGTTCCACTACTTCACCATCTTCGTCCCAGCCGCATGTGTTAGAACTGTATTAGGGTTCACCCTCTCATCCCTCTGTAATGGGCCTAGGCCCAACTATTCCTATTATAAATACATCTCCCAACCCCTGCTAGGGTTAGGGTTTCTCCCATTCTACATGGTATCACAGCTAGGGTTTCTAGTTTCCTCGTCTTCCCTCCCACCTCCAGCCGCCGCCAGCCTCCCCTGCCCCTGGTCGCGTCTCCCTTCCTCTGCCCTCCCCTCCCCGGCGCGCGGCACCCTTCTCCCGTCGCGGCGCCCCCAGCCGCCGGATCTCCGTGCAGCGCCTGCCCAGCCGCCGGCGTCTTTCTCCCCGCCGCCAAGCCAGAGGTCGCCGCCTCGTCCGCCCAGGATCGCGCCAAGGACATCCTGGTTGTCGTCTCTGGCCTCCTCTTTGGCTTCGGCTGCGGCACCCCCAGCCGCCGGCGTCTTTCTCCCTCCCTCCCCTCACAACCGCTGGATCCTTGTCCCCACGCCGGTGGCGGCCATGGACCCCCTTCGTGCCGCCCTCCAGGACGCCAGCGCCCACACATGCGCATGCGCGGCCGTCCTTGCCGCGGAGACGGCTGTCCATGCCAACGCTGGCGCAGATGCGCGCCTGGCCACGCACCCCGCCGCCAGCCGCACCGCGGCCGACCTCCTCCTTGCCACCGCTACTGGCCTCCTTGCGACCCCGGGCTCGCACACCACCGTCGGCCAGGGCGCAGTCGCCGTCGCGGCCCTGTCCACGGGCGCTGCTGCCGGTCTGGCAGACGGCCCAGGTGCGCGCGCCGCTGCCGACCAGCATCCCCGTGGGCCTCGCAGCGAACTCGTTGTTGGTAGGGCCCCCTACATCTCCTCGGGAACAGGGACGCTCGCGCCCTGCACCTCGATGCACAATTCCACCAGTTCTCCCAGGGGGATCTCGACGTGGGGGAGTACTGCCGCCAGATGAAGGGCCTGGCGGACTCCCTCCGTGATCTCGGCGAGCCGGTGGCGGACCGCACCTTGGTGATGAACCTCCAGCATGACCTCAGCCCCCGCTACGGTCACCTGAAGGCTCTCATCAAGAGGATCGTGCCCTTCCCCACCTTCCATGCGGTGCGGAATGAGCTTCTCCTCGAGGAGCTCACCATGACGCACGAGGCTCACCCGCAGGCCTCGGCCCTCTACAGCGCCACCACCGGTACCCAGGCGTCTTCCGGGGGGCAGGCCCCCCACACTTCGTCAACTGGGGCCCCGACTCGCCCCCCCCCCCCCCCCCGCCGCAACCCCTCGCCACGCCTCCACCACCGACGGCAACCGTCGCCCTCGCAAGGGCGGTCGTGGGGGTGGCAATTCCTCACGCGGAGGTACCACCGGCCGGGGCGGCAGCCAGAATTGGCCGTCATTCTACAACCCCTGGACCGGCACCATCTCCATGTGACCGGGTCAGACTCTCGATGCCTCTCGCCCTCCGGCGCCGGCTCTCCTGACCACGCCACCTGCCTACGACGTACCACCGTACGGCGTGCCACCGACAAACCCAGCACCACCTCCGCTCTAGCCTATGGGGACATCTACCACATCACCATGGTCCCCGTTGGCTGGAGGCTGGGACGCCAACGCCCTCGCCACTGCCTACAGCACCATGGCGTTGGCTCCACCATCCTCTGACTGGGTCATCGACTCCGGTGCCACCTACCACACCACTCCCACTACAGGCATGCTATCTCAGTCCTACCCACCTCCTTCCACACACGCTACATCGATCGTCGTTGGCAACGGATGCACTCTTCTAGTCACCTCAGTCGGCCTCGGTTCTTCCTGGACCGTTCTACCTCAACGACGTTCTCGTAGCCCCTCACATCACTCACAATCTCCTTTCTGTCTGTCGGTTCACCACCGACAATTCTTGTTCCATTGAGTTTGACCCCACTGGTTTTTCTGTTAAGGATCTGGCCACCAGGACCCCACTCGCCCGATGTGACAGCGTTGGGCCCCTCTACACACTCCGGGCGTCGTCCACCGGCGTGTCTTCACCTCTCGTCCTGGTCTCCACCGCCACCTCCACCACTTGGCATCGTTGTCTCAGCCACCCAGGACCTGACGTCATGACCAAGCTTTCCAGCACTTTAGATTCTTCTTGTAATGGGGGACATTTTGAGGGCCTCTGTCATGCTTGTCAGCTTGGCCGCCATACTCGTCTCCCTTTTACTACGTCTTCATCTAGGGCTGAGCAGGCTTTTGACCTGGTTCATTGTGACCTCTGGACCTCCCCTGTACTCAGTCTCTGGATACAAATACTATTTGGTGATTTTGGACAATTTTTCCCATTTTCTATGGACTTTTCCTCTCCGATTGAAGTCCGACATGTTTCCCACCCTCACTCACTTCTTCACCTGGGTCTCCACCCAGTTCTGTCGCCCCATCCATGCACTGCAGTGTGACAATGGCCGCGAGTTTGACAACCATGCCTCTCGGCCGTTCTTCCTCGCCAGTGGCATTCGGTTGCGTCACTCGTGCCCCTACACATCTGCCCAGAACGGTCGGGCGAACGCATGATTCGCACCATCACCAACATGATTCGTTGCCTTCTCTTCCAGGCGTCTCTTCCTGCCAGCTACTGGGCCGAGGCCCTTCACACAGACACCCACCTCCTCAACCGCCTCACCTCGAAGGCGGTGAGCCACCCCCTATATTTGCCCTGTACGGCACCGCCCCTTCCTACGCCCACCTCCGCGTATTTGGATGTGCCTGCTATCCCAACACTTCCGCTACTGCCCCTCATAAGTTGTCTCCACGCTCCACTCGCTGCCTCTTCCTTGGCTACTCCCCTGACCACAAGGGGTATCGCTGCCTTGAGCTCACATCCCATCGCATCATCATCTCTCGTCACGTCGTCTTCGACGAAGATGTGTTTCCCCTTGTCGGCTCATCCCCGCCCCCCGATCTTGACTCCCTCCTTGAGTCTGATCCGAGTACCCCTCCCTCCCAGGTACCTCGCCTCGCACCATTACCCGCACCTCGTGCCGCGTCACCGCCCTCTCGCGTGGCCACGTCGACCCCGCCTGCGCCTCGTACCACCCAAGCGACTCCGGCCCGACCACGCCATCGTCTACCACCGCCGTGGGACCGCTCCTCCCTCGACGCCCACGGATCCGAGCCCCTCAACGAATGCGCCCCGATTCGCCGACCCCGCCGTCGTCTACCATCGCCGCAGGCCGGCCACGCCCGTGGTCCCTGAGCCGACGGTGTACCACCCCGTCGCCATTCACCGCGCCCCAGGCACACTCACCCAATGGTGACTCGTTGTGCTGCCGGTGCCCTTCGGCCTGTCGACAGGCTGATCCTAGCCGCTGACACGTCCGCTACTCCACCGGGCGCCGGTCCCCTCCTCTGTCCGCACCGCCCTCGCCGACCCTCACTGTCGTCGGGCCATGGAGGAGGAATATGCGGCCCTGCTGGCCAACCACACCTGGGACCTGGTGCCTCGTCCTCCCGGCACTAATGTTGTCACTGGCAAGTGGCTATTTCGTCACAAGCTGACTTCAGATGGCTCCCTCGACCGCTACAAGCCCCACTGGATCCTTCGGGGTTTCACCCAGCACCCCGACGTGGACTACGACGAGACCTTCAGCCCCGTCGTCAAATTCAACACCGTCTGCGCCGTCCTCTCCCTCGCCCTCTCCCGAAACTGGCGATCCATCAACTCGACGTCAAGAACGCCTTCCTTCATGGTACTCTGACGGAGACTGTCTACTATAGCCAACCCACCGGCTTCATCGACGCCGCCAACCCGGACCTTGTCTGCTGGCTGAACCGCTCACTCTAAGGCCTCAAGCAGGCGCCGCGGGCCTGGTATAGCCGCTTCGCCACCTATCTGGCCTCCATCGGCTTCGTCAAGGCCAAGTCGAACACATCCCTCTTCATCTACCGGCGGGGCGAGGACATCGTCTACATCCTCCTCTACGTCGACGACATTGTCCTCATGGCATCCACCGCCGACCTCCTGCAGCGCACAATCATCGCCCTCCAGCGGGGTTTGCGATGAAGGACCTGGGGCCTCTCGATCACTTCCTCGGCATCACTGCCGAACGCTGGCCCAGGGTCTCTTCCTACATCAGCGTTAGTACGCCCTCGACATCCTGGAGCGGGCTGGCATGTCCGACTGCAAGCCCTGCTCCACACCTGTTGACACCCAGGCGAAGCTCTCTGAAGACGACGGCCCCCCGGTCATCGACGCGACGTCTTACCGGAGCTTGACATGCGCTCCCAGTACCTCACCTTCTCCCGGGCTGACTTCGCCTACGTCGTTCAGCAAGTGTGCCTCCATATGCACACACCACGGGCCCCACCTCACCGATCTCAAGCGGATTCTGCGCTACCTACGTGGCTCACTCGACTACGGTCTGCTCCTCCGAACATCCCCAACGTCGGAGCTCGTGGTCTACACCGACGCCGACTGGGTCGGCTGCCCTGACACACGCCGATCCACTTCCGGCTATGTCGTATTCCTGGGCGCCAACCTTGTCTCCTAAGCTGCCAAGCGGCAGCCCATCGTCTCCCGCTCCAGCGTAGAGGCTGAGTACCACGCCGTGGCCAACGGCGTGGCGGAGGCCTCTTGGATGCGCCAACTCTACCACGAGCTCCACAGCCCACTCCAGCGTGCCACCCTCGTCTACTACGACAACGTCAGTGCCGTCTACCTCTCCACCAATCTCGTGCAACATGAGCGCATGAAGCATGTGGAGATCGACCTGCACTTCGTCCGCGAGCGTGTCGCTGCAGGTGACGTTCGGGTTCTCAGCGTCCCCACCACGCTGCAGTTCACCGACATCTTCACCAAGGGGTTACCGACGAGTGTATTCCTAGACTTTCGGTCCAGTCTCATCATCTGTACAGGATAGCGTTGTGACTGCGAGGGGGGTGTTAGAACTGTATTAAGGTTCACCCTCTCGTCCCTCTGTAATGGGCCTAGGCCCAACTATTCCTATTATAAATACATCTCCCAACCCCTGCTAGGGTTAGGGTTTCTCCCATTCTACAGCATGCACCGACTATTGCCACTCCTTCCAACACTTGGCATCATCGAATTGGAGTCCCTTACCTAGCTCATCCTATTAGGTTATGCATGTTTTTATTTCATTCATTGTGACTTGTGGACCTCATCTATTATCAGTGTTTCAAGCTATAAGTATCAGTTTTACCGAGGCGGCGTGGCTTCGTCAGCTACTACAATAGCTGCACAGTCCGCTGACGGGAAGCACCTTGTCTACTGTGACAACATCAGCGACATGTACCTCTCCACCAACCCCGTCCAGCATCAGTGCATGAAGCATGTCGAGCTCGACCTCCACTTCGTTCGCGAACGTGTCGCCGTCGGGTCTCCTGGTCCTCCAAGCGACAGTCAGTCGTCTCCCGCTCCAGCACCGAGGCCGACTATTGCGTTGTGGCTAACAGCATCGCCAAGGCGGTGTGGCTTCGTCAGCTAATCCAGGAGCTGCACAATACGCTGACGCGAAGCACCCTTGTCTATTGTGACAACGTCAGCGCCATGTACCTATCCACCAACCCCGTCCATCATTAGCGCACGAAGCATGTAGAGCTCGACCTCCACTTCGTTTGCGAGTGTGTCGCCGTCGGGGATGTGCGAATTCTTCATTTCCCGACCACTTCTCAGGTCGTCGACATCTTAATCAAGGGCCTCCCTACGTCGATGTTTGAGGAGTTTCGGTCCAATCTCAACATCTGTCGTGGCTCGAGTTTCGACTACTGGGTGTTAGAGTTACTGTGTTTCTCCTGTCGTGGCTAGAGTTTCGACTGTGGGGGGAGTGTGAGTTCTTCATGTCCCGACAACTTCTCAGTTCGTTGACATCTTCACCAAGGGCATCCATAAGTGTTTGGGGAGTTTCGGTCCAGTCTCAACATCTGTCGTGGCTAGATTTTCAAATGCGGGGGTGTTAGAGTTACTATGTTTCTCCTATTGTAATGGGGTGTATTTGTGTAATGGGCGTAGGCTCAACTACTCTTATATAAATATCTCCCATGATGGATAGGTCTTGTGGTCTCTGTGGAGGATCGTTTTTGGACAGGTTAAGAAGGGGCTCAACTCTCTCATTGCTTTGGGAGCATGGATTATTTGGACTCATCGAAACAGATGTATTTTGACGGATGGACCCCCAATGTCTGTCTAGCTCTTCGGTTAGCTAGGGATGAGAGAATGATGTGGGAGATGGTTGGGGCTAAGTGCCTCTCCTACCTGGCAGCCTCAATCCCTGAGGATTAGTCTGGATAAGGGTGGGCCGCTTTTTGTTGGTAGATTTTTTGTTTAGATGGATGAATGGATCTTCTCAGGTTGCTGAGTTTTAGACCTCGGTAAGGAAGTCCTTGCTCGGGGTCTATTTTTAGACCTTGCTTTACCTTCTTAATATAATGAGACACAGTTCTCCTGTGTTTTTCGGGAAAAAAATACCATGCAAATCAAAAGACAATAGTATTGCAATCAAAGAGATGCACAAACCTGAACGGACTTGAGCATAGCTGAAGTATCTGCTGGTGCTCAGTTTTATATACCACTGGATTCGAAAGGGACCAATAAGCCATCAATGTTCTAGTTGTGAGTAGGTCCAGCGCAGACCTTACATTGGGCACTTGTTTAGATCTCAACGAAGATATGAGGGATAGAGCTCTGAATGATATAGTTTCAGAATTAAGAACCATAAACGATACAGATCAGAATAGAAATGCATCAGTAAATGTTTACGCACCCGCCAAGGTAGGCAAGTACAGGATTAAGCAAGATTCCACAATCAGTAGTTGTGATAGATGGATAAACAAAACTTCTTATGAAGGCAGTAAGCGCCTCAACTGCAACTGACAGAACCCTGCAGCATATATATACACACACACAATAAAACGTTAGTGAATAACATCAATTGGACGAAAACTAAAATTGTTAGAATGAGGCCATATATGTGATGTCCAATGCAATTTTGTCTTGTGAGATCATTCATTTGCCTTCTTGTGCAACTTTTTTTTCTCGAACACGCAGGAGAGCTGTGTATTTTTGTGTTAAGAAGATGAAAAGGGTAGAGAACCCCAAAAAACAGGTTACAAAAGGAAAAGGAAAAACGAAAACCAACACACTCACAAACCCTGACCAAAACAAACAAACATGACCCTGGCCAAGCTAGATGATTACTCGCCAGCAAGCTGACCAGTCAGCATCACTGCCTATTGTTTAAGCTGATTACGTAATATAGGGGTAAATAAAGTGGCATCAAGAAACTAGACATTAGTATGGGCATCCAAAAAGATTAAAAAATTGCATTGCTCAAGAAAAAAATTAGGGCTAATACCCTATGAATTAGTAGAGTAAAAACATGTGATGGTGCTCCTGCAGTCCACATGCACCCAATAAAACTCACCGCAATTCTGATGCCCAATCCTGTATATGACGAAGGTAAGATTCAGGATTTCCAGTAAAAGGACCCGCCCATAGCAAAAGAACATCAAACACCTGGTCTTCCAGCTCCTGCATACATGATCATGTATAATAGAAAGACACATCACTCTCAACGCTATCAAATACCAATAACTACTTTACAAAAAAATTAGAAAGTATCTCTAATACCTCTTTTGGCATGGATGCTAGAAGAGAAGCTAATAGCAACCAACCAGCTTCACGCTCTGCAATAGCAGCCACTGGATTTCGACTGAAACCATTCAGCATTTTTTTGGATAATTCAAGTACAGACTTGGGCAGCCTGAGTAATATTCAACATGCAAAATAAGCCAGCAGTACATGACGGTCAAATCGTTCGAAAAAATAGGACCAATTACTCCTGTGGCACCGAATACAACATAAACTCCCTATTTGTTATCACCTGTATCAATGACACCGGGGGTGACAAACAGGGAATTCAGCACACTGGTGATAGCAATTTGGAATTCAGGGATTATTCAGATGCACAAGAGAAAATGCCAAAGAGGAAGTGTTAGACATGTGTGTACTGTAATGGGCTTAGGCCCATCCCATATATGTTTCTAACTAATACAAAATCCCAAACATAGTTAGGGTCAGGGGTTTCTATTCTATTCAACATGTATCAAGCCACTCTCTCTTCTCCCTCTTCCCGTCCTAGCCGCCAGCTGCCTCCCTCCGGTCGGCCACCCCACGCACCATGGACAACCTTGAGCCAGCCACCTCCCACCCCCCCTGTGTGGGCAGCGCTCTCTCCCGCCGCGCCTACCGCCGCCATTCTCCCCATCATCGCGTGGGCGGTGCTCTCCCCTGCCACGCTCGCGGCGGCCTCGCCTACCGCGCACACGGCCACCGCTGGTCCACCTCCCTTCCCCGATTTGGAGTTGACCGCCTCCTTCACTCCGGCGTGAGCGTCCCTCTCCTCTTCCACGCCTCCCTCAATCATCCCACTTCTTTCTTTGCCCTCTTCGGCACCACGACTTCCTACGCACCTCTGCGTCTTTCATTGTGTCTGCTATCCTAACACCTCCGCCACCGCTCCCCACAAACTTTCGCCCAATCCACTCGCTGCATTTTCCTCGGGTACTCCTCAGACCACAGGGGGTCCAGATGCCTCGATCTTCTCACCCATTGCATCATCATCTCTCAACATGTTTTCATTGAGGATGCTTTTCCCCTTGAAGGCTCATCCCCACCTCCCGACATCAACTCTCTCCTTCATGTTGATCTCGTCGACGTACTTCCTATTCCCCTACCCCCCGATCACGGTGGCCTCTTCCACGCCATGTGTGGCCCCATCGCCATCAACCGTGCCACGCGTGGCCCCGTCACCTCTGCTTGCGCCATGTGCGGCTCCATCACCTCCGCCCGATCATGCGCGGCCCTGTCTCTTCGACCACCTTTGGCTCACTCCGTCGATCCCACCCGCTTCTATCAACAGCGTGTGTGCTCCGGTCCACCGGTCCCCTCCAAGGCGTCGCCCCATGCCCGAACCGCTCCCATGATGAGCCGCTGGTGCACCATTCGGTCGCCATCCACCGCGACCAAGCCACATGCATGCACCTAATGGTCACATGCCGATCGGCCGGTGTTATCCGGCCAGTTGATCGGCTGGTGCTCACAGGAATACATCATGCTACTCATATCTGCTGTAGGAAATTCCTTTGTCATGGTATCGACAAGTCGACATAGTACTAAACTACTAAAGCATGATTCTGGGGTATAAAATTTGGTCAAACATATATTTTTTTAGTATGTGCAATTTCTATAATTGACTAGTTCTGCTAGGCTGCCAGCATCACTTAATAAATTTTCTTAGCATTTCGTAAATTCTGGAAATATACTTCCAAGATGCATTGCAGGCATGTCTGGAATGCACATGCTTAAAGTTTATGGGATGGAAATAATTAAACTTCGTTAATAGGGATAAACAAGGAAAGTATGTTGAAGTATAGTGAGGTGAACCTCGCAGGATAACCAAGAAGCAACTTTGGTGATATTGCAACAAGAGCAGCTAACACAGTGGCCTGTCCATGTAGTGAGTCGAGCTCAAGGTTCAAACTTTTGCCCTGTTATTACAACCAAATTTATCAAGAAGGTAAAGTTTAAAGCAAGCTGTATGAAAAATGTTATGGTAAAATACAGCAAGAAGAGGCAAACAACCACATAGGAATTGTAAGTACAGAACTAGACCAATAAACTTTTGCAATAACCTCCCATGGAGTAACTTGAGAACAAGACAACAATACAAGGAGAAAATTGGAATTTTGCCCTCATGGCAAGTAGGCTTCGCTCGAATGCCATCAAAGTTGTAGGCTTCGCCAAAATGCCCTTATGAAATGAGTCCCATCTGAAATGCCATTTTGACATTTCAGCACTCTTAATTATTTTCATCCAAATAACCAGAGTTAGAATGACATTTTTACCCTTGTCATATTTTACCTTCATCCTCATCTCTTCATCCTCGTTTCTCTCACATGTTAGTGCCATTTGTCTCACTTGGAAAGGAGTCGGACGCCCCTACAGCAGGCTTCGCCACCCACCAGCGCCATGCCTAGGCACCCCCCCCCCACCCACCCACCCGCCACAAGCCACCATCGCCCCTTGTCGGCTGCTCCAAGCCGGTGACCGGGGCTCGGTCCCCACACCCCTAGCCTGAGTGTGCCACCAGGCGAACAATGCCACCCCAAGCCCCCAGCCTCCTGTCCAAGGCGAAATCCAGCACTAGCTGCTACAATGTCAGATTTGCGACACTTCTTCACCTTCCAAGGTTACAATTCACCCGCCGCGTGCTGAAGGAGTCGTCCCCGAGGCGGTCGCACGACATTCAAACGCCCGTGCTAGGTGCATGGCCGTCTAGAGGTCCTGTGGATCGCGGAGCTCGACGTCGACCTTTATGTGATCCGGAAGTCATCCCACGAAGAGTTCTGCCTTCTGGGACGCCGAGAGGTTCCGTGCATGACACAGTACCTCATTAAATCTTTCGGTGTAATCATGCACCATCGATGTCAATGGAAGTCGGGCAAGCTCGGCCAGCCTGGTCCCGCGTACCGCCGGTCCAAAACGCAGGGTGCAGAGCTCGCGGAAGCGTCCCCACTCTGGCATGCCCTCGTGCTGCTCGAGGGCGTAGTACCATGTTTAGGCAGCCCCAGTAAGCGTCCCACTCTGCCGTTCCCACCAGATTTGCGACAGTTCTTCACCTTCCAAGGTGACAACTCATGGCAGCAAGGATGGCTGGTGTTGGAGTCTTGTTGGCCAGATTTGGTGGGAACGGCAGGACATGCTCTGGTCGTGGCTTCAAGCAGAAGGCGACTTGGTGTCTGTTGAAAGCTTGGAGCAGATAGAGCCTAGTCCAGGTGTCCAGCACTAGTTTGGGGCGTCGATGATTGGAGCAGTGGCACCAGCGTCGGGTCGTCGAGAGCCCCAGACCCAGACGGAACAGGCACAAACCACACAAACGGCATGAACAGACGACAGATGAGGTGAATGTAAAACATCACAGGGGCAAGAGCATCATTACAGGCCCTGTTATTTGGATGAACAAAATTAAAAGAGTGCTGAAATCTCGAAATGGCATTTTAGAGGGGCTCCTTTCATAAGGGCACTGGAGCATAAGCCCACGACTTTGATGGCATTCAGGCGAAACCCACTTGCCATGATGGCAAAATTCCAATTTTCACAAAGTACAAGATCATGTCTATTATTTCTGCATGTACTGCACACAGCTTTTTTCCTTATATGCAGAAGACCTGCACATCATTGCATTAGGAAGAAAAATAACAAACTACAATGGTAGTTCAAATACACCCATCGCCACTACTGTACACATTTTGGCTGGTACTTTTGTACGGCCAGTACATATCGTGCACCAATTTTCCTATTTTGGAGACAACAAACATGATTGTGAAGCACCATAAGATGCAGTTACTAAGAATTTTAACTCGTTCTAGCTTGAACTGCAAAAGTTTGTTCTAGCATCAGGGGCTAACCATAAACTAGACCATAAGGAGCTATGTATCCTCCCGAATTCTTAATAAAGCAAATAAAACCACTTGACTCTAGTGTTTGTGGTTCTTTGTTTTTCTTCTTGTTCTAGCCTCACATGGGCTTAGCTAAAGTGTTTTCCGTTTGCTTTGCCATGTTTTTTTTGTGTGTTTTAATAAATTCTAACAGTGGGTGCTTCCCCTGCTGTTTTTCCTGGTTCAAAAGAACACTTGACAAAAAATATGTAAACAAAGAATGTTTATTTTAGTTTGATCCCCTCTGTAATTCTAGCCAAGCCCAGCCACTAAGGGTGTGTTTGGAAGCAAAGTATTTCAAAACCATGGTTTTGGAATACTACAGTTTTAAGATGTCATGACACAACCGTAGTATTTTTTACATCACTCTTAGCCATACGTGTTTAGAGATAGTATCTCAAACCATGGTATTTAGTATACATGTGCAAGGCTAGTTATTGACAAAAACTTTGGGTTGGAGTGGAGTTTTCAAATACTCCAAAAATACCATGGTATCTACAAAACCATGGTATTCAAAATCGAGTTTTTTACCATGTAGCCAAACACCTCTTGGTAAACAATACTATCGTATTCTCCAATGCCATGGTTTTACCTCAAAACTCCAAAAATACTTTACTTCCAAACACCCCCTGACTTGCAGTGATTAACTTCGGCCATTTCAAGATCCATGAGTAATTTTAATAAATTCTGCAAAATCTATCCAATCATGTTGTGCCTCGATATATCCCCAATACAAGCTTCAACACAGCGAAGATTTACCAGAGTATAGACATTAGCCACCATAGGGAATTAGGGATAGTCATGTCAGTGATAGGAAGTAATATACCTTATCAAATGATACAGTCTCTCGTAGAGCTTGCAATGTTGTAAGACCATATGAAACTAAACCACCTACACAAGTAGGATCAACCTCTGCTAAAGCACGCAATGTTAAAGCTGCCTCCACACGAACCTATACATGGTCAAAATTAGATATCAGGGCCACTTACCAGCTTGATACAACAAAATGATAACATGATTAAAAATAGATGTGACATGTAGCCAGTTTCATGTTTGCATTTCATTAATGCACAATGTGAACAGCCTAGGGACATCAACATCAAGCTACAATAAAAATGATTACCAATGCATCCAACTGTCAAGTCATTAGCATGAAAGCGAGGTAGCATGTTGCAGACGCCTGCTTGGGGAAGAAGTATCAGCACAAGAAGGATCAGGCATCCACTAGTTGCTAGGAGAGTTTTTTCGAGTTTTGGTTTTGGATTGCTTTGGTTAGCATTTTGTTAGCAAGTTTGTTAGGGTCAGCTCTATATGTATGAGACAGACAGAACAATTGGGATTAAACAAGAATAAACCAAAGAAAATCAGATCCTCCACACAGAGGGCAAGTTCAGTTTATCCTTGCCATTCCCATATATCACTACTCGTCTACTCACCAATCCAGCCATGTCAAGCATTCAGTTTGCCTCCGCACCCACTAAGATCAGGTGCACAGCAAGTGTTCCTTTGTAGAGGTATTATGAGACGCTTTAAGATATTAAATAAACTGTGTATCTAGTGGGTCTAAACTATGGGTTTTCTCTACAGGAAACAGGGTCATATGGTTGTACACTATGTAATGCAGTCAGAATACCAAATGCAAGGATGTATGTTGGGGCGAAGGCGTAGACGCTACCCTCCGCTCGATGCCTTCGCCAGTCTTCGCTGCACCAACGGAGACGACGACTGACGGACTGCACCCTTCGTCCGACGCAACTAAAGGACGAAGACGCATGGCGAGGCCGCTCCTTTCCACGGGGTCGTCCAGCGTGAGAGCCCACGTACAATCCGGCCCGTCATAACGGGCCCCGCACTGTTGTTGCGCATTACGGGCCTAAATTGTAAAGGTTTTTTTATTATTACAGTCTGTAACCCTGCTTTAATGGGAATATTCCGGGAGAACCTAGGCTCCTGAGGGCACATGTGTCCTTAATCCTTGACGCTGGGCACTCAGGCACCTATAAATACCCCCGCACAGTGCCCATGAGGGGCTAGGTTAACAGAGCTGTTGCCATCTCAAGTGGTAGCCCCGTTTACACCGCTTTCACCCCCCCCCCCCGTTGGATCAACTTGTGCAGGAGAGCAAGTTTCAACATTTGGCACCCACCGTTCGTGCTACGAAAACACCACCCGCGATGGCACCCAAGAGAACCTCGTCGAAGGCTGACGAAGCCGCGAAGGCGGCACTGCCGGCCGAGAAAAAGGGCAAGGCCCTCGTCGACAACACTCTCCAAGAGCCCTGCGAAGACGACGCAAACAGCAAGAAGCAGCGCAATGAACAACCCACTACCGAAGGAAGCCTCCGCACCTGCAGCTCCGGGGGACCACAGCAGCCTCCCCCAGGCTTCGCTCCACCAGAGGGCGCGGACGCCACCGAGGACGGCGAAGTCATTGGCGTTTCGGCCGAAGAGCAGCTACAGTTGCGCGCCCTGCGCATCAAGAACCGCAACCTCCAAAAGCAAAAGGAGATCGTCGAGGCCAAGCGCCAACGTGTGTCCGCACAAGCCAAGGTGCGACAGATGATACGCGACGAAGAGCAGAAGGCACAGGAGCTTGAACAAGAGATCGCGCTCATGCAGAGCGAAGGCCAACTCGGCCTGCAACACGGCCCACCCCTCCAACAGCGCGCACAAATCGAAGACCTGTTCATCCCTCGGCGCGGACACACCATCCCTCACGCCACGGCTTTCCAAGGCGTCAACTACCTTGACGAGCGAAGTCCCCTGGCACCTCACCTGCAAGTGACACCATGGCCCGCCAACTTCAGGGCAGGGACCTATCCCAAGTACAACGGCAGCACTGATCCAGCACAGTACATCATGAGCTATCAAGTCGCCGTTGCATCATCCGGAGGGGACGACGCCACGATGGCCAAGTCATTCATCATTGCCCTCGAAGGCCCAGCCCTCACCTGGTACACCAGGTTGCCCCCATTGTCCATCGACTCCTGGAGAAGTCTCCGGGACAAATTCTTGCTCAACTTCCAAGGGTACCGCCCAGACACCGACGCCTTGGCTGAACTCTCACTCTGCAAGCAGCTGGAACGAGAGACTCTGCGGGAGTATTACCGCAAGTTCCTGACCCTCAAGTCACAACTGCCTTCGGTCGATGACCAGATCGCCATCCACTACACCATCAGTGGCCTTCGGGTCGGCGTCCTTACAGCCACTGCATCAGGGACCCGCCCAGGAACCTCCAGGAGCTGTATCAGCTGTTTGAGAAATATGCTAGATCCGAAGAGCTCCACCAGCGCAAAGTCGAGTCTCAGAGGAAGCCCAAAGACCCTCCGCAGTCCAGCCGCACTTGGACGAGGCCCTCGCAGACAGACTCCGGCCGGGACGGCCGCAATCAGCAGCAGGTGCACAACATCGCCAACCAGCCACCCGCTGGTGAGGCCCCTCGCCGCCAGGAGTATCCCCCCCAGGGCCGAGGAAATGGAACTCGCGGTCGAGGACGGGGGCGTGCGCAACAGCCACGCAGATTTTACTGCCTGTTCCACGGCGAAGACTGCGCGCATCCCACAAGGGACTGCCCAGAGACGAAGGCCACCAGAGACAGAATGGCACGGGCACAACTAGCCGACAACCCTAGAATTGTCGCGCACGCATATCAGCAACCCCCTCAGCCATACAACCACGGCCCCGCTCCGCCTCCACCGCACCACGCATACCAACTCCACCAGGAGGTACAAATCGTACCTCCCCCACCCCCACCCCCACACCATCAACAGCAAAACATCCACCACCCCAACCACCCCCAAGCCCCAAAGCAAGAGGACTTCACCGATCAACCGTATCGCGGAGTCATTCATATGATTACTGGGGGGTCCAGCGCCGACTTCGACACAAAGCGGCAAAAGAGGGACCATTACCGCAGCATCAACCACGTCGCCGTCACCGGCCCGGTCGTGCAGACAAAGTGGTCCCACGTGCCATTGACCTTCGACGCCCGAGACGTCGATCTGCGCAGCGCCTCCCACATCGATGTCATGGTCATCAACTACAGCGTGGCAGGCTGGGACTTGCACAAAGTCTTGGTCGACAATGGCAGCCAGGCAGACATCATTTTCCTCCATGCCTTCAATAGCATGGGCATAAGTCACAGCCTGCTCAAGCCCTCGGACAACCCCCTGTACGGCTTCGGCGGCAAGGGCACCTTTCCCGTCGGCAAAATAGAGTTGCCCCTCTCCTTCGGTGTAGCACCCAATGCCCGAAGTGAGCAAGTCACGTTCGACATCGTCGACATGGTGTACCCGTACAACGCCATAATGGGCCGGGGCTCCATCAACAAGTTTGAGGCAGCTATCCACGGACTTTACCTGTGCATGAAGATCCCAGGTCCGCAAGGCGCCATCACAGTTTACGGCAACCAGCAGGTTACGCGTAACATAGAAAGAGACTTCGTCCCCGGACAAAGAAACGTACACTGCCTCACGGCACAACGCGAAGTCCCCGGGTCTGCCAATCCAACCGCCAAAGAGCATGAATTGCCGCTTCGGAGTCCCGTCCGAACTCACAGTCGACAACGGCAAGCAGTTCGACAACCAAGACTTCAAAGATTTCTGCTTCTCCATCGGCACCAAGCTTGCCTTCGCCTCCGTGTACCACCCCCAATCCAACGGAGTCGTGGAGCGCGCCAACAGCAAAATTTTCACAGCCGTCAAGAAAATGCTCCTCGACGACAAAAAAGGCAAGTGGCCCGACCTGTTACCCGAAGTGGTCTGGGCGCTGAACACAACAGAGTGCAGGGCGACTGGGTTCACCCCTTTCCGCCTTCTATACGGATCGGAGGCTATGACTCCGCAAGAAATAAAACATGGGTCACCTCGGACAGCCGCGTCGGCCGTCCCCGACGTAGACGAGCCGACTTCGAAGGACCTCATCGACGGAGACCGCGTCTTCGCCCTACAGGCTCTAAACAAATACCAAGCTCAGACAAAAGCATGGCGCGACCACACAGTCATCCCGAGGGAGTTCAACGAAGGAGACCTCGTACTCGTCCGGACAGCTCGGACAGAGTCCCGGGGCAAGTTGGAGCCGAAGTGGGAGGGCCCTTTCATCGTCAAGACGAAGGCGTCCCCCAGCGCGTACAGGCTCACAACTCCATCCGGCGAAGACTTAGAACATTCTTGGAACATTGATGATCTTCGCAAATTTTTTGTTTAACTCCTCAGGGCCACTTCGCCCTTGTAATCCGTAGAACAGTTTTAAGCCGGTCCGCACTCTTTTCCTCCCGGGGGGTGAGGTTTTTAACGAGGCGGAGCCATGTAATATACACGCGAAAAATCCCCCGCAAAAACTACGTCGAAAAAGACCGCATCAACGGTCTTCGACATTCGACCGACACAAAAGTCACCGCGAGGGGCAGCGATGGCTACCCTCGCGTGCGACAGTCCGCGCAAAAGTCGCTTAAGGGTGCAGCCGGACTAGCACAACAAGTGCGTAAATTCGAAGCCTTCTCAAAAAGACTATCCGTGCAAAAGTCGCCTAAGGGTGCAGCCGGACTAGCACAACAAGTGCGTAAATTCGAAGTCTTCTCAAAAAGACTATCCGTGCAAAAGTCGCCTAAGGGTGCAGCCGGACTAGCACAACAAGTGCGTAAATTCGAAGTCTTCTCAAAAAGACTATCCGTGCAAAAGTCGCCTACGGGTGCAGCCGGACTAGCACAACAAGTGCGCAAATTCCAAGCCTTCTCCAAAAGGCTACCCATGCAAAAGTCGCCTAAGGGTGCCGCCGGACTAGCATAACGAGTGTAAAAATCGAAGGCGCATTGCATCAGTCCGAAAGTCTACAGGCGCAGCCGGACCGACACAATAATGTACCAGACCGGGTGCGCAACACCTTACGAACACACCCAGATGCGCGAAGGCAGTCAACCTTATCATACAAACTACAGTTACACGTGTACAGCGAGGGCATCACACCTTACATAGGCTCAACCTTCGGAATGATCCCCATCTCCCTATAGTTAAATAGCATTATCCTCAGCTCCTCACCCTCAAAAAGCCTCCGCAACTCCCCCTCACCCATACTCGCCCCAACCGGCGAGGACAACAATTCCTGCCTACCAGCCCTGCCCACACGAAGACGACCACCATCAAACCCGCCCACTCTACGCTTCGCCACCGCCCTTCGCCGCCTACGCCCAATACTCGGACCAGGCAAAATCTCAGCATCCGTAACACGCGGAGAAGCCTCCGCCTCAGCCACATCCAAGGCCGCAAAATAATCTAAGCCTTCATCCGAAGACTCTTCCGTCCACAAAACCGAACTCCCAGAGTCGTCAAACTCAGAAAACTTAGACGTAGACCCATCCGATTCATTTCCGGCGACCACGGTTGAAGCCGCCACAAAATTAGCAGTACCGGTTGCGTGCGCATGCCCAAATCCTGAACCTGCGCAGCAACCAAGGTTCAGTAACACAGACAAAATTCTCTAACCACCCCATACACACTAAGCCACCTGCGAAGACCCAGCAGCCGCGACGGGATCTTCCGCCGCAAGCTCCGTCGCCGCCTTCGGGGGATCCTCCGCCATCGGTACGGTGGCGGCCGGCGAGTCTCCACCAGACACAGTAGACGCAGGGGCAGTGTGGGAGCCTTCACCAGTTTCCGGGGGCGGCGCTGGGTAGACCTCAGCCTCGACCATCACCGGGTCGGCCTCCGCTTCGGGCAGCACGCTGTTCAGACGCCCGAAGTCCTCCACCTCCTCAGCACGCGCCATCTGCAGCGCAGCGTACCGATTCAGCACACCAGCGTACACCCACATTCCACAACACAAAACGAAACACAAACTTTACCTGATCCCTCGCCCGGTCAGCCCGTTCCCTAACCGCCTCCCGACCGTGGGGGCCCCACATCCGGTCGAAGAGGGCCCCCCCGGCGTCCTTCACCACAGGGTCTTCGACCTTAAAAATATCGCGCCCAAAATCTTCATCGGATCGGTCGAAGACCTCATAGTGACTTCACCCTTCGCGGGACAGCGCATTCACAGCCCCCTCGCAGGTGACGAGGGAGGCAAACGACATGAAGCCCGCCACGATGGTCAGGAACGCCTGCAACTCCTCTTGCAGCCATTCGAGGCACCGAAGGCCCGCCTCTCGGTCGGGCACCTCGAAGTCAGCAGTTCGCGCACCCAGCTCGCGGTATGAGTCCACGAGCTGTTTGCGCGTCCACTCAACCTCCACGCGAGTAGAAGCCTCAGCCCTCTCCACGCGGGCCTGTAGAGCGTTGATCCGCGCCTCCCACTCCTCGGCGCGCTGGCTGGCAAGACTCTCCTCCGCCCTCGCCAATTTGGCCTCCGCCTGCGCCGTCTGCGCCTTGGTGATGGCCTGATTGGCCTCCTTTCGTTCCTCCACCAGCTGGCGCCGGAGGTCAGTCCTCTCGCTCTCCAGGGCGGCCACCTTTTCCGCCAGCCTGCGGTTTTTGCTCTCCACAGCCGACTTTTCACGAACGGCGTCCACATGCTGCGCCCGAAGTCTCTCGACCTCGGCATCCACGCCCGCCGTAAGGGCACCTGACGCCACGCGGTCGGCGAAGTCGGCCGCCTAACAGACGCGCATCAGTACACAATCACCATGAAAGCGGCCCACAACGAAGCCTACCTCAACTTACTTGATTCAGCTGCAGTGACGCTTCCCGCAGCCGGCGGGACACAGTGCCCGCCTCTTCTTTGACGGCAGTGGCCGCCGACACCTCGCCGCCAGCGCTGAAAGTGCCACCCTTCATCCCAAAAACCGCGGCAGACGCCATAGCCGCCACCGCAGGAGAGACGGCAACAAGTTGCCCTTCGCCCGACCCTGCAACGTATCACCGGTCAAAAAAAACAACCTTACCGGCGAGATAGTCGTCCACGCAAACGTCTGTGCCGAAGTCGGCAAGACGCTTCCCCGGCGAAGGCAGCTCCCGGGCCTTCGTGGCTCCCTCCGGGGCGGACTTGGTCCCGCCAGCGCCGGCCGCCTTCGCGCTCTCCGGCAACTTGCCAGATCCAGGCGCGGCCGCCTTCGCAGCCAGCGAAGGCTGCTACCGCCGGGGACGGCAGCCTTCGCGCCCCCCCCCCCCCCCCCCGCGCCCTCTTCGGCCTGGCCTCAGGGAGCCGGACGACCGCCCGGCGCTTCTGCGCAGCCTCCTGCCGATCCTTGTTCATCACTGCCGACACAACAGCAGCAACATTCCACCCGTAAGGGAAAATCTTCAATCCACGAGCTATACGAGACGTAGACATGTCTTCGCCCTCTGCCCAGGGGATCGGAAGATTCTTTGGCCACCGACCCCCGGTAACCTCCAGCATTCGCGCCGATGACTCCCGGAGCTCGTGCGAAGACATCCTCCCCCCGGGGGCCGCGCATGTCTCCATCAACTCCACAACAAAATTATCAGACACCCTCTTTTTTCCCACCACGGTACCTAATTTTCTCTTCTTAGCGACCGGGGCGGCCTCCTGCGATGGCCCTTCCTCGGTACCGCCCATCAGTTTCTTCCCGCGGCGGTCGGCGATGTCTTCCCCGGGGTAACCGCCGTAAGGCAAGCGGTTCAACTCGAAGACCCGATTCAGCCTGTCATTGGCCCCGCGGATATCCCAGCTCCGCAGACCCTCCGTCTTCGGCACGTACCGCCCCACGATCCTCGCCGCGCTGTCCTCCGCTTCACGCACAAACGCGGCGGGATCTCGGCCATGCAGATCCAGTGCGAAGGCAGGACTCCGCACCAGTATCCCGCCACGGGAGGGCATCTGGCGAGGGCATACTTCGCCCAGCGCCAAGCCACGCGCCAAGGGCCATACCCCATACCCCACAAATTCCTCAACGAGGTCGCGTCCGCTGCTCATGCGGGCCGCGCACCGAAGAGCCCCCTCGTTTTCATCCTCCTCCGCTACCTCAAACTGCGGATACGCCGCGTAGTAATGCGAACACATAACGGCCACGGGAAGCCCTGGTTGGCCTTCGACTGTGCCTTCGGCAACGTAGAACCAAAATTCCCACCAGTTGCCCCACTTATTGCGGGCGCAGGGAACCAACTCCACGACTTCCATCGAAGTCTTGCCGGTCTTCGGCGTAAATGTGCAAGATCCAAATTGAGCAATCTTATTTCCAATTTTCCTTTTCTGCCAATGCAGACAATAGTGCTTCGCGAAGACTTCGACCGATGGCTGCCCGCCGTACGAAGTCGTCGCCCAGACATACTTTGCCAGGGCCACCACGGCATTCGGTGTCAACTGGTGGACTTAGACTTCGAATCTGCGCAGGACTTCTCCCACAAATCGATGCGCGGGCAGACGAAGGCCAGCGGCGAAAAAAGCCTCGAAGACGACCAGCTCGCCTTCCGGCTCGGGGATCTCCTCTGCCCCCGGCACACGCGCCACTCCGCCGCCAAAATACCCAAGCTGTTGCATGTCATGCACGCGGACCGAGGACATCCGTGACACGCCGAATTCCACTGTGTCCCCGGGACGCAACTCCTCCGCCGCCACATTGCTCAGCGTCTCCTCGGACGATTCGCCGGCCGGCGGCGTATCAGCAGCAGAAGAGGAAGAGGACGGCATGGCTACGTACCGTCGGCGGCGGCGGGCGATCTGCTTCACACGGGCCAGATCTCCGGCGAGCAGGAGCAAGGAGGGCAGACGAGCAAGCGGGCGGTTTGAAAAGGAGGTTACGGTTTCCGCGGCGCGCGGAGAGATAAAGTTCAAAAGGCGCCGTCTCCCGCCCCCTTTTATACACAGGACGCGGCGCTTCGGGAAACCCGCAATCCAACAGTGCGGCGTCAATCAACAGTCATGTCAAAAACCCCCGAGGAACCACTTCGAGCGAGGGCAGCGTCTCCACCATCTAGCGACGTCTTCGGCACCAGATGACTTGGTCGAACTGGTCCCTCGGAGGGCAAATGTTGGGGCGAAGGCATAGACGCTACCCTCCGCTCGATGCCTTCGCAAGTCTTCGCTGCACCAACGGAGACGACGACTGACGGACTGCACCCTTCGTCCGACGCAACTAAAGGACGAAGACGCATGGCGAGGCCGCTCCTTCCCGCGGGGTCGTCCAGCGTGAGAGCCCACGTACAATCCAGCCCGTCATAACGGGCCCCGCGCTGTTGTTGCGCATTACGGGCCTAAATTGTAAAGGTTTTTATATTATTACAGTCTGTAACCCTGCTTTAATGGGAATATTCCGGGAGAACCTAGGCTCCTGAGGGCACATGCGTCCTTAATCCTTGACGCTGGGCACTCAGGCACCTATAAATACCCCCGCACAGTGCCCATGAGGGGCTAGGTTAACAGAGCTATTGCCATCTCAAGTGGTAGCCCCGTTTACACCGCTTTCACCCCCCCCCCCCCCGTTGGATCAACTTGCGCAGGAGAGCAAGTTCCAACAATGTATTTGTATAATCTTGTCACCATCAGCAATTTATTGCTCCCACCAGTTATAACCGGTGCCCTCCTAGAACGTGCAGACTTATATTTTAATTTGACCAGTAACTTCTTTAAGGGTAGTTAGATGGCCAATAGAAAATGGCATGCCTAGATTTGTCTAGGACACGTAAAATATATTCTATTTTTTATCAGGTACAAATGTATTATAAGAGAAATAGGTGACCAGCATAATAATTTCGAGCCCATGCATCTTCAACAAGACACTTGTGGCTGAAGGGAGTATTAAGTATTTCCTTGTCATTCAAAGAATAAAATGTATTCAATGTAGATTGTGGCAATTAGTCAAGTTTTTCATATGCCTATGAAATTACTCCCTTCATTTTTTATATTCCACAAGTTTCACCAAAATGTTGTTTGCAAATACTTTTCAAAGCGCAGTTTTAAATACACATTTTCTATAATTGCCCCTGCAGACTAGCCTAACTCAGCACCTCACCAACCAACATCAATGAAAAATTGACTTTCTTGTATTGTGGTGGCATGTTTTTTTTCTTGAACATGCAAGAGCTGCATATCCTTAAATTGTGAAGAAAAAAGTAGAGAAACTGTAACAAAACACACATCAACACCCCACTTCACTCAAACAACTAGATCGCCAATATTATTACACAACTACTTCCTAGTACTGTGATGGCATGTTCCAAGCCAGGAAATTGAACTTCTCATCATGCGCCGTCTTAGCTGTTTTCTTGATTTGGGAGAAAATGCAATAGGTGATCTTGATTTGGGAGATATTTAGGGTATCTAGTATCTAGTATCTATATAGCTGCAGCAGCAGCTTAGCTATCTAATGGAGCTTATTTCCTTTCAAGTTTGAACTATATTTTCTTGCTATTTGTTTTCCAATTTGAACTATATGGCTGTTATGACTTATGAGTTTATGACTTATCACTTATGTGGCCGATTTGGTTCAGTTTGAGGCTTCAAATGAGGTAAGACTTTGTTTATTTCAGTTTCGTTCAATTTCAGGCTTCAAATGAGGTAAAACATGCTCTTTCTTCATATATAAATGCTACATTGTCTATATGAAGTCATTATATAGGCAAAACAGGCACTATATTGGCAAGTCGACGACTAGTCGACTGACTTATCGACTAGTCACCAAGTCGGTACCTTTTCGACTCGACTTATCGACTTGAAAACCTTGGCCATCTATAACAGAATGTGCTTTACGTGCTGTACAAAAGGGGCAATCTGATCATAATGTTAAAAGTTAAAACAATCACTGCCTAGGTATGTGTACAAGGGTCACTTATTCAATCAAATCAAATGAAAAATAAGAGAGTAAATGGTTAATTTAGCCTATCCCTGCAAGTAGAAAGGCACAGTTCAATAGTATATACCTATGATGCTTATTTAATCCAATATAGCATGTATTTGCTGAACAAGTATAATGGTTCAACAGCATGTGCTATAACAGAAATTGTGTGCACAACATACATGAGCAGAAGAATGAGACAATGCTGCAACAACTGTGTTATCAAGAACATCCTTGAATTCAGCTGGAACCTGCAGAACAGTACATGCCATGTATACATAGCATTAGTGAAAATGTTGACCAGAAAAAATTTCAATATTTCCAGAGTGAACATAATGTCAATTGTAGTAATACATGTACAGTACATAGTTCTAGACTTCTAGTCTACAATGACCCATATGGCCCATGGCCTAGGAGAGAACAGAAAAGAAGAAAACAGATCCTAGTCAAGCAGTTTGATAATTTTAACAAATTTGCTGAAACCAAGGAGGTTTCAGGCCTTGAGTAGTAACAAAAACAGGAACAGGAAACTGGGCTAGAGACGGTCCCTCATAATCCTTATCTTAAGAGATCAAATCTTATCTCCTAAATCTTCTCTAACTACTGTTGGCCGCCTAGGCTGGGCTGTCGCCAGCTGCTCCACGACGCCTATAGTGGCGTCCAGTCATAACACTGGGAGTCATTTCTGATTTCCTTACCCTCTGGGACGTCTTACAAACTGTTGTGCTGCAGCAAGACTTGGAAGATAATCTGTGTCAGCCAAGGCAGCCTATGAGGGTCAATTTTTTGGCTCAACCCTTTTTGATCTTTGGGAAAGAATTTGGCCCTCTTGGGCTCCACCAAAATGTAAATTTTTTTGTGTGGTGGGCTGCTCTTAGGAGGTGCTGGACAGCGGATCGGCTGCATAAAAGAGGGTTGGATCACCCTGAATGTTGCCCTCTTTGTGATCGAGAACCTGAAACCATTGATCATCTTCTAGTTGGATGTGTCTTTACAAGAGAATTCTGGTTCACTTTGCTTGGGCAAGTTAACCTTCAAAGCCTTGCTCCACAGCAAATGGCTGTGTTTTTGACAGACACTAGGGGAACGCAATGGAATGGTAGCGGAAGATAGCTGATAATGTGCAGGGTTTAGCTGCAAAGGGGCTGAATTCTTTGATTATTCTTGGTTTTTGGACAATTTGGAACCACATAAATGGCTGTGTTTTTGACAGACACTCTCCAAGCTTAGCGCTTGCTTTTAAAAGGCTAGATGAGGAGAGAGTGCTTTGGGAGTTGGCAGGGGCTAAAAACCTCTCCCTCCTCTTGGCTCCAGGCCCAGGCTTGAGTAGTCTTTTTAGTTCTTAATGGATCCCTTTTTGTATGGTGTTTTCTGGCTACCATGAGGTGCCTTTAGTTTGTATTGGACTGTTTTGGTCTATTTTGGACCTTATTCTCTTCTTAATATAATGATACGCAGCTCTCTTGCGTGTTCGAGAAAAAAAAGGTCATGAGGGCAAAGGTTTCCCTGAAACTTGGATAAACATCGTAATGGATACTGTTATGGGGGTAAAGTCTACATTCATTTTAATGGTAGCCGAAGCCCTTTTTTCAAAATCTTCAGAGATTCTTTCTCCCCTATGCTTTTCAACCTAGTTGCTGATGCCCTCAGTGGTGATGTTGGAGAAATCTGTACGTCATGTACACATAGTAGGCATTCTTCCATACGCTGATGACACGATGATGATAGATGGAAATTGCAACTCAATCAGAAATCCAAAACTTCTTTATTGTTTTGAATGGCAACTGGTCCCAAAATAAACTTACACAGGAGCAAAGTCTATTTTTTGATACACACAGGAGGATAAAGTAAGAATTGCAAACATGTTGAACTGTCTTCTAGGCAATCTCCCAATAACATACCTTGGACTTTTGGGTTTTGTCTCTATTAGAATGGCTAGGTTCATGGACTCCTCAGCTCCCAACCGCGTCCGCCTCCCCAACCCCTTCTCCACCAGCCCCTCGCCGGCTTCCACCCCCCTTCCAGCGACCAGCTCAACGTCTCCCACCCCCTCGGTGACTGGACCCAGTCCGACCCAGCGCCTGGTCTCACAGGATTATTAACACTAAGCTCATCAATATTGTCTTCTAGTCAAATAGATTTGGAAAATCATGCAGGGGTCTGGAGAAATATGGTATCGAATCCTGGAAGCTATGATGGTAACTTTTTTCAAGTCTAGGTTCCTCCCAATTTTGGCAAGGTCTTCGTAAAGTCAACCATCTCTTTTAGGGCCTCATTTTGGCAAAGTCTTCATAAAGTCAAGCATCCTGATTGTTACTTAAAGAAGTGTATAGTGTATTTAAGGTAAGTAAGAATTATATCCTATCATGTATCCTCCCAACCTCCCAAAACCCAATGTGTGCATACAATATTGACCTTATTGGGCCCCACCAATCTAGGTCCTCGATTTCAGCTGCCCATGTCACATTGTTACCCATTGTGTTCTTTACACAAAGTAATTGGACAGGTCCTTTTCAATAAAGGTTGCAATAAAATATGAAAACACCAAAGTCAGTACTAGAGTTCTGTAACTGCAAATACCTCACCAACGCTTCTCAATAGGTAACACAAAATGCGTAGTGTTGCCACTCTCGTTGCAGCTGTGTAGTTCAAAGACTCCAGCTGTACCAAAGTTGCATATGTAAAGTAGTAACCTCAAATATTTCTTAACAGTATATGACTACAAGGAATCTGTCATACCTTTCTTCCCAGAAATACCAAAAAATCGCGTTGTGTCAGCTCAGTCATCTGATCCGCGACACCAACTCGAAGAACATACAGAACGCATGCCTAGTATTTACATAATGAGCAATCAGGACCCTCTAATTCTAGAAAATAATAATACATACGACCATTGTGTTCAACCCCATGTACGAATAAACATATATCTTTTGCCTTGGGCCACATGAGTAAAATATAGTTCCGGTCCTTAAACTTACCTTCCTATGTCAATCCAATCCATAAGCTAAAAAAGTATGTGTCTTATGGGCCCAATCACTGTTCGGGTTTCTATTACATCCAAACAACTGCTGAGTCAACTTGGTCAATGTTACTCTCAGTCTCGTCTTCCTGGCTTCCTGCCATACCATTTCCAAGGCCCCAACCAACCCGCATCCGCGAACCGACGGAGAGGCAGAAACATCCACAGCATAGGCGGAATGGAGCAGGGCTGGCATGGCAGCTGCGCCGTCGCACCCGTTCGTCTACCTCAACGCGGCAGCTCTCCACACGTTCCTCCCCTTCAGGTCCCTGATACCAACCTCCACGCAGGCCTCACTTATCCCAAGCTTTCTGTCAACACCCAGTGCCAGCAGCGCGTCTCCCTCTCGCTCCCCATGGCGTCTTCCACCACGCCCCTCTCTTCACCTCCGCCATGAGCGCCCCGCTCTAGGCTCAAGGCAGTCACCTCCTTCCTGTCCAACACATCGTGCCTCCCCCGCATCATCCCACAAGACTAATTTGTAGCTATTTAGGTTGAGTGATATCTTTTCGTCGTCTCCGTGCGCTTGCCGAAGCGTCGTGTTGTTCCCGTCCTCACTCCCCACCTTCCGCTTCCACGATATGGAGCGGAGCTGAGTCAAGCTAGTGGCATTCATGTCAGCAAGGGGCCCTCATGTCGTCTTAGGTGATAATCACTATTAATCTCATGGTCACATGGTTCGTCACCAGCGTCGGCTCAAGCTCGCGATGGTCGCAGCGTCGGTCTATGCTGCAGAGATCACCCTGGCGTTGTCGGGCAGCCTCCTCCTGTCCCTCGTCGACTTCTTCACCATCGGGATCCTCCTCAGCTACGTCTCCAACTACGCACTTGTGGGCCTACCGCTACGCCTCGACTGGCGTGTCATGTCCACGCTAGGCATCCCGTCGCCACTACTCCTTGCGGTGGGCGTGCTTGCCATGCCGGAGACGCCCCAGTAGCCCGTGTTGTGCTCGTGCTCAAGGAGATCAGGCAGGCCGTCACGACGTGGGTGGGCGGCACCAAAGACTGGACGAAGCTGTTCGTGCGACGGATCCTCACCAACGTCCTTGTGCTCTGCTTCCAGCAAATGCCCAGCATCAACACCATCGTCCTCTACACCCCTCAGGTATTCAAGAAGGCGGGCATTTCGTCGACCAGCGTCGCCCTCGTGGCCATCGTCGTCGTCGGACTGGTCAAGACACTCTCCATCTTCGTGGCCACATTCCCGTCCAACAAGCTCGGCCACCAGCCGCTCCTCCACATCAGCACCGCTTCGCTGGGGATCACGCTATGCTTCGATGCCAGCAAGACAACACCCACAGTGGCGGCGACATGCATCCCGGCGGTGCTAGCGTTCGTCATCGCGTTCTCCATCAGCCTCGGCCCACTAGCACTAACTTAGATCGTGGAGATCCTGTCGTTGTAGCTGTGCGCACAAGGCATGAGCCTCGGTATCGTGGCAAACCGGGTCACGTGCAGCAGCATCAGCATTGACGTTCATCTCGCTTGCCAACAGCATTCACCATGGTCGGGTGCTTTTTCCTGTATGCCAGCACAAGTGCACAACTATGGCAGCAGGGGTGTTCGACTACGTGCGACTGCCGGACACCAAAGGCCAGAGCTTGGAGGACATAGGCTTTCTCTTCGCCAAGTTATTACAAGGGTATGCAGATCATATTCATGGTTTGTCAAATTCAGAATTCGTGATAAACCAATAGGTTAATTTCAACATGCAGGAGAAATACCGGGTTGACTCGATAGTCTATCTATCTGTTTGGATGTAATAGAAACATAAACAATGATTGGGCCCTTAAGAGACATACTTTATTAGTTTAGGACTGGATTGACAAGGAAGATAAGTTTAAGGATTGGAATTGTATTTCCAGTCCAGAAGCATTAAAGTTTAAGGACCGGATTGACACAAGAAAATTTGCCTATCCAATACTTGCCAGAGGCATTAAAGTGTTATTTCCACCATGCTCTTCTACTGATGAAAATTGTTGCCTAGGTGACTGTGTATAATTCATTCGAAGTTTTGAGCCAATAACAGAATACCAGTTCATGGATTAACAAATCTCAGAGCAACAGAAGATACCAGCACATGTGGATCAAGGGAATCATTCCCCTGGAGAATTTCCATCGTTTGTATGGCATAATTTTGAAGTTCGCTATCTGGGGTGCCATACTTCATATGAATCATCTGTGACAGACACATTGTACGTGGAGGAGCAAAATGAAATGTGAATACATCATAAAAGCAAGCCAAACTAACCAATCTAGACAAATATCAAAAGTTCGAAACATACAAGGTTCATTATGCAATGAACAAAACAAGCACTTGGCTTGCAACCAAACATAAAATAGTGGTATATTGTCATATCTTCCTTGCATAGTAAAATGTTATTTAAATTTTGTTTAATAATATTCCATACCATCAAATAGCTCACTTTGTGCTCTTAAATCTTAACCTGTGCCATGTTATGAATTAATTTGTTTTTCAGATTTTTGCTCTTATTCTATTTCATACTTCCTATATTAGTTCGTCTATTTCTTAATAAAACTTTTTAAAAACAATTTCTTAATAAAACTTACATGCAGAAAGAACACCCATGATAAAGTCAAACCAATCCGGAGTTCCTTTGCATTTGCTCCATTTGCTGCCATTTGAAATCAAGAAATAGGCTCAGTGCATATAGGAATGGATATTTCATCAGACATTGAAGCTAACTTGAGAAATGAAGGAACAGTCCCTGTACAGAAGTTTGTAACATCGTCCAAGGGGTACATAACACATGGACTTTAAACATTATGTAACACATACAAATACAAGGCCCAGGTTCCAATCTTCTCTAAGGCTGATGTTAACCTTCTACTTTCTTTCTTGAGAACCAAAGGTTCTTTTGGCACAACAGTAGAATGATGAACTCCAAAGATCAATGAAACCCCTGTAACTGACCTGGTGTTCGAAGCCAAGCTACTCTACTTTAGGGGGGAAATCAGAAGGATGTCTCTCCCTATGATTTACCCTTGCTTGAGAATGGTGATTACATTACTCAATCTTATAGAGGAAGACTCCTAAAAACACAGGTACAATCAATCTAAATAATAACCTATTAACTAACAAACAAATAACTAACCAAATAACTGACTAATGTCATAGGAAAAAATTCTTATTATACAACAAATTGTCAACCTTTGTGTCCAATAAAAAGGCAGTTCCAAAATTCTGAAATCAGTCCAACCAGAATTGGCCAAAGGACAAGGAAGGTCCCCATCAAGGAGATCACGAGATCATGTCACAAAACTAGACATAAATGAGAATAATAGAATATATCAATGTAAAATAACCTATAACCCTTAAAATAATATTTTTCGGACTTAAAATTTACTCCCTTCAACGGCGGTGCTATGGAGGATGAGTATCAAACCCTCCTTGCCCATCACACCTGGGATTTGGTGTTGCATCCCCTAGGCGGTAATGTGGTCAGTGGCAAGTGGGTTTCGACACACAAGCGGCGGGTAGATGGCTCTCTATATCGGTAGAAGGCCCGTTGGGTGCTCCGGGGCTTTACTCAACGTCCTAGTGGTGACTATGATGAAACATTCAGTCCGGTCGTGAAGCCTATTGCCGTCTGTATTGTACTCACTTTGGTACTCTCCCACTCGTGGTCGGTTCATCAACTGGATGTGAAGAATGCATTTTCTTCATGAGACTCTTACTGAGGTTGTCTACTGCAGTCAGTATGTTGTCTTTGTTGATCCTGCTCACCCCGACATGGTATGCCAGCTCAACAAATCCCTATATGATTTCAAGCAGGCTCCTCACGTCTGGTACAACTACAACCGCTTCGCCACATACCTGCTATATCTTAGCTTTGTCAAGGCCAAGTCAAACACATTGTTATTCATCTACAGTCGTGGCAGTGACACCGTGTACCTACTATGTTGATGACATCGTGCTCACTACCTCCTCTTCGACTCTCGTCCCAGATCATCACCACGCTTCAACATGAGTTTGCCATGAAGGATTTGGACCCCCTTCATTATTTTCTGGAGATTGTCGTTGAGCCTCACCCTGAGTCCAACAGCGCAGTGCACTCTGGACATCCCCGAGCGGGCTGGCATAGTCGACTACAAGCCTATGTGACCCCGGTCGACTCGCAGGCCAAGTTCTCTAGCGATGGCAATCCTATCAGTGACCCCACCGCCTACCGGAGCCTCGTCAATGCTCTCCGGTATCTCACCTTCACTAGGCCCGATATCACCTATGTCGTTTAGCACGTCTGCCTTTATATGCATGACGCTTGTGAGCCGCATTTGGGTGCGATCAAGCGGATCCTTCGCTATCTTCGAGGCACTGTCGACTACGGTCTCCTTCGACGCTCCTCCACCAATGAGCAGCACATCTACACAACTACATCAATGTCGACTGGGTCGAGTGCCTAGACACCTGTCGATCGACCTTCGGCTATGCGTTGTTTTTTGGAGCCAACCTGATCTCTTGGTCCTCCAAGCGTCAACCTATGGTCTCCCGCTCTAGTGCTAAGGCTGAATATCGGGTTGTGGTGAAAGGGCATCTAGCATAATGGTTAAGGCTTTCAACTAGCACCTCTAGGTCCCGAGTTCGATCCCCCTCGGGGGCAAATCCCCTCGTTGTGCCACGTCCGCTCTCGGGTTACGTCCTGTGCTCCACCCTCCGGTTGAGCCGTTGCATAGTGGACGGTGACGGCCCGCTAGTGATGGGGGGCCAGGGTTCGAGGATTTTCTCGGGCAGGACCATGTTTCGGTCTCTTAATATAATACTGGGAGGGCGTTCTTTCCCTCCCCGACCGAGTTTTGAATATCGGGTTGTCGCTAATGGGGTAGTTGAGGCGAGCTGGTTGTGCCAGACTGCCAGCTTCTCCAGGAACTCCATAGCCCCCTCTCCTAGAGCACCTTGGTCTACTACGACAACGTCAGCGCCATCTACCTCTATGTCAACCCTGTCCAGCATCAGTGCACCAAGCACGTTGAGATCAACCTCCACATCATCTGTGACTGTGTTGTTGTCAGGGATGTCCAGGTCCACGTCCCGACGAGCTCGCAGTTTGCCAACATCTTCACCAATGGTCTTCCCTCCTAGATGTTCTCGGAGTTTCGGTCCAGTATCAACATCTGCTCTATCTAGAGTTTCGACTGCGTAGGGTGTCAGATTATTTTGTGTGTTGGCTGATGTAATGGCTTTTGGCCCAACCCATGTACTATCCTCTTTCATATATACAAATGCCTACCCTAATTAGGATTAGGGTTTCCAATCTATCTAACAAAAAGATCAGTAAACATATAACCTAAGACATCTCCCTCTCTTTCAAAATACTCTGACATCAGTTTCCTTTCTAAATACAGGTTAAACTATAGAAAATTGCAGCATTTGAGTTGAGTTACAGGAGCAGCCATTCATGTAATGAGATGTATTGAACTATATACAAGGAGGACAGAATTTTGTTTCACCTTTGACAAATGGCACAATCAAATGCTTCTGCACACCATCTTCAATTTTCTTTGCAGAAGCAGTTTGTTTTTTCCCGCCTTTCTTCACCTATCAAATAAGCTTGTATCTAAATCGTAAAAAGAAAATGGTTAAGAAAAATGTGAGAATGATATACCTGGGCATCTGGATTCACTGCAAGAGCAAGTATGGCACCAAGTGCTTCGGCAAATGAATCTCTAACTGAAGATACACTATCTTCCAAACCCTGTGATAAAACGTCAACAAAAGGAACAGATTCAACATGTGCTTTTCAGCTAGCTGAGCCACATTAAGCATGAGAAAGAACGTAAATAAACAATACCTTCACACAATAAGACATAGAAGAATCGAAATCAGCCATCCCCAATGCAGGCCCACCAATATTAGCAAATGCCTTCAAGCAACGTGCTGCCGCTGCTCTGACAATGAACGATTTATCACTTACACCTCGCATGATGATACGAAAAGCCTCTTGATAAGCTGCAGCAGCACCACCACCACCTGAGCCTTCCAATGCATTCTCAAGCAAGAGAAGAGCATCTTGTCTCACAAAGTCCTGACAAATTTGTTTGAGAAAACTGTTAGAATTCCTTTTAGGGCGTGATATACAGCACAACTCAAGCCAGCTGCCAGCATAAATGAATACAATGTCATGGTATTTTGTTGTCGGCACTACTACCCATGAGGATATGGAAAGAGGCGGCAAAAAGACTTGAAAGGATGAAATATAACTAAAAATTTAGCATTAAATAGGAGTGCGTAAAAAACAGCTATCCATGTGTCTGAACCTTGACTTGCGGTTTTTGTTGGGTTTTAACTCTAGCCTACTCCAACTTGGACTAAAAAGCTTTGATGATGGTGGTGGTGGTGGTGGTGGTGTGATGGTGTTTTCTAGTCGGCATACGCAAACTGCATTTGTTAAAGTTGTGTTTAGTTGCTTATATTGTGTTGCATGTAGTCATCACCATGTGCTAGTAGATATCTCATGATCTGGTAGATGTGGGGGAGGTGAAAAGATTTCCTTTTTGTGTGCTCCCATCAGCTTGTCCAGTTCTGGATTTCCTGATACGACCAAATCTGTCTTACTAGTCGCACTGGGACTGCTTTAAGCAATGTGCAAGCCTACATAAAGGCCACTGCAGTCAACCAAACATACCCTTATTTGATAGAAAATGAATTGGGCCCACAAAACACCAAAATGGAGAAGTCTAGATGTCAACAAGCAGTAGTTCAAGACCATCAGAGATTAATAAAGATTAGGGGAAAAAACATCCAACAAGAAATCAACAGGTACACTATTGCTGCAATTTCCCGTCTTTTATTCATCATCGTTTGTTGATACGCAAATAAATATTTTCCATACACCTAAACCAAAATGAAGTATTCCAGAACAAATTTGAAAAAAAAAATACATACAAAGAATTGTCAATATTCAGATTTACTAAAGAAGACACAAGAATGAGTAAATAAAGAACACTAACAGAATCGCAGTGAAGCATACAACCTCATGATACTTCATGAGTTTAGCTACAATGCTTGATGTCTCAATCAGCCCTGCAGTAATCTTGCGTCCAAATAAACGGTAAATTTCCCCCAGACATTGTGCTGCACCTGTTTGGAAATTATCAAGTGCTGTTAAACTATTAAAAAATAAAATATAAAAACAACTAAGCTAATCACTCTGATGCTGCACATAAGACTACGTTTATTGCAATTATCATTAACACCTTTTGAGGAGCTTTAGCAAAACTTATTTTGGTTTGCTACACTTGGCTAGGGACTGTAAATGGCAACTATAAAAAACTTATGCCCAAGACTTGGTTCAGTCCAGGTTTTGCCAAAATCTTAACACAAGACAAAGGAAATTTATATGTTCAGGTATCCTTAGGACTCTCATGTACTAGTCAAAACCCAATTCCAACAACGAAGCCTTTTGTCACAAGCAAGTTGGGGTAGCCACTACCCAGGGTGTGGAAGACTTGGGCCCCCCCTAAATGCAGATTTTTTTTCTTTGGCTCGTTGCGCATAACAGGTGCTGGACCGCTGACAGGTTGGCCAAAAGAGGGCTTGATCACCCTCTGAAATGCCCTATGTGTGATCAAGAGGATGAAACCTTGGATCATCTCCTGGTCTCCTGTGTTTTCTCAAGGATGTTCTGGTTCAGCTGCTGAGGACTTTCGACCTTCAAATGCTAGCCCATCCCGTTCTGTCATTACAACCTTATTTAAGGGATTGTCCTATCTCATCCCGTTCTGTCATTACAACCAAACGCACATATCATCATTCTAAACTCAATCCCTTGTTGTAAGGTCATAAATCCAACACAACATACGCATTTTCACAACACTAAATCTGTTGAACATGTCATTTTTTTTGTAGGCTAACATTTTACATCATACAACATAGCAGGTCTAATCGCCATCTATAAAACTTGTCTTTTACCTTCTGTGGTACCCTCTAGTCAAAACCAAATTCCAATATTGAATAACCTTAAGCCTTGGCAGCTAAAAGCAATCAATTGAACACACTTTCTGTCTTCACATCTCTGACCCAATTTATCACTTCCTAATCTTTCATTCTCACAATAGCGAGTTGAGAGGAACCAAAGATGACCTCTGCCTCTGAGTTTGTCAATTATTTATTGAATTCAAAAAAGAGTTATGAACTTACTAAGCCGGAAGTTATTTCCACAAGGACAGCTCAGGACATGCATTGATCTCCATTGTTCAAGGTTATCAATAAGGATCATACAATGAAGGGCCAAAGGGTATAATAAAATCCATGCATATTTGTGTTAGGATTGATCTTGTCATATGGGTATATTAGTGTTAAACAGGCTTGTATACGCCTAGATGGCTCCTGGATAAGGGTGCTACATGAAGGCAGCAGATTTCGAGTTTGTAGTACTAGCTAATTGTTAGTTGAGTTAGTAAACTAGTTTACCACTGCAAGAAGCAAGCTGTTGGGGTGAAAATGCAGTAAAATTGATTTTTACTTCAGCAGGTTAATTACTAGCTAGCAAGTAGTACAGCAGATGGTGACCTGTGATGTTTATCCCTGTTTTCAAGTCGGCGACTAGTCGTCCAGGCGGTCTTGAGAGGCCGACTTGGGGGACCGACTCGACTTATCTGGCAAGTCGCTCGACTTGCCAACGACTGAAATATCTAAGTCGACTAGTCGTCGACTTGGGCTAGAAAGTCGGTCGACTTGTCCCCAGTTCAGCCCAATCAGTCCAAAGGCCCATTACAAACCCTAAACCCTAACTTACCTGAAGCTGCCCCTCACTGCAGCACAGAGCCGCCGCCCCTCCTCTGCAGCACGCCGCCGGCCGCCCCTCCTATGCAGGCTGCAGCACGCCGGCGGCCGCCCCTCCTCTACAGCCGGCCGCCCCTCCTGTGCAGCAAGACGACCGCCCTTCCCCTGCAGCACGCCGCCCTCGCAGCAAGGTCGCCCTCTCCCGCCCTCGCAGCAAGGTCGTCCGGCCTCTGCTCAAGTGCTCACCCTCCCCCGCCCTCTCATCAATCTGCAGGAGGCCTTGAAGAGATGGAAGATACATCTGCAGATCGGCCACAAGGGGAGTCAGGAAGCCAGCAGCCATACGATCAAGCTAAAGATCCTAAAAGAAAGGCAAAATCGAAGGATCCAGCATAGAACTATTGTTATTGGCCGGATTTGAACAAAAAAGATGTGGTGAAGTGCATACTTTGTGGCAAAATCGTTCATGCATGTGTTAGAAGGTTGAAGTAGCACCTTGTTGGTGGTCATGGTGATGTTGCTAAGTGCCCGAAGACAACATCGGCAATTAGCAAATAGATGAGTGATTATTTGAAGAAGAATTGACTTGGATGATGATAAAGATGGTGATAAAGATGATGAAGTTGAAGTACTTGGAGAAGGGGAAAGTAGAGCATCTCATTCAGTTGTTCAGCCCAGTTCAGGAACAGCCCAAAAGAGAAGGCTCTCAGCTGAAGCAAGCCAAAACAATCAACACGCGTCGAAGTCTTCTAAGTCAATTGCATCCATGTTTCGCAAAGCACCTGAAGATGTGGTTCGTGAGAGGCATTGCAAGGGCAACACTCAAACTACATTGCAGCGAAAGGGCAAGGAGAAGGAAAGATCAGATATGTATGTTGCTGATTTTATTTATGAGTGTGGCTTACCACTTAATGTCATCAACTCAAGGGCCTTTGAGATCATGCTTGAGGCGGTTGGGCAATAAGGTCATGGGTATGTGAAACCTTCATATCATGATGTTAGGGTGCCATTGGTTGAGAAGGCAAAGAAGAGTGTAGATGAGATAAAAAAAGAGTCATGAGTTGGCTTGGACTGAATTTGGTTGCACACTTATGTCTGATGGTTGGACAGATAGGAGAGATCGACACTTGATCAATTTCCTTTTCAATAGTCCAGCTGGCACATTTTTCTTGGAGTTTGTCAATGCCTCAAGTGAGACAGCAGATGCTCAGATGTTAGCTGCACTACTCGAGAAAAGAATTGATGCCATTGATAGAGACAAGGTAGTGCGGATTGTTACAGATAATGGGGCTAACTTCAAGGCTGTTGGAAGACTTTTAGAAAGAAAAATCCCTCGCTATTTGGACCTCATGCTTGAGGACATTGGGAAAATTGGAGAGTTCAAGAAATGCATTTCCAATGCTCGCCAGGCGACAACCTTCATATATAGGCATGGCAAGCTTCTTGATGCCATGAGGGAGAAGATAGGGGGTGATTTAGTGAGACCTGCAGTTACAAGATTTGCTACATCTTTCCTTACTCTCCAGTCCATATATAAGCATAAGCAAGCTTTGAGATGCCTCTTTGTTAGTGATGATTGGACTAGGTCCAAGCTATCAAGCACAGAAGCAGGAAAGAAGGTCACAGAGATACTTCTTTCTACAAACTTTTGGGACTCAGTCCAAGATTGTATTTGTGCATCACAACCACTCCTCATTGTGTTGCGAATTGTTGATGGTGATGAAAAGCCAGCCATGCCAGAGGTTGCCGCTGCCATGGATATGGCAAAAGCAAAGATCACTACAGGTTTTGAAGGTAGAGAGGCGATGAGGAGGAAGTTGATTGCCATTATTAATCGGAGGTGGCAATGAGGTAAGACTTGTTGTTTATTTCAATTTCAATTTCAGGCTTCAAATGAGGTAAAACATCCGCTTTCTAGATATATAAATGTTATATTGTCTATATGAAGCCATTATATAGGCAAAACAACCACTATATTGGCAAGTTGACAACTAGTCGACTGACTTATCGACTAGTCACCAAGTCGGTACCTTGTCGACTCGACTTATCGTCTTGAAAACCTTGATGTTTATGTTGGTCATTGTACTGCATTGGTGACTAGCAAACCGACCTACAGGACTATAAAAGTGGCAGCACCCTTATGGTTGTGTAACAGAAGTTGAAGCTTTGTGAGCCAGATAAAAGATGTAGTGCTAGGTCAAGTTAGTAGGAAAGCTTGGTTGTAAATATCAAGCTATTGTGAAACTTAGGTGTGTAGCTTGTTAAGTTAGTAAGTTCTTGATTGTGAAGGTCAAGTGGCTATTTGGTTGCAAAGACCAAATTGAGTTGTAACCTTGTAATGAGAAGCTATTAGCTATAAGATCAGTAGAGTACAAATTTGTGTTACTAGCTACTTGTGTTATTGAATTTGAGAATCAAAGTGATTTTATTTAAAACAATTTGTGTATTTACTATTTAGAACTAAAGTTTCAAACTGTGAGCCTATTAAGGATAGCTTACTCCATAGAATAAAGTATTATATTTGCATCATCTAAAGGCACACACAAAGCTTATTTCTAATGAGTAAAGCAGGCTCAGCCCCTTCCTTCGTTCTTTCTTTCCGTACATGATACATGATCTTTCTCAAACTTTAGCAGTAGTCCCACTACCAGAATACCACCCAGCTGTGCTACTTGATCCCTACTGAGTTGATCATGTTTAACAAGAAAAAAATAGTTACCTCCAAAAGCAATAACTACCAATCAATTTTTTTTCATTGTACTTCCCAACCTATTTACTTCTCTACTCATTCAATAAGCAAGTTGCGCTGAAGTGCTCACAGCTTCGAGGTATTCTGGAAGTTGTGGACACACACACTTGCTGTACAAGCAAATAGAGTGGCCGCCATGGATTTAAGCATGGCTGTACAACCTGATACATTGTAGGAGCGCATTGTAAATGCACATTTAGGAAGATCAATTGAATGATCCAATACTAGGGGTGAAAACGGGACGGATACAGCCGGATACAGGGTCATCCCGTATCCTACCCTAATGTATTTATCTCGCGTACGGGACCGGATACGGGTAGTTAAAATTCGAGACAGATACAGGACAGGACCAGGTATAATTCGAGCGGGTAAGAAACAGATAATGGATATTACTCGGGTAGATAACGGATATTTGTCTGGTAGTTCGTCCAATAATATTAGGGTGTGTTTGGTTGCAATGACAGGATGGGATGGGACGATCCTTAAATAAGGTTGTTTGGTTCAGAGTCGAGGGTTGGACAGGATTATCCCAGTGTTGTCCACAGTTGTCCCTCAAAATTGGAGGGACGATAGAGGATGCCAGGGGACGTCCCTGTACTGACTGTCCCGCAACCAAACGCACCCTTAATTGCCAAACCATCCAACAAATAAATAAAATAAGAAATACATAATCATGTATATGATAACTCAAATATAGGAAAGTAAACCAATAACATTGATTTCAAGCAGTTCAAAGGTACTAATCAGAAGGACATTATAGAACCAACAACACAATTTTAAAAAAACAACTTTAGGCATAATCCACATCTTTTGTGCTTTTTTTGAAAATAAAAAAAAACAGATCAACTATGCACATCGTCACGCATGCAAGGTTAATTATAGTATTATGTATATATTTGACCCTTGAGTAAATCATCTAAATTGAAGAAGCTAGCTAGCTAGCTTCCGGCCGGAGCAAGACACGACATTACTTATGTTCAATTATATATATATATATATATATATATATATATATATATATATATATATATATATATATATGTATATACAAACAGACCTAGTGTCACTACTACTGCAAGCATACATATTGTATGTAATATATGTAGCTAGGCCTGGAGCTCGTTCGATGAATAGTTCGTTCATCGCAGTTCGTATGCCGTTTGTTGTGTTGTCTATCTGCATGCATGGACGCTACATACTGTGCGTGTGTACGTGTATGGACGTACACCTGTGCCCACGCACGAGATGACAAGTCGTGCACGACCACAAAGCCTGGTCACCTGCTCTCAGTCGAACGCCCGAACGCTAAGCTTTTGGGCTTTGCCGCTTTGGCTTTTTTGGGAAGCTAAATGACGTAATGGGTCATTGGGCCTCGCCGCCTAGGCCAGCAAGGAGGAGTGCTGGTAGGGCAGCCGGCAGCGGCAACAGACCCAGGCCAAACCGGATCTGGACCACACAACACTTAGGATCGGGTACCCGACCAAAGATACCCGTATCCGACCAGGGATTTTCGGGCACTTACCGGGCAGTAGTGTTTCCGTATCCTACCCGTATCCGAGAGTTCAATATCCGGGTAGTACCCGTATCCGTCCCGACAAAAAAAATATTTGTATTCATATCCTAAAATTCGTCCCGTTACCCGTATCTGGTACCCGTCCCGTTTTCATCCCTATCCAATACAATTTCACTTAGTCATTAATATAATGCTGCATAGATGAATTCTAAACAGATGACAATGATTCAAACAAGAAATCTAACCTGCACATGCAGTGGCCTCAGCCCTTTTCACATCGACCAACCACCCCTGCAAGTTACTTGCCCTTGAATATACAGATATCACATCGCCTTTCTCGATAATTCGGCCCATCGCTGATGACGCCAAGCGCCGAACTGGACGCCGTGTCCCAAGGACGAGCAAGGATTGGAGAGCATCCTCACATTTCCTTTGCCAAAGTTGTATGGTCTCCTGCATAGCACCATGAAAACACACAATTCAACATCATTATTACCCAGTTTGTCATCTAATAATAAGGTCATGTTTGATTGTACTAGAGCTAATAGGTAGCTGCTAAAATTAGCTAAAGACATCCAAACAGTCTAGCTAATAGTTTAGCTATTAGCTACTTTTAGCAAATTAGCTAATAATTAGTTAGCTATTTGATGAGGACATCACTTCCATACATACAATGCATGGACCAATAACACGATTGCATGCACGATAGCTAAATCTCCAGGTACACTCTACCCTAGTCAATTGTGTTTCAGAGCTTACGCTTGGAACCATGGATGTTTTGATGATTAGGAACCTTGGAGAGGACCAGCAAGAACTTGGGAAAGGCCAAGGTATCGAGAAGCAGCAAGGGCGTCCATAACAGGAAGGAGATCAAGTGTGACTCGGCTGCGATTCCATCTCGAATTTCAGGACCAGACTGCACTAAAATGGACGCCTAGGATGCATCCGGACTCCGATTGGAACGGACTTGATATGGTTGGAAAGATAATGAGATTATCTAACCAATCCAACGGGTCCCACCTTAAAATTCATCCTAAGTGAACGGGAATCATCAAAACAAATCAGCGTTCAAATTCTGTTTTAGTGCTACAACATCGTCTGTTGGGTCGTTGGGTCATGTATCGTGTCGAAGCCCATTAGAAGCGAGACCAGGGATCACGCACACCCTAATACTCTATTTATTCAGCAGCACCGCCACATTAGGGCTCGAGTTTTGCTTAGATCATATCTATCATCGAACAATGCCACCGTTCATCGGTTTGTAAGACCCCAACTCGTGATCAATACAGTTTTAGTTGTGTTCTTCCTATTCTTGCTTGTGTTCTTGATTGCGCTTGCAGGGACAAGCATTCCTGGCGAGGACACTAGTGTGGCACGATAACCAACGGAGTAGTGGTGTAGTGATTGCGAGGATCCGTTCGCTCGAAGCCTTGGATCATCAATGTCGAGATCTCCACCCAATCAAGTTATCATACCTCACGGAAGATCAGGCTTTGCCCTCTATCATTATTTGTTAGCTAGCTAATTCTACTAGCAATTTTTTAGTCAACTAACTATTAGCTCTAGTGCATTCAAACACCCCTAGCTCAGATTGGTGCATGGGAGGATGGGCCCAGATCATTTAGCATGTCCTTTTCCTCTATTGTACCCCTTCAACTACAGCTAAATGCAACCGCTTGAAGGGTGTGTTAGTCCATCTTTTTCTTCTCGCTTTTTTTTGTTTGGTTTGTGCAATGAATGGGTTGATTCCACCAAAATTCATGGAATGAATCATGATGCACCGTCTCAGCATGGGATGATTCCACAAACTAAACAACTGAAGAGAGCAAGTTGCTAGACTGGATATCACTAACACTTAGCACAAAACTAGAGCAGCCAGCCAAATGCAACAGCATGAACAGAAAAAGTTCCTAGACTTTACATCACTACTGTTTAGCAAACAACAGGGATCTGTCAATTCGATGAGATCACGGCAGAGCAAGACCACTTGCAACTAGCTATAACCATGGGGAGGGAACCCGCACAGGAACAAACAACAGCAGACGTGCAGCGGTGCAGGCGCGCGCATTGCCCTAACGGGATAGATCTGCGCTTCAGGGAATGAGGTCAGGAGGCAGTGGGGTGGACCTTGGGGGCCTCGTCGATGGCAGAGGAGAGCTCGGAGAGGAGGTCGAAGCAGAGCAGCGCGTCGGGGGTCTTCTGCCTGGCCGATGCCACTACGGACTCCAGCTGGGCCACCAGCGCGCCGAACCGCGACAGCGGTATGGGATCCCCGCCACCGACGCCCTTCGCCATGGGGGTGGGAGGGGGAATGCGTCACTGGTGCTCGAGTGTTGTCTTGTTCAACCGAGATCTGGGACTTGCGGTGTAGAGCAGGTGATTTTGGACTCTGGCTTCACCGTAGACCGTACTCCAAAAGAACCCTAAACCGTATTGGAGTTGTTTGTTTATTGTAATCTTCAAAAAAAATAAACAAAAAAATAAACTGGGCCAGTCTAGAGTCTAGACTCGTTCATAGGCCATCCAACCATCATTTTTAATCTCCTTGTTGCATTCCAATACAACTCCACGGTGATATATGTCTTCATACTTGTGTCCCATCGTCTACTATACTTGTGCGCCCTTGCCGTCGCCAGCGCCGATTGCAAGAATTGTGCCCATGACGTTGCCAGCGTCGATCTTCAAAACGGTCCCAACATCTTCGACTCAAAAAAAAATCGGTGGAGTTAGTAGATGTGTTACAGAGAATCGTGGAGCTGGAGCTTCTAGAAGATATTTAGATAAATTATTTTATTTATTATTAGATTAAAAATATTTTTTAAAAAAATAAATTGATATTTATAGACTACAGCTTCACACTTGAGTTGAAACCTAGAGTCATCCGAACACCTTTTTAAGCTCTCGGGTAGTAGATGGAATCTGCAGGCAGCGCTGACATGATCCATATTCCATAGGGTGTTTGGTTTGCTGGTTAAATTTTCCAATCACATTGAGGACCTTTTTTATAGAGCCTCATCGGCAAGATTGTTTCGGTTTTTTCTGATGAGTTTTTCTAAGAATCTAGTTATGGGTAGAATCTAGCTATAGGGAGAATCTGAGTAGAATGTGGATTACCTGTAGACGAAGATGAAGGGTCTATAGGGTTTAGGATCTAAAAAGTGACAGAATCCTTCTATAGCGACGACTCGACCGATTGTGAGTTAACATTAATTTTGGACGATTTTTACTAAAGTGGTTCTCATAAAAGCGGGGTGAAAAGCTGATCGTTTGGTAGACCGTACCAGCTTCTAGCTAGTGGCCAGAATTAGCAAAAAAAAACTAAAACAAACTAGCCCTATCTCTATCAGCTCTAGCTCTGACTCTGACTCCTTTAAAAAATCAGCTCTTTCCTTATTTCAGGAAGAGCCTTAGAAGGAGCCCCTATTTAGTTGGAAACACAGCTTCTCTTACAGCTCCTCCTGTACCTTCATGTCTACGAGAATTTTTTATGCTGCCTTTAAAAATATATTTCGATCTATAACATAATGCAATAACAAATAAATAAAAATTAAACTATAGCTTAATCAGGCAAATCCTAAAAGTAAAATAATTGGTTATAACCATGAAGACCTACAAAAATAGATTGTCTTTGCAAGATCATCATGAAATTTGTCCATATTCCTATCACTAGAAGGTGGGTTTGATGCATCCGACGCATTTCTCGACAGAAGGTGTTTTGTGTATCTTAACGTGATGGTTGTGCAAATAATCAGGATTTCGATCACACTTAACAAAATCTTTATGTTGTGTATCCATCTCACCAATGTAGTTATGAAGGCACATAGTAGATGCAATAATCATCATTTGCTTCTCCTATGGATAGCTCGGCATGTTCAATCTCTCTTTATTGTCTAATCTCTCTTTATTTCTAACTCAAATTATTGAACATAGCAAAAATGAATATAATATTCTAAAAATCCTTATAAACTACTAATTGAACATTTTCTAACACTAGCGAGGTTATTTGACATAAACTAGTACTCTAACAATTTTAAGTTCTAAATCTGCGAACATGTTTATTTGACTAGCAAAAACCTATTTTTTCCATCTACTAATGATATTTTCTCCCTTCTTTCTAAAAAGAAAATGTTAACAAAATAATTAACTAAATCATCTAGAAATCCTATATTATTTATATGACATGAGATCTATACCAATTTCTAAAAACCATTAAAATGCACTTATAACTTTAATTCTCCAAGTAGTTTCTAAAATTTATCGTGACCAAATTTGACTATAAATTCTTATCTAGTATTTTTATCACCAACGTGTGACTATTAAATCTACGTCATATTTCTCTAAACCAAAATTCCACGCCACGACTAACATGAAATATAACGGCGCACTAAATAATCGCATATCTCTAACAAATTCCATACCGCACACATATACATAAATCGGAATCACATGTGTTCATATTACAACAAACCAAAATATACAACTCATGAATCGAATCAAAAAGTACTTTTATAAAATACACAAAATAAATTTAGGTCGTCATCAACCTTAGGTTCGCGCGTGTGACGGGGATGGATCGACGGGTTTCGACTGGGTGGAGAGCAAGGCTCGACTACGGACGGCGAATGCGTGGCTCCGGTGAACTCCGGCGACGAACGGCACACTCTGGCGAACACCACGGGTTCCGGCGACGAACGGCAACGAACGACGAGCGGCACTAGCGATGAGCGAGGAGCACTAGAGAAAGAGACGAGCTTGGGTAGGAGAGTATGGAGAGGGTCTCTGCTGCCTTTTATAGAGAGAGGGAGGGGAGAGGAGAGGTCACTGCCAGAGAGAGCTTCAATGGGGCGCTGCTGTCCTTCATGGCCATCACTAGCTTCGTTACTAGAGAATAACGAGGGAGAGAGTAATGGAGAGGAGGGAGAAACGGAAGAAATAAATCTCCATAACGTAAGAAACAGTCGCGGCTCGTCGGGCTCGGACGGATGGCGCGCTGCTCGGAAACGGGCGCGGGGAGGCCGGCGTCGCGTGCGTTGGGCTCGGTGTCGCTCGCGCTGGGGCTCGCGCGCTGGCTGCTCGGCGTCGCTGCTTGCGTGCAGGGCCGGCTCGGGCGCTTGCCTGTGCGCGGCATGCAGAGCGCGCGGCGCTCTGGGCGCGGCAGGGAGGCAGCGCGCGCGGCTGGGCGTCTTGGCGAGTCGCGTGAGAGAGAGGAGTGAGGGAGGGAGGAGAGAGAATGCGGGAGAGGGAGAAGAGAGAGGAAGGGAGAGAGAATAGAGGGAGAGAGAGCACAGGCGGCGGCGGCTGGAATTTTTCCAGCAGGGCGCGCGCGCGTGCGGTAGTGCTTAGGGTTTGGGATTGGGCCGGCTAGTGGGCCGGCTAGTGTAGGCTTAGTTTTTTTTAAATTCCGAAATACCTTTCTATATAGCTCAAAAATTTATAAAACTTCACCAAAATTATTTATAAATAACATATTCATTTTTACACTAATAATCATTATATTATTTAATTATTATATTAACTACTAGGATCTCTTTTTACGAATACCTGATAATAAACATCCGATAATCAATCAAGCGCACACAACGAAAATTGATTCAAAATGCAAATAAATAATTAAACACTTAAAAAAAGTATGACCCTAATTAATATAATAACTAAATTCATTATTTTTATTTGATGGCTTTTGTGGTGTTACAAACCTACCCCTCTTAAAAAGAATCTCGTCCTCGAGATTAAGAAACTTCCGAGAATAACTGGGGGAATTCTGCTCTGAGTTCATCTTCTCTTTCCTAAGTGGCTTCATCTTCCGAATGATGACTCCACTGAACTTTGCACATGTTAATGACTTTACTCCGTGTAATTCTGCGAGATGTTTCCAGAATTCTGATCGGGTACTCCGAATAGGTCAAATCCTCATTGACATTCAATTCCTCCATAGGTAACTGTTCTTCCGGTACCCTTTAAGCACTTCTTAAGTTGTGATACGTGAAATACGTCATGCACATCTGATAATCTATCGGGTAGCTCTAACTGGTAAGCTACTTCACCTTTTCTTTCCAAAATCTTGAATGGGCCAATATAGCGAGGTGATTATTTTCCCTTAACCTTAAACCTTTTCATTCCTCTCATCGGTGAAACTTTAAGGTAGACAAAGTCTCCTACTTCAAACATCAACTCTCTTCTTCTATTATCAGCATAGCTCTTCTGTCTTGACTGTGCTATCTTCAAATTTTCTCTAATAATCTGTACTTGCTTTTTGGCTTCTTGGAGAATTTCTGGACCAAATACTTGACTTTCTTCAGTCTGATTCCAATAAAGCGGTGTTCTACACTTCCGTCCATAAAGTGCTTCAAATGGTGCCATTTTGAGACTTGCTTGATAACTGTTGTTATACGAAAATTCTGCATAAGGCAAACTTTTATCCCAGCTTCTACCATGCTTTAGAGCGCAAGCTCTTAGCATATCCTCCAACACTTAGTTTGTCCTTTCTGTTTGTCCATCCGTTTGCGGATGATAAGCTGAACTAAAGTTTAGCTTGGTATCCATGGACTCATGTAATCTTTTCCAAAAGCGCGAGGTAAACTGGGTTCCTCGATCTGATACGATCTTCTTCGGTACTCCATGCAGACAAACAATCCTCGACATGTACAACTCTGCTAACTGGGCGCCTGAGTAAGTTGTCTTCACAGGTATAAAATGTGCCACTTTAGTTAACCTGTCTACTATGACCCATATTGAATCATATCCATCTCGAGTACGGGGTAGTCCAACTATGAAATCCATACTGATTTCTTCCCATTTCCATTCAGGCACCTTGAGAGGTTGTAGCAATCCTGCTGGTCTCTGGTGTTCGGCTTTAACTCGCTAACACACGTCACATAATGCAACATGAGTAGCAACATCTCTTTTCAAACCGTAGCACCAATACTTTTCCTTAAGATCCTGGTACATCTTTGTACTTCCAGGGTGAATAGAGTAAGCTGAATCATGAGCTTCTCTCAAAACAAGTTGGCGCAAGTGCTCGATTTCTGGCAAACAGATTCTCTTTTTAAACCATACTGTGCCTTGATCATCTTCCGTGAAATCTGGGGCTTTACCCAAACCAATCAAAGTTTTAATTTCCTTAATCTTCTCATCGGACTCTTGTCCTTTACGAATCTCTTCTTCCAAAGTAGATTCAACTTCCATAACTGTTGCTTCTACATTATAAAGCAATCCAAGGTTGAGTCGTTCCATTTCCCAGCACAATTCTTGTGACATCAAATGAGTAGTGATGTTGTTCACTTGACCCTTACGGCTCAAAGCATCAGCTACTACATTTGCTTTTCCGGGGTGATATTGTATTTCCAAATCATAATCTTTAATCAACTCAAGCCATCTTCTTTGTCTGAGGTTGAGTTCCTTCTGAGTGAATATATATTTCAGGCTTTTGTGATCCGTGAAGATTCTGCACTTGTTTCCAATCATATAGTGCCTCCAAATCTTCAAAGCATGCACTACGGCAGCTAGTTCCAAATCATGCGTAGGATAATTCTTCTCATGTTTCCTCAACTGTCTTGAAGCATAAGCAATCACCTTTCCTTCTTGCATTAGCACACATCCAAGTCCAAGGTGTGATGCATCGCAATACACATCAAATCCCTTGTGAATGTCTGGCATTACCAGTATTGGTGCAGTGGTTAACCTCTTCTTGAGTTCTTCAAAACAATTATGGCAAGCTTCATCCCATTTGAACTCTTTGCCTTTCTCCAGTAGAGAGGTAAGTGGTTTCACTAACTTGGAGAAACCTTCAATAAATCTTCTATAGTATCCTGCCAATCCAAGAAAACTTCTGATCTTGGACGCATCCTTTGGTTGCTTCCAATCCAGTATCTCACTTATCTTTCCTGGGTCCACTTTAATTCCACCATCGGTAACGATATGCCCTAAGAAAGCAACTTCCTTCAACCAAAAATCACACTTCGAGAATTTTGCGTACAGTTGGTTGTCACGAAGCTTTTGTAGGACTAGCCTTAGATGATCTTCATGTGTTTCTTCATTCGGAGAATATATCAGTATGTCGTCAATGAATACGACCACAAACTGATCCAGATATTCCATGAATACTTTATTCATCAAGTTCATAAAGTATGCTGGTGCATTAGTCAGTCCAAACGACATGACCAAAAACTCATATAATCCATATCTCGTCGTGAAGGCTGTCTTCGGTACATCTTCTGCTCGAATCTTTAACTGATGATATCCCGATCTTAGATCTATCTTCGAGAATATCTTAGCTCCCTTCATTTGATCGAATAAATCTTCGATCCGAGGTAACGGGTATTTATTCTTGATGGTTACTTCATTCAAACTTCTATAATCAACGCACATTCTCCTCGAACCATCCTTCTTGTTCACAAATAGCACTAGGGCTCCCCAAGGGGATGAACTTGGGCGAATGAAACCTTTTTCTAGTAATTCTTCTATTTGTTTCTTCAGTTCTACTAAATCTTTGACATCCATTCTATATGGTCTTTTCGAGATAGGTGCGGTTCCAGGTACTAATTCAATAGAAAACTCTATATCACGGTCAGGTGGCATACCTGGTAATTCCTCCGGAAATACGTCTGGGTATTCGCACACTACTTGATATTTTCCCAGGGCTTTTCTTCCAAGTGATTGATCACTGTCTTCCCTTTTTCATCTGTTGACTTGTCTATGTTAACTTGGATTCTTTCACCTTGAGGACTTGTCAACATAATTGTTCCATTGGCACACTGTATCACTCCATCACAACTTTTCAACCAGTTGCATCCAAGAATCACATCAATACCGTTGGATCCTAGGACCACTGGGTCGACTGTAAAATCTATTCCTTGAATCTTGATATTAACATGAGGGCATGAGTGTGTGGCCTTCATGTCACCTCCCGGTGAACTAATGTGTAATATCCTCTTCAGAGGGTACTTAGGTATGTTATGTTTTTCCACAAATGACTCAGTTATAAATGAATGTGATGCTCCAGAGTCAAATAAAACTGATGCAGGTATGGAGTTAACAAGGAACATACCATACACTATGCCGGCATCCTCAGGCACTGATTCTGCAGTGACGTGATTGACCCTTCCTCGGCTTTGGTTCTGTGGTGTCTTGTTCTGAGCAGATCCACGAGCGGGGGTGTTCTGGTTGTTCCTCTGATTATTGCCTTTCTGGGGTGTCTGCTGGTTGCGCCTTGGGTAGTTGTTGGCATAGTGGCCTAGCTCACCGCACTTGAAACATCCATTGGGTTGGACAGGTGCGTTGTTTCTGGCCTGCGTGTTATTGGCGCCACCTTGACGATTCTATGAATTTCCACCAGACCTCTGGTTGGTCTGGGAGTTGCTCCTTTGCTGGTTCTGGTTCTGATTATTTCTCTGGCTTTGTTGTCCAGAGCGTTGCACTTGATAATTGTTTCCACCTTGATTTCCAGAGCGGAACTGCGAACCTTGAGCATTGTTTGGCCGGGTGTTCCTGCTGGACTGACCTTGGAACTTCCTTTTATGGTCAGATAATTCCTTCCTTTTGCTCTCAAGGCCAATTGCCTTGTTCAGTAGTGTCTGGAAGTTGGGGAATGTATGGCTCTGAAGTTGGTAGTTTAGAGGTCCAATCAGTCCTTCTAAGAAACGCTCTTGGCGCTTCTCATCTGTATCCACCTCTTCTGGTGCGTAGCGTGAAAGCTGAGTGAAGCGACCACGATACTCACCGATAGTCATATTCCCTTGAGTAAGGGAAAGGAACTCCTTCTTTTTCAGCTTCATGATTCCAGAGGGGATGTGGTGAGCGCGGAAGTTCTCCTGGAACTCCTGCCAGGTTATTGTATCAGCATTGGGATGTGCCGCTGTGAAGGCATCCCACCAATCGGACGCAGCTCCCTCGGGTCTTCCCGAGGCGTACAAGACCTTCTCTCAGTCGTTGCACTAAGTGATGTCCAGCTTCTTTCCAATGACTTTGAGCCAGTCATCAACATCCAGAGGATCAACCGCATGAGAGAATGTCGGCGGGTGATGACTCATGAAATCCCGGTGCTTATCTCTGGCCGGGGGTGCATACTGCTGCTGCTGGGGTTGCTGATTCTGTTGGTTCTGTTGTAATTGCTGAACAGCTGCAGTGAGTCCTTGCAGAATCTGCATCTGGGCGGCAATGAACTGCTCCATATTGGGATTCAGTGGTGGTGGTGGTACTTGTTGACCATGCTGGTTCCGGTTGTTAGGTCCTTGACGTGGGTTCACCATCTGATTGGTTAGGACGTGAAATCCTTAGAAAAGTGAGGAGTAGAAAAGATTCTAGAGGGAAAATAGCTTAAGTTTTACAAATTTTATATGTTCTTATGGCCATCATTCCATAAGACCATAGCACTCAAACAAAGATCCAAATCAAACATTTCAACCAATCACCATCACATGGTTGTTATTTATTAATATAAAAACTTAAAGAGAGTTTCATCGTCTAACGCGAAGTATAACTTATTACATCATAGTCCAAAAACTTAAAGCAGCCTAGTGACGGATCCGGGCTCTCCATAGCGCAGCCTCTTGCGGGGAGGAGACAATGCCATGGCGGGGACCTGAGCTTCTGGCGGATCCAGTCCTTGCAGTTGGGCTTCTAGGGCTGCAATCCTGGCGTGGGCATTCTCCAGCTCCAAGTGCACCCTGTAGATATCCAGGGTGGCACTGTCCAGGTCGGTGTCGAGACCGGCCACTACACCAGCTAGGGTGTTGAGGCGATCCTCACCAGGTTCACCTGAGACAATGTTGGTCTGGCTTTCTCCACGCAGACGCTGAGGAAGGTGCCTGAACCTCGTGTTCTGCAGCTGCTGCCGGTAGGTGTGGCTGAGCGACCACAGGGTCCGACGGGCAGCATCGCTGACCGAGGCAGCGTAGGTGGACAGTGGCATCAGGGACTCGTGAGCAGACAGAGTCCTGAATCCCCTGTCACCTGCATCCATCACCCTGACGTGGATGCGAGTGATGTAATAGCAAGCCCGGGGAGGCTCGCTCACTCGCCTCGTCTCGTACAGGGGGCAGACGTAGGTGCCTAGCGCGTGCAGCACCTCTTGCAGCAGGTTGGGGAAGTGTCCCGTCTCGAACATTGATGTGTAATGTTCGACAACAGGACCAAACCCCAAGAAGTTGTCCTGCTGGGCGTAGTCAGCTTCCTCGTTGACGTGTTCGCCTTCTCCATCGTCTTCATCGTCGTCATCCTCGTCATCGTCGTCTCCGGAGTTGTCGGGGTCGTCGCCTCCAGGTGCAGGTGCTTGGAAGGCTGGTGCCGACGATGCTGACGTCGTTGACCCAGCTGCGAAGGCCAGGGACTCGGCCAACGGGGTGGGCGTCGGCAGCTGTTCCTCCGAGCTGTCCTCCAGGTTGATTACATTGTCCACTCGGATGGGAGGGAGATCCGCCGGAACTTCCTCGACTACTACTGGGTAGACCGGGATCTGCCGGGGCTGAGGGGCGTAGCTGGTGTTGACGCGGGTAGTTTGGAGAGTGTGAACCATCTACAAGAGAAGTGTCAACTCAGTTGAATTTCAAAGAGGTAAGACTGATAAAGGAATTTATAGGAACGAAATTAGCAAGTTTTGAACAACTAGGCTTTCCATTTCTAACTAATCTAACGACCTAGGGTCAGCATAGCTTTGATACCACTTCTGTCACACCCGGTTCTAGGGGTAGAACCGAGCGCATACCATATGTGTGCCAGGATCCATTTCCACACATATGTTGACGTCACAAGTGTAATATATCAAAAGACAATGCAATAAAGGCGTAAAGAGAGTATAATACTTTATTACATCATCTGAAACATTGTATCTTTAACAAGTGTCACATCAAAGTAAAGCGGAAATAAACAACTGGCCAATCTTCCACAGGAAGTTGACCGGCGTATCGTTAGACTTAGAATTCCTCGTCGTCAAAAACTCCATCAAAGTCTCCAGCATCACCCTCTGATCAAAATAAGCAAGGGTGAGCTCACTTATGGTCGAGGCTCAGTAAGTGGGGGAAAATTTTAATGCAGGTATAACAAGGTGAGGCTATGGTTGAGCAGTAAGCATTTTAGTTGGTCAATATTTTATTAACAACGCCTGTCTTACTAATAAATGTGAATCCTAAATATCCCATTTAAACAAAGGAATATGAATATAACAAAAACACTTAAGTGAAACCACTTAAGCAAATTATTGGCAGATCATCTGATCTCAATTTGATTCCATCTTCAAGTTCAATTATCATGTGAGGAGTCCAGGTCGCTCATAACCGGGAGCACGACTGATATATCAGTTTTACACTCTGCAGAGGTGGTACAACTTTACCCACAAGCCATGTATCCCATCTAGCCCGGGTTGATCGGACCCTTAGACACTGCCGAGGTGAATGGCTAGGGATCCATTATGAGGTTTTCACAAAATACACTTAATACGAAGCAACCCACTAAGGTTCTAAGACGATGGTGGTGGCCCCCTGGGTGAAGTACCTTAGCCAAGAATACGACCCCATGTTAACGTGGGCTGCCAGCACCTACCGCTCCCCCTCTTGCCCATATTTCAGGTAAGGTTGCTAGGCACTACGCATATAGAGCTAATTACCAAAGCCAGAGCCATGATAGCACTCGTGGTTGCACTGTTATCCTGGGTGGTCACTCCATGTTCCAATTAATTTGAAATAATATTATTTTACCATCGGGTTAATGTCATAATTGCCAATTAAATCTTTGGAACATTAAAACCAATTAATGAGTGACATTAAGAAATCATTAAGTTGAGCAGTAGCACAAATTTTGCACAGCTTAATAATTTTACCAGGTTAAACAAGGAATACAGGTAGTAAATCTAGGAAATCCTTAATTAGGTTATCCCATCAAATTATGCAATATATCAAAAAGTAAATATTATTATATGCAATGAATAGGTACAAACAGAATATGCAGAGGGAGAATCCACTTGCCTTGCTTAAAAGCGTCTTGCGGGTCGTCCTCGAACGTATTCGAATCGCCTACCGCACAATCGGCTTCTAATAGAGTCGCATATCGTACATACAAAAATAAAACATAAACTAATAAATAAACATACACCATTTCATAAACATACACCATTACATGCACATTAACACGTCGCACTAATCACATCTTAATTACGTACTAATCGCGTAAATACTTATTAATTCAATTATAGCTATTAATGTGAATCCTAATGGTGAATTTATGAGTGGTGTAATAAATATAGTTTAAATATATTTTAACATCATTAATAAAAATAAATAATATTTATTGTCTTTTAATACTAATAAATAAATTACTACCTTTTATCTCTCTTTATTTCTAACTCAAATTATTGAACATAGCAAAAATGAATATAATATTCTAAAAATCCTTATAAACTACTAATTGAACATTTTCTAACACTAGCGAGGTTATTTGACATAAACTAGTACTCTAACAATTTTAAGTTCTAAATCTGCGAACATGTTTATTTGACTAGCAAAAACCTATTTTTTCCATCTACTAATGATATTTTCTCCCTTCTTTCTAAAAAGAAAATGTTAACAAAATAATTAACTAAATCATCTAGAAATCCTATATTATTCATATGACATGAGATCTATACCAATTTCTAAAAACCATTAAAATGCACTTATAACTTTAATTCTCCAAGTAGTTTCTAAAATTTATCGTGACCAAATTTGACTATAAATTCTTATCTAGTATTTTTATCACCAACGTGTGACTATTAAATCTACGTCATATTTCTCTAAACCAAAATTCCACGCCACGACTAACATGAAATATAACGGTGCACTAAATAATCGCATATCTCTAACAAATTCCATACCGCACACATATACATAAATCGGAATCACATGTGTTCATATTACAACAAACCAAAATATACAACTCATGAATCGAATCAAAAAGTACTTTTATAAAATACACAAAATAAATTTGGGTCGTCATCAACCTTAGGTTCGCGCGTATGACGGGGATGGATCGACGGGTTTCGACCGGGTGGAGAGCAAGGCTCGACTACGGACGGCGAATGCGTGGCTCCGGTGAACTCCGGCGACGAACGACACACTCCGGCGAACACCACGGGCTCCGGCGATGAACGACAACGAACGACGAGCGGCACTAGCGATGAGCGAGGAGCACTAGAGAAAGAGACGAGCTTGGGTAGGAGAGTATGGAGAGGGTCTCTGCTGCCTTTTATAGAGAGAGGGAGGGGAGAGGAGAGGTCACTGCCAGAGAGAGCTTCAATGGGGCGCTGCTGTCCTTCATGGCCATCACTAGCTTCGTTACTAGAGAATAACGAGGGAGAGAGTAATGGAGAGGAGGGAGAAACGGAAGAAATAAATCTCCATAACGCAAGAAACAGTCGCAGCTCGTCGGGCTCGGACGGATGGCGCGCTGCTCGAACCTTGGGGGCCTCGTCGATGGCAGAGGAGAGCTCGGAGAGGAGGTCGAAGCAGAGCAGCGCGTCGGGGGTCTTCTGCCTGGCCGATGCCACTACGGACTCCAGCTGGGCCACCAGCGCGCCGAACCGCGACAGCGGTATGGGATCCCCGCCACCGACGCCCTTCGCCATGGGGGTGGGAGGGGGAATGCGTCACTGGTGCTCGAGCGTTGTCTTGTTCAACCGAGATCTGGGACTTGCGGTGTAGAGCAGGTGATTTTGGACTCTGGCTTCACCGTAGACCGTACTCCAAAAGAACCCTAAACCGTATTGGAGTTGTTTGTTTATTGTAATCTTCAAAAAAAATAAACAAAAAAATAAACTGGGCCAGTCTAGAGTCTAGACTCGTTCATAGGCCATCCAACCATCATTTTTAATCTCCTTGTTGCATTCCAATACAACTCCACGGTGATATATGTCTTCATACTTGTGTCCCATCGTCTACTATACTTGTGCGCCCTTGCCGTCGCCAGCGCCGATTGCAAGAATTGTGCCCATGACGTTGCCAGCGTCGATCTTCAAAACGGTCCCAACATCTTCGACTCAAAAAAAAATCGGTGGAGTTAGTAGATGTGTTACAGAGAATCGTGGAGCTGGAGCTTCTAGAAGACATTTAGATAAATTATTTTATTTATTATTAGATTAAAAATATTTTTTAAAAAAATAAATTGATATTATAGACTACAGCTTCACACTCGAGTTGAAACCTAGAGTCATCCGAACACCTTTTTAAGCTCTCGGGTAGTAGATGGAATCTGCAGGCAGCGCTGACATGATCCATATTCCATAGGGTGTTTGGTTTGCTGGTTAAATTTTCCAATCACATTGAGGACCTTTTTTATAGAGCCTCATCGGCAAGATTGTTTCGGTTTTTTCTGATGAGTTTTTCTAAGAATCTAGTTATGGGTAGAATCTAGCTATAGGGAGAATCTGAGTAGAATGTGGATTACCTGTAGACGAAGATGAAGGGTCTATAGGGTTTAGGATCTAAAAAGTGACAGAATCCTTCTATAGCGACGACTCGACCGATTGTGAGTTAACATTAATTTTGGACGATTTTTACTAAAGTGGTTCTCATAAAAGCGGGGTGAAAAGCTGATCGTTTGGTAGACCGTACCAGCTTCTAGCTAGTGGCCAGAATTAGCAAAAAAAAACTAAAACAAACTAGCCCTATCTCTATCAGCTCTAGCTCTGACTCTGACTCCTTTAAAAAATCAGCTCTTTCCTTATTTCAGGAAGAGCCTTAGAAGGAGCCCCTATTTAGTTGGAAACACAGCTTCTCTTACAGCTCCTCCTGTACCTTCATGTCTACGAGAATTTTTTATGCTGCCTTTAAAAATATATTTCGATCTATAACATAATGCAATAACAAATAAATAAAAATTAAACTATAGTTTAATCAGGCAAATCCTAAAAGTAAAATAATTGGTTATAACCATGAAGACCTACAAAAATAGATTGTCTTTGCAAGATCATCATGAAATTTGTCCATATTCCTATCACTAGAACGTGGGTTTGATGCATCCGACGCATTTCTCGACAGAAGGTGTTTTGTGTATCTTAACGTGATGGTTGTGCAAATAATCAGGATTTCGATCACACTTAACAAAATCTTTATGTTGTGTATCCATCTCACCAATGTAGTTATGAAGGCACATAGTAGATGCAATAATCATCATTTGCTTCTCCTATGGATAGCTCGGCATGTTCAATCTCTCTTTATTGTCTAATCTCTCTTTATTTCTAACTCAAATTATTGAACATAGCAAAAATGAATATAATATTCTAAAAATCCTTATAAACTACTAATTGAACATTTTCTAACACTAGCGAGGTTATTTGACATAAACTAGTACTCTAACAATTTTAAGTTCTAAATCTGCGAACATGTTTATTTGACTAGCAAAAACCTATTTTTTCCATCTACTAATGATATTTTCTCCCTTCTTTCTAAAAAGAAAATGTTAACAAAATAATTAACTAAATCATCTAGAAATCCTATATTATTTATATGACATGAGATCTATACCAATTTCTAAAAACCATTAAAATGCACTTATAACTTTAATTCTCCAAGTAGTTTCTAAAATTTATCGTGACCAAATTTGACTATAAATTCTTATCTAGTATTTTTATCACCAACGTGTGACTATTAAATCTACGTCATATTTCTCTAAACCAAAATTCCACGCCACGACTAACATGAAATATAACGGCGCACTAAATAATCGCATATCTCTAACAAATTCCATACCGCACACATATACATAAATCGGAATCACATGTGTTCATATTACAACAAACCAAAATATACAACTCATGAATCGAATCAAAAAGTACTTTTATAAAATACACAAAATAAATTTAGGTCGTCATCAACCTTAGGTTCGCGCGTGTGACGGGGATGGATCGACGGGTTTCGACTGGGTGGAGAGCAAGGCTCGACTACGGACGGCGAATGCGTGGCTCCGGTGAACTCCGGCGACGAACGGCACACTCTGGCGAACACCACGGGTTCCGGCGACGAACGGCAACGAACGACGAGCGGCACTAGCGATGAGCGAGGAGCACTAGAGAAAGAGACGAGCTTGGGTAGGAGAGTATGGAGAGGGTCTCTGCTGCCTTTTATAGAGAGAGGGAGGGGAGAGGAGAGGTCACTGCCAGAGAGAGCTTCAATGGGGCGCTGCTGTCCTTCATGGCCATCACTAGCTTCGTTACTAGAGAATAACGAGGGAGAGAGTAATGGAGAGGAGGGAGAAACGGAAGAAATAAATCTCCATAACGTAAGAAACAGTCGCGGCTCGTCGGGCTCGGACGGATGGCGCGCTGCTCGAAAACGGGCGCGGGGAGGCCGGCGTCGCGTGCGTTGGGCTCGGTGTCGCTCGCGCTGGGGCTCGCGCGCTGGCTGCTCGGCGTCGCTGCTTGCGTGCAGGGCCGGCTCGGGCGCTTGCCTGTGCGCGGCATGCAGAGCGCGCGGCGCTCTGGGCGCGGCAGGGAGGCAGCGCGCGCGGCTGGGCGTCTTGGCGAGTCGCGTGAGAGAGAGGAGTGAGGGAGGGAGGAGAGAGAATGCGGGAGAGGGAGAAGAGAGAGGAAGGGAGAGAGAATAGAGGGAGAGAGAGCACAGGCGGCGGCGGCTGGAATTTTTCCAGCAGGGCGCGCGCGCGTGCGGTAGTGCTTAGGGTTTGGGATTGGGCCGGCTAGTGGGCCGGCTAGTGTAGGCTTAGTTTTTTTTAAATTCCGAAATACCTTTCTATATAGCTCAAAAATTTATAAAACTTCACCAAAATTATTTATAAATAACATATTCATTTTTACACTAATAATCATTATATTATTTAATTATTATATTAACTAGCTGAATGCCCGTGCGTTGCAACGGGAATATATAATACCAATATACTACGATAACTTATATACAAAATGTGTGTTATATTGTTATGGGAAAATGTTTCATAATCAATTTGTGATCCTAGCCATACATGAATTTTGTTATTTTAATCTAGTTATTTCACCACTACATTGCAACCATCAGTATCATGCAGACTTCGATATATGCCACAATTTGTATGGTCTCATCATTGGAGAGCACGTTCCACACATGCCGGAAAAATTCCCTCGTACATCATTAGTCATCAGACACGCACCACCATATGCTCTTGCTTAAACAAAAAGGTAAGTGTGTATGTGTTTGCGAAGAGAATTAAAGGCAGGCCGATACAAAAGCTACCCTAACGGTGGCGAGGATGACGAACTGGTCACTGTTGTCGATCCTCCTCTGTGTCACCTTCGGCGTCAAGATGACGCCACAATCCTCGATATAGTAGTCATCGAACGCACGCGACATGACGAGTACCGATGACTCTTGGTTGGGCTGCCAAACGAAGTGCACCCCGGGCTCATCAGCGAGGTAGTACCCCTGGCCGTTGCACCACCGGATGCGCTATTCCACTACATACATCATATTCGAGGACACTCACACAACGTCAGCAACGTCCATCGTCCCAGCGCACAAGAATTCATGTCCGGTCAGTAGCGAATTACGTGGCAGGTTGGGCTTCAGGTGGACGATGAGCTGGACGGTGTGATGGCGTCGTCGTCGGATGCGGTGTCCAGAACAACCCGAGAGTCATTGACGTTGGCGACAACCATGAGGCCCCCCTGCTTAACGATGGACAACGCGGTGCAGCTGCTCTGGACCGCGTCCAAGCGGCGGCTTCGCGGGAACTTGTCGTACACAGCAGCGCATGCGACCACGTAAGACTGCTTTTAGAGGTCGAACTGACAGTCGCCAAGCTTCTTCTCGTCATCGATGAGCGACGACAACGCGAGTGCCTCCTGCTCATGGAGTTTGTTCGGGGTTTGAAGTAGGAAACATGGATTCATGCTTGGCATTGGTTTATGAAAATGACTCACAAGTCTGATCCATGGAAAAAATATTACGAAGAAAAATGTCACACATGCAAAAAAGGGAATTTAAGTATAATGCATTATTCAAACAAAAGAAATAGCATGCAAAGCTCTTCTTTAAATAATATTACCTCCATCCAAAAATATAATTCAAGAATCTCGGTGATACTTATCTACTACTACGCATTGTGCAATGGTAGCAAGTGAGCTTGGAGAGAGATGTAGTAGATGTGTTTCCTGTCATAGATGTAGACATAAACACATATAGGTGGGTGCCCGTGTGTTGCAACAGAAACATTTAATATCATGATAACTTATGAACAAATGTGTGTTATACTGTTATGTGAAAATGTTTCGTAATTAATTTGTGATCCTAGCCATACATAAATTTTGTTATTTCAATCTAACTATTTCATCACTACATTGCAACCAACAGTACCGTGGAGACTTCTATACATGATAGCTGAATGCCCGTGCGTTGCAACGGGAATATATAATACCAGTATACTACGATAACTTATATACAAAATATGTGTTATACCGTTATGAGAAAATGTTTCATAATCAATTTGTGATTCTGGCCATACATAAATTTTGTTATTTATAATCTATCTGTTTCATCACTACATTGCAAGCATCAGTATCATGCAGACTTCGATATATGTCACAATTTGCATGGTCTCATTATTAGAGAGCACGTTTCACACATACCGGAAGAAATTCCCTCGTACATCGTTAGTCATCGGACACGTACCACCATACGCTTTTGCTTAAACAAAAAGGTAAGTGTGTGTTTGCAAGACTAATGGTCAAACATCGTATAACCATAAAGTTAGAATACTATATTATTTTATATTAAATAAATTAATCCAATAGACATAGATTAACCCAATTAACATAGGATAAATAAATATCTAATTATAAAAGTATGAAACATGATATAATCAATTTTGTTACTGTGTAGTAAATATTCATACGAGACTAACACAACTGGAACAGATCAATTTGGAATTAAAATGGGGAATTTACGAATTTCCAAAGTTTCTATGTATTTGATATAGGATTAATTAGGAAATCAATTTTATTGTTGTTTTCATGACAAAACAGAGGTATTATGTGATAAAAATAATATTATAGAATTATAGAAATTGGAATGAACTCATTTGGATTTAATATAAAATTTCCATGAATTAAATGGGTTTCTGCAATTATTTTTAAACTAAAAATCAATTTCTAAATTCCTTTTCTCTATTTTCTTTATTTACTGGACTGCGTCCTAAATTTCAGAAAGATCAGGGGCTAAGCTATAAATGTTTTTCTAGACTCAGTGAGCATACAGAGTGGACGGCGGGTTAAACACAAAAGACGTCTTAGTTGAAGTTGTACACAATTCAACATGAGTCATGTTGGTTAGAGGGTGGAAGGCTAGATATTCTGCTCAATAGATCCAAGGTTCGATTCCTGAGCAGGCACTATTTAATTTTTTTTCTGCACGCGGAACGGGGGAGGGCAGAACGGCAGAACGGCAGACTACTATTGCTTACTTAATAATTATTATATTAACTACTAGGATCTCTTTTTACGAATACCTGATAATAAACATCCGATAATCAATCAAGCGCACACAACGAAAATTGATTCAAAATGCAAATAAATAATTAAACACTTAAAAAAAGTATGACCCTAATTAATATAATAACTAAATTCATTATTTTTATTTGATGGCTTTTGTGGTGTTACAAACCTACCCCTCTTAAAAAGAATCTCGTCCTCGAGATTAAGAAACTTCCGAGAATAACTGGGGGAATTCTGCTCTGAGTTCATCTTCTCTTTCCTAAGTGGCTTCATCTTCCGAATGATGACTCCACTGAACTTTGCACATGTTAATGACTTTACTCCGTGTAATTCTGTGAGATGTTTCCAGAATTCTGATCGGGTACTCCGAATAGGTCAAATCCTCATTGACATTCAATTCCTCCATAGGTAACTGTTCTTCCGGTACCCTTTAAGCACTTCTTAAGTTGTGATACGTGAAATACGTCATGCACATCTGATAATCTATCGGGTAGCTCTAACTGGTAAGCTACTTCACCTTTTCTTTCCAAAATCTTGAATGGGCCAATATAGCGAGGTGATTATTTTCCCTTAACCTTAAACCTTTTCATTCCTCTCATCGGTGAAACTTTAAGGTAGACAAAGTCTCCTACTTCAAACATCAACTCTCTTCTTCTATTATCAGCATAGCTCTTCTGTCTTGACTGTGCTATCTTCAAATTTTCTCTAATAATCTGTACTTGCTTTTTGGCTTCTTGGAGAATTTCTGGACCAAATACTTGACTTTCTTCAGTCTGATTCCAATAAAGCGGTGTTCTACACTTCCGTCCATAAAGTGCTTCAAATGGTGCCATTTTGAGACTTGCTTGATAACTGTTGTTATACGAAAATTCTGCATAAGGCAAACTTTTATCCCAGCTTCTACCATGCTTTAGAGTGCAAGCTCTTAGCATATCCTCCAACACTTAGTTTGTCCTTTCTGTTTGTCCATCCGTTTGCGGATGATAAGCTGAACTAAAGTTTAGCTTGGTATCCATGGACTCATGTAATCTTTTCCAAAAGCGCGAGGTAAACTGGGTTCCTCGATCTGATACGATCTTCTTCGGTACTCCATGCAGACAAACAATCCTCGACATGTACAACTCTGCTAACTGGGCGCCTGAGTAAGTTGTCTTCACAGGTATAAAATGTGCCACTTTAGTTAACCTGTCTACTATGACCCATATTGAATCATATCCATCTCGAGTACGGGGTAGTCCAACTATGAAATCCATACTGATTTCTTCCCATTTCCATTCAGGCACCTTGAGAGGTTGTAGCAATCCTGCTGGTCTCTGGTGTTCGGCTTTAACTCGCTAACACACGTCACATAATGCAACATGAGTAGCAACATCTCTTTTCAAATCGTAGCACCAATACTTTTCCTTAAGATCCTGGTACATCTTTGTACTTCCAGGGTGAATAGAGTAAGCTGAATCATGAGCTTCTCTCAAAATAAGTTGGCGCAAGTGCTCGATTTCTGGCAAACAGATTCTCTTTTTAAACCATATTGTGCCTTGATCATCTTCCGTGAAATCTGGGGCTTTACCCAAACCAATCAAAGTTTTAATTTCCTTAATCTTCTCATCGGACTCTTGTCCTTTACGAATCTCTTCTTCCAAAGTAGATTCAACTTCCATAACTGTTGCTTCTACATTATAAAGCAATCCAAGGTTGAGTCGTTCCATTTCCCAGCACAATTCTTGTGACATCAAATGAGTAGTGATGTTGTTCACTTGACCCTTATGGCTCAAAGCATCAGCTACTACATTTGCTTTTCCGGGGTGATATTGTATTTCCAAATCATAATCTTTAATCAACTCAAGCCATCTTCTTTGTCTGAGGTTGAGTTCCTTCTGAGTGAATATATATTTCAGGCTTTTGTGATCCGTGAAGATTCTGCACTTGTTTCCAATCATATAGTGCCTCCAAATCTTCAAAGCATGCACTACGGCAGCTAGTTCCAAATCATGCGTAGGATAATTCTTCTCATGTTTCCTCAACTGTCTTGAAGCATAAGCAATCACCTTTCCTTCTTGCATTAGCACACATCCAAGTCCAAGGTGTGATGCATCGCAATACACATCAAATCCCTTGTGAATGTCTGGCATTACCAGTATTGGTGCAGTGGTTAACCTCTTCTTGAGTTCTTCAAAACAATTATGGCAAGCTTCATCCCATTTGAACTCTTTGCCTTTCTCCAGTAGAGAGGTAAGTGGTTTCACTAACTTGGAGAAACCTTCAATAAATCTTCTATAGTATCCTGCCAATCCAAGAAAACTTCTGATCTTGGACGCATCCTTTGGTTGCTTCCAATCCAGTATCTCACTTATCTTTCCTGGGTCCACTTTAATTCCACCATCGGTAACGATATGCCCTAAGAAAGCAACTTCCTTCAACCAAAAATCACACTTCGAGAATTTTGCGTACAGTTGGTTGTCACGAAGCTTTTGTAGGACTAGCCTTAGATGATCTTCATGTGTTTCTTCATTCGGAGAATATATCAGTATGTCGTCAATGAATACGACCACAAACTGATCCAGATATTCCATGAATACTTTATTCATCAAGTTCATAAAGTATGCTGGTGCATTAGTCAGTCCAAACGACATGACCAAAAACTCATATAATCCATATCTCGTCGTGAAGGCTGTCTTCGGTACATCTTCTGCTCGAATCTTTAACTGATGATATCCCGATCTTAGATCTATCTTCGAGAATATCTTAGCTCCCTTCATTTGATCGAATAAATCTTCGATCCGAGGTAACGGGTATTTATTCTTGATGGTTACTTCATTCAAACTTCTATAATCAACGCACATTCTCCTCGAACCATCCTTCTTGTTCACAAATAGCACTAGGGCTCCCCAAGGGGATGAACTTGGGCGAATGAAACCTTTTTCTAGTAATTCTTCTATTTGTTTCTTCAGTTCTACTAAATCTTTGACATCCATTCTATATGGTCTTTTCGAGATAGGTGCGGTTCCAGGTACTAATTCAATAGAAAACTCTATATCACGGTCAGGTGGCATACCTGGTAATTCCTCCGGAAATACGTCTGGGTATTCGCACACTACTTTGATATTTTCCCAGGGCTTTTCTTCCAAGTGATTGATCACTGTCTTCCCTTTTTCATCTGTTGACTTGTCTATGTTAACTTGGATTCTTTCACCTTGAGGACTTGTCAACATAATTGTTCCATTGGCACACTGTATCACTCCATCACAACTTTTCAACCAGTTGCATCCAAGAATCACATCAATACCGTTGGATCCTAGGACCACTGGGTCGACTGTAAAATCTATTCCTTGAATCTTGATATTAACATGAGGGCATGAGTGTGTGGCCTTCATGTCACCTCCCGGTGAACTAATGTGTAATATCCTCTTCAGAGGGTACTTAGGTATGTTATGTTTTTCCACAAATGACTCAGTTATAAATGAATGTGATGCTCCAGAGTCAAATAAAACTGATGCAGATATGGAGTTAACAAGGAACATACCATACACTATGCCGGCATCCTCAGGCACTGATTCTGCAGTGATGTGATTGACCCTTCCTCGGCTTTGGTTCTGTGGTGTCTTGTTCTGAGCAGATCCACGAGCGGGGGTGTTCTGGTTGTTCCTCTGATTATTGCCTTTCTGGGGTGTCTGCTGGTTGCACCTTGGGTAGTTGTTGGCATAGTGGCCTAGCTCACCGCACTTAAAACATCCATTGGGTTGGACAGGTGCGTTGTTTCTGGCCTGCGTGTTATTGGCGCCACCTTGACGATTCTATGAATTTCCACCAGACCTCTGGTTGGTCTGGGAGTTGCTCCTTTGCTGGTTCTGGTTCTGATTATTTCTCTGGCTTTGTTGTCCAGAGCGTTGCACTTGATAATTGTTTCCACCCTGATTTCCAGAGCGGAACTGCGAACCTTGAGCATTGTTTGGCCGGGTGTTCCTGCTGGACTGACCTTGGAACTTCCTTTTATGGTCAGATAATTCCTTCCTTTTGCTCTCAAGGCCAATTGCCTTATTCAGTAGTGTCTGGAAGTTGGGGAATGTATGGCTCTGAAGTTGGTAGTTTAGAGGTCCAATCAGTCCTTCTAAGAAACGCTCTTGGCGCTTCTCATCTGTATCCACCTCTTCTGGTGCGTAGCGTGAAAGCTGAGTGAAGCGATCACGATACTCACCGATAGTCATATTCCCTTGAGTAAGGGAAAGGAACTCCTTCTTTTTCAGCTTCATGATTCCAGAGGGGATGTGGTGAGGGCGGAAGTTCTCCTGGAACTCCTGCCAGGTTATTGTATCAGCATTGGGATGTGCCGCTGTGAAGGCATCCCACCAATCGGACGCAGCTCCCTCGGGTCTTCCCGAGGCGTACAAGACCTTCTCTCAGTCGTTGCACTAAGTGATGTCCAGCTTCTTTCCAATGACTTTGAGCCAGTCATCAACATCCAGAGGATCAACCGCATGAGAGAATGTCGGCGGGTGATGACTCATGAAATCCCGGTGCTTATCTCTGGCCGGGGGTGCATACTGCTGCTGCTGGGGTTGCTGATTCTGTTGGTTCTGTTGTAATTGCTGAACAGCTGCAGTGAGTCCTTGCAGAATCTGCATCTGGGCGGCAATGAACTGCTCCATATTGGGATTCAGTGGTGGTGGTGGTACTTGTTGACCATGCTGGTTCCGGTTGTTAGGTCCTTGACGTGGGTTCACCATCTGATTGGTTAGGACGTGAAATCCTTAGAAAAGTGAGGAGTAGAAAAGATTCTAGAGGGAAAATAGCTTAAGTTTTACAAATTTTATATGTTCTTATGGCCATCATTCCATAAGACCATAGCACTCAAACAAAGATCCAAATCAAACATTTCAACCAATCACCATCACATGGTTGTTATTTATTAATATAAAAACTTAAAGAGAGTTTCATCGTCTAACGCGAAGTATAACTTATTACATCATAGTCCAAAAACTTAAAGCAGCCTAGTGACGGATCCGGGCTCTCCATAGCGCAGCCTCTTGCGGGGAGGAGACAATGCCATGGCGGGGACCTGAGCTTCTGGCGGATCCAGTCCTTGCAGTTGGGCTTCTAGGGCTGCAATCCTGGCGTGGGCATTCTCCAGCTCCAAGTGCACCCTGTAGATATCCAGGGTGGCACTGTCCAGGTCGGTGTCGAGACCGGCCACTACACCAGCTAGGGTGTTGAGGCGATCCTCACCAGGTTCACCTGAGACAATGTTGGTCTGGCTTTCTCCACGCAGACGCTGAGGAAGGTGCCTGAACCTCGTGTTCTGCAGCTGCTGCCGGTAGGTGTGGCTGAGCGACCACAGGGTCCGACGGGCAGCATCGCTGACCGAGGCAGCGTAGGTGGACAGTGGCATCAGGGACTCGTGAGCAGACAGAGTCCTGAATCCCCTGTCACCTGCATCCATCACCCTGACGTGGATGCGAGTGATGTAATAGCAAGCCCGGGGAGGCTCGCTCACTCGCCTCGTCTCGTACAGGGGGCAGACGTAGGTGCCTAGCGCGTGCAGCACCTCTTGCAGCAGGTTGGGGAAGTGTCCCGTCTCGAACATTGATGTGTAATGTTCGACAACAGGACCAAACCCCAAGAAGTTGTCCTGCTGGGCGTAGTCAGCTTCCTCGTTGACGTGTTCGCCTTCTCCATCGTCTTCATCGTCGTCATCCTCGTCATCGCCGTCTCCGGAGTTGTCGGGGTCGTCGCCTCCAGGTGCAGGTGCTTGGAAGGCTGGTGCCGACGATGCTGACATCGTTGACCCAGCTGCGAAGGCCAGGGACTCGGCCAACGGGGTGGGCGTCGGCAGCTGTTCCTCCGAGCTGTCCTCCAAGTTGATTACATTGTCCACTCGGATGGGAGGGAGATCCGCCGGAACTTCCTCGACTACCACTGGGTAGACCGGGATCTGCCGGGGCTGAGGGGCGTAGCTGGTGTTGACGCGGGTAGTTTGGAGAGTGCGAACCATCTACAAGAGAAGTGTCAACTCAGTTGAATTTCAAAGAGGTAAGACTGATAAAGGAATTTATAGGAACGAAATTAGCAAGTTTTGAACAACTAGGCTTTCCATTTCTAACTAATCTAACGACCTAGGGTCAGCATAGCTTTGATACCACTTCTGTCACACCCGGTTCTAGGGGTAGAACCGAGCGCATACCATATGTGTGCCAGGATCCATTTCCACACATATGTTGACGTCACAAGTGTAATATATCAAAAGACAGTGCAATAAAGGCGTAAAGAGAGTATAATACTTTATTACATCATCTGAAACATTGTATCTTTAACAAGTGTCACATCAAAGTAAAGCGGAAATAAACAACTGGCCAATCTTCCACAGGAAGTTGACCGGCGTATCGTTAGACTTAGAATTCCTCGTCGTCAAAAACTCCATCAAAGTCTCCAGCATCACCCTCTGATCAAAATAAGCAAGGGTGAGCTCACTTATGGTCGGGGCTCAGTAAGTGGGGGAAAATTTTAATGCAGGTATAACAAGGTGAGGCTATGGTTGAGCAGTAAGCATTTTAGTTGGTCAATATTTTATTAACAACGCCTGTCTTACTAATAAATGTGAATCCTAAATATCCCATTTAAACAAAGGAATATGAATATAACAAAAACACTTAAGTGAAACCACTTAAGCAAATTATTGGCAGATCATCTGATCTCAATTTGATTCCATCTTCAAGTTCAATTATCATGTGAGGAGTCCAGGTCGCTCATAACCGGGAGCACGACTGATATATCAGTTTTACACTCCGCAGAGGTGGTACAACTTTACCCACAAGCCATGTATCCCATCTAGCCCGGGTTGATCGGACCCTTAGACACTGCCGAGGTGAATGGCTAGGGATCCATTATGAGGTTTTCACAAAATACACTTAATACGAAGCAACCCGCTAAGGTTCTAAGACGATGGTGGTGGCCCCCTGGGTGAAGTACCTTAGCCAAGAATACGACCCCATGTTAACGTGGGCTGCCAGCACCTACCGCTCCCCCTCTTGCCCATATTTCAGGTAAGGTTGCTAGGCACTACGCATATAGAGCTAATTACCAAAGCCAGAGCCATGATAGCACTCGTGGTTGCACTGTTATCCTGGGTGGTCACTCCATGTTCCAATTAATTTGAAATAATATTGTTTTAACCATCGGGTTAATGTCATAATTGCCAATTAAATCTTTGGAACATTAAAACCAATTAATGAGTGACATTAAGAAATCATTAAGTTGAGCAGTAGCACAAATTTTGCACAGCTTAATAATTTTACCAGGTTAAACAAGGAATACAGGTAGTAAATCTAGGAAATCCTTAATTAGGTTATCCCATCAAATTATGCAATATATCAAAAAGTAAATATTATTATATGCAATGAATAGGTACAAACAGAATATGCAGAGGGAGAATCCACTTGCCTTGCTTAAAAGCGTTTTGCGGGTCGTCCTCGAACGTATTCGAATCGCCTACCGCACAATCGGCTTCTAATAGAGTCGCATATCGTACATACAAAAATAAAACATAAACTAATAAATAAACATACACCATTTCATAAACATACACCATTACATGCACATTAACACGTCGCACTAATCACATCTTAATTACGTACTAATCGCGTAAATACTTATTAATTCAATTATAGCTATTAATGTGAATCCTAATGGTGAATTTATGAGTGGTGTAATAAATATAGTTTAAATATATTTTAACATCATTAATAAAAATAAATAATATTTATTGTCTTTTAATACTAATAAATAAATTACTACCTTTTATCTCTCTTTATTTCTAACTCAAATTATTGAACATAGCAAAAATGAATATAATATTCTAAAAATCCTTATAAACTACTAATTGAACATTTTCTAACACTAGCGAGGTTATTTGACATAAACTAGTACTCTAACAATTTTAAGTTCTAAATCTGCGAACATGTTTATTTGACTAGCAAAAACCTATTTTTTCCATCTACTAATGATATTTTCTCCCTTCTTTCTAAAAAGAAAATGTTAACAAAATAATTAACTAAATCATCTAGAAATCCTATATTATTCATATGACATGAGATCTATACCAATTTCTAAAAACCATTAAAATGCACTTATAACTTTAATTCTCCAAGTAGTTTCTAAAATTTATCGTGACCAAATTTGACTATAAATTCTTATCTAGTATTTTTATCACCAACGTGTGACTATTAAATCTACGTCATATTTCTCTAAACCAAAATTCCACGCCACGACTAACATGAAATATAACGGTGCACTAAATAATCGCATATCTCTAACAAATTCCATACCGCACACATATACATAAATCGGAATCACATGTGTTCATATTACAACAAACCAAAATATACAACTCATGAATCGAATCAAAAAGTACTTTTATAAAATACACAAAATAAATTTGGGTCGTCATCAACCTTAGGTTCGCGCGTATGACGGGGATGGATCGACGGGTTTCGACCGGGTGGAGAGCAAGGCTCGACTACGGACGGCGAATGCGTGGCTCCGGTGAACTCCGGCGACGAACGACACACTCCGGCGAACACCACGGGCTCCGGCGATGAACGACAACGAACGACGAGCGGCACTAGCGATGAGCGAGGAGCACTAGAGAAAGAGACGAGCTTGGGTAGGAGAGTATGGAGAGGGTCTCTGCTGCCTTTTATAGAGAGAGGGAGGGGAGAGGAGAGGTCACTGCCAGAGAGAGCTTCAATGGGGCGCTGCTGTCCTTCATGGCCATCACTAGCTTCGTTACTAGAGAATAACGAGGGAGAGAGTAATGGAGAGGAGGGAGAAACGGAAGAAATAAATCTCCATAACGCAAGAAACAGTCGCAGCTCGTCGGGCTCGGACGGATGGCGCGCTGCTCGGAAACGGGCGCGGGGAGGCCGACGTCGCGTGCGTTGGGCTCGGTGTCGCTCGCGCTGGGGCTCGCGCGCTGGCTGCTCAGCGTCGCTGCTTGCGTGCAGGGCCGGCTCGGGCGCTTGCCTGCGCGCGGCATGCAGAGCGCGCGGCGCTCTGGGTGCGGCAGGGAGGCAGCGCGCGCGGCTGGGCGTCTTGGCGAGTCGCGTGAGAGAGAGGAGTGAGGGAGGGAGGAGAGAGAATGCGGGAGAGGGAGAAGAGAGAGGAAGGGAGAGAGAATAGAGGGAGAGAGAGCACAGGCGGCGGTGGCTGGAATTTTTCCAGTAGGGCGCGCGCGCGTGCGGTAGTGCTTAGGGTTTGGGATTGGGCCCCTAGTGGGCCGGCTAGTGTAGGCTTAGTTTTTTTTAAATTCTGAAATACCTTTCTATATAGCTCAAAAATTCATAAAACTTCACCAAAATTATTTATAAATAACATATTCATTTTTACACTAATAATCATTATATTATTTAATTATTATATTAACTACTAGGATCTCTTTTTACGAATACCTGATAATAAACATCCGATAATCAATCAAGCGCACACAACGAAAATTGATTCAAAATGCAAATAAATAATTAAACACTTAAAAAATTATGACCCTAATTAATATAATAACTAAATTCATTATTTTTATTTGATGGCTTTTGTGGTGTTACATGTTTCTAGCATACCATTGATGGTAGTGTGGTGCTTGTCAAATGTCTTGTTCCTTGACATGATGTTGTCTTTTGTGATTTCCACATTGCACTTTTCTCGGACATTCTTGATAGCAGCCGTGTAGACATGAGACTTCCATCCATTTTGGCATCTGTCACCTTTGTTGTAGTACTCCACGAATGTGTCAAGAAGTGCCTTGTCCATATCATCATTCCAAGAAATGTAGCCTCTGCCCGAGCCTGACTTCTTACCCTTCTCCATATCCTACAAATAAAAAAATTACAAAGGTTAGTAGAGTTATTGAGGAGCAACACAATATTTGCAAAAAAATATTTAAGAAAAAATATCATTCATTGTCCACGTCTCGCTTGGTAATCATCAAACATTTGGTTAGCTTTGGTGTCCCTGAACTTACTCCATTGATTTGATGATTGCACATTGGTAATCATACTCACTTCACTTTGAACATCATGAGATTCAACGGATATTACTTGATCAACTTGGCCTAAAAGTAAATCATCCATATCTCTTTGCATATCCCTTACAAAGTTGTGCAATATGCAACAAGCACTGATTATCCTAATCTGATTTTGTAAGTCAAAATATGAGTTTTTCCTTAATATAGCCCACCTCATCTTCAATAGCCTAAACGTTCTCTCTATCACATTTCTAGCTGTTGAATGGCGTAAATTGAACAATTCCTTGGCATTGGATGGGTTATTCCTTTGGGCAGCCCACTCATTCAAGTGGTAGCGAGTGGATCAATATGGAGCAAGAAAGCCTAGTCCATTGGTGTATCCAGCATCTACTAGATAATATTTTTCACTTGGAATAGCAAATGCATCGTCCCGAGACATGACATCACGTAGCACACGTGAATCTGAAGCTGACCCTTCCCATCTAGCTAGAACATAAACAAACTTCATGTGTCGATCACAAACACCTAAAACATTGGTGGTGATTTGTTGCTTCCTATTCCTATACCTCCCTTGATCAGCCAAAGGTACAAAAACGTCAACGTGTGTACCATCTAGTGCTCCAAGGCAATCTTCAAACCACCTCCACTTAGAATCTTCAGGTTGTACAACTAAAGGGTTAGGAAGCTTGATAAATTCATGACATAATGATAGAACACCTCTCAACACCTCATTGAAATAGCGGCTAATTGGTTCAAGTGACCACCCGTATGAGCTACGAATCATCCTCATCTTAGTGCCATGACCCACTACAAGCAAAAAGATAGCAACCTTTTCTTCTACCGACACATTCAAGGTGTCACACATACCGCACCTCTCACATAAGATGGTGCATAGGTCTGAAAAGGATCTCTTAGTTAGACACAAACTATCATAGCAATAAACATTTGATCCTTGATACAAATTCCTTAGCATTTGTTTCCGACCAGCTACATCTCTCTCTATCATCTCAGAGGGATCCATAAGATGTCTAGGTCTTTTCCGATAATAATAGTCCGCAATCATACCCATGATAGCTACAACAAATAATGATGCTACTCTCTGCCTCTTCTTCCTACGCCTCTCTCTCATTTCCCTCAAATTTGTTCTAACCAATTCTAAGTTGTTGTGAGGCATCTACAGCAGATAAACCATACATCATAAGCACACTTGAACAAACATGCATATACAGTTTGTAAGATTGAATGCACAACTGTTTGAAAAAAAAGAAATGTGGAGAAACTCATGGCTCAATAATGTTCTGGCAAAGAAGTGTGGAATATGAAAAAATTTACTAGTAACAAAAGGCAAAAACTTCTTGAAGTAAACAGTTGTCTATGAGAGTAGATTATGCTAGCGGTAGGGCACTCTAGCCCAATTCTTTGGGTTCAGAACTCCAGAACATGCTCTTACCTATTTTTTAGTGATCATCAAACAACATATATAATGAACCACATTCACAAGGCATAGCTACTGGACATATAGAATCACATTCACAAGGCATTAGAATGAACTGAAGCATATTTACTGATCGTATAGAAACACATCTACAGGTATAGGAAGAAAATGAACAATTTCGGCTTCTATCATCTAATTTAATCTCAAGCACATAGATATACATCGTTGCAATACATGGAAAATGTAATCAATCCAAATACCTGGAGAACCCATTCTAAAATTAAGATGCGCTAAGCCACCAAGTACCGGGCTAATTCAACCACGAAACAGGATGACTCACGCAATAAGAAAGCATGATATGATTCACAATTTTAAATACATGGCTCATCTCCCAGAAAAATTCAAGTAAATTGCAAGATTTCTAATTTAAGACCACAAAATCATTGTTGTTGACCCTGTAAACAACTGCATATATCAACATGCCGCAGGAGAATGGTTAGATCCATTTACTAATTTATCAGGCAGTTCAACATTTGGATTTTGGTACGACTGCACATCAATGCAGTGCTGTTTAACAAATGAAACTGAAGAAAACAAAATAACAGACATGGATCTACTATGGCGTAACAAGGCTGAGGAGTGAACAGGCCTCAAAACAAGTTGTGCCTTCGGTCACCTCCCAACAAATAAAGGTAGTAAAAGGAAGTAAGGAACCATGCATGGAGATATCCAGATCAATGAAAGCATGCAGGGCTCGGGCATGTCTCTTGTCTCATGCATGCAGTCGGATCGGAGAAGAAGGGAAGTATTAGAAAAGGGAAGTATTAGAAGCGGGCTGACTCACTATCCTCCTGGCCACCGAGGCACTCGATGGCCTCGACGAACTGCCGGTGCAGCTCCTCCGTCCACCGCAAGCGGGCGTGCGGCGCTCGAGGACGAGACGAGTCCGAGGAGGCAGCGGCGCGGGCGTGCAGCGTAGGGCTCGGGAGGAGACGACGCTCGGGGTTGAGGAGAGGAATCTGTTTCCTCGTTTTAGGGTAGGAAAGTTTTGCAGGCCTCTGATTCCAGCCCAAGAAATGGATGGAAAGTTACTTTCCAATTCATAACTTGCCAAACAGGTCAGCCCAAGAATTAAATTCCAATTCAACCCAATTCTAATCAAACAAACGAGCCCTAGGTGTAATTGCCTACCTTAGAATCTAGATTTCACTCTTGTGTTTATACTTTTCTTTTGAACTTGTGTTCACTTGATTGTGCATGTTTGTTGTACTGTTTCTTTGTCATTTTTCTAAATATGTTGAATGATAGATTGCTTTGCGTAGACAACGAGCAGTTCGAGGTTTCCGAGTGTGTTGCATGAGACTTAACTGAGCAGCAACCTAGTGAAGGCAAGTGTCCTCTAACCCATTATGTCCTATTTACTTTATAATTCACTGTCCCGCATTACATAATTGAAACCTAAGGATTGACTAGCTTTGTATTTACCTTGTCCTTAATTACCTTTTGGGGTTATTATGGTTAACTTCATGTTATTGCTTTACTTTAATCAACGAACATGATGACAATATTTATGATACGATGATGTTATCTTGTTTATGATGATGAACTTGTGATACTTTAGGGGACTCAGGTTGTTTCCTGAGTACCTCTCCGTAATGATCTGTTCCTTGAGAGACCACCCGAGATAACAGTACAACCATGAGGGTGGAATGGAATGCCCTTAGCTGATTAACTAGAAGAACTTGGGGTGTAGTTGGCTTTGCCATAGGGCCGTCAATGGGGGCCGGGGCATAATGCTGGCTCTGCTAAGGGTGGGTGTTGAGGTTCATTCGATTTGGTTTTGTTAGTCATCCACCTTAGGGAGGAGTACTGTGTTTGTATGACTGGCGAAACCTAACGAGCAACTGCACACTAGGGGAATCTTAGTAAATGTTATGTTGTGAATCCCTGGCCATTCACCTTGGTAGTGAAGATCGGGTCTGTACAACATAGGCTAGGAAGGGATCACGACTCGTGGGTAAAGTGTGCAACCTCTACAGAGTGTTAGAAACCGGTATATCAGCCGTGCTCACGGTTAAAAGTAGCCTTGGAACCTCTTTGATTAGAATAACTTTGAATACTTTTATGATGATGGTAAATGGTGATGATTGTAATTGTGGTTTCTGGTATTTCCTCTTGGAGGGAGTACTTTTGGGTAATAACTTAGGTTTATTACTAAAACTTGGCTTCTCTACTGGTAATAAATACCTGACCAACTAAAAGTAACTGCTTTAAGCTTAACCCCACATACAACTAGTCCACTTTAGCCAAACGAGACATTTGTTGAGTATGTTGATGTGTACACACCCTTGCTTTAAAAACCACCCAACCCTAGGTTGTCCCCATTGCAATCAATGCTCAGGAGAAGACGATGGCAACATGGTGGACTTTCAGGACTTTCAGGACTTCGATGAGTTCTAGTCGTGTTTAGTGGCAAACCCCCAGTCAGCTGTCTGTGAAGGCCTTATCATTCTACGTTTCGTATCCACACTTTGATTATGATTATGACTATGTTAAGTTAATGACTCTGTGGATGTCTTGGACATCTTGATGTAATAAAGTACTATTTCCGCTATTTATTTTGAGCAATGTGTGATGATGTCCAACTATGTAATCGCTGCGTACGTGAGTTTCTGATCCTGGCACGTACGTGGTTCGCATTTGGTTTGCCTTCCAAAACTAGGTGTGACATAAGTGGTGTCAAAGCCCTTGCTGACTGTAGGACCGCTAACCTAGACTAGAATGGTTGCCCTAAGGACTATAGACCCATATTCTCACCTTGACCTTTGGTGTCACTTCAAAAGTTGGTCATCTTGACCAATTCTATGTTATACTTTTATCTATATACCCATCTTACAAAATTTCTATCTCACTTCACTTTTGGTTTACTTGCTGGTCATATAGTTCTATTCTCATTCTTGTGCTTACGATATCTTTCATAGATGACCCGTCTTAGATGCACTGCACGTAAGTCGGTGATCCCTTTCTTGCCCTCTCGCCTTGCGGAGCGTCCACTGCGCCACACGGTGATAGGACAATTGAGTCACCTAGAGAGACTGCACCCCCACCTGCACGAGGAGCAGGAGTACCGACGCTAGGAGCAGGTTCAGCAAAAATCTTCCTGAGTGAATAGGCGGAAACTGAAATTTATAAACTTAAAGCACAACTACAAGCCGGGGTTAGCGTTAGAAATAAAATTGAGTCCAAAAGAAAGGGGAAAACAAATCAACCAAAGAAATAGAGCGGATGACATGGTGATTTGTTTTACCGAGGTTCGGTTCCAAAGAACCTAGTCCCCGTTGAGGTGGTCACAAAGACCGGGTCTCTTTCAACCCTTTTCCTCTTTCAAACGGTCACCTAGACCGAGTGAGCTTTCTCCTTAATCAAATGGGTCACTTAGACCCCACAAGGACCATTACAAACTTATTGTCTCTTGCTTTGATTACAAGTGTTTGAAGAACAAGAACAAGGAAGAAGAAAGCGATCCAAGAACAAGAGCTCAAAGAACACGAGCAAAACTCTCTCTTTAGTCACTAGGAGTTTGGAGTGTATTTGGGTCTTGGAGAGGTTTTGAATCTTTTGAATTATGTCTTATATTGATTGCACTAGCTCTTGTATTGAATGAGATGTCTGAAAAACTTGGATGCTTGGAGTGGTGGTGGTTGGGGGGTATTTATAGCCCCAACCACCAAACCAACCGTTGGGAAGGCTGTCTGTCGATGGGCGCACCGGACACTGTCCGGTGCGCCAGCCATATCACCCAACCGTTAGGGTTCTGACGGTTTCGACTGTTGGAGCTCTGACATCTTGGGGCACCGGACAGTCCGGTGCCACACCGGACAGGCACTGTTCATTGTCTGGTGCGCCTTCTGGCGCTGCTCTGACTCTGCACGAACTATCCACGCACTGTTCACATTGCAGACGACCGTTGGAGTCGACCGTTGAGCTCCCTAGCCGTTGCTCCGCTGGCACACCGGACAGTCCGGTGAATTATAGCGGAGCGGCTCTTCAGAAACCCGAAGGTGGCAAGTTGAAGTCGATCAGCCCTGGGCACCGGACACTGTCCGGTGGCACACCGGACACTGTCCGGTGGCACACCGGACAGTTTGGTGCGCTAGACCAGGGTTCTCTTCGGTTTCTTTTGCTTCTTTCTTTTGAACCCTAACTTGATCTTTTTATTGGTTTGTGTTGAACCTTTAGCACCTGTAGAATATATAATCTAGAGCAAACTAGTTAGTCCAATTATTTGTGTTGGGCATTTCAACCACCAAAATCATTTAGGAAAAGGTTTGACCCTATTTCCCTTTCAATCTCCCCCTTTTTGGTGATTGATGCCAACACAAACCAAAGCAAATATATAAGTGCAGAATTGAACTAGTTTGCATAAGGTAAGTGCAAAGATTGCTTGGAATTAAACCAATTTATACTTTCACTAGATATGCGTGGATTGCTTTCTTTTTTTTTAACATTTTGGACCACATTTGCACCACTTGTTTTTGTTTTTGCAAATTCTTTTGGAAAATCTTTTCGAAGTCTTTGCAAATAGTCAAAGGTACATGAGTAAGATTTCGAGAAGCATTTTCAAGATTTGAAATTTTTCTCCCCCTGTTTCAAATGCTTTTCCTTTGACTTAAACAAAACTCCCCCTGGATGAAATGCTCCACTTAGTGTTCAAGAGGGTTTTACCAATATGAAATAGATTTAGATACCAATTGAAAAATCCTTCTCTAAATATATCAATTTGAAGTATGGATACTAATTGAAAACTTTGTTTCGAACAATTTGAAAAAGGTGGTGGTGCGGTCCTTTTGCTGTAGGCTTAATATTTCTCCCCCTTTGGCATGAATCACCAAAAACGGAGACGTTTGAGAGCCCTTATTACTTTCTCCCTCATTGGTAAATGAAATATGAGTGAAGATAATACCAATGTGAGAGTGATGCGGAGTGATGGCGAAGGGTAAATGATACCGATAGAGTGGAGTGGAAGCCTTGTCTTCGCCGAAGACTCCATTTCCCTTTCAATCTACGACTTAGCATAGGATGACACTTGAAAACACATTAGTCGTAGAAATAAAAGAGATATGATCAAAAGTATATAAATGAGCTATGTGTGCAATGTTTCAATCAAAATTTCGAGAATCAAGTATATTTAGCTCATTCTAAGTTTGCTAAAGGTTTTCTCATCTAATGGTTTGATAAAGATATTGGCTAATTGTTCTTTGGTGCAAACATAAGCTATCTCGATATCCCCCCTTTCTTGGTGATCCCTCAAAAAGTGACACCGAATGGCTATGTGCTTAGTGCGGCTGTGTTCAACGGGATTATCCGCCATGCGGATTGCACTCTCATTGTCACATAGGAGAGGGACTTTACTCAATTTGTAGCCATAGTCCTTGAGGGTTTGCCTCATCCAAAGTAATTGCGCATAACAATGACCTGCGGCAATGTACTCGGCTTCGGTGATAGAAAGAGCTACTGAGTTTTGTTTCTTAGAAGTCCAAGACACCTGGGATCTTCCTAGAAACTGACAAGTCCCTGATGTGCTCTTCCTATCAATTTTACACCCTGCCCAATCAGCATCTGAATAACCTATTAAATCAAAAGTGGATCCCTTGGGGTACCAAAGTCCAAACTTAGGAGTATAAACTAAATATCTCATAATTCTTTTCACGGCCCTAAGGTGAATTTCCTTAGGATCAGCTTGAAACCTTGCACACATGCATACAGAAAGCATAATATCCAGTCAAGATGCACATAAATAGAGTAAAGATCCTATCATCGACCGGTATACCTTTTGGTCTACGGATTTACCTCCCGTGTCGAGGTCGAGATGCCCATTTGTTCCCATAGGTGTCTTGATGAGCTTGGCATCCTTCATTCCAAACTTGGTAAGTATATCTTGAATGTACTTGGTTTAGCTAATGAATGTGCCCTCTTGGAGTTGCTTGACTTGAAATCCTAGAAAATACTTCAACTCCCCCACCATCGACATCTCGAATTTTTGAATCATTATCCTACTAAACTCTTCACAAGTAGATTTGTTAGTAGACCCAAATATGATATCATCAACATAAATTTGGCATACAAACAAATCATTTGCAATAGTTTTAGTAAAGAGGGTAGGATCAGCTTTTCTGACTTTGAAGCCATTAGTGATAAGGAAATCTCTTAGGCATTCATACCATGCTCTTGGGGCTTGCTTGAGCCCATAAAGCGCCTTAGAGAGTTTATACACATGGTTAGGGTACTCACTATCTTCAAAGCCGGGAGGTTGTTCAACATAGACCTCTTCCTTGATTGGTCCATTGAGGAAGGCACTCTTCACGTACATTTGATAAAGCTTGAAGCCATGGTAAGTAGCATAGGCAAGTAATATACGAATTGACTCAAGCCTTGCTACGGGTGCATAGGTTTCACCGAAATCCAAACCTTCGACTTGTGAATAGCCCTTGGCCACAAGTCAGGTTTTGTTCCTTGTCACCACACTATGCTCATCCTGCTTATTGCGGAATACCTACTTGGTTCCTACAACATTTTGGTTAGGACGTGGAACTAAATGCCATACCTCATTCTTTATGAAATTGTTGAGCTCCTCTTGCATTGCCAGCACCCAATTCGAATCTCTTAGTGCATCCTCCACCCTGTATGGCTCAATAGAGGACACAAAAGAGTAATGTTCAAAAAAAATGAGCGACTCGAGATCGAGTTGTTACCCCTTATGAATGTCACCGAGGATGGAGTTCACGGGGTGATCTCTTTGAATCGCTTGATGGACTCTTGGGTGTGGCGGTCGTTGACCCTGTTCTTCTTGATCATCTTCATTGTCTTGATTATTGTCATCTCCCCTTGATCATTGTCCTCCTCTTGAGGTGGCTCATCTTCTTGATCTTCTTCTTCATTATCTTGTGCCTGATCCTCATCTTGAGTTGGTGGAGATGCTTGATTTGAAGATGATGGTTGATCTTGTGCTTATGGAGGCTCTTCGGATTCCTTACGACACACATCCTCAATGGACATGTTCCTTAGCGTGATGCACAGAGCCTCTTCATCATCAAGCTCATCAAGATCAACTTGCTCTACTTGAGAGCCATTAGTCTCATCAAACACAATGTCACAAGAAACCTCAACTAATCCAGTGGATTTGTTGAAGACTCTATATGCCCTTGTGTTTGAGTCATAACCAAGTAAAAAGCCTTCTACAGCCTTAGGAGCAAATTTAGATTTTCTACCTCTTTTAACAAGAATAAAACATTTGCTACCAAAGACTCTAAAATATGAAACATTAGGCTTTTTACCGGTGAGGAGTTCATAAGATTTCTTCTTGAGGATTCGATGAAGGTAGAGCCGGTTGATGGAGTAGCAGGCGGTGTTAATCTCCTCGTCCCAAAACCGTTCCAGCGTCTTGTACTCATCAAGCATGGTCCTCGCCATGTCAGTAGAGTTCTATTCTTCCTCTCCACTACACCATTTTGTTGTGGTGTGTAGGGAGAAGAGAACTCATGCTTGATGCCCTCCTCCTCAAGGAAGCCTTCAATTTGAGAGTTCTTGAACTCTGTCCCATTGTCGCTTCTTATTTTCTTGATCCTTAATCCGAACTCATTTTGAGCTCGTCTCAAGAATCTCTTTAAAGTCTCTTGGGTTTGTGATTTTTCCTGCAAAAAGAACACCCAAGTGAAGCGAGAATAATCATCCACAATTACAAGACAATACTTACTCTCGCCAATGCTTATGTAAGCAATCGGGCCGAGTAAATCCATGTGGAGTAGCTCAAGCGGCCTGTCGGTCGTCATGATGTTCTTGTGTGGATGGTGAGCACCAACTTGCTTTCCTGCTTGACATGCGCTATAGACCCTGTCTTTCTCAAAATGAACATTGGTTAGTCCCAAAATGTGCTCTCCCTTTAGAAGCTTGTGAAGATTCTTCATCCCAACATGGGCTAGTCGGCGATGCCAGAGCCAACCCATATTAGTCTTAGCAATTAAGCAAGTATCGAGTTCAGCTCTATTAAAATCAACTAAGTATAGCTGACCCTCTAATACTCTCTTAAATGCTACTGAATCATCACTTCTTCTAAAGACAGTAACACCTATATCCGTAAAAAGACAGTTGTAGCCCATTTTACATAATTGAGAAACAGAAAGCAAATTGTAATATAAAGAATCTACAAGAAAAACATTGGAAATAGAATGGTCAGGTGATATAGCAATTTTACCAAGTGCTTTGATCAAACCTTGATTTCCATCCCCGAATGTGATAGCTCTTTGGGGATCTTCGTTTTTCTCATAGGAGGAGAACATCCTTTTCTCCCCTGTCATGTGGTTTGTGCATCCGCTATCAGTAATCCAACTTGAGCCCCCAGATGCATAAACCTGCAAAACAATTTAGGTCTTGTTCTTAGGTACCCAAACGGTCTTGGGTCCTTTCACATTAGAAACAAGCATCTTGGGTACCCAAACACAAGTCTTGGAGCCCTTGTGTTTGCCCCCAACATATTTGGTAACTACTTTGCCTGATTTGTTAGTAAGCACATAAGCAACATCAAAAGTTTTAAATGAAATGTTATGATCATTTGATGCAACAGGAGATTTCTTTTTAGGCATTTTAACATGGGTAGAATGCCTAGAGCTAGAGGCCTCATTCTTATACATAAAAGCATGATTGGAAACAGAATGAGTCTTCTTAGCATGAATTCTCCTAATCTTGTGCTCAGGATAACCAGCAGGATATAGAATGTAACCCTCGTTATCCTCAGCCATGGGAGCTTTGCCCTTAACAAAATTAGACAATCTTTTAGGTGCATTAAGTTTGACAATGCTTCCCTGTTGGAAACCAATGCCATCCTTGATGCCAGGGCGTCTCTGAAAGGGAAATGTGCCTTTGGGCCATGTCTATATTGTTTTGGTGATTAAGTGCCCAACACATATTCTCTAAGTTCTAAATGTGCCCAAGATTGAAAAAGTGCAAATCAAGGCATGAGGTATGTTTCTAGACTTAGTAGATTGGTTTTTGTATACTAATATATTTGTCTAAGTGTTAGAAACAGAGAAAAGAAGAAAAGAAAAGAATTGCATAGGAGTTGGCTCGGTGCAGCCAAACTCAGCTCAGTCTGGCACACCGGACTGTCCGGTGGTGCACCGGACAGTGTCTGGTGCACCAGGCTGGCCTCCGGTGAAAGGCCGCTCTCGGGAAAAACCGGCGGCGTACGGCTATAATTCATCGGACTGTCCGGTGGTGCACCGGACTGTCCGGTGAGCCAACGGTCGCCAGCGCAACGGTCGGTCGCGCAATCCGTGGGCGACGCGTGGCCCATGCCAACGGTCGGCAGGGGGCACCGGACTGTCCGGTGCGCCAACTGGCCCGGAGGTGCAACGGTCGGCTGCGCCAGAATAGGAAGGAGATCGACATCGGACCATCTACAGTGACTGTCCGGTGGCGCACCGGACTATCCGGTGCGCCACCCGACAGAAGGCAAGGATGGCCTTCCTTGTTGGCCTCCAACGGCTCCTAGCTGCCTTGGGGCTATAAAAGGGACCCCTAGGCACAGGGAGGAGTCACCCAAGCATTCACTAAACATTCTAAGGCATCCAGACTCTGCTCCCACGCATTCGCTTTGTTGTGTCAGAGATTTGAGCTCCATTCGAGTCGAGAACTCCATGTGTGTCATTTGAGCTCAAGTCTTCACTTGTGTGCATTGGTGTGCTGCATTTTTGAGTCTTGTGTGCGTTGCTCTTCCCAACCTTATTCTTGTGCGTTCTTTTTGATCAATCTTGTAAGGGCGAGAGGCTCCAACTTGTGGAGATTCCTCGCAAACGGGAAAAGGATATAAGGAAGAAAAGTCGTGGTATTCAAGTTGATCATTGGATCACTTGAAAGGGGTTGAGTGCAACCCTCGTCCATTGGGACGCCACAACGTGGAAGTAGGCAAGTGTTACTTGGCCGAACCACGGGATAAAATCACGTGTCTCTTGTGATTGCTCTCTCTTTGATTGTCTGTGTTCGCAAGAGCTTGTCTCATAGACTTGATTAACCCGCACTAATATCTTTATAATCAAGGTTGTTGGAATTTAGTGTTGAATTTTACAGGATCACCTATTCACCCCCCTCAAGGTGCTCTCAATTGGTATCAGAGCCGTTCTCTTCACTTAAGGGACTAACCGCCCGAAGAGATGGATCCTAAGGGAAAGGGGATGGTAGTCAACGACAAGGAAAAGGAGTCCCTCTTCAACGAGCCAAGAGACGACAAGACCACTGACTCTGGCTCGAGTCACAAGAAGAAGGACGGGAAGAAGAAGAGGCGCATCAAGAAGATCATCTACTACGATAGTGATGCCTCGTCTTCTTCGCCACACGACGACGATGATGACTCCTTGTCAAAGAAGAAACCGGTGAATCAAAACTATTCATTTGATTATTATCGTATTCCATTTAATTCTAATACTCATTTGCTATCAATTCCACTTGGGAAACCTCCACACTTTGATGGAGAAGACTACTCTTTTTGGAGTCACAAAATGCGTAGTCACTTATTTTCTCTCCATCCTAGTATTTGGGAGATTGTTGAAAACGGAATGCATTTTGATAGTACTGACAATCCCGTTTTCATAAATGAGCAAATTCATAAGAATGCACAAGCTACTACTGTTTTGCTAGCATCCTTGTGCAGGGATGAATACAACAAGGTGAGTGGCTTGGACAACGCCAAGCAAATATGGGACACCCTCAAGATATCGCATGAGGGAAACGACGCCACCATGATCACCAAAATGGAGTTGGTGGAAGGCGAACTGGGGAGATTAGCGATGATCAGGGGAGAGGAGCCAACACAAACCTACAACAGGCTCAAGACCCTCATCAACAAGATTAGAAGCTATGGAAGCACAAGATGGACGGATCACGACGTCGTTCGACTTATGCTAAGGTCATTCACGGTAATTGACCCCCATCTTGTAAACCTTATTCGTGAAAATCCCAGGTACACCAAAATGACGCCCGAGGAGATACTCGAAAAATCCGTAAGCGGGCGTATGTTGGTAAAGGAAGCACGATACGTGGATGATGCTCTCAATGGCCCTCTACCCGTCTACGAGCCTCAACCCATTGCTCTCAAAGCAACAAGCAACAAGGAGACGCTTCCAAGCAAGGTGGCACAAGTTGAGGCTGTAGGGCTAAACGAAGATAAGATGGCCCTAATCATCAAGCGCTTCAAGACCGCACTAAAAGGACGCAAGGAGTACCCCAACAAGAACAAAGCAAGGGGAAAGCGCTCCTGTTTCAAATGCGGTAAGACTGGTCATTTCATAGCACAATGCCCCGATAATGATAATGACCAGGAACAAGAAAAGCATGGGAAGAGGGAGAAGAAGAAGGTTTACAAGAAGGCGAAGGGCGAGGCGCACCTTGGCAAAGAATGGGATTCAGACTGCTCTTCATCTGACTCCGACGATGAAGGACTGGCAGCCTCGGCCTTCAACAAATCTTCGCTCTTCCCCAACGAACGCCACACTTGCATCATGGCCAAGGAGAAGAAGGTAAGTGTTCGAGATTCCCCTAAGTACACTACTTCTAGCGATGATGATTCTTCCGATGATGAAGTAGATTACTCTAGCTTATTCAAAGGATTAGATAGAGCTAAGGTAGAAAATATCAATGAATTAATTGATGCTCTAAATGAAAAGGATAGATTGTTAGAAAAACAAGAGGATATTCTATATCAGGAGCATGATAAATTTGTTAGTGTGCAAAAATCTCTTGCTTTAGAGATCAAAAGGAATGAAATGCTATCTTCTGAGTTATCTGCTTGCCATGAAACTGTATCTAGTTTAAAGAGTTTAAATGATGATTTAAATGCTAAGCTAGAGGAAGCTAATAAATCTAGTTCATGTGTAGAGCATGTTAGTATTTGTAATAGATGTAAGGACTTTGATGTTAATGCTTATAATGAACATCTTATTGCTATTACAAAATTGAATGATGAAGTGGTAAGTCTTAATGCTCAACTTAAGACTTGCAAAAATGATTTTGATAAGTTAAAATTTGCTAGGGATGCCTACACAATTGGTAGACACCCCTCTATTAAGGATGGACTTGGTTTTCAAAAGGAAACCAAGAACTTAACAAGCCAAAAGGCTCCCGTTCTCAACAAGGAGAAAGGGAAGGCTCCTATGGCTAGTAGTTCTCAAAAGTGTCATGCCTACATTTATGATAGAAAATATTCTAGGAATGCTCATAGGAGTTATGATCATAATGCTTTTAATTCACATGCTATGTTTGCCTCTAGCTCTACTTTTGTGCATGATAGAAGTAGGCCTAAGAGAAATCATGTTGTGCATCATGTGCCTAGGAGAATGTGTAAAGAACCTTCCACTATTTACCATGCTTGCAATACTTCATTTGCGCTTGTATGTAAGAATGAAAAAGTAGTTGCTAGAAAGTTGGGATCCAAATGCAAGGGAGACAAGACTTGTATTTGGGTTTCAAAGGCTATTATAACTAACCTTGTAGGACCCAACAAGAGTTGGGTACCTAAAACCCAAGCGTAAATTGTCTTGCAGGTTTATGCATCCGGGGGCTCAAGCTGGATTATCGACAGCGGATGCACAAACCACATGACGGGGGAGAAGAAGATGTTCACCTCCTATGTCAAGAACAAGGATTCCCAGGATACGATCATCTTTGGAGATGGGAACCAAGGCAAGGTCAAAGGCTTGGGCAAGATTGCCATCACCAACGAGCACTCCATTTCAAACGTATTTCTAGTAGAGTCGCTTGGTTACAACTTCCTGTCTTTAAGTCAATTGTGCCACATGGGCTACAATTGTTTGTTTACAAATGTTGATGTTTCTGTCTTTAGAAGGAGTGATGGTTCATTAGCGTTTAAGGGTGTATTAGACGACAAACTCTACTTAGTTGATTTTTCGAAAGAGAAGGCCGATCTAGATGCATGCTTAATACCTAAGACTTGCATGGGCTGGCTGTGGCATCGCCGTCTAGCACATGTTGGGATGAAGAACCTTCATAAACTTCTAAAGGGAGAACATGTGTTAGGACTAACCAATGTCTGCTTCGAGAAAGATAGACCTTGTGCAGCTTGTCAGGCAGGGAAACAGGTGGGAAGCACTCATCACAGCAAGAATGTGATGACAACATCAAGACCACTGGAGCTTCTTCACATGGATCTTTTTGGACCCGTCGCCTACCTCAGCATCGGGGGAAGTAAGTATGGTCTTGTAATTGTTGATGACTTTTCCCGCTTCACTTGGGTGTTCTTTTTGTAGGATAAATCAGAAACCCAAGGGACCCTCAAGCGCTTTCTAAAGAGGGCTCAAAACGAATTTGAGCTTAAGGTGAAAAAGATTAGAAGCGACAACGGGTCTGAGTTCAAGAATCTTCAAGTTGAGGAGTATCTTGAGGAGGAAGGCGTCAAGCACGAGTTCTCCGCTCCCTACACACCACAACAAAACAGTGTGGTAGAGAGGAAGAACAGGACGCTCATCGACATGGTGAGGACGATGCTTGGAGAATTCAAGACGCCGAGCGGTTTTGGTTGGAAGCTGTGAACACAGCCTGCCACGCCATAAACTGGCTATATCTGCATCGTCTCCTCAAGAAAACCTCCTACAAACTCCTTAGCGGTAACAAACCCAATGTCTCTTACTTTCGTGTATTTGGGAGCAAATGCTACATTTTGGTAAAGAAAGGTAGACATTCCAAATTTGCTCCCAAAGCTGTAGAAGGGTTTTTACTAGGGTATGACTCAAATACAAAGGCGTATAGGGTCTTCAACAAATCATCAGGTTTGGTTGAAGTCTCTAGCGACGTTGTATTTGATGAGACTAATGGCTCTCCAAGAGAGCAAGTTGATCTTGATGACATAGATGAAGATGATGTTCCAACGGCCGCAATATGCACCATGGCGATTGGAGATGTGCGACCACAGGAACAACAAGAGCAAGATCAACCTTCTTCCTCAACGATGGTGCATCCCCCAACTCAAGATGATGGACAGGTTCCTCAAGAATAGGCGCGTGATCAAGGGGGAGCACAAGAAGAACAAGTTATGGAGGAAGAAGCACCACCGGCCCCTCCAACTCAAGTCCGAGCGACGATTCAAAGAAATCACCCCGTCGATCAGATTCTGGGTGACATAAGCAAGGGAGTAACAACTCGCTCACGTTTAGCTAATTTTTGTGAGCATTACTCGTTTGTCTCTTCTATTGAGCCTTTCAGGGTAGAAGAGGCCTTGCAAGATCCGAACTGGGTGTTGGCCATGCAGAAAGAGCTCAACAACTTCAAGAGGAATGAAGTTTGGAGCTTGGTGCCACGTCCCAAGCAAAATGTTGTGGGAACCAAGTGGGTGTTCCGCAACAAGCAAGACGAGCACGGCGTGGTGACAAGAAACAAGGCTTGACTTGTGGCAAAAGGTTATGCCCAAGTCGCAGGTTTGGATTTCGAGGAGACTTTTGCTCCTGTGGCTAGGCTAGAGTCTATTCGAATATTATTAGCCTATGCCGCTCACCACTCTTTCAGGTTGTTTCAAATGGATGTGAAGAGCGCTTTCCTCAACGGGCCAATCAAGGAGGAGGTGTATGTGGAACAACCCCCTGGCTTTGAGGATGACAGGTATCCCGACCATGTGTTTAAGCTCTCTATGGCGCTCTATGGACTTAAGCAAGCCCCAAGAGCATGGTATGAATGCCTTAGAGATTTCTTAATTGCTAACGCTTTCAAGGTTGGGAATGCCGATCCCACTCTTTTCACTAAGACCTATGACGGTGATCTTTTTGTGTGCCAAATTTATGTCGATGACATAATATTTGGTTCTACTAATCAAAAGTCTTGTGAGGAATTTAGCAGGGTGATGACACAAAAGTTTGAGATGTCAATAATGGGCGAGTTGAACTACTTCCTTGGGTTCCAAGTGAAGCAACTCAAGGATGGCACTTTCCTCTCCCAAACGAAGTACACACAAGATCTTCTCAAGCGGTTTGGGATGAAGGACGCCAAGCCCGCGAAGACACCGATGGGAACTGACGGACATGTCGACCTCAAAAAAGGAGGTAAGTCCGTTGATCAAAAGGCATACCGGTCTATGATAGGTTCCTTGCTTTATTTGTGTGCTAGTAGACCAGACATTATGCTTAGTGTATGCATGTGTGCTAGATTTCAATCTGACCCTAAGGAATGTCACCTTGTGGCCGTTAAGCGAATTCTTAGGTATTTAGTTGCTACGCCTTGTTTCGGGATCTGGTATCCAAAGGGGTTTACCTTTGACTTGATTGGATATTTAGACTCTGATTATGCTGGATGCAAGGTTGATAGGAAGAGTACATCAGGCACGTGCCAATTCCTAGGAAGGTCCCTGGTGTCTTGGAGTTCAAAGAAACAAACCTCCATTGCCCTATCCACCGCTAAGGCCGAGTATGTTGCCGCAGGACAGTGTTGCGCACAACTACTTTGGATGAGGCAAACCCTCTAGGACTTTCGCTACAATCTGAGCAAAGTCCCATTCCTATGTGACAATGAGAGTGCAATCCGCATGGCGGATAATCCTGTTGAACACAGTCGCACTAAGCACATAGACATCCGTCATCACTTTCTGAGGGACCACCAGCAAAAGGGAGATATCAAAGTGTATCATGTTAGCACTGAGAACCAGCTAGCTGATATCTTTACCAAGCCATTAGATGAGAAAACCTTTTGCAGGCTGCATAGTGAGCTAAATGTCTTAGATTCACGTAACTTGGATTGATTTATAGCATACATGTGTTTTATGCCTTTGATCATGTTACTTTATGCATTTATGAAATTTGATGTTTATTTATGGTGCTCAAGTTGTGCAAGGGATCCTCGGACCTCACAAGTCCATGTGTGTATGATGCACATATTTAGGGGGAGATGTGCTACAATTTGACCCTTTGAGACTAATCCGTTTGTTTGAAGTTTTATTTCCACTTTCCTCTTTATCTGAGAAGCTGTGTTTGGCTGTGTTGAGAGTCAGTGAAGATGCTCATTTGTTCAATGTGATGAAGACTTCTATATATCTTTTCTTATGCTGGTGTAAAGCCCATAAAATGGTAGAAAAAATATATCAAAAATAATAAAATAAAGAAATAAGAATATCTAGGATAGTATTTCCAGAATTCTTGAAACCTTTGGAATTTTGTAGGACAGTTCTTGTTCATAATCAATTAAAGATATTAAAAAATAGTCATATTCGAAAGTGGGCATCTCATACTTATGAAATTGGTGGTGATACATCCTATTAAAATGAGGTATCATAATTTAAATTTGACCTAAAGAAAAAAGATTTTTAAGTGAAAATATAAAAGAGAAAATGAGGAAAGAAAGTTTAAGTAAATCACTTATTACTAGAATTATACAAGGGGAAGGAGATTAAATAATAATATGAGAATAGTAGTGTTTGTATTCATGATTGGATCATCTTTGATATGGGGAAATCTGAATTTAAAATGGGAATTTGAATTTGAGTTGAATGGTGGAATTTTGAAATAGAAATTGAAAATATGAAAGAAATTAAAATAGAAAAGTAAAGGAAATGAATAAACTGGTGCCTGGGCCGATTTACTTACCCTGCGGCCCACCTAACTAAGTCGCGTGGCCCAACTTTGTGCAGGGCGCGCTGCTGCTCGCCTAGTATCGCTGATCGGCCAGCCCCACTCCGCAGTCACACGCCCCGCGCCGACTGTATGGTCCCACAGGTCATTCCCTATAGCCATTGTGCTCACTGCCGTGTGGGGCCACATCGTCAGGTCTACCCCCCCTTCCTGCACATCAGGTTGGAACACGATCGTGCACTCATCGTGTTTGCGGAAATGCCGCAACAGAAGACCGTTGAGGGAATCACGCCTCATCCGCTGAAATCCTACCGGCCGGGCACCACCGATCAGACTCTGGCCATAGCACTATAAAACCAAACCCGTTACACAGGATCCACATCATCGGCGCCTCGTTCGTGACCTCACCGATGACTGGTAAACATGGTGGAACCCGCAACCGGGGGAATTGGGCCACCAGCGTCGATGGGTCCTCGAGGACTAGTCTGGGCGCTTCTCCGAGTCTCTAGGAAGTCGCTCGTGTCGCCGACTGGGTGGAATCAGGGCCAAGGTGACCGGAACGGCTCGACAAGGCGTGGCTGCCGCCACGGTGGTGCGTCTCGCTGTGGTCAGACCACTTCGCAGCTCCAACAATCGGTGAGAACCTCTCTGTGAGATTCGCCCTCATTTTAGCCTCGTCTTGCACCACCCGCAGTAGGTATCGACGCAGCTACTAGCCAGGAATTACTCACCGTTGCCTTGGCACGTCGTCGAGCTGCTGCTCTACGTGGACAGGGCTCCTGACGTCGTAATCCGTCGTAATGGTGTGCCTCTCGGTTTCCCCACGGTACCTACCTTGTATGTTTCCTAGCGGATGTGGGATTCGAGCTTCAGGGCTGGGGATTCGGGCACGCCGGCGTACCTCCGCCGCGTTTGCTCGGGCGCCGCCGCTTTGGGCAACGGGAGGATGGTAGGTGAAGCGCTCCAATCCTCTGGGACTCAAATGTGATACAATTACTAGTCCCAGGAGGCTAGTAAACACATTTATGCGTCAGATAGTTCTAGATCTGCTTAAATGAGACAAACCTATAAAGGTGGCGATCAACTTTAAGAGTTGGTCCACAACTCGGGACATATCATCAGAGTGGGGCTGAAGCAGCCCGATATACGTAGCGAAGCAAATCAGCGATCCAAGAGGCACTGGCAAGGTTGGGAATAGGCGTAACTCTTACTCGATCAACGATCTCTTTCTCTAAAAAACAACAAATAAGCAAGGGTGAGTACTTACGTACTCAGCAGCCACCTTCACCCACAGAATGGGGAAATCAGATATAATGGATGGAGTATGTGGAGCTCAGGATATTTTGCAGAAAGAGCAATACTTGATGCAGGGTTATTTTGTAAAACATTTTGTATTTTTCAAAGCGCATCCTCTCCCAAAGGAGCAGGAAGTTTTTCAATATAGAACAAAATCCCCTGGACAAAACCATCCAGGTATCTCAGTAGTTTCCCACTGGTTTTCATTTTCAAAAACAGCTACTGGACTTCCCGTCCACCATAGCTCACGACTCGACCGCTGTACCTTTTAAAACCACTTTTCAAAAGCATTTTTGGAAAACAAAACACTAATTGTCAAATCCATGCCATGACTCATTCATATCCGTGGACGCGGACTATTCGAATAGGTTTTTAAACTCTGCGCAGAGGTGTACACTTTACCCACTAGTCCAGTTTCTGCAATCTCATCGTCATGAGATCCGAATGCCGAATCTCTCTCTTTCCTTGCATGTCCTTACCTTAGCGATTATACCGGAAGGAACAAGGCCACCACCATGCCCAAACCGGACAAAAACATTCCCCTTCCTTATCCTCCCGGTGCTCCCCAGCCATCATAATCCTGGGGTTCGGACCGTGCAAGTTCAGATCAAGCGACTGCCCATACAGTCTCGAGTGGTTGTTGTGGTCAGAATGGCAATATATGGATGGGTAGAGTCCTGAGCAGAATCTGTGTCATGTGGTGTTGTGATATTACTGGTGGTGGAGTGGAGGTGCTTACTAGGAGGGTGTATTGGAGGCAAAGCGACACTATGCATGTAGCTGGCAGAGCAGAGTAACTGAGTGGGTGGGGTGTTTGCCTTGGCTGAGGGTGTTGAGTGTGTGGAGAGGGAGAGGGTAGCTGGGTGTATTTATAGCTGGGTGTATGTGGTGTAGTACAGTAGAGTTCACTGTTGGTGAGAATAACGATGAATGAATTGTCTGACTTAGTCTAAACAGGGAAATTATAGCCAGAATATGGGACAAGAGTATTTTGGGAGTTTTCTGGAATATGAACCATGCTTAAGGGATGACATGGTTGGATAGGGAATAATTTGATAAGAGTTTAGAAACAAGAATTATTGGAATATGAGTTTGGGAGACTGGTTCGAAAGAATTTCAAAGTTAAGCGTGCTTAACTTGGAGAAATATGAGATTAGTGACCAGATGGAAAGTTCTTACTGGAGGAAAATCACAGTCACTGGAGTTCGTATGACTGGAATATTGGTCTGGCAGGTCTTAGGTGAGCTGGACAACATAATGGATGAGTAGTTGAAATTTGGGGTGATTGGATGACCGATGAATAGGAACAATGAATAGTAAAGATGAATAGTGACGGTGAAATAGTAACGATGAATAGTAACGATGATAAATAGTAATGGTGAATAGTGTTGGGGGCCTTCTTCTGAAGGTCCTCAAAAAACACGATTAATAATGTTTCCCAAGTATAATATATGTACAGGAACCTTCAGACTCGGAATGAAGCTATACGCAATATGAAAAGCATGGTCAGGACGAGGGTTGAATCAGTTCCGAAGCTATACGCAGGGAAGCTTCGGCTCAACAGCAGAAAACAGAACCGACTTAAAGAGGAAAAAGCTATCTAGTCCTCGATAGATTGTCCTTAAGTCCGTAGTAAACATAAAGGGGCATGAATGTAATTTTACATAGGCTGTGCCCTGTGCCTATAAATAGATGAACAGTACCCCCGTACTGTTCACGCTGACTTGTATTCATTCATGCGTCACACTTGGACTTTGGCCTTCTGTCAAGCCGAAGGTACAAATGTAATTCAACATTGTTCATATTTATTCATAATGATATAATAAAGATATATAAATGATGTCATATGATTATTCATGTTATTTCTCATGTTTCATATGCTTCTACTTACATTAATATACACTGTGATGATGAAGGTACGTCCTTCATAACCTTCGTCAGAAAGATCAATATATCCTAAGGGAAATAATGTTTCGAAGGACGAAGGACATTAACCACTAATGTTTTGTGTTGCCTTGTTCTTAACTCATAGCATTTGAGAACAACTCCCCAACATTGGCGCCCACCTCCGGTGAACTCAATCGACCACCTTCGGCAAGCCGTGACCTTTGTCATGCCGCCGAAGAAAACTTCTTCAGGGCTAGGGGCTGCACTGCAGCCACTGGATGTCAACCAGGACACACTGCGCGAAGCTCGAACTCAAAAGAGGAAGGCTACAAGTCCAACACCCCAGGAGGAGGAGCTAGACCAGGAGATAAGGGATCACGAAGCTATCCATCAACAGGTCGAAAGGAAGAGAGGGAAAATGTTTCGTCTTTCAGATCTAGAGAAGAAGATCGATGAAGCTGCTGAAGAAATACGTCATCTTACTCAAGAAGACCAGGACCAAAGACCTCCACAAAGAGAGCTTTGTCAGGACAATTCCTACAATGATGATGATTGATATGACGATTTCCATCATGGAAATTTTGCTTTTAATGATGCTTCTCCTATATTAGCAGAACTGCAGGCTACCCCATGGTCCCCATCATACAAGCCACCGCAGCTCCCCATGTATGATGGGCACTCAGATCCGAAGTAGTTTCTGATGAGCTACGAAGCAAATATATCTTCATACGGGGGCAACACCGCAGTCATGGCGAAGTCCTTTGTCATGGCAGTCCGAAATGTGGCCCAGACATGGTACTCTTCTCTCCGGCCAGGGACAATCACGTCACGGCAGAAGCTTAAGGACATGCTGGTCACTAGTTTTCAAGGGTTTCAGACAAAGCCAGTCACTGCTCAGGCCTTGTTCCAGTGCACACAAGACCATGAGGAGTACCTTTAGGCATATGTCCGAAGGTTCTTGCGTATGAGAGCACAAGCGCCCATGGTGCCTAATGAAATCGTCATTGAGGCCATGATCAAAGGTCTTCGGCCAGGGTCTACGGCTCAATACTTCGCCAGGAAACCCCCCAGACTCTGGAGAAGCTGCTTCAGAAAATGGATGAGTACATCTGGGCTGACAATGACTTCTGCCAAAGAAGGGAGGAAGCTTATAGATTTTTTGAGATGACTAGGGGCTTCGGAGGAAGAATCCACCATAGGCATGTCAGATCAATCCATAGGTCCAGTCAAAACGATGACAAAGGAAGCCAGTTTCAGATGCCACAACATAGCTCACAGTCTTTAGGACAGTAGCAAAGGTCCTTTAGGCCACCAGCCCCAAGGGGCAGAAGTGGCAGGGGCTTCGGAGGTAGATATGGGGATCAACCCAGAAAAATCTATTGCTTATTCTGTGGTGAAGACAAGGGCCATACGACAAGAACATGTCAAATTACCATTCAAAAGCAAAAAGAGATCACCGAAGCAGAAGCCCGGTAGAATCAGCCGAAGCAGGTCTTACATACTGCTTCGTGCCACTCTCCCTACATACCAGAATATGTGGGCAATCAACCTGCAGCTTCTGTTGCTTCGGCAAGCCATTCATAAGCTTCCTGGCCTCAGCTCCCACTGCCACCACCATTACAACCTACTTATACCCGAAGCTAGCAGCCAGATGGGCGCCAGCACCCCCAACAGCAATGTGACTTTAGGGAGGAGTCCGAAGCTCGTACAGTCAACAGCACTGTACCAGAATGAAAGCACATATACTGAGCAATATCCTACTTCTGAAATACTTTTTACGCCAATTTGCTTTCTGTATGAGGAACAAGCAATTAAAAACTTAGTTTTAATTTCTTGTAATGATTTTGCCTGCACCAGAATGAAATATATCTTCTTCGCAGATTCACGAAGCTCAAAAGTTGTTCATAAGGGAATGCAATAAACGAAGGTACAAAAGTCGTTCCTAAGGGAGCGCAGCGCAAGTTTTTAAGCTCAAAAGTCGTTCCTAAGGGAATGCAGAGCCCAAATTGACGAAGCTACAAAAAGCCGTTCCTAAGGGAGCGCAGTGTAAGTTTTCTGCTCAAAAGTCGTTCCAAAGGGAATGGAGAGCCAAATACCGCCGAAATAGAAGGCGAAGAAGTTCAAAAGTCGTTCCTAAGGGGATGCAGAACTTATACTGCCGAAATAGAAGGCGAAGAAGTTCAAAAGTCGTTCATAAGGGGATGCATAACTTATACACCAAAATAGAAGGTGAAGAAGCTCAAAAGTCGTTCCTAAGGGGATGCAGAGCTTAGACTCAAAAGACGTTCTTAAGGGGATGTAGAGTTTTGTGTATTCCAGTGTGGGCGCGTGGGTGTGTGTCTTCGACATCCTCATCATTTTGCATCATATCATCACATCATTTTACATAACATTACATCATACATCATACTGCATTAACGACACAAGAATCGAATACGAAGCCAATCTTCAGCAAATGCTTCGTCAAACTGAAAATGTGCTAAGGCACGAAGTAAGCTTCGGGAAATACAGTTTTATCAGACTTGCCATGGCCCATGAGAAGGGATCTCTTTCTTTACAAAGCATGAAAAGAAGGGAAGGTGTTTTTTCGCCGAAGACTCAAAAATGGTATGTGTAAATTTCATGCATCGCAAAGAAATAAGTTACAATAATTTACATATTCGATTCAATGATACATACATCAAATCAAATGTTACATAGTTTTGTTACAATAGAAGCTTAATGTTCATTCCATTGTCCCATACATCAAGCATTTCAAAATATTATTACAATAAAATCTATTCTTCTCTAAGGACTTTTTCCGCAACTTCGTTCAAAAGTTTATCGACGACTTCGTCAATAATGGAGTCTGCCATGCTTATAATATCCAGTGCCTCCTTCATTTCTGGATCAGCTAGGGGATTGTACAGTTCCGGCGGCGGGGATAGTTTAGCTGAAGTAGGTAAATTGATAGTTCGAAACCACAAAACAAGTACCGAAGTTAAAAAACCAAAAAATATAACCTATACGCCTTTCACATTCTGCAGCCTCTTCAGCTCGCTTTGCTTCTGCTCGGGCGTCGTGGGTGTCTTTTTCATTCTTTTTTATAATCTCGTGGGCCAGCTCTCGGCCACTATTCACGTAGACATCATCATAAAACTTCTCGCCTATTAAAGTTGCTTCGGCTGAAGGATCCTTCGTATCGTCTATGGAGAAGGCCGCTTCGGCCTGGGCTATAGCCTTTACGTGATCACATCCGGCCTTCTCCAGAATAGCTGAGATTCCCCAAGCGCCGGAAAATGCACAAATATCCCCGCGATCATTCAAGATTTCCTCGAAGGCTTTGGCTTCTCCACTTATCCATTCATTAATGCCTTCAGGGTTGCCTCGGATAAAATTTTCTTTAGAAGAATAAGCTCCCACTTTGGAGAAGTTAGTTTTTATTTTCTTCACGCAATCCAAGGATTTTTCAAAACACTTCTCCTTGGATTCGTGAAGTTCTGTAACATTTTTCTCTAATTTATTCTTCCAATATTCGCTAATCTCTTGGTTAGCCTGTGCGAGCGCGCAGTTCTCCTTAACTTCGTCCAGTTGTTTCCGAAGGTCTTCAATCTCGGTTTTCTGGGCTTTAGCCAGAACATTGTAATTAGCTTCGTCTTCCTTTACTTTGTTCACCAATGAAATCAAAATTTTGTCTTTTTCTAGACCTTTGTTTCTCAGTTCAGTCACCTCTAAGCGAAGGTTGTTAAGAGCCATTGTATAGCCTTCGTCTTCAACGCTCTTCTGTGCCCTCAAGGCATTACTAAGAATTAATCCCTGCAAAGAAGAAGAAAGAATTGAGCATGGCAATAAAGTACTTCATTTTTCAACTTCAAAGTTAATTTCTATACATTTATACTGTTGTACACAAGGCTATCAGCAAGATCATCCTTTGACAAGACCGAAAGGCCTTCTTCAAGCTTAGGAAATCCCATACTCTTAGCCATCTCCCGGCAAACAGATATTTCTTTGTTGTCCGGGAGACAGTATAGGAAATCATCTTCGTCTATGCTGTTAAACACTAGAGCTCCCTTCGGATATTTTAATCTTTTTAGCATAGTGTCTGGCTTCAAGGATTTCTTCTTCGGATAATTTCTTCCCAGAAGCATGTCAATAAATGTAATCAACAACTTCGACTGAGGCTTCGAGGGCAGGGGATTTTGCTTTTTCTGCCATGCTGGTATCCGAAGTTTGCTGATCAGCTTTGTCTTCAGGCGTGCCAGTCTTTGCCTCAATGGGCGCTGAAGGCCCAGCTTCGGCCTTGTCTTGGACTTTGGCAGCTTCAGAATTTTTCTTAGTAGGTCCAGGGCTCAAGGCCTTCATGGTCTCCAAGATAGCGTCCAGTACGCTGGCCATTCTCCTCCTCTTGGGAGTTGCGGCAGGAGCCTTTTGCACCTTCAGCAATTTTGCCTCAGTTGGCAAGCTCAAAATTTTAGGCATTTTCTCTATTTTTTTCCACCATTGGCTCTTCAGCTTTATCATTCTTAGCTTCGGCTCAGCATTACAGTCGGCTCTTCAATGCTCTACATAATCAGAGCAGCTTGTTGTGCTTCGGCAGTCGAAGAGGCCCCTTTGCCAAATTCAGGCACCACGACCGGTTCAATATGCCGCGACCGGTGGGTCAGGCCCTTCACTTTTTTGCCCTTCGGCACATCAGTGGTGGCCGAAGCAACAACTTTTCTCTTTTTCCCTTGCCTTCGCAGTGGGTAGTGATAATTAGGGTATACGAAGCCGATTGCATCGAATACCCTGTTCAATCTTTTTCCCCCAGCCCCCGAAGGCTGCGGACAAGGCATCATCTTCGGCCTTGGAATATGTTCCAACCAGCTCGTCACTGGTAGCTTCAATACATTTCAACTAGTCATCATCTGGCTCATCAAACTTCTCCCTAAATCTGAAGGTATATTCAATCGGAACAGACCACCCTCACTGGAATCGGCAGTGGTCTCCTTCGGCATATCCCAGCTCTCCACAAGTGGCCATACCCTGAAGGCTATATGCTCTTGAATTAAATCCCTCATGCCAATGAAGGCACACACAGTACTAAAGGCCTTCTGACATGCTTCAACATTGCCATCATTTTCCACCTTCGGCCTTCGGAGGCCGAAGCGAGACTAGATGGGGCGCTGGATAATTTCCTTGATGTCTTCCCTTGTCTTTAAATCATTTTTAGCGTAAAACCACTCCTCCATCTAGGCCCCGGGCCATCTTTTCCAAAATGTTGGCACCGGGTGGTGTCGGCGTTTCGACCCCGGGGGGGGGGGGGGGGGGTCCCTGGACCGATGAGTAAATTGTCGCCGCGTGCCCCAGCCCAGATGGGTCGGCGCGAGGCGGAACGCGAAGGGGGGAAAAGCAGCCGGAGGGAGACAGGCGTGGGAGGTGGAACCCGCGGCCTTCGTGTTAGCTCCGCGCCCAGGTCGGGTGCGCTTGCAGTAGGGGGTTACAAGCGTCCACGCGGGAGGGAGCGAGCGGCCTTGCACGAGCGCCGTCCCGTCCTTCCCCGCGCGGCCAACCTTCTGTAAGAGGGCCCTGGACCTTCCTTTTATAGGCGTAAGGAGAGGATCCAGGTGTACAATGGGGGGTGTAGCAGTGTGCTAACGTGTCTAGCGGAGGAGAGCTAGCGCCCTAAGTACATGCCATCGTGGCAGCCGGAGAGGTTTTGGCACCCAGTTCGTGTGGTGTCGTGGCCATCGGAGGAGCGCTGGAGCCTTGTGGAAGGACAGCTGTCGGGGCTGTCAAGTCCTTGCTGACGTCCTCTTGCTTCCGTAAGGGGGCTGAGAGCCGCCGTCGTCATAGAGCATGCAGGGCGCCATCATGACTTGTTTAGCGGAACGAGCCGGATGGGACGCCGGTCTTGTCCCCCGTAGCCTGAGTCAGCTTGGGGTAGGGTAATGATGGCGCCTCCTGTGACGTGGCCGGTCCGAGCCCTGAGTCGGGCGAGGTGGAGGCTCCTCCGAGGTTGAGGTCGAGTCTGTCTTCCAAGGCCGAGGTCGAGTCCGAGCCCCTGGGTCGGGTGAGGCGGAGACCGTCGGCTGAGGCCAGGGCTGAGTCCGAGCCCTGGGGTCGGGCAAAGCGGAGTTTGTCGTCTTCCGGGGCTGAGCCCGAGTTCGAGCCCTGGGGTCGGGCGAAGCGGAGTTCATCGTCTTCCGGGGCTGAGCCCGAGTCCGAGCCCTGGGGTCAGGCGAAGTGGAGTTCGTCGTCTTCTGGGGCTGAGCCCGAGTCCGAGCCCTAGGGTCGGGCGAAGTGGAGTTCGTCGTCTTCTGGGGTTGAGCTCGAGTCCGAGCCCTGGGGTCGGGCGAAGCGGAGTTCGTCGTCTTCCGAGGTTGAGCCCGAGTACGAGCCCTGGGGTCGGGCGAAGCGGAGTTCGTCGTCTTCCGGGGCTGAGCCCGAGTCCGAGCCCTGGGGTCGGGCGAAGCGGAGTTCGTCGTCTTCCGGGGCTGAGCCCGAGTCTGAGCCCTAGGGTCGGGCGAAGCGGAGTTTCCTATGGCGCCTGAGGCCGGACTTGGTTGCTGACAACCTCACTCTGTCAAGTGGCACAGCAGTCGGGGCGGCGCAGGCAGCGCTGTCCCCTTGTCAGGCCGGTCAGTGGGGCGGCGAAGTGACTACGGTCACTTCGGCTCTGTCGACTGGAGGGTGCGCGTCAGGATAAAGGTGTCAGGCCACCTTTGCATTAAATGCCCCTGTGATTTGGTCGGTTGGCGTGGCGACTTGGCCAAGGTTGCTTCTTGGTGAAGACTGGGCCTCGGGCGAGCCGAAGGTGTGCCTGTTGCTGGAGGGGGTCCTCGAGCGAGACGTGAATCCTCCGGGGTCGGCTGCCTTTGCCCGAGGCTGGGCTCGGGCGAGGCGTGATCGCGTCCCTCGAATGGACCGATCCTGGACTTAATCGCACCCATAAGGCCTTTACAGCTTTGTGCTGATGGGGGTTACCAGCTGAGATTTAGGAGTCTTGAGGGTACCCCTAATTATGGTCCCTGACAGTAGCCCCCGAGCCTCAAAGGGAGTGTTAATACTCGCTTGGAGGCTTTTGTCGCACTTTTTTGCAAGGGGACCAGCCTTTCTCGGTTGCGTTTTGTTCCGGTGGGTGCGCGCGAGCGCACCCGCCGGGTGTAGCCCCCGAGGCCTCGGAGGAGTGGGTTAACTCCTTCGAGGTCTTAATGTATTTCGCAACGCTTCGGCCGGTCTGGTTGTTCCCTCATGCGAGCTGGCCATAGCCCGGGTGCACGGTCGGGTCCCAAGTTCTCGGGCTGGTATGTTGACGCTGTCAATGGATTGGCCGGAGCCGGGTTTGCGAGAGCAGCCCCCAAGCCTCCGCACAGGGCAAGAGGATGGTCAAGGACAGACTCATCTTTTTATATACGCCTCTGCGTCGCCTTTCCGCAAGGAGGAGGGGGGGGGGGGAAGCGCCATGTTGCCCTTGGAGGGCGCTGAACATGGTGTCTCCAGTGAGCTGCTGACGGGTAATCCGAGTGGACGCCCGTGCCCCATTTGTTAGGGATCGGCTAGAGGCCCGGAGGCGCGCTCCAAAAGTACCTGCGGGTGATCTGCCGGACCCGGTCCCCTTTTGACGGGGTCCGAGGGCTCGATGCCTCCCTCTGATGGGATTCCGTTACAAGATCGTTCCCGCTGGTCTCGGAAATGTCCTAGGGTACCTCGGGAGCATAGCCTGAGCCTTGGTTATGTATCAAACGTACCCGGGGTCATCCCTCGCTCTGTGTCTAAGGCGGCTATGAACCCTTCGTGGGCCAGCCTACGAACCCCTGATCAGTAGTGGGCATGGAGCCCGAGTGGCATGAGGCGGCCGTTGAACCCTTCCGAGGGGCCGGCCCTCGACCTCTGACCAGTAGTGGGCGCGGAGCCCGAGCGCTCTGAGGCGGCTGTTGAACCCTTCCGAGGGGCCAGCCTTCGAACCTCTGATCAGTAGGGGGGCTCGGGGCCCGTTTCCTTCGCGGAGAAGGATCCCTTTCGGGGTATCCCCCTTTCCCGGTCCCTGTTGTAAGAGAGAGAAAGAGGAAAAGGAAAAGGACACGAAATCGAAATGACGTGGCGTACCTTTTTTGACGCGGTCATTATGGCGAAGGCGAAGCGTCGCTTGCTTCTCCTGCCAAAGGTGCCGCCTGTCCCGCTGCGGAGTTAATGCGATGGGACGAGTGGTTCACGGAGCAGCCGTTGCGCGTGCGCAAGCCGTTCGAGGAACAGAACACGGGCGCCCCATCTTCACGCCGTGGGAGAGGGTTCTCTTGCTGTCCCACGAGGGGATGTGAGCTTGGCTGTCGACGTGACCGCTGCTTCCGCCCGCCTGCTACCGCCATTACTGCCGGCCCATTTGTGGCCGCATCGACCGCCGCGCCATCTCCCGCGGCTGACCGGCCCATGACCGATGCGCCAGGCTGGCACTGTTGGGTCATACGCAGGGTTGCCTCGAGTCGCAGTACTGGTTCCGCAGTCGAGGAGGCGCGAGGGGCAGTGCAGTTGCTCGCATGTAGCAACCGGCGTGCCGGTTGCATGACGTGTGGGCCTGGGCCTCCATGCTGGGCGCGTTGGAGTCGAAGGGGCGCACCCACTTGGCGCGGTTGCATGCCGTCTGCATGGCTGTCCACCCTTTCACCCGCTGGTCTGGGCGAAAGTGGAGGAATGCTTGTAACCGCTGGGCAGTTGCATGCCCTGCGCGTGGCGGTTTGGCTCCTTCTGCCCTGAACCAGCTTGCATGACGCATGGGGCCCAGTCTCCGTGTCGTAGGGGGAGGACCTTGGAGCGTGTCGGAGAAGACTCAGCCTGCGATGGCTGAGGACGCAAGTGGGGAGAGTCGCCTTTAAAAGGAGGGTGACCCCCTTGAAAGGCGACCATGTCTTCGCATTCCCTTATACGTCGTGTCTTTCCACCTTTCGAGCCCCCGGATGGGGAACGCCCGCAATCCTTCCGCCTTGTCATCGGAGGGACGCAACTTCGAGGAAGTTGGTACCTTTCAGCCATCGTTCGGCTTCATGGATTTTCATCAGGCAGCCCGGCCGCATCCCCTCACCGGTGGTCACCCAAGACGGTGACCTCCGGTTCGATGGTGGGGAGAAGCGAACCGGGCTGCGGCCTCCGCCCCGCCCTCAGCTTCAAGGATCTTCATCATCCTTGCTGGGCGGAGGGTGAGGCGAGCCGGGGGGCTGCCTCCGCGTGGGTCGGTAACCCTTTTCTTCCCCCGGTGTCTGGGGGAGAAAGGCATCTTCCAGCCCCGCGGAGGCTTCCCTCAGCCACGCCGGGGAAGGCGGACCGCCGCTGCCCAGCCAGGGTGCAGCATTCCGTCCTCCGTCCGGACGATGGTCACGCCACGTACGGGCCAGCCACGTCCAGGCCTTCCTCGCACCGACAGCCGTGCCAGAGGGTCGTCCAGCATGTCGTGCGCCGCGAGGGCGGCGCTCATGTTCTGGGTGGCCCCGACGAGGGCAAGGACTTGCCGGTGCGCCTTGAGGCGCCCGGCGCCCGCTAGGGCGGTGTTGAGGTGGTGGCAGCTGGAGAAGGCTTCTCTGCCGACGAGATTGCCAACTCCGCCTGCACCCCCGGACCTCCGTCCCTTGGCTTGAATGGCTGGTTCTCGTCCTTCATGGGCGAGAGCCCTCCTGCCGCAGCACCCGCCCGAAAGCCGTTGCTGAAGCTGTTTCGCCACCCAGGGCGGAGGTCGTTGTTGCTGCTGCCGGAGTGTGTGGCGGTGAGCCAGCTGGAGCCTTGTCGCCCCGCGGGTCCTCCAGTGTGTGGGGTTGTTCGTACCCGCGGGGGCGGAACCGGAGTTCCGTTTGTAATGACACTTTGAGTGCCGGTGTCTTGTTCATTGCGGCTGTCGGGGCCTGAACATGTATGTAGTTTCGGCACGGAGCCGTGTTTTTTTCTTCATTTCGAGCACTAAGACTCGCCTGTCGACTATCTGAACCGCTTCACCGAGCGTGAGTCGCCTCGTGCAAAGGTGACGAGTGAGGTATCCGTATCTCGGAGGCGTAGGAGTCCCTCGGCTCGGTCGGCCTTGCTGTCTGAGGCTTCTCTTGCTCAGTTAAAGGAACCCTCGGCCGCTCTTCGATGAGCCGAAGCCGGAGGTAGCAGTGTCAGCACGGACAGAGGCAGAGTTGGCTCAAAAAGAAGATTTGGTCGGTCGGAGCCTGGCCGGGTCGTCCACTGGCGGGACCGACGCCGGAGTTGAGCTGCCGAGGCCACAAGCCGGGCTGATGTCCTCGGGGAACGGCTGGCTGAGGCTTCGGGGTGGCCGGCCGAGCCGTCTGCTCGAGCCGGATTCCTGAAGAAGACCCCGCCGGCGCTAGTCCGGGCGTGGTGCTGCTGTCGTCCTTCGGGGTGGAGATCCTCCAACCGCGTCGCCGTCCGAGGCTAGGTCAGACCCCACCGAAGGTGTAGTTGACGCCGAGGGTGCTGCTGCCCCCTTCAACTGTCGACGTCTGAGCCTGCAGGATCGGGTTGTCTTGTAGCGTGTGTATGTTTTCTGCGGCCGCCGAGGCCCAAACACACTGTCGTCGTGTTGTAAAGCTGCGTCCCTTTTCCTCTTGTTTCGAGTATCTGGACTTACTTGTCGGTAACAAACTTGTTTGTCCGAGCGAGAGTTACATTTCACGGAAGGTGATGAGTGAGGTATCCGTATCCCGGAGGCGTAGGAATCCCTCGGCTCGGTCAGCCTTGCCGCTTATGTGTACTCTTACTCGCCCATAGGGTTTTGTCACCGTCGCAGTCGAGAAGGCCCGAAAAATCGTTTCGGCAGAGGAGCTTTCGAGCGTGAAGACTTGTTCGGTCCGCGGAGTCACCTATCCGAGCGTGAGTTACTTATCGCAGAAGGTGATGAGTGAGGTATCCGTATCCCGGAGGCGTAGGAGTCCCTCAGCTCGGTCAGCCTTGGCTGCTTACGTGTACTCCGTCATTTTTAGGATCCACTTTTGAAGTAGTCGAAAAGCACGAAAGGCATTCTGGCAGAAAAGATTTTTTTTTCCTTTTTTCGAGGAAAATTTCGACGCAGAGGGGGGGTTCCCCCCTTCTAGCCCCCGAGGGAGGGTCGGGCTTTGCCGAGGCAAGGCTGACCCTTCCTTGACGACCAGACTTTATGTGTGAACGAGGTGTACGAATAACTTGGAAGCATGTTAAGGGTAGAAGCGACGTAGCTGTTGGATGTTCCAAGCGTTGCTGTAGACCTTGCCTTGACTGTTGGCCAGCTCGTATGTTCCGGGCTTCAGAACCTTGGCGACGACGAATGACCCTTCCTAGGGGGGCGTGAGCTTGTGCCGCCCTCGGGCGTCTTATCGTAGCCGAAGCACCAGGTCGCCCACCTGGAGGTCTCGGGACCGAACCCCTCGGGCGTGGTAGCGTCGCAGGGACTTCTGGTACCGCACCGAGTGTAGTAAGGCCATGTCCCGAGCCTCCTCCAGCTGGTCTAGTGAGTCTTCTCGATTAGCTCGATTGCTTTGGTCGGCGTAGGCCCTCGTCCTCGGGGAACCGTATTCTAAGTCTGTGGGCAAGATGGCCTCGGCCCCATAGACTAGAAAGAACGGTGTGAAGCCCGTGGCTCAGCTCGGCGTCGTCCTTAGACTCCAGACCACCGAGGGGAGCTCCTTCATCCATCGCTTGCCGAACTTGTTGAGGTCGTTGTAGATCCGCAGCTTGAGCCCTTGCAGGATCATGCCGTTAGCACGCTCTACTTGCCCATTCGTCATGGGGTGAGCCACGGCGACCCAGTCCACCTGGATGTGGTGATCCTCGCAGAAGTCCAGGAACTTTCTGCCGGTGAACTGGGTGATGTTGTCGGTGATGATGGAGTTCGGGACCCCAAAGCGATGGATGATGTTGGTGAAGAACGCCACCGCCTGTTCGGACCTGATGCTGTTTAGGGGTCGGACCTCGATCCACTTGGAGAATTTGTCGATGGCGACCAATAGGTGCGTGTAGCCCCTGGGTGCCTTCTACAAGGGGCCGACGAGGTCCAGACCCCACACAGCGAACGACCAGGTGATGGGTATGGTCTGCAGAGCCTGAGCGGGCAGGTGGGTCTGCCTCGCGTAGAACTGACACCCTTCGCAGGTGTGGACAATTCTAGTGGTGTCGGCCACCACCGTCGGCCAGTAGAAACCTCGTCGGAAGGCATTTCCAACAAGGGCTCGAGGTGCTGCATGATGGCCGCAAGCCCCCGAGTGTATCTCTTGTAAGAGCTCCTGGCCTTCGGCGATGGAAATGCATCGCTGGAGGATGCCCGAGGGGCTGCGGTGGTAGAGCTCCTTCTCGTCTCCCAGCAAGACAAACGACTTGGCGCGCCGCGCCAACCGCCAAGCTTCGGCTCGGTCAGGGGGTAGCTCTCCTCGGTGGAGATATTGCAGGTACGGGGTCTGCCAGTTTCGATTAGGCGTGACCTCGCTCCGCTCCTCCTCGACGCGCAGTGCCTCACCCTCGGGGGCTGAGGGTACCTCGGACTGAGCCGAGGGTGCCTCGGGCTGAGCCGAGGTCGCCTCGGACTGAGCCGAGGTCGCCTCGGGCTGGGCCGAGGCCTTCTCGGGCTCGGGCGTGTCGTCGGTCTTGACGGAGGGTTGATGCAGGTCTCGGGAGAATACGTCCGGGGGAACCGTTGTTCGCCCCGAGGCTATCTTAGCTAGCTCGTCCGCAGTTTCATTGTAGCGTCGGGCAATGTGGTTGAGCTCGAGCCCGTAGAACTTGTCTTCCAGGCGCCGAACCTCATCGCAGTAGGCTTCCATCTTCGGGTCGCGGCAGTGGGAGTTCTTCATGACTTGGTTGATGACGTGCTGCGAGTCACCGCGAGCGTCAAGGTGTCGGACCCCTAGCTCGATGGCGATTCGCAACCCGTTTACTAGAGCCTCGTACTCAGCCACGTTGTTGGACGCCGGGAAGTGGAGGCGTAGCACGTAGCGTAGGTGCTTCCCGAGGGCGAGATGAAGAGCAGGCCCGCGCCTGCCCCCGTCTTCATCAGCGACCCGTCGAAAAACATGGTCCAGAGTTTCGGTTGGATCAGAGCTGTTGGGAGCTGGGTGTCGACCCATTGGGCCACAAAGTCCGCCAAGACCTGGGACTTGATGGCTTTCCGGGGGGCGAACGAGATCGTCTCGCCCATGATCTCCACCGCCCACTTTGCAATTCTACCCGAGGCCTCTCGGGGCTGGATGATCTCCCCCAGGGGGAAGGATGACACCACAGTTACCGGATGAGACTCTAAGTAGTGTCGCAACTTCCGCCGCGTCAGGATCACCGTGTACAACAGCTTCTGAATTTGTGGGTAGCGGATCTTGGTCTCGGACAGTACCTCACTGATGAAGTAGACTGGCCTCTGGACGGGCAATGCATGCCCCTCTTCTCGTCTCTCAACCACAATCGCGGCGCTAACCACCTGAGTGGTAGCGGCGACGTAGATCAAGAGGGCTTCTCCGGCAGCGGGGGGGCACCAAGATGGGCGCATTCGTGAGGAGCGCCTTCAGGTTCCCGAGGGCTTCCTTGGCCTCAGGGGTCCAAGCGAAGCACTCGACCTTCCTTAAGAGGCGGTACAGAGGCAGGCCTCTTTCGCCGAGGCGCGAGATGAAACGGCTCAGAGCCGCGAGGCATCCCATGACCCTCTGCACGCCTTTCAAGTCCTTGATGGGCCCCATGCTGGTGATGGCCGCGATCTTCTCCGGGTTGGCCTCGATGCCCCGCTCGGAGACGATGAACCCCAAGAGCATGCCTCGGGGGACTCCGAAGACACACTTCTCGGGATTGAGTTTTACACCTTTCGCCTTGAGGCATCGGAATGTCGCTTCAAGGTCAGAAAGGAGGTCGGAGGCTTTCCTCGTCTTGACTACGATGTCATCGACGTAGGCCTCGACCGTTCGGCCAATGTGTTCGCCGAACACATGGTTCATGCACTGCTGGTACGTTGCACCCGCATTCCTCAAACCAAACGGCATGGTAACATAGCAGTACATGCCGAAGGGTGTGATGAAAGAAGTCTCGAGCTGGTCAGACTCTTTCATCCTGATCTGGTGATACCCTGAGTAGGCATCGAGGAAAGACAGGGTTTCGCACCCAGCAGTGGAATCCATGATTTGATCGATGCGAGGCAGAGGGTAGGGAACTTTTGGACATGCTTTGTTTAGACCAGTGTAGTCTACACACATCCGCCATTTCCCCCCTTTCTTCCTCACAAGCACAGGATTGGCAAGCCATTCGGGATGGAATACCTCTTTGATGAACCCTGCCGCCATTAGCTTGTGGATCTCCTCGCCTATGGCTCTGCGCTTTTCTTCGTCGAATCGGCGCAGAGGCTGCTTCACGGGTCGGGCTCCAGCTCGGATATCCAGCGAGTGCTTGGCGACTTCCCTCGGTATGCCGGGCATGTCCGAGGGACTCCACGCGAAAACGTCGGCGTTTGCGCGGAGAAAGTCGACGAGCACTGCTTCCTATTTGGGGTCGAGCTCGGAGCCAATCCGGATCTGCTTGGAGGCGTCGTTGCATGGGTCGAGAGGGACGAACTTAACCGTCTCCGCTGGCTCGAAGTTGCCGGCGTGGCGCTTCACGTCTGGCGCCTCCCAAGAGAGGCTCTCCAGGTCGACGATGAGGGCCTCAGATTCGGCGAGGGCCTCGACGTACTCCACGCACTCCACGTCGCATTCGTATGCGTGTCGGTACGTGGGCCCGACGGTGATGACCCCGTTGGGGCCCGATATCTTGAGCTTGAGGTAGGTGTAGTTGGGGACGGCCATGAACTTGGCGTAGCATGGCCTCCCCAGCACTGCGTGGTAGGTTCCTCGAAACCCGACCACTTCGAACGTGAGGGTCTCCCTTCGAAAGTTGGAGGGTGTCCCAAAGCAGACGGGTAGATCGAGTTGTCCGAGGGGTTGGACGCGCTTCCCGGGGATGATCTCGTGGAAAGGCGCAGCGCCCACCCGGACCGAGGATAGATCGATCCGCAGGAGCCCGAGGGTCTCGGCGTAGATGATGTTGAGGCTGCTGCCTCCGTCCATGAGGACCTTGGTGAGCCTGACGTTGCCGATGATGGGGTCGAAAACGAGCGGGTATTTCCCCGGGCTCGGCACATGGTCGGGATGGTCGCCCTGGTCGAAGGTGATGGGCTTGTCGGACCAGTCTAGGTAGACTGGCGCCGGCACCTTTACCGAGTAGACCTCCCGACGCTCTTGCTTGCGGTGCCGAGCCGAGGCGTTTGCCACTTGCCCACCGTAGATCATGAAGCAGTCGCGGACCTCGGGGAACTCTCCTGCCTTGTGATCTTCCTTCTTAGCGTTGTCGAGAGCCTTGCCACCCTCCGCGGGTGGCTCGGCCTTGTGAAAGTGGCGTCGAAGCATGGCGCACTCCTCAAGGGTGTGCTTGACGGGCCCCTGATGATAGGGGCACGGCTCCTTGAGCATCTTATCGAAGAGGTTGGCACCTCCGGGAGGTTTCCGAGGGTTCTTGTACTCGGCGGCGGTGACAAGGTCCGCATCGGCGGTGTCGCGTTTCGCTTGCGACTTCTTCTTGCCCTTCTTCTTGGCGCCGCGCTGAGTTGACGCCTCGGGAACATCTTCTGGTGGGCGGCCATGGGGCTGCTTGTCCTTCCGGAAGATGGCCTCAACCGCCTCCTGGCCAGAGGCGAACTTGGTGGCGATGTCCATCAGCTCGCTCGCCCTGGTGGGGGTCTTGCGACCCAGCGAGGAACGCGCTGATGACATCCGAATCAGTGACGTTGGGCAGCTCGGTGCGCTGCTTCGAGAATCGCCGGATGTAGTCCCGGAGAGACTCTCCCGGCTGCTGGCGGTAGCTTCGGAGATCCCAGGAGTTTCCAGGGCACACGTACGTGCCTTGGAAATTGCCGGCGAAGGCTTGGACTAGGTCGTCCCAGTTGGAGATCTGCCCCGGAGGCAGGTGCTCCAGCCAGGCTCGAGCGGTGTCGGAGAGGAACAGGGGGAGGTTGCGGATGATGAGATTATCATCGTCCGTTCCACCCAGTTGGCAGGCCAGCCGATAGTCCGCGAGCCACAGTTCCGGTCTCGTCTCCCCCGAGTACTTTGTGATAGTAGTCGGGGTTCGGAACTGGGTCGGGAACGGTGCCCGTCGTATGGCGCGGCTGAAAGCCTGCAGACCGGGTGGTTCGGGCGAAGGACTCTGATCCTCCCCACTGTCGTAGCGTCCCCCACGCCTGGGGTGGTAGCCTCGGCGCACCCTCTCGTCGAGGTGGGCCCGACGGCTGTGGTGATGGTGCTCGTTGCCGAGGCGACCCGGGGCCACAGGCGCTGTGTTGCGCGTGCGCCCGGTGTGGACCGAGGCTTCCTGCATGAATCGGGAAGTCGCGGCGCGAGGTTCCGAGGGGTACCCCTGCCTTTGGGAGGCGGAGCTCTCGGCCCGTCGGACCGCGGCATCCTCCAGGAGGTTCTTGATCTCTCCTTGGATACGCCGCCCCTCGGTGGTTGATGGCTCCGGCATCGCGCGGAGAACTATTGCCGCTGCGGCCAGGTTTTGGCCGACTCCACTGGAAACCGGTGGCGGCCTTACCCTGACGTCGTCGGTGATGCGGTGCTGGATGCCCTAGGGGAGATGACGCGCTTCTCCGGCCGGAGGTTGGCCCACCCATTCCTGCCCGATGTCCCGGCGGATCGGCTCAAGTGTTCCTGCTCCCTCGTCGAGCCTGGCCTGCATCTCGCGGATTTGCTCGAGCTATGGGTCATGACCCCCCGCCGGGACGGGGACCACAGCTAGCTTTCGAAGGATGTCAACGCGAGGCACGGGCCTAGGGGGATCACCGTTCTCTGGTATACCAAGATGGTTGCCTTCGCCGGGACCCCCTAGATCGACATGGAAACATTCGCGACTTGGGCCGCAGTCCTCGTCGCCGAGGCTACGGCTACCATCGGAACAGTCGGAAAGGCAGTAGTCGCATGCGGTCATGAAGTCCCGCATGGCATTGGGGTTACCAAGTCCGGAGAAATCCCAACATAAGTCGGGCTCGCCATCTTCCTTGGACCCCGAGGGCCCGTAGGTCGAGACGGCCGTCAGCCGGTCTCAGACGCGAGGTCGATGCTCGACGCGCTCTCTGTTGGGGCGCCGGCGCCGTCGACTCGCTCGACAGCCGACGAGGTGCCGCCTCCTGCTTGGCCTTGGTTGCCCCGCCTCCTCCTCCGTCGGCGGGGGAGGGGACAGGACAAGCTCGAATGTCGTCCTTCCACCACGTGAGGAAGGCGTTGTCGATTTCCCCGCCGGCGGGCAGGTTGTCGACCGCCATTGTCGCTGTCGCGCGGCTGGGGAAGGAGTATCATGTCGTAGCTGCCGTCGAGGGACATGAACTCAAGACTCCCGAAACGGAGCACCGTCCCGGGCTGGAGAGGTTGCTGGAGACTGCCCATCTGGAGCTTGACGGGAAGCTGTTCGTCAACACGCAGCAGGCCCCTACCTGGCGCGCCAACTATCGGCGTTTCGACCCCGGGGGGTCCTTGGACCGACGAGTAAATTGTCTCCGCGTGCCCCAGCCCAGATGGGTCGGCGCGAGGCGGAACGCGAAGGGGGGAAAAGCAGCCAGAGGGAGACAGGCGTGGGAGGTGGAACCCGCGGCCTTCGTGTTAGCCCCATGCCTAGGTCGGGTGCGCTTGCAGTAGGGGGTTACAAGCGTCCACGCGGGAGGGAGCGAGCGGCCTTGCGCGAGCGCCGTCCCGTCCTTCCCCTCGCGGGCAACCTTCTGTAAGAGGGCCCTGGACCTTCCTTTTATAGGCGTAAGGAGAGGATCCAGGTGTACAATGGGGGGTGTAGCAGTGTGCTAACGTGTCTAACGGAGGAGAGCTAGCACCCTAAGTACATGCCATCGTGGCAGCCGGAGAGGTTTTGGCACCCAGTTCGTGTGGTGTCGTGGCCGTCGGAGGAGCGCTGGAGCCTTGTGGAAGGACAGATGTCGGGGCTGTCGAGTCCTTGTTGACGTCCTCTTGCTTCCGTAAGGGGGCTGAGAGCCGCCGTCGTCATAGAGCATGCGGGGCGCCATCATGACTTGTTTAGCGGAACGAGCCGGATGGGACGCCGGTCTTGTCCCCCGTAGCCTGAGTCAGCTTGGGGTAGGGTAATGATGGCGCCTCCTGTGACGTGGCCGGTCCGAGCCCTGAGTCGGGCGAGGTGGAGGCTCCTCCGAGATCGAGGTCGAGTCTGTCTTCCAAGGCCGAGGTCGAGTCCGAGCCCCTGGGTCGGGCGAGGAGGAGACCGTCAGCTGAGGCCAGGGCTGAGTCCGAGCCCTGGGGTCGGGCGAAGCGGAGTTCGTCGTCTTCCGGGGCTGAGCCCGAGTCCGAGCCCTCGGGTCGGGCGAAGCGGAGTTTCCTATGGCGCCTGAGGCCGGACTTGGTTGCTGACAGCCTCACTCTGTCAAGTGGCACAGCAGTCGGGGCGGCGCAGGCGGCGTTGTCCCCTTGTCAGGCCGGTCAGTGGAGCGGCGAAGTGACTACGGTCACTTTGGCTCTGTCAACTAGAGGGCGCGCGTCGGGATAAAGGTGTTAGGCCACCTTTGCATTAAATGCCCCTGTGATTTGGTCAGTTGGCGTGGCGACTTGGCCAAGGTTGCTTCTTGGTGAAGACTGGGCCTCGGGCGAGCCAAAGGTGTGCCCGTTGCTGGAGGGGGTCCTCGAGCGAGACGTGAATCCTCCGGGGTCGGCTGCCTTTGCCCGAGGCTGGGCTCGGGCGAGGCGTGATCGCGTCCCTCGAATGGACCGATCCTGGACTTAATCGCACCCATCAGGCCTTTGCAGCTTTGTGCTGATGGGGGTTACCAGCTGAGATTTAGGAGTCTTGAGGGTACCCCTAATTATGGTCCCCGACAGGTGGCTTGCATTAGAACGGACAATGAACCCGTAACAACCGAAGTTGTTGTGGTATTGTTCTTTGCCAATAGCCTTCGTCTCATATAAAAGCTCGTGCATGCTGCAGAAGCACTTCGCGCTCGGCTCCAGCCCCTGGCTCCTTACAGCCCAGACAAATATCCCCATCCTGATTATAGCTTCGGGGGTAATCTGATGAAGAAAGATTTGAAATAAATTTAAAACCTCGACCACAAATTTACTCAGTGGGAACCAAAGGCCTGCCTTCAAAAAGCTTCGGTAAATAACAACTTCGTTTTCTTTAGGAGCAGGCGCAATACCATCTCCTCCAACTCTGACAATAGACATGTCGCGAAAATACCTCCCCCTCATGGCATCAATATGACTCTGTTTGATAGTCGACTTTCTGAAGATAGTATGACTTGGTCGCCAGGGCTGATCCTCAGAACCTTCATCCCCACTCTCCACGTCATAACTATCACTGTCCTCAGAATATTCGGATAAACCCTCCATGATCTCCTTAGTAATTTTCTCTGTATTCGTTTTTGCCATGGACTCATAAAATCCAGCAATGAAAGGATCTGCAACTTTTTTCTCTTCATATAGCTTCGTCTCCTTGGTTATTTTCTTCTCTTCAGTCATCTTCTTCTCCCCACTCATCTTCTTCTCTTCAAATTTGGAGCAAACACGCCTTTAAACCGAAGCTCTAAAAACTCGAAAATCAGGCAAGAGCTAATGAGCAAGAGCTAAAAGTTTGAGAAAATAACGCGAACAACAGAAATGGCGTATCAAATGCTGCCGCTATGGTTCATATTTATACGCCCAGTGTGTTGCAACTTGGTGGGCCCCGTCTGTCATTGACTATTGCTATTCTAGCAAAGGGAAGGTGTTTTTCGGACCTTCGGCTTAAGGCCTTCGTTCACGTCGCAGTCTGAATTCGTTGTTATAACAAATTAATACTGCGAGGGGCTACTATTGGGGGCCTTCGTCTTCCGAAGGTCCTCAAAAAACACGATTAACAATGTTTCCCAAGTATAATATATGTACAGGAACCTTCGGACTTGGAATGAAGCTGTACACAATATGAAAAGCATGGTCGGGACGAGGGTTGAATCAGTTCCGAAGTTACACGCAGGGAAGCTTCGGCTCAGCAGTAGAAAATGGAACCGACTTAAAGAGGAAAAGGCTATCTAGTCCTCGATAGATTGTCCTTAAGTCCGTAGTAAACATAAAGGGCATGAATGTAATTTTACACAGGCTGCGCCTTGTGCCTATAAATAGATGAACAGTACCCCCATAATGTTCACGCTGACTTGTATTCATTCGTGCGTCACACTTGGACTTTGGCTTTCTGTCAAGCCGAAGGTACAAATGTAATTCAACATTGTTCATGTTTATTCGTAGTGATATAATAAAGATATATAAATGATGTCATATGATTATTCATGTTATTTCTCATGTTTCATATGCTTCTACTTACATTAATATACACTGTGATGATGAAGGTACGTCCTTCATAACCTTCGTCTGAAGATCATTATATCCTAAGGGAAATAATGTTTCGAAGGACGAAGGACATTAACCACTAATGTTTTGTGTTTCCTTGTTCTTAACTCATAGCATTTGAGAACAAGTCCCCAACAAATAGCAACAACGAATAGCAACAATGAATAGTAATAATGAATAGTAACAGTGAATAGTAATGGTGAATAGTCGTATGGACGGACGATGAACAATGAATAGGGACTATGAACGAAAGATGAACGATGTATAGGGACTATGAACGAACGATGAACAATGAATAGGGACTATGAACGAACGATGAACGATGAATAGGGACTATGAACGAACGATGAATAGGGACTATAAACGAACGATGAACGATGAATAGGAACTATGAACGAACGGACGCACGATCGAATGATCGGACGAACGAACGATCGGAATTTTGGCAGCATAACGGCTGAACAAAGATTATTTGGACGAACGAACGGACGAACGATCGAACGATAGAATGAATGGACAAACGAACCATGAACGATCTGATGAACAATCGAACGATCGGACGAACGAACGAACAAAATAAGAACAGGTGGACGAACGATCGAACGATCCTTGTGCTAGTGTGTGCTTGTGTGGGAGTTGGAGTGGGAGTGGGGAGAGAGTTGTCATGAAATGGCTTGGTGTGGCTCTAGAGGAGGCCCTTGCCCCTCTATTTATAGGCTAGGTGGGGGATTAGGGGGAGGAGGCGAGGATTAGTGGGAGGATGCGAGGATTAGTGGGAGATAAGCATGTATTAGTCGTGTATAAGTGAAATTAGCTTGTAGAGCTCACTGTATGACACCGAAGGCGTATGTATATGTATGAGCATGAGGAAAATTATGGAGAAAATATTTGTAGGGACTTTAAAAATGATTCTGACGGTATTTCTAAGGAGGAAAATATTTGGAGAATTATCGGTGGAATATTTGGGCAGTATTTTTGGAAAGAACTTGAGGGGGATCACTAGGGAAATATTTGTAGGATATTTTGAGGAGGATTTTGGAGAGAATATAGACCACTATATTTTATTTGTTGAGATTAACTCACAAACAAACATTTTGAAATGAAATTTAAAATTCATTTTGAATTTAGAGCAAGTTTGAGGAAATTTCAAGATTTGAATTTTTGGGGTGCTATAGATCTACCCCACTTAAAATGAATCTCGTCCTCGAGATTCGGCTTAGATAGGTTATGGGTATAGCTTTACTTCAGCTACAAATCTTCATTACACAGACTCTTTGAGGAGATGAAGCTTCAACAAAATCTGGCCTTTGAGGAGCATCCGGTTGCCGATTGCAACGCTGATTCTGGCTACTCAAAAATCATCTTCAGGCTTCTAGCTTTCGCTTGGCAGCTAGCTTATTGAAGAAGCATCGATGCCAACACGCAAACCTTCCTCATACAAACTTATGCATGTATCACTTCCTTGATTGGTCTTCTGGTGCTTCATCAACGGAAGTTGGGTGACCACTTCTCATCTAGAAACTTATATGCTTGGATGATTTGGTCCTCCACAAGCATGCTACATGCCTTCTTCTTTTTCTCCATACTGGAATACTACCCCACTTAAAATGAATGAGGGTAGAACTCTTGAATCTTGGGGATTTGAACTCCTTGAAGTACCTCATAACAAGGGTGTTACGGGGCCTTCTTCTGCTGTTGCTACTTGAGCAGGCTGCAGAGAGATGACTGACATAGAGTTGATTTTGGGACAACCTTCTTCTCATCTTCTCTATTTTTCTTTCACTTTTCACTGCCTCTTTCTTTCTCTTTGTTCTTCCCACTGGAGGATTCTATCAAAGAGTATTACCATCACACAGAGGAGGAAACCAAAGACTATCAACCATGTACAACAGTCTTCAACCCAGAATCACCAAGCATTGTGATCTTAGGGGCGAGGGAGTGGAAAAGGAGTTGCTTGCTATTTGGGAGAGGGGATTTTATTAGGTGTGTTTTGCTTTGAGCGAGATGGGAGTTGAGGGAGCTGGTGTGAGGGTTTTATAGGCAAGCAGCACTGATGGTGGTGCTCGGGTGCGGAGTGGTGGTGATGGAGCAGGTGCCACGCGGCAGCAGACGCGACATGGGGAGGGGGCCTGGTGTTGCCGGCGACGATGGCGGTGGTGAGTGCGCTGCAAAGGGGGCGCGGGGCGGTGGTAGTGCGCATGGAGGCGAGCACGCAGGCGGGGGGCACGAGTGAGTGGTGAGGTCGACGACCCTGATGTTTGTGGTCTCTGGTTCCAAGAATTTTTGTTTTCTGTATGGTAATAACTTCTTCTGTCCTCTTTTTCTGTTTATTTGACTCAAGGGCAGTGCTTTGATTCTCACGGTCGGTCCTTTTGACTGAGCAGCTAGACAGGTTCCTTCTGTAGCTTATTCTAGGCTTCAAGGGTAAGCTTTTCAGTATCTTCTTGGGTAAGGTGCTTTTCTCTTGAGATGGGTTAAGATGAGAATGGAAGCATAAGGTGAGGATTAGCTCTAATTTGTTATCTATGTTTTTAGAGAAAACCTTTCTCAAAAAGAAAGAAAACACACAAGCTCAGCAATGATAAGCACAAACAAATCAAATGTTTTGAATAGGGGAAGAACAGAGTTTTTTCCAAAGCACGGACTACTCAAATTCAAGGGCTAAGCATAACTACTATTGCTCGGCTCCTGAACTGAGAACTATGCTAAATGCGACTTATGAACACTAACGTTAAAGCATCACATATGCACTCAAAATGGGAAGAAAACATCAAGCGAAATTCAATTTGAAATGCCCTAGGGGGCCACACAAATAGAGTTTTTCAAAACACAGGTCTACACAATTACCTCCCATACATGCAGGGCTCTGGCCAAAGTGAAGAAAATACTTCACTGCCTAATGCATGCAGAGGACTGGGCATAACTAACTTCAGACCAGGCAGCTTCTCTTCTATCGAGGCTGGCGCACAACTTCAATCTGAGACATCTCCTGGATGGGTTAAGAGGGAGCTGATGTTGATGACTTCTTCTGGCGGCGACTGAGATGACAGGACAGGGTCAAACTCTTCTTCAAGCAAGACTAGCTCTTGTAGCTCCTCAGAGGGCGGTGGTGCTGGTGGGGGACTTGCAGCTTCTTCCTTGACCTCAAGGGATCGTGCTGGAATCTTCTTCATGGTGAGGGGCTCAAGCAACTCTGGCGGGGGATCTTGGGAGGATTCAGGGTGCTCTTGCTTACCCATAGCCTTAGAGGAGACCGGCATTCCTTCCAATACTATGGCTCCTTCCGGGAGTTCCCAAGCCTTCTTCTCTCCTCTGATAGAGACCAGGTGACCTTCAAGAATTTGGGGATCTTCAGCTCTCATGGGTTGAACTGGGTTGGATGAAGCAGGCTCTTGGATCCGCAGGGCTCTATGTTGGTTGTGGGTGACCAAGTAGGCCTCAATCAACTTCTAGACGTGCTCATCCTTGGCTTGCTTCAGGGCTTCAAGAGTAATGACTTCATGACTTTCCAAGGCAGCTAAACGGGCTTGAGCTGTGGTGAGATCCACATGGAGCTTACAGTTGCGCTTCTCTGCATCTTCTGCTCGGGCAATCATCTGACGGTGGTGCCGAGCCAAGAAATCATATTGTGCATCCAGGGTGAGCAGGTATGCAGTGAGGTACACGACTGTGGGGTCGTCCTCTAGCAGCTGTTGCCCTTCCTAATGCACGCATTCTGGCCATCCAAACGGGACGGTCTCTCTGAAAAGGCAAAAAGAATCTAAGCGGGGTGTCGGCCACTTCTTCTTCATAAATTTGACACAGGGCCCTCAATGCCTTGCGAGCGACAACTTGGCAGGTGTCTCTGAATATGTGCCCCGCAGTAGTGACACTCCATTCCACATGGTGCGGACTGGATCCAATGTATACAGTCATGACACACTTCTCTGTGCCATGCTCGACGAATTCACGACCATCATACTCTAGCTGGCTCCTGATTTCGAGGCGAACTATGCATGCTCTCAACAATTTGGGGAAACCGTCTTCATTCTGGCAAAAGTTGGTTTGGCAGCGGACCTCCATCTCACTTCTGAGAGAAGGAAAGGGGAAAAACATTTTTGAAATGGAGGGATGAGAGCAAGAATTTTTTTTAAGAAAATAGATTTGACTCAAAAACTTTTGGATCAAGGCTAAGGGTTACGTCCTGCGGCCAACCTAACAGCTCTGATACAACCTGAAGCGCCCCAATCCTCTAGGACTCAAATGTGATACAATTACTAGTCCCAGGAGGCTAGTAAACACATTTATACATCAGATAATTCTATATCTACTTGAACGAGACAAACCTATAAAGGTGGTGATCAACTTTAAGAGTTGGTCCACAACTCGGGACATATCATCAGAGTGGGGCTGAAGCAGCCCGATATACGCAGCGAAGCAAATTAGTGGTCCAACAGCCATAGGCAAGGTTGGGAACAGGCGTAACTCTTACCCGATCAACAATCTCCTTCTCTGAAAACAACAAATAAGCAAGGGTGAGTACTTACGTACTCAGCAGCCCACCTTCACCCACGAAATGGAGAAATCAGATATAATGCATGGAGTATGTGGAGCTCAGGATATTTTTCAGATAGAGCAATATTTGATGCAGGGTTATTTTGTATTTTTCAAAGCGCATCCTCTCCCAAAGGAGCAGAAAGTTTTTCAATATAGAACAAAATCCCCTGGACAAAACCATCCAGGTATCTCAGTAGTTTCCCACTGATTTCATTTTCAAAAACAGCTACTGGACTTCCCGTCCACCATAGCTCACGGCTCGATCACCGGACCTTTTAAAACCACTTTTCAAAAGCATTTTTGGAAAACAAAACACTAATTGTCAAATCCATGCCATGACTCATCAATATCCGTGGATGCAGACTATTCGAATAGGTTTTTAAACTCTGCGCAGAGGTGTACACTTTACCCACTAGTCCGGTTTCTGCAATCTCACCGTCATGAGATCCGAATGCTGAATCTCTCTCTTTCCTTGCATGTCCTTACCTTAGCGATTATACCGGAAGGAACAAGGCCACCACCATGCCCAAACCGGACAAAACATTTCCCTTCCTTATCCTCCCGGTGCTCCCCAACCGTCATAATCCTGGGGTTCGGACCGTGCAAGTTCAGATCAAGCGACTGTCCATACAGTCTCGAGTGGTTGTACTTGATAAGAGTATAGGTAAGGAGTGATGACAAACCGGTCCTTAGGCGAGAGGGACAATCCTTCATGCTCACACCTAAACCAGTTGAGCCATCACCTTAGGCCCTCCCCTAAACCAAGGAGTCTCTGATCATCCCGCTCAAAGGTGATAAGGGTGACAACCCTTCATCATACCCATTTTGAAAACATTTTCTTTTGAAAAATCACACCTTTTCTCAAAGCATTTGTTACAAAGATATCAAGGAGTATAAAGATTAATTGCGGCAAAGTTCTAAGGTTTGGTGGCCGTATAAACTTGTCTCTTAGCAGCAAAATCATATCATGCATAAAATAACAGGCTAAGAGTTGTGGTTGAAAAAGCATAGGTAATTTATGCATCAAAGGGATTCAGTGAGCTTGCCGTGCTTTAACCGACAAAAGGGTGAGAGCTCGCGGAACTGGCTTCTGGCTCCACCGTCTGGCATAGACTTGCAGATCTGGCCTTCACGAGACGACATGAACGCTCCGATAACTATGCAACATGAACAAGCAAACATACAAACCAGTAAGTATATTATCAAATATTTAGAATAGTGGTCAGAATGGTGATATATGGATGGGTAGAGTCTTGAGCAGAATCTGTGTCATGTGGTGTTTTGATATTACTGGTGGTGGAGTGGAGTTGCTTACCACGAGGGTGGATTAGAGGCGAAGCGACACTATGCGTGTAGCCGGCAGAGCGGAGTAACTGAGTGTGTGGGGTGTTTGCCTTGGCTGAGGGTGTTGAGTGTGTGGAGAGGGAGAGGGTAGTTGGGTGTATTTATAACTAGGTGTATGTGGTGTAGTATAGTAGAGTTCACTGTTGGTGAGAATAGTGACGAATGAATCGTCTGACTTAGTCTAAACAGGGAAATTATAGGCAGAATATGGGACAAGAGTATTTTGGGAGTTTTCTGGAATATGAACCATGCTTAAGGGATGACAAGGTTGGATAGGGAATAATTTGATAAGAGTTCAGAAACAAGAATTATTGGAATCTAAGTTTGGGAGACTGGTTCGGAAGAATCTCAAAGTTAAGCATGCTCAACTTGGAGAAATTTGGGATTGGTGACGAGATGGAAAGTTCTTACTGGAGGAAAATCACAGTCACCGAAGTTCGTATGACTGGAATATTGGTCTGGCAGGTCTTAGGTGAGCTGGACAGCATAATGGATGAGTAGTTGAAATTTGGGGTAATCGGATGACCGATGAATAGTAACAATGAATAGTAACGATGATGAATAGCAACGATGAATAGGAACGATGAATAGTAACGATGATGAATAGTAACAGTGAATAGTAATGGTGAATAGTTGTATGAACGAACGATGAACGATGAATAGGGTCTATGAATGAACGATGAACAATGTATAGGGACTGTGAACGATGAATAGGGACTGTGAACGAACGATGAATAGTGACTATGAACGATGAATAGGGACTATGAACGAACGATGAACGATGAATAGGGACTATGAACGAACGATGAACGATGAATAGGAACTATGAACCAACGGACGGACGATCGAATGATCGGACGAACGAACGATCGGAATTTCGGCAGCATAACGACTGAACAAAGATTATTTGGACGAACGAATGGACGAACGATCAAACGAACGGACGAACGGACGAACGAACCATGAACGATCGGATGAACGATCGAACGATCGGACGAACGAACGAACGAACAAACTAAGAACAAGTGGACGAATGATCGAACGATCCTTGTGCTAGTGTGTGCTTGTGTGGGAGTTGGAGTGGGAGTGGGGGAGAGTTGTCATGAAATGGCTTGGTGTGGCTTGAGAGGAGGCCCTTGCCCCTCTATTTATAGGCTAGGTGGGGGGATTAGGGGGAGGAGGCGAGGATTAGTGGGAGATAAGCATGTATTAGTCGTGTATAAGTGAAATTAACTTACAGAGCTCACTGTATGACACCGGAGGCATATGTATACGTATGAGCATGAGGAAAATTATGGAGAAAATATTTGTAGGGACTTTAAAAATGATTCTGAAGGTATTTCCGAGGAGGAAAATATTTGGAGAATTATCGGTGGAATATTTGGGCAGTATTTCTAGAAAGAACTTGAGGGGGATCACTAGGGAAATATTTGTAGGATATTTTGAGGAGGACTTTGGAGAGAATATAGAACACTATATTTTATTTGTTGAGATCAACTCGCAAACAAACATTTTGAAATGAAATTTAAAATTCATTTTGAATTTAGAGCAAGTTTGAGGAAATTTCAAGATTTGAATTTTCGGGGTGCTACAGCGGGCCATCCTAGCCGTTGGATGGCCAGTAGTCGCATTGGATTAAAACCAAAATACCCATTCTGCTTGAACTAATCCGAACCCTCGGATTTAGATTGGACGGCTCAGAATCCATCTTATCCTTTCGGCCATGGCAACCTGTCGGCGTTCCGAGACCGGGGGGTCCCTGAGCCGACGAGTGAATGTCGCCGCGTGCCCCAGCCCAGATGGGTCGAGCGCGAGGGCGAGCGCGAAGGGGGGAGAGCGAGGCGGCCGGAGACCGGCGTGAGAGAGGTGGGAATCCCGCGGCCTTCGTGTTCGTCCCGCGCCCAGGTCGGGTGCGCTTGCAGTAGGGGGTTACAAGCGTCCACGCGGGAGAGGGAGCGAGCGGCTTCGAGTGAGCGCGTATCTCGTCCTCATCCCCGCGCGGCCAACCCTCTCTAAGAGGGCCCTGGTCCTTCCTTTTATAGGCGTAAGGAGAGGATCCAGGTGTACAATGGGGGGTACAGCAGAGTGCTACGTGTCTAGCAGAGGAGAGCTAGCGCCCTAAGTACATGCCATTGTGGCAGCCGGAGAGATCTTGGCACCCAGCTGGTGTGATGTCGTGGCCGTCGGAGGAGCGATGGAGCCTGGCGGAGGGACAGCTGTCGGAGCGGTTGAGTCCTTGCTGACGTCCTCTTGCTTCCATAAGGGGGCTGAGATCCGCCGTCGTCACAGAGTATGCGGGGTGCCATCATTGCCTATCTGGCGGAGCGAGCCAGATGGGACGCCGGTCTTGTTCCCTGCGGCCCGAGTCAGCTCGGGTAGGGTGATGATGGCGCCTCCTGTTGACGTGGCTGGTCTGCGCCCTAGGTTGGGCGATGTGGAAGCTCCTCAGAAGCCGAGGTCGAGTCTGTCTTCCATGGCCGAGGTCGAGTCCGAGCCCTCGGGTCGGGCGAGGCGGAGACCGTCGGCTGAGGCCAGGGCGTAGTCCGAGCCCTGGGATCGGGCGAAGCGGGGTTCATCGTCTTCCGGGACTTAGCCCGTGTCCGAGCCCTGGGTCGGGCGGAGCGGAGTTCGCCGTCTTCCGGGTCTTAGCCCGTGTCCGAGCCCTAGGTCGGGCGGAGCGGAGTTTGCCGTCTTCCGGGTCTTAGCCCGTGTCCGAGCCCTGGGTCGGGCGGAGCGGAGTTCGCCGTCTTCCGGGTCTTAGCCCGTGTCCGAGCCCTGGGTCGGGCGGAGCGGAGTTCGCCGTCTTCCGGGACTTAGCCCGTGTCCGAGCCCTGGGTCAGGCGGAGCGGAGTTTCCTATGGAGCCTTCGGCCGGGCCTGACTGCCTGTCAGTCTCACTCTGTCAAGTGGCACCGCAGCCGGAGTGGCGCAGGCGGCGCTGTCCTTCTGTCAGGCCGGTCAGTGGAGCGGTGAAGTGACGGCGGTCACTTCGGCTCTGCCGGCTGGGGGGGCGCGCGTCAGGATAAAGGTGTCAGGCCACCTTTGCATTAAATGCTCCTGCGGTTTGGTCGGTCGGTGCGGCGATTTGGTCAGGGTTGCTTCTTGGCGAAGACAGGGCCTCGGGCAAGCCGGAAATATGTTCGCCGCTGGAGGGGGGCCTCGGGCAAGAAGGAAATCCTCCAGGGTCGGCTGCCCTTGTCCGAGGCTAGGCTCGGGCGAGGCGTGATCGAGTCCCTCGAATGGACTGATCCCTGACTTAATCGCACCCATCAGGCCTTTGCAGCTTTATGCTGATGGGGGTTACCAGCTGAGAATTAGGAGCCTTGAGGGTACCCCTAATTATGGTCCCCGACAGTAGCCCCCAAGCCTCGAAGGGAGTGTTAACACTCGCTTGGAGGCTTTCGTCGCACTTTTTTGCAAGGGGACCAGCCTTTCTCGGTTGCGTTTTGTTCCGGTGGGTGCGCGCGAGCGCACCCGCCGGGTGTAGCCCCCGAGGCCTCGGAGGAGTGGTTTCACTCCTTCGAGGTCTTAATGCCTCGCGTAACGCTTTGGCTAGTCTGGTCGTTCCCTCATGCGAGCTGGCCGTAGCCTGGGTGTACGGTCGGGTCCCAAGTTCTCGGGCTGGTATGTTGACGCTGTCAACGGTTCGGCCGGAGCCGGGTTTGCGAGAGCAGCCCCCGAGCCTCTGCACAGGGCGAGAGGGCGATCAGGGACAGACTCGGCTTTTTTACATACGCCCCTGCGTCGCCTTTCCGCAAGGAGGAGGGGGGGGAAAGCGCCATGTTGCCCTCGATGGGCGCCGAACATGGTGTCTCCGGTGAGCTGCAAGCAAGTGATCCGAGTGGACGTCCATGCCCCGTTCGTTAGGGGTCGGCTAGGGGCCCACAGGCACGCCCAAAAGTACCTGCGGGTGATCTGCCGGACCCGGTCCCCTGGCGACGGGGTCCGAGGGCTCGATGCCTCCCTCTGATGGGATTCCGTTACAAGATCGTTCCCGCCGGTCTCAGAAATGTCCTAGGGTACCTCGGGAGCGCAGCCCGAGCCTTGGTTATGTATCGAACGTACCCATGGTCATCCCTCGCTCGGCGTCTGAGGCGGCTGTGAACCCTTCGGGGGCCAGCCTTCGAACCTCTGATCAGTAGTGGGCGCGGAGCCCGAGTAGCCTGAGGCGGTCGTTGAACCCTTCCGAGGGGCCGGCCTTCGAACCTCTGACCAGTAGTGGGTGTAGGGCCCACGTGATCTGAGGCGGCTGTCGAACCCTTCCGAGGGGCCAGCCTTCGAACCTCTGATCAGTAGGGAGGCTCGGAGCCTGGTTCCTTCACGGGGAAGGATCCTTTTCGGGGTATCCCCCTTTCCCGGTCCCTGTTGCAAGAGAGAGAAAGAGGAAAAAAGGAAAAGGATACGAAATCGAACGACGCGGCGTACCTCTTTTGACGCGGTCATTATGGCAAAGGCGAAGCGTCGCTCGCTTCTCCTGCTAGAGGCGCCGCCTGTCCTGCCGTGGAGTTAATGCGGCAGGGCGAGTGGTTCGCAGGGCAGCCGTTGCGCGTGCGCGAGCCGTTCGAGGAACGGAACACGGGCGCATTGTCTTCACGCCGTGAGAGAGGGCTCCCTCGCTGTCCCTGGATAGGACGTGAGCTTGGCTGACGACGTGGCCGCTGCTCCTGCCCGCCTGCCACCGCCATTACTGCCGGCCCATTTTTGGCCGCATTGACCGTCGCGCCAGGCTGGCGCTGCTGGGTCGCGCGCTGGGTCGCCTCGAGTCGCGGTATTGGTTCCGCAGTCGAGGAGGCGCGGTAGTGGCGCAAGTGGCGGTGCAGTTGCATGCAAGAAGCATTCGGCGCGCCGGTTGCATGACGCGTGGGCCTGGGCCTCCATACTGGGCGTGTTGGGAGTCGGAGAAGTGCGCCCATTTGGCGCGGTTGCATGCCGCCTGCACGGCTGCCCGCCCTTTCGCCCGTTGGTCTGGGCAAAAGTGGAGAGTCGCTTGTAACCGCTGGGCGGTTGTACGCACCGCGCATGGCGGTTTGGCTTCTTCTGCTCTGAGCCAGCTTGCATGACGTGTGGGACCCAGCCCCCGCGCCGCAGGGGAGGACCTTGGAGTGTGTTGGAGAAGACTCAGCCCGCGATGGTTGGGGACGCAAGTAGGGAGAGCCACCTTTAAAAGGAGGGTGACCCCCTTGGGAGGCGACCATGTCTTCGCGCTCCCTTATGCATCGTGTCTTTCCACCTTCCAAGCCCCCGGATGGGGGATATCCGCCGTCTTTCCGCCTCATCGTTGGAGGAATGCAACTCTGCGGGAGTTGGTACCTTTCAGCCATCGTTCGGCTTCAAGGATTTTCATCATGCAGCCCGGCTGCACCCCTCCGCCGGCGGTCACCCAAGATGGTGACCTCTAGTTTGATGGTGGGGGAAAGCGAGCCGGGCTGCGGCCTCTGCCCCTCCCTCAGCCTCAAGGATTTTCATCACCAGGGCTGGGGAGGGGAGTGAGCCGAGTTGGGGTCGGCCCCTGCGTGGGCAGTGGCCCGCTCCTTCCCTCAGTGATCGGAGGGAAAGGGCAGTCGTCGTCCGTGGCGCCGGCAGCTGCAGCGTGCCTGGCTCTCGGACGCGAGTGGCTTCGGAGCCGCTCCCGGCGCCGGCGTCTGCCACGGCAGCTGGAAGAGGTTCTTCCACCGACGAGATAGCCAGGGCCGCCCACGGACCGACCTCCAACTCTACGGCCTTCTGCCCGTCCTTGCCTCACGAGTTTGGGCATGGGCGGGGGCCTCTTGGCAGCAGCATCCGCCCTGAGGTCAGCGCTGCCGCTGTTCGTCCCCCCGGAGCATAAGTCGTCGTCGTCGCCGCTGCTGGAGCGGGCGACGGCGCGCCGTTCGTCGGTCTTCTGTTGCTCCGCAGGCCCCCCCCATTGAGTGGGGTTGTTCGTACCTGCGGAGGTGGAACCGGAGTTCCGTTTGTAATAGCACTTTGAATGCCAGTGTTTTTGTTCATTGTGGCTGTCGGGGCTTGAACATGTATGTAATTTTGGCACGGAGCCGTGTTTTTTCCTCCTTTTCGAGCACTAAGACTCGCCTGTTGGTTGTCTGAACCGCTTCACCAAGCGTGAGTCTCCCCGTGTAAAGGTGACGAGTGAGGTATCCGTATCCCGGAGGCGTGGGAGTCCCTCGGCTCGGTCGGCCTTGTTGTCCGAGGCTTCTCTAGCTTAATTAAAGGAACCCCTCGGCCGCTCTCCGATGAGCCGAGGCCAGGGGTAGCGGTGTCAGCATGAACAGCGGCAGAGTTGGCTCGAAAAGAAAACCTGGTTGGCCGGAGCCTGGCTGGGTCATCCGTTAGCGGGACCGACGCCGGAGTTGACCAGCCGAGGCCTCGGGTCGGGCTGACGTCCTTGGAGGGCAACTGGCCGAGGCCCCGGGGTGACCGGCCGAGCCGCCTGCTCGGGCCGGATTCCAGGAGAAGACCCTGGCAGCGATGGCCCGGGCGTGGCGATGACGTCGTCCTTCGGAGTGGAGATCTTCGGACCGCGTCGCCGTCCGAGGCTAGGTCAGACCTCGCCGAAGGTGTTGTCGATGCCGAGGGTGCTGCTGCTCCCTTCCAGCGTCAAGACCCGAGCCTGCAGGATCGGATTGTCCTGTAGCGTGTGTTTCCTGTGGCCGCCGAGGCCAAAACACACCCTCGCCGTGTTGTAAAGCTGCGTCTCTTTTCCTCTTGTTTTGAGTATCTGGACTTTTTTGTCGGTAACAGAAATGTTTGTGCGAGCGAGAGTTGCTTCTCGCGGAAGATGATGAGTGAGGTATCCGTATCCCAGAGGCGTAGGAGTCCCTCGGCTCGGTCGGCCTTGCCGCTTACGCGCACTCTTACCCGTCCATGGGGCTCTGTCACCGACGCAGTCGAGAAGGCTCGAAGGATCGCTTCGGCAGAAGAGCTTTCAAACGTGAAGACTTGTTTGGTCTGCAGAATCACTTATCCGAACGTGAGTTACTTATCACAAAAGGTGATGAGTGAGGTATCCGTATCCCGGAGGCGTAGGAGTCCCTCGGCTCGGTCAGCCTTGGCTGCTTACGTGTACTCCGTCTGTTTTCAGGATCCACTTTCGAAGTAGCCAAAAAGCGCGAAAGACATTCTGGCAGAAAAGATCTTTTTTCGAGGAAAATTTCGACGCAGAGGGGGTTCCCCCCCTTTTAGCCCCCGAGGGAGGGTCGGGCTTTGCCGAGGCGAGGCCGACCCTTCCTTGATGACTAAACTTTGCGTGGGTGCGAGGTATATGATCAACTTGAAAACATCTTAAGGGTAGAAGCGACGTAGCTGTTGGATGTTCCAGGCGTTACCGTAGACCTCGCCTTGACTGTTGGCCAGCTTGTACGTTCCGGGCTTCAGAACCTTGGCGATGATGAATGGCCCCTCCCAGGGGGGCGCGAGCTTGTGCCGCCCACGGGCGTCTTGTCGCAGCCGAAGCACCAGGTCACCCACCTGGAGGTCTCGGGACCGGACCCCTCGGGCGTGGTAGCGTCGCAGGGACTGCTGGTACCGCGCCGAGTGTAGCAAGGCCTTGTCCCGAGCCTCCTCCAGCTGGTCTAGCGAGTCTTCTCGGCTAACTTGGTTGCTTTGGTCGGTGTAGGCCCTCGTCCTCGGGGAACCGTATTCTAAGTCTGTGGGCAAGATGGCTTCGGCCCCATAGACTAGAAAGAACGGCGTGAAGCCCGTGGCTCGGCTCGGCGTTGTCCTCAGACTCCAGACCACCGAGGGGAGTTCCTTCATCCACCGCTTGCCGAACTTGTTGAGGTCGTTGTAGATCCGAGGCTTGAGCCCTTGTAGAATCATGCCGTTGGCACGCTCCACCTGCCCATTCGTCATGGGATGAGCCACGGCGGCCCAGTCCACCCGGATGTGGTGATCCTCGCAGAAGTCCAGGAACTTTCTGCCGGTGAACTGGGTGCCGTTGTCGGTGATGATGGAGTTCGGGACCCCGAAGCGATGGATGATGTTGGTGAAGAACGCCACCCGCCTGCTCGGACCTGATGCTGTTCAGGGGTCGGACCTCAATCCACTTGGAGAATTTGTCGATGGCGACCAGCAGGTGCGTGTAACCCCCGGGTGCCTTCTGCAAGGGGTCGACGAGATCCAGACCCCACACAGCAAAAGGCCAGGTGATGGGTATCATCTACAGAGCCTGAGCGGGCAGGTGGGTCTGCCTCGCGTAGAATTGACACCCTTCGCAGGTGCGGACAATTCTGGTGGCGTCAGCCACCGCCGTCGGCCAGTAGAAACCTTGTCGGAAGGCGTTTCCAATGAGGGCTCGAGGTGCTGCGTGATGGCCGCAAGCCCCCGAGTGTATCTCTCGTAGGAGCTCCTGACCTTCGGCGATGGAAATGCATCGCTGGAGGATGCCTGAGGGGCTGCGGTGGTAGAGCTCCTTTCCATCTCCCAGCAAGACGAACGACTTGGCGCGCCGCGCCAACCGCCGAGCCTCGGCTCGGTCGAGGGGTAGCTCTCCTCGGTGGAGATATTGCAAGTACGGGGTCTGCCAGTTTCGATTAGGCGTGACCCCGCTTCGCTCCTCCTCGACGCGCAGTGCCTCACCCTCGGGGGCCGAGGGTACCTCGGACTGAACCGAGGGCGCCTCGGGCCGAGCTAAGGGAGCCTCGGGTTGAGCCGAGGGTGCCTCGGACTGAGCCGTGGGCGCCTCAGGTTGAGCCGAGGGTGCCTCGGACTGAGCCGAGGGTACCTCAGGCTCGGACGTGTCGTCGATCTTGACGGAGGGTTGATGCAGGTCTCGGGAGAAGACGTCCGGGGGAATCGTTGTTCGCCCCGAGGCTATTTTAGCCAGCTCGTCCGCAGTCTCGTTGTAGCGCCGGGCGATGTGGTTGAGCTCGAGCCCATAGAACTTGTCTTCCAGGCGCCGAACCTCATCGCAGTAGGCCTCCATCTTCGGGTCGCGGCAATGGGAGTTCTTCATGACTTGGTCGATGACGAGCTGTGAGTCACCGCGAGCGTCGAGGCATCGGACCCCTAGCTCGATGGTGATCCGCAACCCGTTGACCAGAGCCTCATACTCGGCCACATTGTTGGATGCCGGGAAGTGGAGGCGTAGCACGTAGCGTAGATGCTTTCCGAGGGGTGAGATGAAGAGTAGGCCTGCGCCGGCTCCTGTCTTCATCAGCGACCCATCGAAGAACATAGTCCAGTGTTCCGGCTGGATCGGAACTGTTGGGAGCTGAGTGTCGACCCATTCAGCCACGAAGTCCGCCAAGACCTGGGACTTGATGGCCTTCCGGGGAGCGAACGAGATTGTTTCGCCCATGATTTCCATCGCCCACTTTGCAATCCTACCCGAGGCCTCACGGCACTGGATGATCTCCCCCAGGGGGAAGGATGACACCACAGTTACCGGATGAGACTCGAAGTAGTGTCGCAACTTTCGCTGTGTCAGGATCACCGCATACGGCAGTTTCTGCACTTGTGGGTAGCGGATTTTGGTCTCGGACAGTACCTCGCTGACGAAGTAGACTGACCTCTGAACGGGCAATGCATGCCCCTCTTCTTGCCTCTCGACCACGATCGCGGCGCTGACCACCTGAGTGGTCGCGGCGACATAGACCAAGAGGGCTTCTCCGGCAGCTGGGGGCACCAAGAGAGGCGCCTTCGTGAGGAGCGCCTTCAGGTTCTCGAGGGCTTCCTCGGCCTCAGGGGTCCAAGTGAAGCACTCGGCCTTCCTCAAGAGGCGGTACAGAGGTAGACCTCTTTCGCCGAGGCATGAGATGAAGCGGCTCAGAGCCGCGAGACATCCCATGACTCTCTGTACGCCTTTCAAGTCCTTGATGGGCCCCATGCTGGTGATGGCTGCGATCTTCTCCGGGTTGGCTTCGATGCCCCGCTCGGAGACGATGAACCCCAAGGGCATGCCTCGGGGCACCCCGAAGACACACTTCTCGGGATTTAGCTTGACGCCTTTCGCCTTGAGACATCGGAATGTCACTTCAAGGTCGGAAAGGAGGTCGGAAGCTTTCCTCGTCTTGACTACGATGTCATCAACGTAGGCCTCGACCGTGCGGCCAATGTGTTCGCCGAACACATGGTTCATGCACCGCTGGTACGTCGCGCCTGCATTCCTCAAGCCGAACGGCATGGTGACATAGCAGTACATGCCGAAGGGTGTGATGAAAGAAGTCACGAGCTGGTCGGACTCTTTCATCCTGATTTGATGATACCCTGAGTAGGCATCGAGGAAAGACAGGGTTTCGCACCCAGCAGTGGAATCCACGATTTGATCGACGCGAGGCAGAGGGTAGGGAACCTTCGGACATGCTTTGTTGAGACCAGTGTAGTCTACACACATTCGCCATTTCCCCCCTTTCTTTCTCACAAGCACAGGGTTGGCAAGCCATTCGGGATGGAATACCTCTTTGATGAACCCTGCCACCATTAGCTTGTGGATCTCCTCGCCTATGGCTCTGCGCTTCTCCTCGTCGAATCGGCGCAGAGGCTGCTTGACGGGTCGGGCTCTAGCTCGGATGTCCAGCGAGTGCTCGACGACATCCCTCGGTATGCCGGGCATGTCCGAGGGACTCCACGCGAAGACGTCGGCGTTCGCGCGGAGAAAGTCGACGAGCACTGCTTCCTATTTGGGACCGAGCTCGGAGCCGATCCGGGCTTGCTTGGAGGCGTCACTGCTGGGGTCGAGGGGGACGGACTTAACCGTCTCCGCTGGCTCAAAGTTGCCGGCATGACGCTTCACGTCTGGCACCTCCTTCGAGAGGCTCTCTAGGCCGGCGATGAGGGCCTCGGACTCGGCGAGGGCCTCGGCGTATTCCACGCACTCCACGTCGCATTCGAACGCGTGTTTGTACGTGGGGCCGACGGTGATGACCCCGTTGGGGCCCGGCATCTTGAGCTTTAGGTAGGTGTAGTTGGGGACGGCCATGAACTTCGCGTAGCATGGCCTCCCCAGTACCGCGTGGTAGGTTCCTCGGAACCCAACCACCTCGAACGTCAGGGTCTCCCTTCGGAAGTTGGAGGGTGTTCCGAAGCAGACGGGAAGGTCGAGTTGACCGAGGGGCTGGACACGCTTCCCGGGAATGATCCCATGGAAGGGCGCAGCGCCTGCTCGGACGGAGGACAGATCGACACGCAGGAGTCCGAGGGTCTCGGCGTAGATGATGTTGAGGCTGCTGCCTCCGTCCATGAGGACCTTGGTGAGCCTGACGTCGCCGATGACGGGGTCGACGACGAGCGGGTATTTCCCCAGGCTCGGCACATGGTCGGGGTGATCGGCTCGGTCGAAGGTGATGGGCTTGTCGGACCAGTCTAGATAGACTGGCGCCGCCACCTTCACTGAGCAGACCTCCCGGCGCTCTTGCTTGCGGTGCCGAGCCGAGGCATTCACCGCTTGCCCACCGTAGATCATGAAGCAGTCGCGGACCTCGGGGAACTCTCCTGCTTGGTGATCTTCCTTCTTATCGTCGTCGCGGGCCCGGCCACCCTCCGCGGGTGGCCCGGCCCTGTGGAAGTGGCGCCGAAGCATGACGCACTCCTCAAGGGTGTGCTTGACGGGCCCCTGGTGATAGGGGCACGGCTCTTTGAGCATCTTGTCGAAGAGGTTGGCACCTCCGGGGGGTTTTCGAGGGTTCTTGTACTCGGCGGCGACGACAAGGTCCGCGTCGGCAGCGTCGCGTTTCGCTTGCGACTTCTTCTTGCCCTTCTTCTTGGCGCCGCGCTGAGTTGACGCCTCGGGAGCATCTTCCGATGGGCGGCCCTGGGGCTGCTTGTCCTTTCGGAAGATAGCCTCGACCACCTCCTGGCCGGAGGCGAACTTGGTGGCGATGTCCATTAGCTCGCTCGCCCTGGTGGGGGTCTTGTGACCCAGCTTGCTCACCAGGTCGCGGCAGGTGGTGCCGGCGAGGAACGCGCCGATGACATCCGAGTCGGTGATGTTGGGCAGCTCGGTGCGCTGCTTCGAGAATCGCCGGATGTAGTCCCGGAGAGACTCTCCCGGCTGCTGCCGGCAGCTTCGGAGGTCTCAGGAATTCCCGGGGCGCACGTAAGTGCCCTGGAAATTGCCGGCGAAAGCTTGGACTAGGTCGTCCCAGTTGGAGATATGCCCCAGAGGCAGGTGCTCCAACCAGGCGCGAGCAGTGTCGGAGAGGAACAGGGGGAGGTTGCGGATGATGAGGTTGTCATCGTCCGTTCCACCCAGTTGGCAGGCCAGACGGTAGTCCGCGAGTCACAGTTCCGGTCTCGTCTCCCCCGAGTACTTTGTGATAGTAGTCGGGGGTCGGAACCGGGTCGGGAACGGCGCCCGTCGTATGGCCCGGCTGAAGGCCTGCGGACCGGGTGGTTCGGGCAAGGGACTTCGATCCTCCCCACTATCGTTGCGTCCCCCACGCCTGGGGTGGTAGCCTCGGCGCACCCTCTCATCGAGGTGGGCCCGACGGTCGCGGTGATGGTGCTCGTTGCCGAGGCAACCCGGGGCCGCAGGCGCTGTGTTGCGCGTGCGCCCGGTGTAGACCGAGGCTTGTCGCATGAATCGGGAAGTCGCGGCATGAGGTTCCGAGGGGTACCCCTGCCTTCGGGAGGTAGAGCTCTCGGCCCGTCGGACCGTGGCGCCTTCCAGGAGATTCTTGAGCTCCCCCTGGATTCGCCGCCCCTTGGTGGTTGATGGCTCCGGCATCTCGCGGAGAAGCATCGCTGCTGCAGCCAGGTTCCGGCCGACCCCACTAGATGCGAGTGGTGGCCTGACTCTGACGTCGTCGGCGACGCGGTGCTGGAAGCCCTGGGGTAGACGACGTATTTCTCCGGCCGGGGGTTGGCCCGCCCATGCCTGCTCGACGTCCCGGTGGATCGGCTCAAGCACTCCTGCTCCCTCGTGGAGCCTGGCCTGCACCCCGCGGATTTGCTCGAGCTGTGGGTCATGGTCCCCCGCCTGAACGGGGACCACAGCTAGCTCCCGTGGGATGTCAACGCGAGGCACCGGCCTAGGGAGATCGCCGTCCTCCGGCATGCCGAGATGGTTGCCTTCGGAGGGACCCCCTAGATCGACGTGGAAGCATTCGTGGCTTGGGCCGCAGTCCTCGTCGCCGAGGCTACGGCTACCGTCGGAACAGTCGGAAAGGCAGTAGTCGCATACGGTCATAAAGTCCCGCATGGCACTTGGGTTGCCAAGTCCAGAGAAATCCCAACAGATGCTGTGCTCGTCGTCTTCCTCGGACCCAGAGGGCCCGTAGGTCGAGACGTCCGTCAGCCGGTCCCAAGGTGACCGCATACGAAACCCCAGAGGGTTTGGACTTGCCTCTACGAGAGCACCCGCCAAAGCGAAGCCGCTAGGCGGGTCGAGGCTGAATCCGAAAGACGTGCGATGGGAATCGGTCGGTACCTTTTGGTCGACGAGCGGCGATAATGTCATGTCGGGGGCTGACTGCACCGTCGTCTCAGGTACGAGGGTGACGTCCAGCAAGCTTTTCGCGAGCGTGCTGGCGTCATCCGCTTGCTCGGGTTTGGCATGTCGCGGGGAGACGGCGCTCGTCTTCGTCTCAAGCGCGAAGTCGATACCCGGTGCGCCCCCCGTTGGGGTGCCGGCGCGATCGACTCGCTCGACAGCCGACGAGGCACTGCCTCCTGCTTGGCCTTGGTTGCCCCGTCTTCCCCTCCGTCGGCGGGGAAGAGGGCAGGATGAGCTCGAAGGTTGTTCTTCCACCACGCGGGGAAGACGTCGTCGATTCCGCCGCCGGCGGGCGGGCTGTCGGCCGCCACTGTCGTTGTCGCGCGACGGTGGAAGGAGTATCATGTCGTAGCTGCCGTCGAGGGACATGAACTCAAGACTCCCGAAACGGAGCACCGTCCCGGGTTGGAGAGGTTGCTGGAGACTGCCCATCTGGAGCTTGACGGGAAGCTGTTCATCAACACGCAGCAGGCCCCTACCTGGCGCGCCAACTGTCAGCGTTCCGAGACCGGGGGGGTCCCTGAGCTGATGAGTGAATGTCGCCGCGTGCCCCAGCCTAGATGGGTCGAGCGCGAGGGCGAGCGCGAAGGGGGGAGAGCGAGGCGGCCGGAGAGCGGCGTGAGAGAGGTGGGAATCCCGCGGCCTTCATGTTCGTCCCGCGCCCAGGTTGGGTGCGCTTGCAGTAGGGGGTTACAAGCGTCCACGCGGGAGAGGGAGCGAGCGGCTTCGAGTGAGCGCGTATCTCGTCCTCGTCCCCGCGCGGCCAACCCTCTCTAAGAGGGCCCTGGTCCTTCCTTTTATAGGCGTAAGGAGAGGATCCAGGTGTACAATGGGGGGTATAGCAGAGTGCTACGTGTCTAGCGGAGGAGAGCTAGCGCCCTAAGTACATGCCGTTGTGGCAGCCGGAGAGATCTTGGCACCCAGCTGGTGTGATGTCGTGGCCGTCGGAGGAGCGATGGAGCCTGGCGGAGGGACAGCTGTCGGAGCGGTTGAGTCCTTGCTGACGTCCTCTTGCTTCCGTAAGGGGGCTGAGAGCCGCCGTCGTCATAGAGTATGTGGGGCGCCATCATTGCCTATCTGGCGGAGCGAGCCAGATGGGACGCCGGTCTTGTTCCCTGTGGCCCGAGTCAGCTCGTGGTAGGGTGATGATGGCGCCTCCTGTTGACGTGGCTGGTCTGCGCCCTAGGTTGGGCGATGTGGAAGCTCCTCCGAAGCCGAGGTCGAGTCTGTCTTCCGTGGCTGAGGTCGAGTCCGAGCCCCCGGGTCGGGCGAGGCGGAGACCGTCGGCTGAGGCCAGGGCGTAGTCCGAGCCCTGGGATCGGGCGAAGCGGGGTTCGTCGTCTTCCGGGACTTAGCCCGTGTCCGAGCCCTGGGTCGGGCGGAGCGGAGTTCGCCGTCTTCCGGGTCTTAGCCCGTGTCCGAGCCCTGGGTCGGGCGGAGCGGAGTTCGCCGTCTTCCGGGTCTTAGCCCGTGTCTGAGCCCTGGGTCGGGCGGAGCGGAGTTTGCCGTCTTCCGGGACTTAGCCCGTGTCCGAGCCCTGGGTCGGGCGGAGCGGAGTTTCCTATGGAGCCTTCGGCCGGGCCTGACTGCCTGTCAGTCTCACTCTGTCAAGTGGCACCGCAGCCGGAGTGGCGCAGGCGACGCTGTCCTTCTGTCAGGCCGGTCAGTGGAGCGGTGAAGTGACGGCTGTTGGGGGCCTTCGTCCTCCGAAGGTCCTCAAAAACATGGTTTGACAATGTTTTCCAAGTGGATTATGTGAACAGGTATCTTCGGACTCAAAATTATGAACATGAAGTACGGTCAGGACGAAGCCTGAACCAGACGAAGGGGGATTAAAATGGAGGACGGGCTGATTACCAAGCTCGACGAAGGATGGTGCATAGCCGAAGCTGTGCGCAGGGAAGCTTCGTCGTGATAGCAGAAAGGGGAACCGACTTAAAGATGAAAAGACTACTTGGGCCTTGACAGATTTCCATAAGTCATTGGCAAATGTAATGGACATGAATGTAATTTTACGTGGGCTGCGTCCCGCGTCTATAAATAGATGAACAGTACTCCCGTACGGTTCACGCTGACTTGGCATATGCTTTTGCGTCACGCTTGTACTTTTTACCTTCTCTCAGGACCGAAGGTACATTTGTAATTTGAAATCATTTCTATTTCTCCATGTTAATAAAATAGAAATGATTCCACGATGATGTCTATATTATATTTCATGCTTTATATGAATCCTTCGTCATTACTTGTTATATTTACGAAGGTATGTCTCTTATGACCTTCGTCCGAAACTCATTATTTCCCGAAGGGACATAATGTTTCGAAGGACGAAGGACTTTAACACTTAACACTTTTTATGTTGCCTTGTTCTTAACCCTTAGCATTTGAGAACAAGTCCCCAACATTGGCGCCCACCTCCGGTGAACTCACTTCCACTTCGAGTTTTTTGAACACCTTCGGAAGCTATAGACCTTCGCTATGGCGCCGAAGAAAGCTTCAGCGACTGGGGCTGCAGCACTGCAACCGCTGGACCCCAACCAGGAGACCGTCTCTCTTCGGGAGGCCCGAAGCCAGAAGAGGAAGGCCGTCAGCCCGACGCTTCAGGAGGATGAACTAGACCAAGAGATCAGGGATATGGAGATGCTTCATCAACAGGTGCAGAGGAAAAAGGAAAAGATGGCCAGGCTAGCTGAGCTGCAAAGGCAGATAGACGAAGCTTCTGAAGAAGTTCGTCATCTTACCCATGATGAGCAGAACCGAAGGCCTCAACAAAAAGACCTTCATCAGGAGGGCTTCTTCAACGAAGATGACTGGTATGACAATTTCCATCATGGAAATTTTGTTTTCGATGATGCCTCTCCTTTGTCCGCTGAGCTGCAGGCTACACCCTGGCCTCCATCCTATAAGCCACCCCAGCTTCCCATGTTCGACGGCCACTCAGACCCGAAGCAGTTCTTGATGAGCTACGAAGCAACAGTGTCTTCGTATGGTGGCAATGCTGCAGTCATGGCAAAGTCTTTCGTTATGGCCGTCAGTAGTGTTGCTCAGACCTGGTATTCCTCCCTTCGACCAGGAACGATCACTTCATGGCAGAAGCTGAAGGATATGTTGTTAACCAGCTTTCAAGGATTTCAGACGAAGCCGGTCACTGCTCAAGCCTTGTTCCAGTGCACTCAGGATCCTGAAGAATACCTTCAGGCGTATGTCAGAAGGTTCTTGCGTTTGAGGGCGCAGGCACCAACGGTGCCCAATGAAATTGTCATCGAAGCCATGATCAAGGGGCTTCGTCCTGGACCTGCAGCTCAATACTTTGCTAGGAAACCTCCTCAGACTCTGGAGAAGCTGCTCCAAAAGATGGACGAGTACATTCGTGCCGATAATGACTTTCGCCAAAGAAGGGAGGAGGCCTTCAGATTTTCTGAGATGACCAGGGGCTTCGGAGGAAGATTCTATCCGAGGCATGTCAGGTCCATCCACAACTCCACTCAAAATGATGACAAGGGGAGTCAGCAGAACAGGCCGCAGTGCTCCTCACAGGCTTCGGGGCAACAGCAAACTTTCTTCCGACCACCAGCTCCAAGAGGCAGAGGCGCCAGGGGCTTCGGCGGAAGATTTGGAGATCAACCAAGGAGGATATTTTGCTTATTCTGTGGTGAAAACAAGGGCCATACCACCAGGATGTGCCATGTCACCATTCAGAAACAAAAGGAGCTAGCAGAAGCTGCAGCGCAACAGGGCCAGCCGAAGCAGGTCATGCATACTGCTTCGTACCATCAGCCTTACATCCCGGAATACGTGGGCAACCACCCTGCAGTTTCCGTAGCTTCGGCAAGTCAACCTCAAGCTTCATGGCAACAGCCCCCGCCTCCACCTCCGCTGCAACAAGGCCAACAGCCAGAAGGGAGCCAATATGTTCCGCACCAAAGGAATCTCAGAGAGCAATCTGAAGCTCGCACAGTCAATAGTACTGTGCCAGAGTCGAAGCACATTTATTGACAAATATCCTACTTTGATAAGCAGTCTTTTCCGTTTAAGTTCTATTTTCTGTGAAATAAAGAACATTTCAGTTTTCATATAATAGTTTCGTGGTTGGTTATGAGGAAAACCTATCTTCTCCACAGGCTTAAGTTGCTGAAGCTTAAAAATTTGTGGTAACAAGGAGGACCTTCGAATTATTAAAAATCCGTCGAAGCAACAAAAAGTCGTTCTAAGGAACGCAGAGTAAGTTGCCGAAGTTACAAAAAGCCGTTCCAAAGGGAGCACAGTGTAAGTTTTTTGCTCCAAAGACGTTCCTAAGGGAATGCAGAGCTTATACCGCCTAAGTAAAAGGCGAAGAAGCTCCAAAGACGTTCCTAAGGGAATGCAGAGCTTATACCGCCTAAGTAAAAGGCGAAGAAGCTCCAAAGACGTTCCTAAGGGAATGCAGAGCTTATACCGTTTAAGTAAAAGGCGAAGAAGCTCCAAAGACGTTCCTAAGGGAATGCAGAGCTTACAAATATATTTTGTGTGTATCTTCGGAACAAATGTCATTTGCATAACATAACATCATCACATCATTTTGCATAGCATAAGCATCATACATCATGTTGCATTTGGCAAAAGAAGGGGACACAGTATCAACCTTCGAAAGGACGCATTGAGAAAGTGAAAATTGTGTAAAGTCACGAGGGAATACAATGATAATCTTTGGAATACAGCTTCGGAAAATGTTTTTACGAAGCATGGACGAGCTTCATCAGAGCAATATCGAAATTGTATAGCTTCGGAGAATGTTTTCACGAAGCGTGGACGTGATTCGTCAGAATAGTTTTAATAGAGAATGTCTTCTTCACGAAGCATGAAAAGAAGGGAAGGTGTTTTTTTCGCCGAAGGCTCAAAAATGGTATGTATGTAGAATTTCATGCATCGTAAAGAATTGAATAATGGAAAGAGACTTGTATATTACATTCAAATGTACAAAATATTACATAGATCACACTTCAAATGTTTTTTCTAATAACACCTAGTCTTCTCTTAATACTACTTCGGCAGCCTCATTTAGAAGTTGTTCAACAACTTTATCCATGATAGCTTCGGCCATTTGTTTGATTTCGTCATCCTCTTTTGTGTGAGGGTCAACAGACGATCCAGCAGGTTCTGAGGAAACAAAATATTTTTGCATTACTATTACAAACCGTGAGCAAAGTTTGAAATAAAAATTACAACACAATAAGAGCGACTAATTAGTACCTATTTGCCCTTCGGCAACTTCTGTTACTTTCCTAGCATCATGGATGCCTTTTTCACTTCTTTGAATAATTTCTTGCGCCATTTCTCGGTCGCCGTTGTCCCAGACATTAGTAAAGAATTTGCCACCAACAATGCTTGCTTCAGCCGAGGGGTCTTTGATATCTTCGGAGGATAAGGCAGCTTCGGACTGAGCTAAAGATTTTACATGTTCACAACCTTTCTTCTCCAAGACAGTAGCAATTCCCCTGGCGCCCAAAAAAGCACAGATGTCACCGCGGCTACTCAGGATTTCCTCGAAGGCCTCTGCTTCGTGACTGATCCATTCTATTGGACCTTCGGGATTGCCTCTTGAGAAATTCTCTTCACTGGAAAATGCGCCCACGCTGGCGAAGCTGGTTTTAATTTTCTTTACGCATTCCATGGATTTTTCAAAGCATTTTTTCTTAGAAGACCGAAGCTCTTCCACGGTTGCTTCCAAATGATCAGCCCATTGGTCGCTGCATTCCCGTCTTGTTTCTTCAAGTATGCGTTCTTCTTTCGCCCGGGCCAATTGCTTCTGAAGATCTTTAATTTCGCGTTTCTGAGCTTCGGCCTGAATCTTTGCATCAGCTTCGTCCTTTTTTATCTTGTCTACTAATGTAACCAGAATTTTATCTTTTTCTAGAGCTTCGTTTCTCAGTTTAATAACTTCTGATCGTAAATTGTTGAACGCAATTTCATAGCTCTCATCTTCGGCACTCTTTTGTGCTCTTAGTGCGTTGCTCAGGATTAAACCCTATACAAAAAAGAATCCATATAAGAATAAAGGAATGAATTACGTATTGTAAAATTTTTTCAAAAGACTAATTCCCATACCTTCAGGCTATTATATGCAAGACTATCCGCGAGATCTTCCTTCGTCATAGCGCATAGTCCAGCTTCAAGCTTCGGAAACCCCATACTCCTAGCCATCTCCCGGCAGACAGATAATTCTTTGTTGTCAGGGAGGCAGTATAGGAAGTCATCTTCGTTTGTCCCATTGAACACCATGGCTCCCTTCGGATATTTTAACTCTCTGGCATAGTGATTGGTTTCGTAAATCTCTTCTTCAGATAATTTCTTCCCCGAAGCATGTCGCACGATGTAATCACATATGTAGGAAGGAGCTTCGGGGGCGGCAGTGTCAATTTCTTCAACCAAAACTGGTTCTGATATTTTCTCGGATTGTTCCTTGGTGGGCTCTGAAGGCCCAGCTTCAGTCTCAGCTTGTTGTTTCGAAGCTTCGGTAGACGCTTCAGCAAGTTCAATAGTCTTCTTTGGAGTTGTGCTTGAAGACTTAATTGTCTCCAAGACATCTAGTACGTTCACCATTCTTTTTCTTTTTGGGGTCACCAATGGGCCCTTTTGGTTTTTTATAGTTTCGACATTTGCTGAAGGACTTAAGATTTCCGATGATTTTGGCCCTTCAATCTTCGGTTTTTCTACTTTTTCTGCCAAAGGCGCTTTAGTTTTCTCTTCTATCTTCGGCACTGGAGCTGGTTCTGTAGCTTCAGAGGCCAAAGAGACTTCGCCAATAAACTCTGGCACTGTGGCCGGCTCAATAAAACGCGCTCGGTGGGTGAGCACCTTCATCTTTTTCCTTTGTGGTGCTGGCTCACTAGTAGCACTCGTGGTAGCTTCTGTCGCAGGAGAAGTATTTTTTCTTTTGCGACCCAATACCGGATACTGATAGTCAGGGTAGACAAACCCGACTGCGTCAAATACCCGGTTGAGCCTTTTCTTCTTTCGGCCTCCGAAGGTTGCTGATAACGCAGTATTCTCGGCCTTCGAATATGCCCCAAGCAGTTCGTCACTTAATGTTTCAATGCTTTTCAACCAGTCATCATCTGGTTCAACAAACTTATCCGCATATTTGAATGTGTATTTCAGTCTGACCAGTCCGCCTTCGTCGGACTCTTTGATGGTCTCCTTCGGCATTTCCCACTTTCCTGCAAGTGGCCACACCCTGAAGGCAATGTGCTCTTGGACCAGGTCCCGTGTCCCAATGAAAGAGCAGATTACGCCGAAGGCTCTTTGGCATTCCTCGGCTGCTTCATCCATTTCAACCTTCGGCCTTCGAAGTCCGAAGCGTTGCCAGATGGGGCGCATAATGATATTCTTGACATCTTCTTGCGCTGCTAAGTCATTCTTTACATAGAACCACTCTGTCATCCAGGCTCCGGGCCACCTCTTCCGAAAAGTTGGCACAGGGCGGCTTGACCCAGAGCGGGCACCGAAACTGTAACACCCAAAGTTGTTGTGATATTGTTCTTTCCCCCAGGGCTTCGTCTCATATAACAACTCATGAATGTTGCAAAAGCTTTTAGCATTTGGTTCTAAACCTTGGCTTCTTGCAGCCCAGACAAACATCCCCATTCTTATGATAGCTTCGGGAGTAATTTGATGAAGGTAGACTTGAAATGTTTTCAGTACTTCAACAACAAAGTTGCTTAGGGGGAATCGAAGCCCAGCCTTGAGAAAGCTTCGGAAGATTACGACTTCATCTTCTTCGGGGGTGGGAGAAGTCTTTTCTCCAGCATCAGCCCTCACAATAGATATATCTCGAAAATACCGCCCCCTCATATTATCAATATGACTCTGCTTAATAGTAGTTTTCCCGAAAACCGTGTGACTTGGCCGCCATGGTCGATCTTTGGACTCTTCCCCACCACTTTCTACATCGAAACTGTCGCTGTCACCAGTATCTTCGGACAAACCTTCAAGAATCTCTTTGGTGATTTTCTCCGTATTGGTCTCCGCCATCGCTATAAGGAACCCCAAGTTCTTCTCTTCGTCGAGACTCAGCTTCGTCTCAGCAGGGATCTTCTTACCTTCAGACATCTTCGGAAACGCTAAAAAACTGTTTTCAAGGCCGAAGCTTCAAAATCAAAAAGATCAGCAAATCTTAGTGCACAAGAGCTAAAAATTTAGTGGGCCGAAGCAAATGGCAAGTGTGCGTACCAAATAAGTTTGCGGTATGATCTTATTTATACCCCCAGGGCGTTGAAAATTGAAAGACCCCACTTGTCAGTGAATGTTGCTATTCTAGCAAAGGGAAGGTGTTTTTTCGGACCTTCGGCTCAAGGCCTTCGTCCATATCGCAATCTGAATTTATCATTAACAAATTAATATTGCGAGGGGCTACTGTTGGGGGCCTTCGTCCTCCGAAGGTCCTCAAAAACATGGTTTGACAATGTTTTCCAAGTGGATTATGTGAACAGGTATCTTCGGACTCAAAATTATGAACATGAAGTACGGTCAGGACGAAGCCTGAACCAGACGAAGGGGGATTAAAATGGAGGACGGGCTGATTACCAAGCTCGACGAAGGATGGTGCATAGCCGAAGCTGTGCGCAGGGAAGCTTCGTCGTGATAGCAGAAAGGGGAACCGACTTAAAGATGAAAAGACTACTTGGGCCTTGACAGATTTCCATAAGTCATTGGCAAATGTAATGGACATGAATGTAATTTTACGTGGGCTGCGTCCCGCGTCTATAAATAGATGAACAGTACTCCCGTACGGTTCACGCTGACTTGGCATATGCTTTTGCGTCACGCTTGTACTTTTTACCTTCTCTCAGGACCGAAGGTACATTTGTAATTTGAAATCATTTCTATTTCTCCATGTTAATAAAATAGAAATGATTCCACGATGATGTCTATATTATATTTCATGCTTTATATGAATCCTTCGTCATTACTTGTTATATTTACGAAGGTATGTCTCTTATGACCTTCGTCCGAAACTCATTATTTCCCGAAGGGACATAATGTTTCGAAGGACGAAGGACTTTAACACTTAACACTTTTTATGTTGCCTTGTTCTTAACCCTTAGCATTTGAGAACAAGTCCCCAACAACGGCGGTCACTTCGGCTCTGCCGGCTGGGGGGCGCGCGTCAGGATAAAGGTGTCAGGCCACCTTTGCATTAAATGCTCCTGCGGTTTGGTCGGTCGGTGCGGCGATTTGGTCAGGGTTGCTTCTTGGCGAAGACAGGGCCTCGGGCAAGCCGGAAATATGTTCGCCGCTGGAGGGGGGCCTCGGGCGAGACGGAAATCCTCCGGGGTCGGCTGCCCTTGTCCGAGGCTAGGCTCGGGCGAGGCGTGATCGAGTCCCTCGAATGGACTGATCCCTGACTTAATCGCACCCATCAGGCCTTTGCAGCTTTATGCTGATGGGGGTTACCAGCTGAGAATTAGGAGCCTTGAGGGTACCCCTAATTATGGTCCCTGACACAACCTTTCAAAAGAGACCCTCCACTCTTTATAAACCAACCCGTCGTCCTCGGCCTATGTAAAGTAATTGCGATTGAGCCCTGGCTATTTATAAACTAGCCCCTGTGCTCTTTAGAATTTGTAACAGCAGTCCGTAGCACTTGTCTTTAGTAAATATAATTTTGGAGAATGATTTATAATATAAAAATAAATCAAATAATCTTAGAAAATTTATAACTTGCACGTTTTAACTCCGAATTGATCCGTTCCAGTTGCATTAGTTTCATAATAATATTGTTTATCCCCTGGTAGTTTTATTTTGTTATGAAACATAGGTAGAAATTATACACTTAATTTCTTTTGTATCCAACACTTAAATCTTCGATAAATCATAACTCCATAACTGTAGCTCCAAATTTAGCGGTTCTCGAACCCACGATCTCGTAGCGACACGTAGATTATTATTATACAGTTTGTTCTTATGTTTGGTGTGATGTTAATTTTGCATATACACTGTTTGTTTGTATTGCTACGACTAGCGCGAGATTACGAGTCATCTGAAGAGCAAGTTGGTACCTGGATCTCGAGTCCCAGGCAAGTTATGCCATTGATCACTTCTTTACCCAGTCATGTTCTTATTAATCATAATGATCTGCATATGTTAATTTTGATGGGACCCAATAGGTCACCCTAGTTTGGCTATCTTTATACATTGTTTACCACTGAATTCTTGGGTAGTACCTACTATTGCTTTATGTGGTTTTTGGTATGGAGATACACATTATTCATGATCATACTATTATTATCAGTTTGTTATTTACTGTTCATGATAAGATCATTATGTTAATTGGAACATGGAGCAAACACCTAGGAAAACAGTGCTACCATAAGGGTGGTCTGGGACGCCCTTGGCTGACTAATTAGGAAAGCTAGTGGAGGACTACCTTACCCGAAAGGGTCAAGGGCAGTAGGGGAGTGGTCAGTGTAGGGAGGCCCTTGGGTTGATTTTGCTGCGATGGCGGTCAGGCGAGGGGTCCTTGCATTGGAGCTTCCTAGAAACTGTAGCGGGTTTTCTGAAGCTAGTGGAACTTTGTAAAGGCCTCGTAGTGGTACCCTACCTCACTTCCTTGGTAGAGGTGTATGGGGTCCGATCAACCCCGTGGCAAATGGGCAACATGACTTGTGGGTAAAGATACACAACCTCTGCAGAGTGTAAAACTGGTATATCAGCCGTGCTCACGGTCATGAGCAGCTCGGACCCTCACATGATTAATTTATGGAACTAAATTCAATTTGTCATATGCATTGCATCGCAGGTGTTGTTATCACTTTCGTTCTACTACCTAATTGGGTTGATATTTACTTATACTTAGTAACTGCTAATAATATTTTGACCAACTATAAAAGCAATGCTCAGCTCTAACCATCCTCTTTGGTAAGCCTTACACTTCACATGAGATCCCACCTTTGGCGAGTTCATGCACATTATTCCCCACAACTTGTTAAGCGATGAACGTATGTGAGCTCACTCTTGTTGTCTCACACCCCCACAGGTCCAGAACAGGTACCGCAGGATGAGGCACATGGAGGATGCTGTGATGAGTTCATGAGAGGTCTAGGCCGTCGTCTCCCAATCAACTTTGGGTTACTAGATCGTTGTATCCTTATGATGTAATTATTTATTTATTTTGTGCAGAACTCCTGTTATATAGTAAAGATGTGACATTCGTTTCTGTACCACTATTCATCATATGTGTGAGACTTGGTCCCAGCACACCTGGTGATTATTTCGCGCCCGGGTCTTGGTGCCCTGAAACCCGAGTGTGACAGAAGTGGTATCAGAGGAATATTGACTATAGAACGAAACCTAGATAGAAATGGACACCCCTTACTTACTTACCTCTGCTACTCTGATTCTTTTCTAAACTTCTCTTAATCTTTTCTCATCTATTTCCGCTTTACTTTGATTATTCTTACCTTTTCACTTCTAAGACAAAAGTGGATTTCACACTTTGAAATCCTATAGTGACCTTTAGGAATAGGAGACCTACTCTTAGGAACAAAATCAAAACTATTTTTGTAAATATTTGTATGCTTGAATGTATGTTCTTGTGATACATGTCTGATTTAGATCTTTGATTGAGTGTGATGTCCACAATTACATCTGCATATACATATAGGCATAAATAAAATTAATAAGATAACTAAACAACCTAGATTATCCTCCATTAAAGTGTATCTATTTTACATAGATCCCTCTTAACTTAAAGGATTATATGTTATCCTAATAGGTCATCTTATGTTAAAAAGAAAAAAATTATCTTATCCTCATAAATTGTTTATAAGATAAACTAGGCCAACTAAGAATACCCCAGTAGAATATATCAAGCCTGATAGATCCATCTTATCTTAAAAGATACTCTCTTATCATAATAGATTCATCTTATCTTGAAACTATTTTATCTTATCCTAATAGATCTAACTATCTCAAAAGATTCTATTTTATTCTTAGAGATTCATCTCATCCTAATAAGCATATCTATCCTAACCACTTTACTTATCTCATCCTAAAAGTAATAACCAAGATCTAATCCAAAATATTGAGATCTTATCTAGTCTAATCCAGTCACACAAATATAACTTAAATCTGATCTAATGTGATAGATTAATCTAACCTAACGAAGGCTAAAGTGGAGCTAATCTAATGTTAGTTGCTTAACAAGAAGGACAATACCGATGAAAAAATGACTCTACTCCTATAAAATATGTTTTAACTTAACTCACTCTCCACTAAGTTAAGAATGACCGACCAACTCGGCCTTATGCAACTACCTTAACCATCCGATGGTTGCATAACCCCTCTGTTTTAACCTGACAGAGATTCTGACCTACCTAACCATATAATCCATCCTATCTCAAAAGATTCTAACATATCCTAATAATATATATCCTACCCTGGTAGGTCTATCTAACTTAAACTAGTCTAATCTAGATATATCCAATCTAATCTAGACGCTACCCAATCTAATGTGATCTAATCTATTATGATCTAATCTAGTGTGAGTTACTTGGTGCTGGTACAAAAGATAAGGCCATACTCCTAATTCACTTAAGCCTAAATTAGTGACTTAGATCAACTCAGCCAAACTCGGCCATATACTGTCGACCTACACATTCTTGATATTGCCCAATCTATCTATAAAAAAGAGATTCTAATCTACCAGCTTGATCTACATATTTCCAATGATATATATCATTATTTTTTCTAAGTCCGACCTAAAACAAAGCCACCCAACTAGAATTTGACATAACACACTCAACTTATACTAATTTAGATCTTATTCATCCTAATGTGAGTCACTTAACAAGTTAACACCAGTAAAATAAACTGGATCATACTCCTATAAACCTTGTTCTCCCCTCATGCACTTAAACCTAAATTAGTACATCAAACCAACTCAACCGTGAGCAAAAGACCCAACCAATAGAGTTATGATGAACTACATAATCTGTCTATCCCCACCTACCATCAAACAAGATTTTGATCTACATCATGTAGTCTATCTCACCCATATCTATCTTAACCATATTCCCCCAACTCCGATGATATACACTAACCCCGAAGCAATGAAACCAAGACCAAAAAAGGAAAAGATCAACCTCGTCAAGGAAGATGAGGAAGTTGGTGAAGAAATCAACAAGCCACAAGAATAGATCATATAAACTTATAAACATAAGTAAAGATGTATATATATATATTTAAGTACTATTTGTAAGACCTAAATATTACTTTAGTAATAGCTAGTATTTACTATTTTAGGAATAAAAATAAGGTCTATTTGACCATATGTTTTTCTAATAAATTATGCATCATACCGAGATTTTTGCTTGTGCATATGTTTTGAGACCAAAAATAGATACATCATTTTCCTTACATATCTCGAGGACAAGATTTCTATTAAGGGGGTAGGATTGTAAAGCCCAAAAATTGGTAGAAAAAATATATATCGTAAATTAATAAAATAAAGAAATAAGAATATCTAGGATAGTATTTCCAGAATTCTTAAAACCTGTGGAATTTAGTAGGACAATTCATGTTCATAGTCAATTAAAGATATTAAAAAAATAGTCGTATTCGAAAGTGGGAATCTCATACTTATGAAATTGGTGGTGATACATCTTATTAAAATGAGGTATCATAATTTAAATTTGACTTAAAGAAAAAAGATTTTTAAGTGAAAACATAAAAGAGAAAATGAGGAAAGAAATTGTAAGTAAATCACTTATTACTAGAATTATACAAGGGGAAGGAGATTAAATAATAATATGAGAATAGTAGTGTTTGTATTCATGATTGGATCATATTTGATATGGGGAAATCTGAATTTAAAATAGGAATTTGAATTTGAGTTGAATGGTGGAATTTTGAAATAGAAATTGAAAATATGAAAGAAATTCAAATAGAAAAGTAAAGGAAATGAATAAACTGGTGCCTGGGCCGATTTACTTTCCGCGGCCCACCTAACTAAGCCGCGCGACCCAACTTCGTGCAGGGCGCGCTGCTGCTCACCCGGTATCGCTGACCGACCAGCCCCACTCCACAGTCACACGCCCCGCGCCGATTGTCTGGTCCCGCAGGTCATTCCCTATAGCCACCGTGCTCACTGCCGTGTGGGGCCGCGTCGTCAGGTCTACCCCCCTTCCCGCACATCAGGCTGGAACACGATCGTGCACTCATTGTGTTTGCGGAAATACCACAACAGATGACCATTGAGGGAATCACGCCTAATCCGCTGAAATCTTACCGGCCGGGCACCACCGATTGGACTCCGGCCATAGCACTATAAAACCAAACCCATTACCCCGGATCCACATCATCGACGCCTCGTTCGTGACCTCGTCGATGACTGGTAAACAAGGTGGAACCCGCAACCGGGGGAATTTGGCCACCGGTGTCGATGGGTCCTCGGGGACCAGTCTGGGTGCTTCTCCGAGTCTCTAGGAAGTCGCTCGTGATGCCGACTAGGTGGAACTAGGGCCAAGGTGACTGGAACGGCTCGACAAGGCGTGGCTACCGCCGCGGTGGTGCATGGTCAGGCCACTTCACAGCTCCAACAATCGGTGAGAACCGCTCCGTGAGATTCGCCCTCATCTTAGCCTCGTCTTGCACCACCCGCAGTAGGTATCGACGCATCTACTGGCCGGGAATTATTCACCGTTGCCTTCGCACCACCGTCGAGCCGCTGCTCTACATGCGTAGGGCTCCTGACGTCATAATCCGTCATAATTGTGTGCCTCTCGGTTTGCCCACGGTACCAATTTCCTAGCGGATGTGGGATTCGAGCTTTAGGGCTAGGGATTCGGGCAAGCCGTCGTACTTTAATCAGTGAACATGATTACCTTGTCCTTGATTACATAATTGAAACCTAAGGATAGAATAACTTTGTATTTACCTTGTCCTTGATTACCTTTTGGGTTTTATGGTTAGCTTCATGCTATTGCTTTACTTTAATCAATGAACATGATGATAATATTTATGATACGATGATGTTATCTTGTTTATGATGATGAACTTGTGATACTTTAGGGGACTCAGGTTATTTCCTAAGTACCTCTCTATAAGGACCTATTTGTTAAGAGACCACCTAGGTTAACAGTACAACCATGAGGGTGGAATGGGATGCCCTTAGCTGATTAACTAGAAGAACTTGGGGGTGTAGATGGCTTTGCCGTAGGGGCATCAATGGGGGCCGGGGCATAGTGCTAGCTCTGCTAAAGGTGGGTGCTGAGGTTCATTCGATTTGGTTTTGTTAGTCACCCACCTTAGGGAGGAGTATTATGTTTGTACGATTGGCGAAACCTAACGAGCAACTGCACACCAGGGGAATCTTTGTAAAGGCTACGTAGTGAATCCCTATCCATTCACCTCGGTAGTGAAGATCGAGTCTATACTACCCAGGCTGGGAGGGATCACGACTCGTGGGTAAAGTGTGCAACCTCTGCAGAGTGTTAGAAACTGGTATATCAATCGTGCTCACGGTTAAGAGCAGCCTTGGGATCCTCTTTGATTAGAATAACTTTGGATACTTTTATGATGTTGGTAAATGGTGATGATTATAACTGTGGTTTCTGGTATTTCCTCTTGGAGGGACTACTTTTGGGTAATAACTTGGATTTATTACTAAAACTTGGCTTGTCTACTAGTAATAAATACCTAACCAACTAAAAGCAACTGCTTTAAGCTTAACCCCACATACAACTAGTCCACTTTAGCCAAACAGGACATTTGCTGAGTACGTTGATGTGTACTCACCCTTGCTTTAAAAACCACCCAACCCCAGGTTGTCCCCATTGCAATCAGTGCTCAGGAGAAGACGATGGCAACTGGAGGACTTTCAGGAGTTTCAGGCTTCGATGAGTTCTAGTCGTGTTTAGTGGCAAACCCCAGTCAGCTGCCTGTGAAGGTCTTATCATTCTACGTTTCATATCTGCACTTTGATTATGATTATGACTATGTTAAATAAATGACTCTATGGATGTCTTGGACATCTTGATGTAATAAAGTACTATTTCCGCTATTTATTTTGAGCAATGTGTGATGATGTCCAACTATGTAATCGCTGTGTATTTGAGTTTCTGATCCTATCACGTACATGGTTCGCATTCGGTTTGCCTTCCAAAACCAGGTGTGACAGAGAATCTCCGACATGGGGAATATATCTTCTTTTATGACAAAGGGAGAAAATATTCCTTCAAAGGGGGAGAACACTCTTTTAGGGGGAGTAATTTTTTAGAGGGCAAGTCTTATTTGCTTCCTATATGCTTTTAATGTCGTCCTTTTCGGTTATTGATTCCAAAGGGAGAGAAGTCTTAGGGACCAAAGCAATTCAAAATATATCAAACACCAAACACCACCTAATTTAAAAATTTAAAATCTTGAACTTACAAGTGGTTTTGGTTCTACAAGTGTTTTTGGTCTAAAATAGGAAGTATATGGATTATGGAGTTAGGGGGAGGCTTGAGTCTGTAATCTCACAGTGTGGGGACATTCACACATCCTAGAAAGTAGATTGGATATCTTCATCAAATTGTTTGTTATATTTGCTTACTTTGGTTGTGTTGTCATCAATCACCAAAAGGGGGAGATTGTAGGGAAAATAGATCCCGACCCATTTGTTTAAATGATTTTGGAGTTTGATGATCAACATAGCCCATGGACTAATATATTTGCTAGTGTTTGTGTTTGTAGTTCATAGGATGATAAAGTGACTTGGACTAAGGCATTGAAGAAGCAACACCTCAAAAGAAGACATTAAGAAGACCATAAGTGAAGATCAACAAATATCAAGCAAAGTGCATGGTGAGTGGTTATGTGGACTTTTCTAAACTCACTCAACTTACTAGGAACAACCTAGAGCAAGCGCATAAGCGGTCTAACTAACCTAAGCACTTCACGAAGCACCTATGCTAATCACCGTGTGATTCTATTAAGCACTTGGGTGTTTGAGCACTTGGAAATGTCTATAACATGTGTTGGTATGTTGCTTGGGCTCCCACACCTTCAAATGCAGATTGGGTGATATAGCCGTTGGAGAAAAGCTGCTGCTCTCTACGGCACACCGGGCAGTCCTATGGTAGGCACCTGATAGTCCGGTACCCTGTTCGGTGCGCCACTAGCCGTTGGATCTAACGTTGGTAGGTGACCTTTGGCGGTGTTAGCCTTGCACCAGACACTCTGGTGTCACACCAGATAGTCCAGTGGCTCTCCTCCGCAGTGCCACCATGAACTAGCCATTGAGCTACTGTTCCCTGGTGCACCGGACAGTCCGGTGCTCTCAACTAGACAGTTCGCCAGTGGCAACACTTTCTTCATGTCTTCAACTTTGCTTGCTACTTGTTGATATTCACTTATGGTCTTCTTAATGTCTTCTTTTGAGGTGTTGCTTCCTCAATGCCTTAGTCTAAGTCACTTTAGCATCCTATGAACTATAAACACAAACACTAACAACCACATTAGTTCACGAGCTATGTTGATCATCAAACACCAAAATCAATTAGTCAAATGGACCGAGGTCCATTTTCCTTACAATCTTTCCGATTTTTGGAGATTGTTGACAATACAACCAAAGCAAGCAAATATAACAAAAACTTTGATGAAAATATGCAATCTACTTTCTAGGATTCATGAATGTCCCCACAAATTGAGATTATGGACTTAAGCCTCCCCCTAACTCCATAATCCACATACTTCCTATTTTAGACCAAAAACACTTGAAGAACCAAAACCACTTGTAAGCGCAAGATTCTAAAATTTTAAATTGGGTGGTGTTTGGTTCTTGATATATTTTGAATTGCTTTGGTCCTTAAAACTTCTCCCCCTTTGGAATCAAACAACGAAAAGGAAGACATTAAAAGCATATAGGAAGTAATTAAAAGACTTACCCTCTAAAAAGATTACTCTCCCTAAAAGAGTGTTCTCCCATTTTGAAAGAATATTCTCTCCCTTTGTCATAAAAGAAGATATACTCCCCCTATCGGAGATCCTCTACTTAGAAAAAGCCCATGAGAAATAGAGGAAACAAGACATGATTGATTAGACAAACTCCCCCTATGCATAGGTAAAAAATATATTTTAATAACATATGCATTTTTAGCAACATGGGAAGCATAGGATATGTAATGTAGTCTAGTAAAAATATAGAGAAGATATGCACAAGATACCAATAGTGGAGCGAAACCACTTGTGGAAATACTACTTGTAGATTTGGAGTGGAAGCTTATTGTCTTTCTCATGGGGACTCCATTTTCCTTCAATGAGACTACTACACATAATAGACTTGAAAACATGTCTTAGTCTCAAAGACTTGGATTATAGAATAACCTCCCCCTAAAGATGTGCATTCAAGTTTTGAATACTTGTATGAGACATGCACTTTGATTTTGATATTAAGAGGGGCAAATTATCTATAATCTGGACATTGGGACATATAAGCCAGAATGACACCACTTGGAGAATACCACTAGTAGGATATAAACTTTGAAGCATTAATGTCATCTACATAGGAATGTTAAATAAGCTATGTGCCGTGCTTAACTAAACATTTTAAACATGTAGGTTTGCTCAAGAATATGAATTGAAAACGAGCAATCCAACCATATGGTTGACCTAGTATGCATGCAATTTTAATCAAAAGAAAATACCACATGTAGAGCTAGGCATGTAAGGTAAAAACTAGATACAAGAGAATAAATACGCATATCTAAAAACAAGAAAAGCAATAAATCTAGTTACCTTAGTCATGGGTGGGGAATTTGGGTCCAAAGTATTCACTAACACACTTGGCAATAAACTTGATCCTATGTGATGCATCCCATGATATACATCCCAATTTTGCCAAGTCTCCAAATTCCTTGAAGTCCTTCGGGCTTCTCCTCTTGGGATCCAAACCTTCTTGGTGCTTTTCATGGTTGATATAATCTCCTTTGGCACCTAGATGTGTTTAGTCCCCTTTCCCTTGTTGGCTTGCTTGTTGGCCTTGATTGCTATCACCTTTCTATTCTTTTTCATCTTGATCAAATATGGTGTAGCTGCCTTTTTGTCCACCTTGTTGATGTAGGTGTTGGAGATTTTGCTTGTTGGCTTTTTCTTTTGTTTCTCCCCAGTCTTCACCTTGCATTGGTAAGACTTGTGGCCTTCCTTGTGGCATAGCCTACAAACCATGGTTTCTCCCTCTCTTCGCTTGTTTACTCCCGTAGTGATGTTATCCTATGGAGGCTGGGTTTGTTTTGCTTTATCTTTCTTGTCATACAAAGCCTTGCCTAGGCGAGCCACCTCTTGCCTTAATTGCTCATTCTCCATTGCAATCTCACCCGAACATGTTTCTATAACAACATTATTAACAAGAACTTGATTGCAGGGATTAGAATCATCAATTAAATCAAAACAAGAAGTAGAAGCATCTTTCTTAATAATCTCATGAATTTCAACTAAAGATGCTCCTGGGGTGCTACCGATGCTGTCTGTCTTACTAGTTAGGTCATTATTATGTATGCTATGGATTTCCATTTTCTCTAGCAAGTTTTCAATAACTTCTTGAGAGCTAGCTAACTTAGCCTTAAGTTTTCATTCTTTTTGATAAGGCTATCATCGGTAGATGAGAATGGAAAATTAGACTCTAATTGCTTAATTTTAGTTGTTAGCTCACAATTCAAATTTTCAAACGTTTCAAATTTTTCTAGCAAACATTTATAATCGTTTTGAGAGCTAATCAACTTATTTTTCAAGGTTTTAAGTTGGGCCTTTTGTTTAGTGCAAACATCCTCAAAAAACTTAATGGTATGCACAAGTTCATCTATGGAGGGCTTTCCCTCATCATCACACTCATCATCACTATCATCACAAGAGGATGAGATACTTTTTTTACCTCTTGCCATAAGGCACTTGTGAGATGACCGTGAAGAGCGTGATGAAGAGCAGTGGCTGCGAGTCCTTGGAGGATCATCTTTGCTTGAAGAATCGTCTCAAGTCTTGACACTTGTGAGTGCCTTGCCTTTGCTCCTCCTCTTTGTGGGTTTGGCCATATTTGGATAGTTGTATCTGAAGTGGCCCTTTCCATGCTTGCGAAGCATCCTCTCTTTCTTTGCTTTTCCTGTCAATGTTAAAGATAAGATCCTCGACCCACAAGGGCACACCCATTATATTAATCTTGTTGTATCATCCTCATTACCTTTCCGATGTGTCAGACTGTTTCTTCATCCTTAGAGGATGATATTGAGGGTTGATCATCTTCATCATCATTATCATCTTCTTCTTCTTCCTCTTCTTCACTTGAGCTTAGAGCCTTCTTCTTGCCTTTCATCTTTTTGTGTTCATCACATGCAAAAGCGGCTTTGAAGAAGTTGGCTCCTCTTGTTGACCCATTTTCCGCAACATCTCAAATGTCGCAATTTTTCCAATCACAATCGTCGGGGTCATTTGGCTCAAGTCCTCGAGGTTGTGAAGGATGGTGATGATGCTCCCGTATATTTGTTGTGGTAGTTGGAAGATGATCTTCCTCACAATATTCGCATCACCTAGCTTATTAATTCCAATAGAGTTGAGCTCATTAATGACAAGGTTTAAGCGGGAATACATGTCTCTAACAAGCTCATTTTCTTTCATAGCAAAAGAATTATACTCATTTAAATCTAGGCAATATTTTTTCTCATAAATATTTGATGTGCACCTAACTAGGAATCACCTAGAGCAAACGCATAAGCGGTCTAACGAACCTAAACACTTCGCAAAGCGCCTACGCTAATCACCGAGTGATTTTATTAAGCACTTAGGTGTTTGAGCACTTGGAAATGTCTATAACATGTGTTGGTATGTTGCTTTGGATCCCACATCTTCAAATGTTCGGTTGGATGAAGTATATATAGACTCCAACTCAAATATAGCGGTTGGAGGAAAAGCTACTGCTCTCTGCGGCACACCGAACAGTCGGGTAGTAGGCATTGAACAGTTTGGTGCCCTGTCCGGTGCGCCACTAGCGGTTGTATCTGGCAGGTGACCGTTTGCGCTATCAGCCTTGCACCGGATAGTCCGATGTCACACCGAACAGTCCGGTGACCGTCCTCCATAGTGCCACTAGGAACTAGCTGTTGGTGTGGCGGAACTGCTCGAATTATTCCAACTTAAGTGCCTAAGTCCGACCTTAGAGGCTAGACCACACTTAAATGGGAATAACCCGTCAATCCCTCGGATCTAGTCCGACACGGCCACTGACAGGATCAAGTACCACAGTCTCACTCGATGGTGAGTCACAGAGCAAATACAATAAAGCATAAAACCATGCATGGAAGAGTATTAAATTATTACATCACCATGGTCATCATCGGAGTTTTCGCAAAAGTAACCATCATTGTTTTGAAGTGCAGCGGAAATAAACTAACGATAAATAAATGGAGAGATGGGGAAGCCTGTCCCATCACTCCTCATGCTCCTCCTCAGCCGAGGCAGGGTCCCACTCGACAGTCCAACCCGGTGGCAGGGTGGATGGCCAAGTCACTCCAGCAACCATGTCCTCCAGAGAACCTGTAAAATTATGCCACAAGCAAGGCTGAGTATACTAATACTCAGCTAGACTTACCCGGTGTGAGGAGTCTATACTCCTCTACCTCTAGACATGCAGCTGTTTGGCTGTGGGGTTTGGTTGCCAAAAGCACTAGCTGAGTTTCTAAGTCAAGATTTTAACTTATTCAAAATTAAGTGTGACTCTCTTAAGGCTAAAAGTGTACTATCTATTCATACATAGTAGCAAGCATTATTAGCAATCAACAGTTTGTATCATCTCAACACAGTTCCACTTGTTACTCAATGTAGCAGCATGGATCAAGCAGTCTCATTAGCTGCGAGAAGCAGACGATTCGAATCGAGTTTTATCCTTGCAAGGTAAACCTAAACACACGACATGTAGGGGCACTCCGTCCCCACACACATCAACCGTCCCCATCGATTCCCCGTCAGCAGATCAGGTCTCACCGCCTTGGCGTACAATGCCTCACTGACCCCGACTGGCCGTCGTGCAGTGACCGCACTTGTACCCACCATAACCGGAATGGGAGACTACGTCTCAGGTCGCGTGAGGGGGTATGTCCACTGCCAGGTTCAATCAGGTACTAGGCTTACCGATTTACCATATTTCTCGGCATATGTTTAGTACGTTCAAACGCTTGACTCACGGTACCACACCTTAATCCTTAATCAACTTTTTATCCTGTGAACAACCAATCCCCATGGATTGTTGCCCACAACCAACATCAATGTGATAGGAAAGTGGATACAGCCAATTCCTGACCTCGCGCGAGTGCTAGAAAAATCACTCGACTTCTACCGAGATCCTAATTAATAAAGCAGCTACTCGACTTAGCATACTAGTATTCATCTCAATAGGATTCCTGAGATCATGCAACTAGGGTTTCAAACAATTCCTACACCTAAGTGCACAATCAATCCTACAATCATTAAGTGAAGTAAAATAGCATAAATAACAGGTTATGCATAAAACCGGGGCTTGCCTTCCAAAGCAGTGGCAGGCAGGTCCTCTGGTGCAGGCTCTGGTGCTGGGTCTGGGGCAACCTCCTGGGCAGCTCCTTGCTCCGGCACGAGGACGTACTCTCCGTCAGCAAGATTACAGTCTATCGAAATGCAATGAACATGTATGTCATGATTATGCAAGATTTAAGAACATTAAGCCACTAAAATTAGGTCAAGAGTTAACTTAGGGTTCCTTGGCTACGTGGGTCTTTTAGTGGTATTTATAGACTTATTACCCTTTTAGGTTTAGGTTTTCTTTTGGAAATAACATATTGGATTTGTATTGCTTTTATAGATTTTAGTGGATAATTATTAAGGTCTTAAGAGGACATTAAATTCCATCATCCATTTTCCTTTCTTAATCTTCCATCTAGGGTTTCTAGTATGGGTTTGAACTATAACAGTAGTTTAAAAATTTCCAAAAATTTTGTAAAAATTACAGTGGGTTGTTACTGGCTATTCCAGCTTGTTTTAATAATTTGAAGCTTAGGGTACAAAAGCTAGGCTTTAAACAAAAATAACAATAGTTATGCAAATTGGGCCACTTTACACTACAAGTCCTTTATTAAAATGGTTTCTGACCTAATGGTTATTTTTGCTGGCCTCTAGTAGTGATAAAAAGCTCTTGTACTAAAAATGACAGAGAGCAACATGGTGGTTAATTAATGGTGAATTTCTAAACTTTGGTGCAAAAAGAGTGATTAGAACTAACTTGTTATTTGAAAAAATATCAAACAACAGATTTCAGATTTTTCTTAAGTTCTTATTATCAACACATTAGTTGTCCTAAGGTTTGGGGAGGTTTCACCTTAGGGGTATTTTTGTAGGGTTTTTCTAGTTATCCCTATTTTCTTCATTTAAAAGGTAGCTTGCTTATCTTACACTACAACAGGGTATGATACATTTTTCCAGTGAACTACATTGACTAAGTATCTCAACAAAAATAGGTGTGCTCTCTGGTTCATCATTTATATCACCTTTTCTATTTTTCTTAAACTTAAGCATATTATAGAATAAGGGGTTAAAACTATCTTAATGTAATGGACAGAGAGGTTTAACATTTTTAACTAGGTCAGTGGGTAGATATAAACTTCTCCAAATTTTTCTAACCCTAGTTAAATAGTGCAACTATTTTTCTTGCTATTATTAAGCTTTTGGCCAAAACTGAAAATAAATTAGAATCTTATATTTTTCTCTAGTCATATGGGGTTTTATATTTTTCTTAGACAGGTTACATTATTTAGAGTTTGGCAAAAATTGGTTTGACCAAATTGGGATGATTTAAACAGAAGTTATGCATTTTCCAAGTTGCTGTCCAATTTAAAAACAGATTTAATTAAGGTTTTCTGGAAAACCCAGTTTGCGCCGAGACCCCTAGGGTTAAACTAATTCAACTCTCGCAGATCTATCCTCGGACCACTATTCATGTGAGTCTTGGGCTTTACACTTAACCCCCCAGGGTTTTCTTCCTCACACCCGCGGTCCCTCCCTTAAACAGAACAGTAGCCGTAGGAAGGAAAGGACGGCGCGGCTTACCGGCGGCGAGGGAGGTCCGGCGAAGGGTGGGGTCGGCTCCGGGAGGTTCTGGCGGTCACGTCGAGGTACGGCTCGTCGTCGGAGATGGTCCGAGTCGCCCGGTCCACGAGCGCAGGCGGATGTGCTCGTCGGCGGCGAGTGTACCGGCCAAACTACGGCGAGCTGGTCCAATCCGACGGCACGGTGAGCATCACGGGGTCACGCAGCGACTATGTGCACAAGGAATCGAAGAGTGGTGGAGTGGTTTACCCGGTCCACGAACTCCGGCGAGGTTAAGTGCTCCGGCGAGTGTGGACTGGCTTCTCCGGCGAAGGAAACTCCGATTCCTTGCTCGGGGAGTCTCGCAGAGGGGTGCACAAGCTTCTCCGAGGGCTGGACGGGGCTGGAAATGGCTGGGCGGGCCGGTCTACGGTGGCAGGGGGACTGGGTGGCCGCGGACAGCTGCGCACGGGCCAACGACGGCGAACCAAGCTCCGGCGAGGGTCGGGTGGGTGCGGACGGGTATGGTCGAAGCTTGGGAGGGTTTTATAGGCGCGGGAGCGTATCAGAGTGCTGGCTTGCCCGTTTGGCGCGACGCGGGCACGAGGGGCGCGCGCGGGCGTGCTCTGGCGAGCTCAGAGCGCGTCGAACACGTGGCGCGTTGCTTCTGCCCGTGTTCTTCGCTCTGCTGAGCGGCCAAGCGTACGAATCTTGCCATGTCGCCTGTGGAAGATCTCTTCCCTGCACCTAGAGCTACCTAGTTCATGTGAGTTCTAAGGGAGGATACGCCCTAGGTTAGGAGATAGACAGGCGCCAAGTTTGGTTTGTCTCACTGCTCACACCGCGACAAAACCCATGTCAAAACTTGTCAAACGTCCAAGTCTCGGTTTCAAATTTTTCCAGGGGGTGCCTTAAGTGGTATAGCACATTTTTGGTATAGAACTCAAGTGGTTTTGGCGCCATTTTCAAAGTGAACACGGCTGGTCTTTGAATTAGGGCTAAAATGTGACTTAGAGGGAAATAGAGAGCTCTAGCTCTCTTTCCACTTGGAGATTTGAATTGGGGTTTCTCTAGGGGCCTTTTTGCAATATTTCCCTCTCCTAATTGATGGTTAAGAAATTGCTTAGGGTTTTGCTAAGGATCACTTGTGTTTTGCACATTGTTCACATACTCTCCCCCTTCTTAACCAAGATTTAGAAGATAGGGTTTAGGAGGGCCTAGGGTTCTTTTTCCCTTCTATCCAAGCAAATAGTGTGCAAGGGTTTGATTAATACTTCTTAGGCCATTTATAACTAGATTAACTCAATAACTCCAAGGTTCTTATATGTTCCCTTAAGTCTCTACTACTTGTGATTACAGCCTTTTTAGTGCCAAGGTGGGCTTTAGCCAAGGTAACACCTGGGGTGTTACAGCCCTCCCCCCTTAAAGGAATCTCGTCCCGAGATTTCAGGTAGAGTCCCTTGGAGGGATGCTTTGAAGGTGTGCTGGTACCACTCTCCCCTTAAACTCCAGTTCCACTTTCTTAACTGTTCTTCGAATGTCATCCTCTTTGCAACTTCAGAAGGAAGCCCTTCTTAAGTTAAGTCCATAACTTAGACTATCCTCGTTATCTAAGTTTTTCTTAGAATTGTATTCAAAGGGCAGGTGGGGGTGGGGTTTCGGGGTTACGTACCGGCTTCTTTGGGCAGAAAGTCGGGGAAGCGAGAGCGTAGAAAATCCTCCGTTTCCCATGTAGCTTCTTCTGCTGAATGATGACTCCACTGAACCTTATACATTTTGATTGACCTTGCCCGAGTTGATCTTTCCTTCTGATCCAATACCTTGACGGGGTACTCTTGGTAGGACAAGTCTGGTTCTATCTCAATGTCTGGTTCTGGTAGCACTTCAGTGGGTAGACGAACACATTTCCGCAGCTGAGATACATGGAACACATTGTGAACTGCTGACATATGGGGTGGTAATTCCAATTGGTAGGCTACGGGTCCACAACTTTCCTTGATCTTATAAGGTCCAATGTAGCGAGGGGCCAACTTGCCCTTGATCCCAAATCTCTGGATACCCTTGGTTGGTGATACCTTAAGATAGACATGATCTCCCACCTCAAACTGCAGTGGCTTCCGTCTCTGGTCATGATAACTCTTTTGCCTGGCCTGAGCAGCTTCCAAGTTCTTCCTGATGACTCTAACCTTTTCCTCTGCTTCAATTACCAAATCTGGCCCAAATATCTCCCTCTCTCCTGCTTGAGACCAATTCAGCGGGGTTCGGCATCTTCTCCCATACAAAGCCTCAAAAGGTGCCATTTTCAGACTGGACTGATAGCTATTATTGTAAGAGAACTCTGCCAAGGACAGACACTTGTCCCAGTCCTTTCCATAGTGCAGTGCACATGCTCTCAACATGTCTTCCAAAATTTGATTTACCCTTTCTGTCTGACCATCTGTTTGAGGGTGATATGCTGAGCTTTGGATTACATGGGTCCCAAGTGATTCCTGTAATTGCTCCCAAAATCGTGCCACAAAAGGTGCTCCTCGGTCAGAGACTATGGTCCTTGGTATCCCATGCAGACGAACTATCTGGTCGATGTAAATTTCCGCATACTTCTCCGTTCGGTGGGTAGTGTGCACTGGCAAGAAATGAGCAGTCTTGGTCAATCTGTCCACAATAACCCATATGGAATCATGGTGCCTGGAGGTATTGGGTAATCCCACTATGAAGTCCATGCAAATGTCCTCCCATTTCCAAGATGGTATGGGAAGGGGTTGCAAAGGGCCTGCTGCTTTCAGATGACTAGCTTTTACCCTCTGACAAGTGTCACATTCTGAAACGTATTTGGCAATTTCCCTCTTCATCCTGGTCCACCAATAAAGAGGCCTGAGATCATGGTACATTTTGTTGCTACCCGGGTGCATGGAGAACTTGGAAAGGTGAGCTTCATCCAATATCTCCCTTCTGAGCTCTGGATTCTTGGGAACAACCAATCGATCTTCAAACCATAAAATTCCCTTGCTGTCCTGACGGAAACACTTGTATTTCTCGGCCTTTTGCTTGATCATATCCTTGATGATCTGAACACCCTTATCCCCAAACTGTGCCTGAGCTATTTGTTCTTGTAGTGTGGGCTCCACTGCAATATATCCCAATTTACCGGAAGGAACAACTTCCAGGTTCAGTTTGCACAACTCATCACACAAGGTGGTGATTCTTGCATCCATGTTCATGCAATTACATTGGGCCTTTCTGCTCAAGGCATCTGCCACAACATTGGCCTTGCCCGGGTGGTAATGCACCTCCAAATCATAGTCCTTGATTAATTCCAACCATCTCCTCTGCCTCATGTTCAGATCTGCCTGAGTGAAAATGTACTTGAGGCTCTTGTGATCAGTGTAAATGTTACAGTGAGCTCCCATCAAGTAGTGTCTCCATATCTTGAGAGCATGAACTACTGCTGCCAACTCCAAATCATGTGTCGGGTAATTCTGCTCATGGGGTCTGAGGGCTCGGGAAGCGTAAGCAATGACCCGGTTATCTTGCATCAAGACACAACCCAAACCGGTACCAGAAGCATCACAATAAACCTCAAATGGCTTGGTGTTGTCGGGTTGAGCTAGCACTGGAGCTGTTGTCAATTGTTGCCTTAAGGTATGAAAAGCTTCTTCACACTTTTGGCTCCACTCAAATTTGACCCCTTTCTTCAACAGTTCAGTCATTGGCTTGGCAATTCTAGAGAAATCCGGAATAAATCGTCGGTAGTATCCTGCTAATCCCAGAAAACTCCTAATCTGCTTCACTGTAGCCGGGGGTTTCCAGTCCATCACCTCTTGCACTTTCTCGGGGTCAACTGATATCCCCTCCTGAGAGATCGTATGACCCAAGAATTTTATCTCCTTTAACCAGAATTCACACTTAGACAATTTAGCGTAGAGACGATGATCGCGCAGTCGCTGAAGCACGACATGCAAGTGCTCAGTGTGTTCATCTTCATTCTTGGAGTACACCAGAATGTCATCGATGAAAACGACCACGAACTTGTCTAGCTCTGGCATGAATACCGAGTTCATCAAGTACATGAAATAAGTCGGGGCATTGGTTAGCCCAAAAGACATTACCAAAAACTCATAGAGCCCATATCTGGTAGAGAAAGCCGTCTTGGGAATGTCACTGGCACGGATCTTGATCTGATGGTAGCCTGAGCGAAGGTCTATCTTGGAGAATACCTTGGCTCCTACCAACTGATCAAACAGAACATCAATGCGGGGTAACGGGTACTTGTTCTTGATAGTCACCGCATTGAGAGGGCGGTAATCAACACACATCCTCAAACTCTCATCCTTCTTCTTCACGAACAAGGCGGGACATCCCCATGGTGAAGTGCTTGGTCGAATAAATCCCTTGTCCAACAATTCTTGCAGTTGCTTCTTCAATTCCGCTAACTCTGCGGGAGGCATCCTATAAGGTCTCTTGGAGATAGGAGCAGTCCCGGGTTGCAATTCAATGGCGAACTCAATATCTCTGTCAGGTGGCATTCCTGGCAATTCCTCCGGAAAGACATCGGGGTAGTCGCAGACTACTGGGATCTGCCGTACTGGGGATTCTGCCATAACAAAGGCACAAGACCGGGTACCACCCGGGTTGGGTAAATACAAAACAGTCTCGCCATAAACAGGGGAATGAATTTCAATGGCTCTGGCTGCAATGTCCAATATTGCCTGATGTTTGGTCAACCAATCAGTCCCCAAGATGATATCCACACTATCCAGTCCCAAAATAAGAAGGTCAGTTTTAATTATCAAACTACCAAACTTTAGAGGTACCTTCATGCTGATTTGGTTAGTGGCAATCCTGCCTCCTGGGGTGGAAATGGTAATAGCCCTGTGGGTGTGGCAAAAAGGCAACTGGTACTTGACACTAAATTTGGCACTTACAAAACTATGCGATGCACCAGAATCAAAAAGAACAGTAGCAGGAAAATTTAAAACTGTAAAGATACCAGTCATGACGGGTGCTCCCTCTGGGATGTCAGCCATTGTAGTGAAGTTCAGCTTGCCCTGCCTCACTTGCACTTTCTGCCTCTTTCCCTGGTTCTGGTTAACATTCTGCCCCTGCCTCTGCTGATTCTTGGGGCAATTCTTGGCATAGTGCCCAGTACTGCCACAAGTGAAACACCGGTTATCATTAGCCTGGCGGTACTGCTGCTGCTGATTGTTCCTCTGAGCTGGGAATTGGGCACGGTTGGGTGCCTGCTGCTGCTGCTGCTGCTGTGGTGGCCTGATCACCCACCTTCCTTGCTGCTGCTGAGGTCCCCTGCTCTGGGAGTCAGACACAATCCTGAAGCGCTGTGGCTGAGACGAGGGTCCTGCCACAGGGGTCTTCCTCTTCTTCTCCGCCTGCCGAGCCAAGATGCAGTCCTCCTGGGAGATAGCCATGTTGACCAACTCATTGTAACTGTTGGCCCTGACGGTGTTGAGACGGTCACGGAGCTTGGTGCTGAGCCCCCTCCTGAACCTGTCTCGCTTCTTCTCATCCGTATCTGCATGATATCCGGCATACTGGCACAAATCATTGAAGGCCTGGGCATATTGCAACACTGTCCTGCTGCCCTGAGTGAGTGCCAGAAACTCATTGAGCTTCCGGTCCATGATGCCAGCGGGAATATGATGCCCTCTGAAAGCGGCCTTGAACTCCCTCCACTCCACCTCTCTACCATCTGGCTGCATAGCAAGAAAATGGTCCCACCAAGTCCTTGCGGGTCCGCGAAGCTGCTGGGTGGCGAACCTAACCTTGGTGACCTCTGAGCAAGCCCCATGGAGCAATGGGAACTTGGATTCTACCACCCTCAACCACACATCTGCATCAAGTGGGTCCTCCGACCTAGTAAACAATGGCGGCTGGGTGCTGAGAAACTCCTGGTAAGTAGCAACGACGGGGTGACGCTGATGGTCTCCACCAAAATGCTGAGGTGGTGGCTGACGCTGAGCTAGCTGCCTCAGAATCTCATTCTGCTGGGCCATGAGCTCCTGCAGAGTGGGAGGCGGTGGCGGTGGAGGAACGTGCTCATTCTGACCACGGCGCGCTCTCCCAGCCATCTGAAAAAAGTCACATGGTTGCTTAATAACACATCTCCAAGCTTAAGGTTCGAACATGGTAGGGGAGTCAAAGTAATTTGATAGACTCCAAATAAAACAACGAAAACATAATCCTTCCGTCCAAATTTAAATTACCATTAATCATCCCTAAACATCCAAAAGAGTTTTAACACTGGTTACATCAAGGATCAAAAGACTCAACTCTACCTAGCCTAGGACCCTAAGGGTACAATAGCTAAGCTAGCGGCGAGGAGTCCAACTATCACCAACTTCTAGTACTAGTCTGGCATCTATTGAGCGAACGAGGCGACGCTAGACTCGGGGGAAGGTGGTCTCCCTGAGCCAGCGGTGTCTACACTGGAGGCAGACTCGTCTCCTCCCTCGATGTCAACGTCCTCGTCAGCCTCCGCATCATGGATTTCTTGGTGATGCATGTCCAGATGCGCATTAGCCTCTGCTAGCTGCTGCTGAGTGTTGAGGAGCTGATCCTCGAGGACCTCGATGGTATTCTCCCTGGTGCCCACTAGCTCCTCCAACTCATGAATCTCGTCAGTCAGCTGCTCTACCTGTAGATCTTTCTCCACCAACTCCTGTGATAAGTCCACCACGAGCTCCTCCCTGTTGTCCAGGGTGATCTTGGTGTCCTCTAGCAATGCCATCAGGTGGGACATGGCCTCCCCACGCATCACTTGCAGACGATACAGAGCATTCATGCATCGTACCGACAAGTGAGCGGTGTGGCCTGGGTAGAGAGCCCAGATGTCCTTGGCATGCTCCACCCGGTCCTTCCACATCGGGTCGTCCTCCTTTTCCGCAGGGAACAACCCAATGGGGTGGGTAGCCAGCTCCAAGGGATGGAATCCGCAAAAGGTAGTCAGTCCATGCAGAGCGATAGCCTCAATAGTGTCCTCAGCCCGATACCCGTAGGACTCGGAGTCCAGTGAACGCCAGCCTGGCTGCAGGGGATGAGGCTCCAAAGTCATCCTCACCCGGCAGCGGGGTACCCGGTGCTTCTCGAACTGCTGCACCGTGTACTGAGGGGGTGTCAAATATCCTGCCCCCTGAAGCACCTCCCACAAGATGCGGGGAAAACCCTCTCGTGCGAGTCCGTCAGTGTGGGTCAGTGCATCTCCATCCTCGGAGGATCCGTGGGAAGTCATCTGTGCACGGTTAAGCGTAAGTAAAGAAAAAGAATTACAAAAGAACAAAGAAAATAAAACTCAGCCTGCCTCTAACTAAAAGAAAAAGGCACTGGGGACCTAGTTGGCTGCTATCTCATTTTTAACCCCTTTCACTTAGTTATTCATTTACTTAAGAATGCATGCATGCACGTCTTGAACGACCTCGCAAGAAAATAAAAGGGATAGGGAAGAACTCCCCTCCTGTAAAAGTGGCCTGTAGGGCCTAGTCACTTAGCCACCTAGCTACCCTTCTATTATCCTAAGGCTTCACGTCCTAGGTCTGTCCTGCTCGCCCTACTATCCATCCAACATTGTTTCTATCAAGTTTTACTTTTAGAAAAGGGATGGTATCCATGTTTTATTGATTCCTCTGTGGTGGTACAAGCTCCGATACCAGCTGTGGCGGAACTGCCCGAATTATTCCAACTTAAGTGCCTAAGTCCGACCTTAGAGGCTAGACCACACTTAAATGGGAATAACCCGTCAATCCCTCGGATCTAGTCCGACACGGCCACTGACAGGATCAAGTACCACAGTCTCACTCGATGGTGAGTCACAGAGCAAATACAATAAAGCATAAAACCATGCATGGAAGAGTATTAAATTATTACATCACCATGGTCATCATCGGAGTTTTCGCAAAAGTAACCATCATTGTTTTGAAGTGCAGCGGAAATAAACTAACGATAAATAAATGGAGAGATGGGGAAGCCTGTCCCATCACTCCTCATGCTCCTCCTCAGCCGAGGCAGGGTCCCACTCGACAGTCCAACCCGGTGGCAGGGTGGATGGCCAAGTCACTCCAGCAACCATGTCCTCCAGAGAACCTGTAAAATTATGCCACAAGCAAGGCTGAGTATACTAATACTCAGCTAGACTTACCCGGTGTGAGGAGTCTATACTCCTCTACCTCTAGACATGCAGCTGTTTGGCTGTGGGGTTTGGTTGCCAAAAGCACTAGCTGAGTTTCTAAGTCAAGATTTTAACTTATTCAAAATTAAGTGTGACTCTCTTAAGGCTAAAAGTGTACTATCTATTCATACATAGTAGCAAGCATTATTAGCAATCAACAGTTTGTATCATCTCAACACAGTTCCACTTGTTACTCAATGTAGCAGCATGGATCAAGCAGTCTCATTAGCTGCGAGAAGCAGACGATTCGAATCGAGTTTTATCCTTGCAAGGTAAACCTAAACACACGACATGTAGGGGCACTCCGTCCCCACACACATCAACCGTCCCCATCGATTCCCCGTCAGCAGATCAGGTCTCACCGCCTTGGCGTACAATGCCTCACTGACCCCGACTGGCCGTCGTGCAGTGACCGCACTTGTACCCACCATAACCGGAATGGGAGACTACGTCTCAGGTCGCGTGAGGGGGTATGTCCACTGCCAGGTTCAATCAGGTACTAGGCTTACCGATTTACCATATTTCTCGGCATATGTTTAGTACGTTCAAACGCTTGACTCACGGTACCACACCTTAATCCTTAATCAACTTTTTATCCTGTGAACAACCAATCCCCATGGATTGTTGCCCACAACCAACATCAATGTGATAGGAAAGTGGATACAGCCAATTCCTGACCTCGCGCGAGTGCTAGAAAAATCACTCGACTTCTACCGAGATCCTAATTAATAAAGCAGCTACTCGACTTAGCATACTAGTATTCATCTCAATAGGATTCCTGAGATCATGCAACTAGGGTTTCAAACAATTCCTACACCTAAGTGCACAATCAATCCTACAATCATTAAGTGAAGTAAAATAGCATAAATAACAGGTTATGCATAAAACCGGGGCTTGCCTTCCAAAGCAGTGGCAGGCAGGTCCTCTGGTGCAGGCTCTGGTGCTGGGTCTGGGGCAACCTCCTGGGCAGCTCCTTGCTCCGGCACGAGGACGTACTCTCCGTCAGCAAGATTACAGTCTATCGAAATGCAATGAACATGTATGTCATGATTATGCAAGATTTAAGAACATTAAGCCACTAAAATTAGGTCAAGAGTTAACTTAGGGTTCCTTGGCTACGTGGGTCTTTTAGTGGTATTTATAGACTTATTACCCTTTTAGGTTTAGGTTTTCTTTTGGAAATAACATATTGGATTTGTATTGCTTTTATAGATTTTAGTGGATAATTATTAAGGTCTTAAGAGGACATTAAATTCCATCATCCATTTTCCTTTCTTAATCTTCCATCTAGGGTTTCTAGTATGGGTTTGAACTATAACAGTAGTTTAAAAATTTCCAAAAATTTTGTAAAAATTACAGTGGGTTGTTACTGGCTATTCCAGCTTGTTTTAATAATTTGAAGCTTAGGGTACAAAAGCTAGGCTTTAAACAAAAATAACAATAGTTATGCAAATTGGGCCACTTTACACTACAAGTCCTTTATTAAAATGGTTTCTGACCTAATGGTTATTTTTGCTGGCATCTAGTAGTGATAAAAAGCTCTTGTACTAAAAATGACAGAGAGCAACATGGTGGTTAATTAATGGTGAATTTCTAAACTTTGGTGCAAAAAGAGTGATTAGAACTAACTTGTTATTTGAAAAAATATCAAACAACAGATTTCAGATTTTTCTTAAGTTCTTATTATCAACACATTAGTTGTCCTAAGGTTTGGGGAGGTTTCACCTTAGGGGTATTTTTGTAGGGTTTTTCTAGTTATCCCTATTTTCTTCATTTAAAAGGTAGCTTGCTTATCTTACACTACAACAGGGTATGATACATTTTTCCAGTGAACTACATTGACTAAGTATCTCAACAAAAATAGGTGTGCTCTCTGGTTCATCATTTATATCACCTTTTCTATTTTTCTTAAACTTAAGCATATTATAGAATAAGGGGTTAAAACTATCTTAATGTAATGGACAGAGAGGTTTAACATTTTTAACTAGGTCAGTGGGTAGATATAAACTTCTCCAAATTTTTCTAACCCTAGTTAAATAGTGCAACTATTTTTCTTGCTATTATTAAGCTTTTGGCCAAAACTGAAAATAAATTAGAATCTTATATTTTTCTCTAGTCATATGGGGTTTTATATTTTTCTTAGACAGGTTACATTATTTAGAGTTTGGCAAAAATTGGTTTGACCAAATTGGGATGATTTAAACAGAAGTTATGCATTTTCCAAGTTGCTGTCCAATTTAAAAACAGATTTAATTAAGGTTTTCTGGAAAACCCAGTTTGCGCCGAGACCCCTAGGGTTAAACTAATTCAACTCTCGCAGATCTATCCTCGGACCACTATTCATGTGAGTCTTGGGCTTTACACTTAACCCCCCAGGGTTTTCTTCCTCACACCCGCGGTCCCTCCCTTAAACAGAACAGTAGCCGTAGGAAGGAAAGGACGGCGCGGCTTACCGGCGGCGAGGGAGGTCCGGCGAAGGGTGGGGTCGGCTCCGGGAGGTTCTGGCGGTCACGTCGAGGTACGGCTCGTCGTCGGAGATGGTCCGAGTCGCCCGGTCCACGAGCGCAGGCGGATGTGCTCGTCGGCGGCGAGTGTACCGGCCAAACTACGGCGAGCTGGTCCAATCCGACGGCACGGTGAGCATCACGGGGTCACGCAGCGACTATGTGCACAAGGAATCGAAGAGTGGTGGAGTGGTTTACCCGGTCCACGAACTCCGGCGAGGTTAAGTGCTCCGGCGAGTGTGGACTGGCTTCTCCGGCGAAGGAAACTCCGATTCCTTGCTCGGGGAGTCTCGCAGAGGGGTGCACAAGCTTCTCCGAGGGCTGGACGGGGCTGGAAATGGCTAGGCGGGCCGGTCTACGGTGGTAGGGGGACTGGGTGGCCGCGGACAGCTGCGCACGGGCCAACGACGGCGAACCAAGCTCCGGCGAGGGTCGGGTGGGTGCGGACGGGTATGGTCGAAGCTTGGGAGGGTTTTATAGGCGCGGGAGCGTATCAGAGTGCTGGCTTGCCCGTTTGGCGCGACGCGGGCACGAGGGGCGCGCGCGGGCGTGCTCTGGCGAGCTCAGAGCGCGTCGAACACGTGGCGCGTTGCTTCTGCCCGTGTTCTTCGCTCTGCTGAGCGGCCAAGCGTACGAATCTTGCCATGTCGCCTGTGGAAGATCTCTTCCCTGCACCTAGAGCTACCTAGTTCATGTGAGTTCCAAGGGAGGATACGCCCTAGGTTAGGAGATAGACAGGCGCCAAGTTTGGTTTGTCTCACTGCTCACACCGCGACAAAACCCATGTCAAAACTTGTCAAACGTCCAAGTCTCGGTTTCAAATTTTTCCAGGGGGTGCCTTAAGTGGTATAGCACATTTTTGGTATAGAACTCAAGTGGTTTTGTGTAACACCCACTTTGTAATTGCTAGGAATAATATCAATAGAGAAACATTTTCTCTTTATGTGAGTTTGATCTTTATTCATCATCATATGAGAACACCATGTCCAAGAACAAATAATGAAAAGATATGCTACTAAATTGTTGCATCATGCTGGATATTTTATTTTTGTGTGCATTTTGTGACAAGAAAAATATTAAATATCCAAATGAGAAATTAAATCCTAAAAGAAATGCTAAAATGGGGAAAGAAAGAAAGAAAAATGCTATGTAATACAAAGAAATAAAACTTATAAATGGATAGATTTGTTCCACAATGCTTTATCCAAATCATATACTTAGAAAAATTTGAGTACAAGTTCATCACAAGTTTGAAATTCAAAACCTAGATTCAAAAGTAAAAGAAAAGAAAACAGAAAATAAAAAGGGAAAAAGAAAAAGCCTTACTTGGGCCGACTTCACCTTTTTCGGCCCACTGGCTGAACCACCCGCGCGACCCACTAACACGCGGGACCCACCGCTCAGCGATACTCTTCGGCGCCGCGCGCTCGCCTCACACCCGCTACCAGCCGGGCCCGCTTGTCGGTCTTCAGCGCGCGCTCGGCTTCCCGCTGACTGGTGGCCCCCACACGTCAGCACCTCCCTCAACGAACCACGCGCCGTGCGCGCACCTTCCCCTTTCCTCGCGCAACGGATGCCGAGCTCTTCGGCATGGATGACCGCGTGACTGGGCTCCTGCGCGCCTATAAGGGTGTCGGGTTCTCGTGGCTCCTTTATTGCGCCGTAGTCGTAGGTCCAAGCCGCCATCGCCGACCCTTTCCGCTGCCGCAAGCTCGGTGCCGCGCCGCCATCGGTGAACTGGGACTTGGTCGGACTATCGGCCACGGCGAGTTGGTCTGCAACTCCCCACGCCCCCGCCACACGTGTAGGAATCATCCGTTGGCAAGGAGCGCCTGCAGCGGGCTGTTAATTCCTCGCCGTCGCCGTGGATTCATCGTGCGCCGTGGGCAGGGCCGGAGACCGTCGGGAACGTGGTATGGATGCGCTCCTCGAGTTCGCCCTTCCCTTAATTTCGTTTTGCACCTGAGATGTGTAGACATTGGGCACCAATTCACGCGCTTGACATCTCGGCCATGGCGCCGCCGCGCGCGGGTGTATTCCGGTGGCCGGAGTTGGGCGGGGTTCGGCCGGGAATCGTGGGCCGTCGATTTCTCGTTGTATGGCTCGGATTAGAAAACGCGTAACGTTTCGGTCGGGTTCGCGATGGCCGTCGATATCCGATCGGACGGATCGGGTAGCCCCGAGTAAAAATTAAATATGCGCCGTTGGATCTAGATCCAACAGCTCTCGGTCCGTAACGATTCGTTAAGATATACATCTAATCACCGCCGTCGGTTCTCGATCGGACGGCCCTGAGATCACGATACCCCTTCGCCGTTTGATTTTGTAAAAGAACCCCTCGGGTTTCACTGAATCAACCCGCCGTCCATATGCACTGTGCGGTGTGTCTCGGGTAATTTGCCTCGAGCCCCCTGCTGTTCTCAGATTTTGTGGCCCAGTCCAGTCAACACGAAAACCAGAGAAAATAAATAGAAAATAGATTTTTAATAGGAAAATAATTGTTAGAACTTCAATAATTCATAGAAAATTCATACTAACTCCAAATTAATCCATTTCAGTTCCTAAAATTTTGTAATTTTATTCTCTAACACTTAGTGTCTCTGTTTTATCATGAAAACAGTAAGGAAATTTATTTATCACTTAATCCTATTTAAAGCACATAATACCTTTGAAAATGCATAACTTAAAATCTATAACTCAGAAAATTATGATTCCAGTTTCTAAGTTTTTATTTTAATATGTAGAATATCTCTGTGTATTTTGTTTACATGCTTGGTGTAATGTTAATTTTCCCTATATCCTGTGCTTGTTTGTATTGTGGCGAGTAGAAGAGCCCGTTGCTGAGGATACTGGTGAACAGCAGGTTGAAGTAGCTGAGCAGGAGCTCATTGAAGGCAAGTTGTGCCCTTGACCACTTTTTACCCAACAATGTTCTTTAATATCACTTATCCATGCATAGGTTAATTTTGATGGGACCCAATAGGTCACCCTAGATTTGTTTATCTCATTACCTTGTTTACCCCTGAATCACTTGGGTAGTTTGCTATTGCTTTATATGGTTTTGGGATAATCATTTATTACCTCTATGTTCCAATTCTTGTTGTTATTCTGTTTATGTTCATGTTGTTATCATTAATGTTAATTGGAACATAGAGCTTAACTTGAGAACCACGTGCCACCACAAGGGAGGAATGGGACCCCTTGGCTGACTAATTAGGAAAGCTAGTGGAAGACTACCTTACCCGAAAGGGGCAAGGGCAGTAGGGGAGAGGTCAGTGCGGGGAGGTCCCTGGTTGGTCTTGCTGGGATGGCAGTCAGCCAGGAACCCTTTACTGGATCTTCCCATAAACTGTAGCGGGTTTTCGGAAGCTAGTGGAACTTTGTAAAGGCCTCGTAGTGTTGCCCTGCCGTGCTTCCTAGGTAGAGGTATATGGGATTCATGACCCCTTGGCAGATGGGTAACATGACTTGTGGGTAAAGGGTACAACCTCTGCAGAGTGTAAAACTGGTATACTAGCCGAGCTCGCGGTCATGAGCAGCTCAGGACTCTCTGATGTTTAAATTATGGAACTTAAATTTAATTTTGTCATTTGCATTGCATGGGTTTGTTATTAATTTTGTTCTATTACTTTACTTATGGTTTGGTATTTACTTACATTTAGTAACTGCTAATAAAATTTTGACCAACTACTTAAAAGCAATGCTCAGCTTTAACCCCTATCATTGATTAGCCTTACACATCACATGAGCTCACACCTTTGTGAGTTTATGTCCACTGGTTCCCCACAACTTGTTGAGCTATGATCATGTGTGAGCTCACTCTTGCTGTCTCACACCCCCCCCCCCACAGGAGATGATCAGGTGGTTCAGGAGGAGCTGCCTAACACTGAGGAGTTCGATCTGATCTAGGTGGCGTTTCCCAGTCGACATTGGCGCCAACGATCCTTAGTTCATTTTATCTTTATCATTTCATTTTGTAATAAGTCTTCCGCTATGTAATAAATACTCTGATGTTAATGACATTTATCTCTATACACTCTGTTATTATATATGTTGTCTTCTTGGCGCATGTATGAGATGCACCCGGCTTTGTTCCTTAAAACCGGGTGTTACAGAAGTGGTATCAGAGGAAATGTTGACTGTAGGACGAGACCTAGATAGAAATGGACAAACCCTTACCTACTTATCTCATTCTGATTCATTCTACACTCACCTTACTCTGATTCTTTCTACACTTATCTTAATCCTGTCTCACCTTTTACTGTTCTACTCTGATCATTCTCACCTTTTCTACTCTGAGACAAGATGGATTTCACACCTTGGAATCCTATGACTATGATCTTTCTAAGAGATAGGGAACCTAAGACAAAAATTAAAACTATTTTCTTTATTAAAAATGTTGTTTGATTGTGCTGATGCTAAATGCCTGATTTGCTTCTTTGATTGATTGAACTATGGACATCTCAGTATGTACCACCATAAGGTATTGAATTAGCTAGGATATGTAAAATATTAATCTGCTTAGCTAAAAAGTCCCCCAAAGTAACCTGATTTGTAAATACCTGCCTTATCTATTATCTTCTTACCATATGTATCTAACTTAGATGGTCAATACCAGGCGGGGTGGTGGAATTGACTTGCCTCCTAACCAACACACTCGAAGACAACCTCAGCCACAACCTGCTGGGATGAATCCTCCCAATCCTCCACCAGGCGGAGTTGACCCACTGGTTGCTGCTCAGATGGCGATGATGCAGCAAATGGCGGACACCATGGCTGATATGCGTGCCCAGATGCAACAAGAACGCCAGGAGATGCGTCAGGAAAGAGAAGATATACGACAGGAGTTGCGCCAGGAGCGAGATGAGATACGACAGGAAAGGAGGGCGCAACAACAGCAGCTGCAACAGCAAATGCAACAACAGCAACAACAGCAACAAGTACCACTGCCTCCACCACCACCACCAGTTCCACCCCGAGACAAGCATAGGGAGTTCATGAGCCATAAGCCACCCACATTTGCAAGCTCACCTGATCCACTGGACGCGGATGATTGGCTGAAAGCAATTGAGAAGATGCTGAATATTGCACAATGCACGGATCGGGAGAAGGTTTTATATGCTTCTGGACGTCTGATTGGTCCTGCTGCTGACTGGTGGGATTCTTATACTGCTGCCCATGATGCTGCGGATACTATTACTTGGGCAGAGTTCAGTACACAGTTCAGGAACTACCATATTCCAGCTGGGATGATAAAGATCAAGAAGAAGGAATTTCTGTCGCTGAAGCAGGGAAGTATGTCAGTCAGCGAGTACAGAGACAAGTTTATTCAGCTATCCAGATATGCCCCTGAAGAAGTTGCTGAAGACGAGAGGAAGCAGGAGCATTTCATTGAAGGACTTAATGGACCCTTGCAGTATGCTCTGGTGGCACACACTTTTCCATCATTTCAGAGGCTGCTTGATAAGGCACTGGCTATTGAACACAAGCGTGTTCAACTGGGAGATTTGAAGAGGAAGGCAATATCTCAAGGACAAGGAAGCAGCAGTGTTCGTCCTCGCTACAGTTCACCACAGGGTACACCGACTCGACCAGGAGGACCACGCCCAATTCAGCAGTCACCACTGAGGACTCCACCTCCTCGACAGGCTACCCCCACTGGCACCCCGACGAAGTTTTCAGGACAGAGTCCGGGCACTCAATGTTACAAGTGTGGGAAGATTGGTCATTATGCAAATGTCTGCCCACAGAGGATCGCTACTACTCCAGTTCAGAACAGGCAGCAAACTCCAGGAACTGGAAAGGGATATTCTATTGCCAAGGTTAATCAAGTCAGCGTTGATGCTACTCCGGATGGAGGGGACCTCGTAATTGGTATGTTTTATGTTAATGCAATTCCTGCAACCATATTATTTGATTCTGGTGCTACACATTCATTCATGTCTGCTAGATATGCCAACACAAATGAAATACCACTACTAAATATGAGAAACCCTCTGATAGTAATTACACCTAAAGGGCCTGTTGAGGCGAATCAAATGACACGTAGATTGACATTAACCATTATGGGTAGAGAATTTGGAGCTACTGCTATAATATTGGAGTCAAGCAGTATAGATTTGATTCTTGGTATGTCATGGCTAAGAAAGGCAAAGGCCGTTATAGCATGTGGTAGAGGTACCGTAGAACTCACTACTACTAAAGGAGAAAGGTTTCAAGTTAACATTGCAGTAACCTCCTCATCTATGCGTGCAATGTTCTTTATGCCTGAGGAGTTTGTGGGTGACAATATCCGGGTGGTTAGAGATTTTCCGGATGTCTTTCCAGAGGAGTTACCAGGAATGCCACCTGATAGAGAAGTTGAGTTTGTTATTGACCTCTTACCTGGAACCGCCCCTATTTCTAAACGGCCATATAGAATGTCCGTAGAGGAGTTGAAGGAACTTAAGAAGCAGTTAACTGAGTTACAAGAGGCTGGGTACATTCGTCCGAGTTCCTCACCTTGGGGAGCACCGGTCTTGTTTGTACAGAAGAAGGATGGATCGCAACGGATGTGTGTGGATTATAGATCTCTTAATGATGTTACGGTGAAGAACAAGTATCCGTTGCCCCGTATCGAGGATTTATTTGATCAGATGAGAGGTGCTAGAGTATTTTCGAAGATTGATCTCCGATCCGGTTATCATCAGATCAGGATTAGACCATCGGATATTCCCAAGACGGCTTTCTCGACTAGATATGGATTATATGAGTTCACAGTTATGTCGTTTGGATTGACTAACGCACCAGCCTATTTTATGAACTTAATGAACAAGGTGTTTATGGAGTATTTGGACAGATTCGTCGTGGTATTCATCGACGATATTCTCATTTATTCTCAGAGTGAAAGTGATCACGAAGAACATCTGAGGATGGTGCTACAGAAGCTACGAGATAATCAACTCTATGCTAAGTTCAGCAAGTGCGAGTTTTGGATTGGCGAAGTGCCATTTCTTGGTCATATTATTTCTAATGGAGGAATAGCAGTGGATCCTGCTAAGGTTAAGGAGATAATGGAGTGGAGAGTACCCACTACGGTTACTGAGATTCGGAGTTTCTTGGGATTAGCAGGATATTATCGACGATTTATTGAAGGATTTTCTAAGATTGCTAAGTCGATGACTTCGCTTTTGGAGAAAGGAAAAGAATTTAAGTGGGACGAGAAGTGTCAAGAAAGCTTTGATCTATTGAAGAAGAGGTTGATGTCGCCACCAGTATTGGTTATGCCGGACTTACAAAAAGGATTTGATATCTATTGCGATGCATGTGGCCAAGGCTTAGGATGTGTGCTCATGCAAGAAGGACACGTGATTGCTTATGCTTCTCGTCAGTTGCGGAGACATGAATTGAACTACCCTACACATGACTTGGAATTGGCAGCCGTTGTGCATGCACTTAAGATTTGGAGACATTATATCATGGGGACCAAGTGCCAAGTGTACACGGATCATAAGAGTTTGAAGTATATATTCACTCAGAAGGATCTCAACCTTAGGCAACGCCGTTGGTTGGAGCTTATCAAGGATTATGATTTGGAGATTCACTATCACCCGGGCAAGGCAAACTTGGTTGCAGATGCCTTGAGTCGCAAGGAGCATGTTCATTCAGCTGTTGTTGCCCAGCTACCCGATGAGATTGTTGAGGATTTCAGGAGACTTAACCTGGGGATAGTTGCTCATACTGAGGGAGTTACTATTGATGTGGAACCTACTTTGGAGCAAGAGATCCGCAAAGGACAAATTGGTGATGATAAGATAAAAGAGATTAAGGATCTGATTACTGAAGGTCGAGTTCCGGAGTTCACGGAAGATGAGCAGGGCACTGTATGGTTCAAGGACAGGATATGTGTTCCTGATATTAAAAGCCTTCGAGAAACTATATTGAAGGAGGCCCATGACTCGGATTATTCTATCCATCCTGGTAGTACCAAGATGTATCAGGATTTGAAACGGAAATATTGGTGGTATGGATTGAAAAGAGATGTAGCTGCACATGTAGCTATGTGCGATGTATGTCAAAGAGTTAAGGCTGAACATCAGAGGCCAGCTGGACTACTGCATCCACTGAAGATACCCGAATGGAAATGGGAAGAGATTGGTATGGATTTCATTACTGGATTGCCTCGCACCCAGAAAGGATATGATGCTATATGGGTGATTGTGGATAGATTGACTAAAGTGGCTCACTTTATTCCTGTCAAGACCACTTATAAGGGTACTCAGCTAGCAGAGTTATATATGGCTCGGATTGTGTGTTTACATGGAGTACCAAAGAAGATCGTGTCTGATCGAGGTTCGCAGTTTACCTCAAGATTTTGGAGAAGCTTTCATGAGAACATGAGCACGAAGTTGAATTTCAGTACGGCTTATCACCCTCAGACTGATGGACAGACTGAAAGGACTAATCAAGTTTTGGAAGATATGTTGAGAGCATGTGCCCTTCAGCATGGAGGAAGTTGGGATAAGAGTCTACCTTATGCTGAGTTCTCATATAATAATAGCTATCAGGCCAGTCTGAAGATGTCACCTTTTGAGGCTTTATATGGGAGGAAGTGCAGGACTCCTCTATATTGGGATCAGACTGGAGAGAGACAGTTCTTTGGGCCTGAACTGATTCAAGAAGCAGAAGAACAAGTTCGTATAATTCGAGAGAATTTGAGAGTGGCTCAAACCAGGCAGAAGAGTTATGCTGATAATAGAAGGAGACCACTAGAATTTGAAGAAGGAGATCATGTATATCTCAAGGTGTCACCACTGCGTGGAATGAGGAGATTTAAAGTTAAGGGCAAATTATCCCCTCGCTACATTGGACCATTCCTGATCTTTAGGAGAGTTGGGGAGATGGCATACCAACTCGAGTTACCTGCTAGTCTATCAGATGTGCATAATGTGTTCCATGTATCTCAACTGAAGAAATGTCTCCGTGTCCCTGAGGAACAGTTACCAATGGAAGAGCTCAGTGTTCAAGGTGATTTGACTTACACGGAGTACCCAATCAAGATTTTGGATACATTGACTCGAGTTACAAGAAATAAGGTGATAAAGATGTGTAAAGTGCAATGGAGTCACCACAGTGAAGATGAAGCAACTTGGGAAAGAGAAGAAGAGCTTCGTATAGATTTTCCCCACCTTTTCTCTAGTTCTTCTTAAATCTCGAGGACGAGATTATTTTTAAGGGGGGTAGGATTTGTAACACCCACTTTGTAATTGCTAGGAATAATATCAATAGAGAAACATTTTCTCTTTATGTGAGTTTGATCTTTATTCATCATCATATGAGAACACCATGTCCAAGAACAAATAATGAAAAGATATGCTACTAAATTGTTGCATCATGCTGGATATTTTATTTTTGTGTGCATTTTGTGACAAGAAAAATATTAAATATCCAAATGAGAAATTAAATCCTAAAAGAAATGCTAAAATGGGGAAAGAAAGAAAGAAAAATGCTATGTAATACAAAGAAATAAAACTTATAAATGGATAGATTTGTTCCACAATGCTTTATCCAAATCATATACTTAGAAAAATTTGAGTACAAGTTCATCACAAGTTTGAAATTCAAAACCTAGATTCAAAAGTAAAAGAAAAGAAAACAGAAAATAAAAAGGGAAAAAGAAAAAGCCTTACCTGGGCCGACTTCACCTTTTTCGGCCCACTGGCTGAACCACCCGCGCGACCCACTGACACGCGGGACCCACCGCTCAGCGATACTCTTCGGCGCCGCGCGCTCGCCTCACACCCGCTACCAGCCGGGCCCGCTTGTCGGTCTTCAGCGCGCGCTCGGCTTCCCGCTGACTGGTGGCCCCCACACGTCAGCACCTCCCTCAACGAACCACGCGCCGTGCGCGCACCTTCCCCTTTCCTCGCGCAACGGATGCCGAGCTCTTCGGCATGGATGACCGCGTGACTGGGCTCCTGCGCGCCTATAAGGGTGTCGGGTTCTCGTGGCTCCTTTATTGCGCCGTAGTCGTAGGTCCAAGCCGCCATCGCCGACCCTTTCCGCTGCCGCAAGCTCGGTGCCGCGCCGCCATCGGTGAACTGGGACTTGGTCGGACTATCGGCCACGGCGAGTTGGTCTGCAACTCCCCACGCCCCCGCCACACGTGTAGGAATCATCCGTTGGCAAGGAGCGCCTGCAGCGGGCTGTTAATTCCTCGCCGTCGCCGTGGATTCATCGTGCGCCGTGGGCAGGGCCGGAGACCGTCGGGAACGTGGTATGGATGCGCTCCTCGAGTTCGCCCTTCCCTTAATTTCGTTTTGCACCTGAGATGTGTAGACATTGGGCACCAATTCACGCGCTTGACATCTCGGCCATGGCGCCGCCGCGCGCGGGTGTATTCCGGTGGCCGGAGTTGGGCGGGGTTCGGCCGGGAATCGTGGGCCGTCGATTTCTCGTTGTATGGCTCGGATTAGAAAACGCGTAACGTTTCGGTCGGGTTCGCGATGGCCGTCGATATCCGATCGGACGGATCGGGTAGCCCCGAGTAAAAATTAAATATGCGCCGTTGGATCTAGATCCAACAGCTCTCGGTCCGTAACGATTCGTTAAGATATACATCTAATCACCGCCGTCGGTTCTCGATCGGACGGCCCTGAGATCACGATACCCCTTCGCCGTTTGATTTTGTAAAAGAACCCCTCGGGTTTCACTGAATCAACCCGCCGTCCATATGCACTGTGCGGTGTGTCTCGGGTAATTTGCCCCGAGCCCCCTGCTGTTCTCAGATTTTGTGGCCCAGTCCAGTCAACACGAAAACCAGAGAAAATAAATAGAAAATAGATTTTTAATAGGAAAATAATTGTTAGAACTTCAATAATTCATAGAAAATTCATACTAACTCCAAATTAATCCATTTCAGTTCCTAAAATTTTGTAATTTTATTCTCTAACACTTAGTGTCTCTGTTTTATCATGAAAACAGTAAGGAAATTTATTTATCACTTAATCCTATTTAAAGCACATAATACCTTTGAAAATGCATAACTTAAAATCTATAACTCAGAAAATTATGATTCCAGTTTCTAAGTTTTTATTTTAATATGTAGAATATCTCTGTGTATTTTGTTTACATGCTTGGTGTAATGTTAATTTTCCCTATATCCTGTGCTTGTTTGTATTGTGGCGAGTAGAAGAGCCCGTTGCTGAGGATACTGGTGAACAACAGGTTGAAGTAGCTGAGCAGGAGCTCATTGAAGGCAAGTTGTGCCCTTGACCACTTTTTACCCAACAATGTTCTTTAATATCACTTATCCATGCATAGGTTAATTTTGATGGGACCCAATAGGTCACCCTAGATTTGTTTATCTCATTACCTTGTTTACCCCTGAATCACTTGGGTAGTTTGCTATTGCTTTATATGGTTTTGGGATAATCATTTATTACCTCTATGTTCCAATTCTTGTTGTTATTCTGTTTATGTTCATGTTGTTATCATTAATGTTAATTGGAACATAGAGCTTAACTTGAGAACCACGTGCCACCACAAGGGAGGAATGGGACCCCTTGGCTGACTAATTAGGAAAGCTAGTGGAAGACTACCTTACCCGAAAGGGGCAAGGGCAGTAGGGGAGAGGTCAGTGCGGGGAGGTCCCTAGTTGGTCTTGCTGGGATGGCAGTCAGCCAGGAACCCTTTACTGGATCTTCCCATAAACTGTAGCGGGTTTTCGGAAGCTAGTGGAACTTTGTAAAGGCCTCGTAGTGTTGCCCTGCCGTGCTTCCTAGGTAGAGGTATATGGGATTCATGACCCCTTGGCAGATGGGTAACATGACTTGTGGGTAAAGGGTACAACCTCTGCAGAGTGTAAAACTGGTATACTAGCCGAGCTCGCGGTCATGAGCAGCTCAGGACTCTCTGATGTTTAAATTATGGAACTTAAATTTAATTTTGTCATTTGCATTGCATGGGTTTGTTATTAATTTTGTTCTATTACTTTACTTATGGTTTGGTATTTACTTACATTTAGTAACTGCTAATAAAATTTTGACCAACTACTTAAAAGCAATGCTCAGCTTTAACCCCTATCATTGATTAGCCTTACACATCACATGAGCTCACACCTTTGTGAGTTTATGTCCACTGGTTCCCCACAACTTGTTGAGCTATGATCATGTGTGAGCTCACTCTTGCTGTCTCACACCCCCCCCCACAGGAGATGATCAGGTGGTTCAGGAGGAGCTGCCTAACACTGAGGAGTTCGATCTGATCTAGGTGGCGTTTCCCAGTCGACATTGGCGCCGACGATCCTTAGTTCATTTTATCTTTATCATTTCATTTTGTAATAAGTCTTCCGCTATGTAATAAATACTCTGATGTTAATGACATTTATCTCTATACACTCTGTTATTATATATGTTGTCTTCTTGGCGCATGTATGAGATGCACCCGGCTTTGTTCCTTAAAACCGGGTGTTACATTTTGGCGCCATTTTCAAAGTGAACATGGCTGGTCTTTGAATTAGGGCTAAAATGTGACTTAGAGGGAAATAGAGAGCTCTAGCTCTCTTTCCACTTGGAGATTTGAATTGGGGTTTCTCCAGGGGCCTTTTTGCAATATTTCCCTCTCCTAATTGATGGTTAAGAAATTGCTTAGGGTTTTGCTAAGGATCACTTGTGTTTTGCACATTGTTCACATACTCTCCCCCTTCTTAACCAAGATTTAGAAGATAGGGTTTAGGAGGGCCTAGGGTTCTTTTTCCCTTCTATCCAAGCAAATAGTGTGCAAGGGTTTGATTAATACTTCTTAGGCCATTTATAACTAGATTAACTCAATAACTCCAAGGTTCTTATATGTTCCCTTAAGTCTCTACTACTTGTGATTACAGCCTTTTTAGTGCCAAGGTGGGCTTTAGCCAAGGTAACACCTGGGGTGTTACAGTTGGGCTACTGTTCCCTGGTGCACCGGACAATCCGACAGTGTGGCACTAAACAGTTCGGTGTTCCACCGGACAGTCCGGTGCTCTCAGCCGAACGGTCCGCCTGTGGCAACACTTTATTCTTGTCTTGGACTTTGCTTGATATTTATTGATCTTCACTTATGCTCCTCTTAATGTCTTCTTTTGAGGTGTTGCTTTCTCAATGCCTTAGTCCAAGTCACTTTAGCATCCTGTGAACTACAAACACAAACACTAGCAAATATATTAGCCCATGGGCTATGTTGATCAGCAAACACCAAAATCATTTAGACAAATGGGCCGGGATCCATTTTCCTTATAGTGCCAAACCTCATTCCTTGTGAAGTTGTTGAGCTCCTCTTATATTGCCACCACCTAGTCTGGATCTCTATGTGCGTCTTCAATCCTGTAATGGAAGACACAAAAGAGTAATGTTCACAGAAATGAGCAATAAGAGAGCGAGTGGTTACCACCTTTTGAATATCACTAAGGATGGAGTCGATGGGGTGGTCTGTAAACCCTTAAAATAAGATTTAAAGTATTAGCTAGATCTTGGAGGAAAAAATAGAATTTATCTTAAGTCTATATTTTATTTGTGAAGCTTGTTCCCTATTACATAAATATGATATAAAGTTCTTCGAGAGATTAATATTGAATATATCTCTTAAACATGGATTCCTCACCTTTAAAGATATTGATGGATTTTGAATTAAAAATTTCAATTTTATCCCACATTCAAAATACCATTTTCCTACAAGGACTAACATAAAATTCATACTTGAAACATTTGCTTAACAAATTAATAAAAATGTAATAAATATGTTCAAAGTATTTGCATCTATGCTGGTACTTTTGTTTGAGCATTTGAGTTGAAATTTGAATATCAAAACAGATTTTGAACTAGTAGTTTGAATTGAAAAGAAATCAGGAAAATAATAGTAATGGAAAGAAGAACACACATGCTGTCTGGGTCGGAATACATACCCGCCGGGCCAGTACCTTACTCATCCCGCGGCCACCTCTCTTTCCCCCCACTCCAATCGTGCCTCAACCCAGCCAGCTCGGCCGCATGGGCCTCTTCTTGGCCCATTCACACGAGCCAACGTGCCCCGCCATATCAATGACAAAGCGGGCCTGATTTTTAGTATACCAACCAACGAACTGGATATCTCCTTCAAGCACTGACACGTGGGACCGCCCTTGTCAGCACCCGTCTCCAAGCTTCGTAACAGCCCACGGCTGTTGCAACAACCATGCGGGAGGTTCGGGCTCGTCTGGCCGTACACCACCGTCGGGTCTCTACCCTTGCCACTATAAATCTATGCCCGCCCGTGGCCAACTCCATCACGCTCCAACACCAGAAAGCGCCGCCGGACCGAGAGAAGCGGAGGAGACCCGCCGCCGCCAAAACCTGTCCACGTTGTCGATCTACATCTAAGGAGTTGCCGTGGGAGTTCGCCAAGCCTTGTGGACTTGGTTGGTGAGGCTCCGGGACTGTTACAGCCCGTGGCCGCCGACGCGATCGCCGGGACGTGAGCAGAGTATTCACCGTCGCCAGGAGAGACAACGAGAGAATATTTGGTAGGTGTTTCTATTCAGATTTTTCGTAACCTCCTCTGTTCTGTTACAACATATTTATTCCCACATGGGGACGGCCCACAAACAGCCCACACACCTCAATACCCACAACGGAATACACCCAACGCACATGGCCCATCTTCAGCCTTCAGTCCCAGCTCCATCAGCGGTAGGTGCTCCACCTCCTTGGTCATCAGGCATGACAGTTGCCCCTTCCCGAGAAGTTGCTTGTCCCCAAGCAACAGCTTGAGGAAAACGAGCCTTCACCACATGTAAGTCCTCCCAAGTTGTGGAATCGTGAGGCAGATGACTCCAGCGAATGAGCACTTGAGGAATGGCATGATTTCCTTTCTTCACCAATCTGCGATCCAAGATTTCTAGTGGAACCACACTGCGATAAGACAAATCATCATAGTGGGGAAGAGAGGAGAACACTGGTGAATAATTAGGGGTGAAAGGCTTCAATTGAGAGACGTGGAACACTGGGTGTATCTGGGCATCAGCAGGTAACTCCAGACGATATGCGACCTCGCCCACCTTCTCCAAAACCTTGTAAGGCCCAAAAAATTTGAAGGCTAACTTGGGGCACGGTCGATTCACAACCGAAGACTGGACATACGGTTGAAGTCTGAGCAAAACCATCTCCCCCACTTGGAATTTTCTTTTAGTGCGTGCACGATCAGCTTTCATTTTCATCCTGTTTCTGCCAGCAGCCAAGTGCTCTTGTAGCATACTAGAAAAGGCACTCCTGTCAGCAAGCAACTGAGCCACATCCTGGTTTGTATCCGCAGAGAGCACTGGTGCTGCAGCAAAAGGAGGTTCATATCCATATAAAGCTTTGAAAGGAGAACACCCCAACGCAGTGTGAAAGGATGTGTTGTACCAGAACTCTGCCAACAGAAGCCAAGCTTTCCATTTTTTGGTTGAGCATGTACTGCACAGCGTAGATACATTTCGACACACTGGTTTACTCTTTCACTCTGGCCATCCGTTTGTGGGTGATAGGCCGTACTCAGATTCAACTTGGTGCCCAAAAGCTTGAACAGATGAGTCCAAAAGGTACTAGTAAAAATCTTATCACGATCACTGACCATGGACTGGGGCAACCCATGAAGCTTAATCACATGATCTAACAGGAGCTGAGCTACTTGAGCAGCTGTGAATGGGTGTTTCAAAGCCAGGAAGTGAGCATATTTTGTGAAACGATCAACAACCACCAAAATTGTATCATAACTGTCAGATTTGGGCAACTTCTCAATAAAGTCCAGTGTGATATCCTGCCAGGCACCTGCAGGAACAGGTAAAGGTTGAAGCAGCCCTGCAGGGTGGATTCTTTCACTTTTGGCCTGCTGACACACCTGGCATTGCTTGACAAAGTTCTCCACATCTCCTTTTAATCCCTTCCAATAGAACAACTTTTTATGCGTTGATATATCGCCTGAACGCCAGAATGACCACCAAGGGCACTGTCATGCATAGCTGATACGAGCTTGGTCCGTAAAGCTGAGTTGTTACCGATCCATATCAATTCTCCTTTCTTAATCACCCCTTTACTGAGCTGAAAGCCGTGCTCATCTGGACTATGTAAACTGAGTTTGGCGAGCAACTGTTGCGCTTCCAGATCAGTGAAATAAGAATTGAGCACTTCCTGCATCCATAGAGGCTGCACCTCACTAATTAAAGTCATGACCAGCAAGGGTCCCACTCTGGAAAGTGCATCAGCCACAATATTTTCTTTGCCTTGCTTATAAACTACCTTGAATTGCATGCCCATCATCTTAGCCATTGCCTTCCTTTGAAGTTCAAAATGTAACTCCTGCTGACCCAAGAAACTCAAGGCTCTGTGGTCTGTGTGAATCTCAAACTCACTTCTCTGAAGGTAATGGCGCCACTTATCCACAGCCATAATAAGAGCTAGAAACTCCTTTTCATAAATGAACAACTGCTTGTTTTTTACTCCTAGTGCCTTGCTCAAATACGCCAAGGGTCGTCCTTGCTGTAGCAGCACTGCTCCCAGACCGTGCTCACTAGCATCTGTCTCAACTACAAAAGTCTTCTGAAAATCAGGTAGTGCCAGCACAGGTGTAGTGCACATTGCTTGTTTCAGAGCTTGGAATGCCCTAGTTGCCAGTTCAGTCCACACAAATCGTCCCTTCTGTAACAGCTGAGTAAGAGGCTTAGCAATAGTGCCATAATTCTTGACAAAGCGTCTGTAATAACCAGTTAAACCGAGAAAACCCGTGAGCTCAGTAGCATTGCTAGGTTGTGGCCATTGCAGCATTGCAGTAGTCTTGGCTGGGTCTGTTGCCACCCCTTTAGCAGATATGACATGGCCCAAATAGATCAGTTCCTGTCGGCCAAAAACACATTTCTTTTGTTTTAAATAGAACTGATGCGATTTAATTGCTTCAAACACCAACCTGAGATGTTCTAAGTGGGACTGCCAGGAAGGACTGTACACAAGGATATCATCTATGAATACCATCACAAAGTGTCTGAGATATGGAGCTAATACCATGTTCATGACACATTGAAAGGTGGCAGGTGCATTGGTTAAGCCAAAGGGCATAACCTTAAACTGGTAATGACCATGATGCGTTTTAAAGGCAGTTTTATACTCCTCTCCTTCTCCCATTCTTACTTAGTGGTATCCCGAAGTCATGTCCAAGCTAGAAAAAAATTTGGTGCCTGCCAGTTCATCCAAGATTTCTTCCACAACCGGCATAGGAAACCTATTCTTGATGGTCATGTCATTAAGTTTGCGGTAGTCCACACAAAAACGCCACGTACCATCCTTATTTTGAACCAACAAAACTGGAGAGGCAAAAGGACTAACACTATGTTCTATGAGGCCTGCCTTTAGTAATTCAGAAATTTGCCTTTCTATCTCGGTTTTGTGGGTTGGTGAATATTTATAGGGCCTGGCATTCACAGGGACTGACCCTGGAATCAGAGGAATGTGGTGATCAAATGGCCGAGCAGGGGGTAAAGTTGCGGGAATACCAAACATCTCTTTAAATTCATCCAACAGATTCTGCAACTCCACACCAACAGTTGGTTCCTCAGACTTGGGGGTTACTTCCAGCAAGGCCAAAGCCCAGACATCATTTCCTTTTAACCATTTGTCCACCTGCATAGTAGACACCTCCACCACTCTTCCACACTGTCCCCCAGTCCCCTTCAATTTGACCTCTTCTCCATCAACTGAAAAACTGATCACCTTCTCCTCCCAATCACAGTGCATTGGACTGTGTTGCTTCAACCAGTCATAACCTAAAATAGCATCATACGCCCCTAACTCCAAGACTCTCATGTTAGTCCTGAAAGTGTGTCCATCTGCCCAGCATTCTAGTGAATGCACCATTTGGTCACTTCTGAGAGTTTCACCATTAGCTACCTTCATAATAGCCGGAGAACACTTGGATGTAACGAGACCAAGTCTGTCCACCATTAGCCTATTAATGAAATTGGCTGAGCTTCCTGAATCCACCAATACCAACATCACCTGATTGTGGACAAGGGCCCTGACTCCCATACAATCGTCAGACACAGCCCCACTGATAGCATGTAAAGAGAGCCGAAATTCCTCCTCCTCCACTTGCTCCTCTTTCTCAATATGGCTCAGTGTTTCATCAGACAGCATCATTCCCAGCTCCTCAGTAGTCAGAGCATTTAGTTGCATCTGAATTTTTTTGGGCATCTAGACTGGTGGCCTGGTTCATACTTCTCCCCACACGAGAAACACAAACCATTTTGCCGTCTATATTCCTTGACCAACCTCTCCTTGGATAACTCTATTGCTGGGGCTTGTGGTCTGCCTTCTGTCCTTCCAACTGGACCATTGAATTTTGGTTGAGATACTATCTTTAGAGATTTTTGTCGCTGCTTTTCTAAAATCTTCTGTTGTATCTGTGCCAACCTAGCAGCTCGATCCACGGTCGTGGGCATATGCGACTGAACTGAACCCTGCAGTTCTTGTTTCAACCCCTTAATAAAATGCGCCACAAACAATGTTTCATCCAAGCCTTGGTTATGCACCGCAGTTGCATACCTCACCTCATAGAACTCCTTCAGATATTCCTCCACCGACCCCTTCTGGTAAACCGTCATCAGGTTGTTCATCGCCTGCGAATATTCATCCGCCCCAAACTTCTTCATCACAGCATCCACAAACTCCTCCCACGTTACTAATCCATACTGCAACTTAAAAATCTAAAACCATCGTGAAGCATTCTCCTCCATATGCAGTGAGGCTGATGTTACCCAGACAGCTTCAGGGACTCGATACATCGCGAAATAATCAGCACACTTCCTCAACCAAATCTTCGGCTCCAATCCATCAAACCTAGGGAAGGTCCACTTCGGTATAGGTACAGGTAGATACTCCCCCGCATCTCCACCACAATTCCCACCTCCCCGATCGCGAACAGGAGAATAACCGCGATACCTTCGATTGGCGTTCGGCTCGTGATGTCGAGGTTCCCCGCGAGCTCGCTCCTCCATCACCGATTCTGAACCTTCCATGTTCCGCGCCATCCACTCGAGTCGGATCTCGGCCACCTCTCGTCCTGTCTTCTCCAATTGCTGTGCCAAATGGACCCGCTCTTCCGCCGCCTTCTGAGCCACAGCCGCCGCCAATTCCGACTGCATCATCAGCTGCTGTTGTACCTCTTCCACTCCAACGACCTTCTCCGTCAGCCGATCGATCTTCGCCATCATCCGATCCCACCGATCCCCGTCTTCCTTCTCCTTGTTCGCCATGGCCTCAAGTACAAACCGAGTCTGCACCGAGGGTTTTGGAACGGGCGCCGTCGCAACTGACCCACTCCGAGGAGCGCGAGCTTTGATACCAGGTTGTTACAGCCCGTGGCCGCCGACGCGATCGCCGGGACGTGAGCAGAGTATTCACCGTCGCCAGGAGAGACAACGAGAGAATATTTGGTAGGTGTTTCTATTCAGATTTTTCATAACCTCCTCTGTTCTGTTACAACATATTTATTCCCACATAGGGACGGCCCACAAACAGCCCACACACCTCAATACCCACAACGGAATACACCCAACGCACACGGCCCATCTTCAGCCTTCAGTCCCAGCTCCATCAGCGGTAGGTGCTCCACCTCCTTGGTCGTCAGGCATGACAGGGACTTGGGTATCGGGCGGGGACCGTCGAATTGCTCGTCGGAGCCCTGCGTCCGGCGCTCGCAGTGGATAGTTCTCTGCTCGCCATAATACATGGTAAGAAGGTCTCCTTTGAAATCCCCTTGCTTTCCGCTACGTGTAGAGTCTTTCGGGGTGAAAACCGAGCCCCGAGCTTCGGTTTGGCGCCACGCCGGCGAGCCTCCGTCACGTTTTGGGCCAGCGCTACAATGGACAGCAGGGTAGGGGTAGCAAGAAGCACGGGTATCATCAATCCTATGGTGGATGGCTGGGATTAGTCAGAAGATACCGTTTCAGCCAATGAGACCGTGAAGCATTGGATCCTTATCGAACAGAATCGGGAGATCTCGGGTATTTAAAATCCAAGTTGTTGATTTATTATCCAACATGCATCAACGCATACCGGTTGGATTTTATATCTGGGACGTCGGATGATGATCTGATGGCTCAGGTTCCATCCACTCCCTCGCCCAAGACAATTTTACTAGAGACCCCGTGTAACTTAGTAATTAACCCACCGTCCACTCTAGTTTAGTTTATATTGCAGATTGGTCCTTTTTTCTGTTAGGCCCCTAAGCTCCTATTAAATTGTATCCACAGTCCATTACTTACTGGAATTATCAATATAAATATAGAAAAATAAATTTTTATAAACCTAAAAGGTTAGAAAATCCACAAGTTTCCCATTTTAACTCTGATTTTGTCTGTTCCAGTTGTGTTAGTTTCATAAAAATATTTCCTACGCAGTAATAACATTTTTTATGTCATATCATAGACTTTTATAATTTGATATTTGTTTAATCTAAGCTCTAACCTCTCTAATCAAAGTTAATCAGTCCCTAGTTATAATTTGATTAAAATATGATTTATAATAAAGTTATAATTTAGATTAAAATTGAACCAATTATTTCTTTAGAATATCTTTCTCATATGATTTATATTAATACACTTAGAAAATAGTTTTCATAATTAAGCACGTGGATCTTCCGAAAACTACATCTTTTAGCCATAATTCAGAATTTAGTAATTCTCGAACCTACGATCTCGTAGCGATGCGTAGAATATTGTTACACAATTGTTTTCTATGTGTGGTGTAATGTTAATTTTACCTATTCCTTGGCCTATCTATATGTATTGCTACGATAGAAGTGAGGTTGCAAGGCACCTACATTCTACAATGGAGTAGTACCTGGAGTTGCACCAAAAAGGCAAATTGTGCCCTTGATCACTCTTCTTTACCTAATAATGTTCCTGTTTATTACTGTGACATGCTTAGGTTAATTTAATGGGCTTAATAGGTTACCCTAGTTTTGTTTACCCCACACCTTCCAAACAAATGAACTGTTGAGTAGACTTGCTATTGCTCTACTTGGTTTTTGGATTAATATTATACTAAATTATGATCATGCTTCATTATTATTGTTGGTTTTATTATTGTTCATGATAAGATTATTGTGTTACTTGGAACATGGAGAACCACCTGGGAAAATAGTGCTAACACAAGGGTGGTATGGGATGCCCTTGGTTGTCTAATTAGGAAAGCTAGTGAAGTACTACCTTACTCAAAGGGGCAAGGGCGATAGAGGAGTTGTCGGTGTAGGGAGGTTCCTGGGTAGATCATGCCGCGGGCTTTTCGGATGATGGATTCCTATATTTCTCTTCTCACGAAATGATAGCGGGTTTTCTGATGCTAGTGGAACTTCGTAAAGTCCTCGTAGTGGATCCCTAGCCATTCACCTCGGCAGTGTCCAAGGGCCTTGCAATCCCTGGCTAGACGAGATACATGACTTGTGGGTAAAGGGCACAACCTCTGTAGAGTGTAAAACTGGTATATCAGCCGTGCTCACGGTCATGAGTGGTTCGGACACTCACATGATTAACTTATGGAATTAAACTTAATCTGTCATATGCATTGTATTGTGTGATTTATTATAATTGTGATCTCTTATTTTATTGGGCTGGTATACACTTATACTTAATATCTGCTAATAAAATTTGACCTACTTATTAAAAGCAATGCTCAGCCTTAACCATTATTTCCTGATCAGCTTTACACTATACATGAGCCCCCACCATAAGTAAGCTCATGCACATTATTCCCCACACTTGTTGAGTGATGAACTTTTGAGAGCTCAACCTTGCGATAAACCCCCGCCATAAGTGAACAGCAGGTGCCCCCAGAGGAGGACTACTATGGTGAGTTCGACGAGGTCTAGGTGTCATTTCCCTATCAGTTTGATGGCATCAAGGGATAATAATATTAGTTCATATTATTTTTATCAGTTATTTTGTAAGACATTTTAATTATGTAATAAAGTCCGTGACATTTGTCTCTATACACTAAGTCATTATATGTGTTGATCTTCTTTGGCTCACATATGAGACGCACCCTGGTTTGCCCCTTAAATCTGGGTGTGACAGAAGTGGTATAAGAGGAATGTTGACTGTAGGACGTAACCTAGATAGAATTGGACAAACCCTTACCTACTTTCCTTTACTATTCTAACTCTTTCTAAACTTTCCTTAATCTTTTATCATCTATTGCTACTTTACTCTACTTAATCTCACCTTTTCTATTCTAAAGACCAAAGAGGCTTTCACACCTTGGAATCCTGTAACTAAAGTTTTCCTTAGGAATAGGACACCTAATACTAGGGGAATTTTTTTGTAGGTATCTATACACTTGAATGTTTGTTCTTATGGTACATGTTTGATTTGGTTCTTTGATTGAGTGTGATGAGTTGTGGAGTAATACCCACAATTGCATCTGTATATACATATAAGGCATAAAAAATATGTTTATAGGATAACTAGACAACTTAGATTATTCCTCATTAATATATATATATAGCTTAATAGATCCATCTCATCTTGAAAGATTCTATCTTATCCCTATAGATCCATCTTATCCTAATAAGCATACTTATCCCAATCTAGACATAAAACAACAAACCAAAATTCTGCCTAAACTCCTTCAGCTTGTAACCAACTACTAGGCTATCTGTTCCACCTACTAAGTTATTTCTCCTGCAAATCTATCTTTTCCTATGTCCCTAACCCAGATGGTCAATACCAGGAAGGGAAGCGGTGTTGATCTACCTGCACGCGTTCGCCGAAGGAGGACAGTAGCTGATTTAGAACCAGAGATGAATCCTCTGAATCCTCCATCTGCTGGATCTGATGTTGTTGTCACTGCCCAAATGCAACTGTTGCAACAGATGTCCAACACCATGGAAGAGATACAAGCTCAGCTCCGACGAAGCCAGCAACATCCACCACCACCACCACCACCACCTAGGGATAAGCATCGCGAGTTCATGAGCCACAAGCCACCCACTTTTTCCAGCTCCCCAGATCCACTACAAGCTGATGACTGGCTGAAGTCCATAGAAAAGATGCTCAACATTGCCCAATGCACCGATATGGAGAAAGTACTATATGCATCGGGTCGCCTCACTGGCCCTGCTGCGGATTGGTGTGATGCATATTGTGCAGCCCATGCGGCTGCCGACACCATTTCTTGGGCAGAATTCTCCGCCATATTAATGAACTACCACATTAATAAAAATGAGTTCATATCCCTCAAGTTGGGAGGCATGTCAGTAAGCGAATACAAAGACAAATTCATCCAGCTATCCCGGTATGCTCCTGGGGAAGTTGTAGATGACGAAAAAAGCAGGAACTATTTCTAGAGGGATTAATTGGGCCACTCCAAAACCAATTGATGTCTCACTCATTTCTGTCCTTCTAGAAACTCCTGGACAAGGCCATATGTCACACCCAGTTTTAGAAGGCAAACCGAATGCGAACCATGTACGTGCCAGGATCAGCAATTCACGTACACATCAGTTATATAACTAGACATCACCACACAGTGCTCAAATAATAACATAAAAGATAGTAATAGTCAGTTACATCATGATGTCCGAGACATCCACATAGTCATTAATAGTTATGAAAGTGCGGAAAAGAAACGTAGATACACATGACCTTCACAGGCAGCCGATTGGGGGTTTGCACTAACCCACACCTAGAACTCATCGTACTCTTGGAACTCCGGGAAGTCTTCCTCCACGACTTCATCTTCTCCTGAGCAGTGGTTGCAACGTGGACAACCTAGGGGGGTTTGGTATGTAAAGCAAGGGTGAGTACACATAACATACTCAGCAATTGTCCCATTTGGTTGTAGTGGACTAGCTTTATGTGGGGTTAAAGTCCAGCGGTTACTTTTAGTTGGTCAGGTTATTATTACTAGTAGAGAGCCAGGTTTTAGTATTAACCCAAGTTGGTAACCCAAAAGTACCCTTTCCAAATAGAAAGAATACCAGAAACATTACCATAAGCATAATCAAACCATCATCCTCGTCACCACCTGTACACCAAACATCTTTGATCAAAGTATCTCTAATCAAAGTATCTCTAATCAGTGTATCTATGATCAGTGTATCTCTAATCAGTGGAGCTCCCTTGGCCACTCATAACCGCGAGCACGGCTAATATATCAGTTTCATAACACTCTGCAGAGGTTGCGCACTTTACCCACAAGTCATGATTCCCTCTTGCCTCGGGCCGATCAAACCCTTAAACACTACCAAGGTGAACAGGCAGGGTTTCACTACGTTAGGTTTCCCTGAGGCTGTACTCGCCTGTTAGGTTTCCTAAATGTTCCACACTCCTCCCCAAGGGGCAATTCACCCTCGGCAGAGCGAGCCGCATACACCGAGCCCCATTGATGGCACGACGGCGAAGCGAAGTACACCTCAGTTCCTCTAATTATTCAGCTAAGGGCGTCCCATTCCACCCTCATGGTTGCACTATTTTTCCTGGGCGGTCATCCAACGAACCAGTCCTTACGGAGAGACACTCAAGAAACCGCTCGAGTCCCCTTAAATGTCACAATATCATCATCATAATCAAAAGGGAAAACAATGTATCATAAATAACCTCATCATGTTCATTGATTAATATGAAGCACTAGCATAAAGCTAAACCATAATAACCCAACCCAAATAGGTAAACAAGGACAAGATAAACAAAAGCTAGTCAATCCTTAGGTATAAATTGTGTAAATGCGGGGAGTGAATTATAAAATGTATAGGACATAGATGGGTCAAGGGACACTTGCCTTCACCAACCAGCTGCTGCTCAGGGTCTTCACCTGCAACTCCTTCGGACTCCGCCAACTGACCGTTATCTATACGAGTTCAAACATACATTCCACGAATTTAATATAAAAGAACAGTACACCATGCAGTAAAATATAATAAATAAGCAGACGCTCGGCGCAGGGCTCGCACCTACGACTAAGCGAGAAAGAGAAAGTAACAGTCGAGACTACGGTCGAAAGACAATTACGTTAAGCAGTTATGGATTATAGTATTTTTCCTAAACATAACCATATTAATCTGACAATCACACTATGCATAAAATAAAGTTACACTACGTGTTTAATCATTACGAACAGTTCATGGTAAGTTCAAAAGAATTTTCGTGCGGTGAAGCGCACGACGGCACACGCGATTAAACCGAAAATAAAATGAATCGTCACGCCGCGAAGTGTGCGACACAACACTTAGACTAAACTTGAAATTGAACAGACCGCTGCGCGACGAAGCGCACAACAAAACACTTGAATTAATTATGAAAATAACGTCAAACGTCATGCGGCGAAGCGCACGACAGCATACGTCACTTAAGCTGAATTTAAAACGAAACGTCGTGCGACGAAGCGCGCGACGCAACCTATTAGATAAACTGGAAAAATAGATTGAATCGTCGCGCGATGAAGCGCGCGACGTAGCTCACTAAATAATCTAAAATTGAACTGGGTCGTCGCGTGACGCAACATGCTAAATTATCCAAAATTAAACCGGATTGTCGCGTGATGGAGCGCGCAACGCAGCACACTAATAAATATGAATTAAACTAATTCGACGAGCGACGAAGCGCACGACGTAGCACGCTAACTAAGCTAAGTTTAAAATTAATTAAACCAGGATTTAGACGTTGCGCATGCTAGGGTTGCACGCGGGAACGCGCTGCGCGCGCCGAGGGCCACGTAGGTCGCGCCGGGGGCCACGGGCAGGGGCTATCGCCGGGGCGCGCGAAGGCCACGCAGCAGGGCTGGTGCGCAGCCGCGCCGGGGCAGGGCGGGCACGCAACCGCGCTGGGGCAGCGTGGGCACGGCCGCGCCGGGGCGCGCGAGGGCCACCGTCAGGTTGGCCGCGGCGAGGGGCCACCGTGGGGCCGCGCCCGAGGGGCCAGGATGCGCGTGCGCGGGGTAGAAAGGACACCCGCGCGCGGGGTGAAGAGAAAGGGAAGGGAGAGAGAAAGAGAGGGAGGGAGAGCTCACCATGGGGATCCAAAAATCCGGCGATAACCGTCACTGGATCACACCTAGGGCACGAGGTGGGAGAGAGAGGTGGAAGAGAGGGAGAGGGAGTTGTTGCGTGGGAAAAACAAATGAGGGAAAGGGAGAGGGGGGGGCGCATGGGGGGGGGGGATGGGCGCCAGGGGCGTGCGGGGCACGCCGGGCCGAGCTGGGCTGGGCTAGGCTAGGTCGGGTCGGGTCGATGGTCGAAATCCCGCAGCGCACACGACCACTGATTGGAAACCAATCGCGAATCGAAATCCGAAACAAGGCGAGACGAACGCGCGATTAAACACGATTAAACACGACATCAGACAAAAGAAATATGTTTCGGCATGATGCAACACTCATGTCAACTTAGGTTTTTGTTCACACGCAATACAGACAGCAGTCGTTATATTGCTTTGAAAATGGGAGGAAGGAGCGAAACGGGAAGAGAAAAGAGGGTAACGCCTGAATTTGGTGAGTATTAATGAAGAAGAAATTCTACCCCCAAATTCAGGGCGTTACAAACCTATCCCCCTTAATAGAATCTCGCCCTCGAGATTCAAGGTTGGCCAGCAAAGGGTTCAGGATACTTGGCCATCATGTCATCTTCATGCTCCCAGGTTGCTTCTTCCTCAAAGTGATGACCCCATCTGACTTTGCACATTCTGATAGTTTTCCTTCGGGTGACCCTGTCCACAGTCTCGAGAATCCGTGCTAGCCTTTCTATGTAGGTCAAGTCTTCTTGGACTTCCAGACCTTCCACTGGCAACTGCTCTTCTGGCACACGCAGACACTTCTTCAACTGAGACACATGAAAGACATCATGCACCGCTAACAAACATTCTGGCAGATTGAGCTGATAGGCCACTTCTCCACGCTTTGCGAGAATCTGATACAGACCAACATATCGTGGCGCTAGCTTTCCCTTGACTCCGAATCTTCTGATTCCTCTGATAGGCGATACTTTCAAGTAGACAAAATCTCCGACTTCAAAACTCAGCTCTCTCCTTCTTGTGTCTGCATAACTTCGCTGCCTTGATTGTGCTATCTTCAGGTTCTCCCGAACCATCTTGGTGTTCTCTTCAGCTTCGAGCAAAATATCTGGCCCAAACACTTGCTTTTCTCTAGACTGATCGCATTGCAACGGAGTTCTACAACTCCTTCCATAAAGTGCCTGAAATGGTGACATCTTTAAGCTGGTCTGGTAACTGTTGTTATAAGAGAATTCTGCATAAGGTAATCTCTTGTCCCATTCGGACTGATACTACAGCGCACATGCTCTCAACATATCTTCGATGATTTGATTAGTTCTTTCAGTTTGATCGTCTGTCTGCGGATGATATGCTGAACTGAAATTCATATGTGTACCCAAGGCTTCATGCAACTGCTGCTAGAAATGAGAGGTGAACTGCGTTCCTCTGTCTGACACTATCTTCTTTGGCACACCATGAAGACAAACGATCCGGGACATGTACAGCTCCGCCAATACTGCACTGTTGTAGCTAGTCTTGACAGGTATGAAGTGGGCTGACTTGGTTAAGAGGTCCACCACTACCCAAATGGAATCGTAGCCGGCTCGAGTGCGAGGCAATCCGACTATGAAGTCCATCCCGATTTCATCCCATTTTCACTGAGGAATTCGCAATGGCTGCAACAATCCAGCTGGCGTCTGATGCTCTGCCTTGATCCTCTGACAACTATCACATACGGCCACATGCTCTGCGATCTCCCTTTTCATTCCGTACCACCAGAACTTCTTCTTCAGATCCTGATACATCTTCTCACTTCTAGGTTGTATGGAATAAGCTGTCTCATGAGCTTCCTTAAGGATCAACTCCTGAATAGACTGGACATTGGGAACACACAAACGATCCTTGAACCATACCACACCTTCTGCATCCTCTCGAAAGTCTTTGCCTCTTCCTTCTAGAATCAGTTGTCGGATTTCATTGATCTTCTCATCATTCTTCTGTGCTTGGCTTGGCTATATCCTCTTCTTTACCGCGTGCAAGCCTTGACGTAACTCCATTCTTTGTTGTACTTGTACCACTGGCTTTTCTATGCCTTCATTTTTTTCTCTTATACCCTTGTCCGTTATTGCCTTTGACCCTTGCGATATTTATGTCTTTACCTAAATGCTTACTTTGAACTTATCCTTTAAAAGCCTCCCTTTTTCCAACGTAGTTTAAGAGCGGTGAGTTACCTATCTCTCCCTTGATTTCTTTCCCTTTTTTCGCCTTACAAGTTTTGTCTTAATTCAACCCTTTGATGTGTTTTTATTTTGCTACCACCATTACCTCGTCGTCCATCGATCTTACCTTGATACTATCTTTATGCCTGCTCTTTAAAAATCTCCTCTCTTCCACCTCAATTTGAGAGTGGCAATTTACCTATCTGGCTCTTAGATGTATCCTCTTCTTTTCCACTTGTAGGTCTTGTCTTAACTCCGTTCTTTGTGGTACTTATATCCTTGGTTCTTATGCACATTTACCTCCTCTCTTACATTCTGGTCTGGTATCACCTTTAACCCTTGTAATATCTATACCCTTACCTTCATGCTTACTTTGAACCTACCCTTTAAAGCCTCCTCTTTTCCATCCCTGTTCGAGGATAATGCCTCACCTAATTAACCATTTATTGCTCCCCCTTGTTTGACACCTTGCAAGTTTTGTCTAAAATACATCCTTTGTTGTGTGTTTGTCCATTATCACCTTAACCCATGTCATCCCTCAATCTTTACCTTAACGCTTATCATGTACCTGCATTTTAAAGCCTCCTCTCCCATTTCAGTTCTCTTACCCATCTTGCTCTTGATCGTTACCTTTTCCTCTGTCGCGTTGCAAGTCTTAGCTTTTGTTTGATATCACCCTTACCTTTGTAATCATTAGATATTGCCTTGATGCTTATCTTAGGTCTGTTTTTTGAAATCTCCTCTTTTCTATCTCAACTTGAGAGTGGTGTTCTACCCATTATGCCCTTGGCCGTATCATTTTCCTAGTCGCTTACAATGCTTGCTTTAACTCCATCCTTTAATGTGCTCATGCCCCTATCCTGCACGTATTGTTCTTCTAGGGTTTGGATGCCACTTAAGTTCATCAATGGTGACATTTTATGATCATTACTAATAAGTTTTGAAGTTTTCTCTTATTTAGACTTTGTTTACTCTTTTAAGCCCAGTTTAGGGTTAAGTACCCTACTCTAGGGTTTTACCCATGACCAGTCACATCAACACAACTTGTTTGAAATTTTTGCCTAGTGAATGCATTCTAAGTGTAACAATCACATGATATGCTGATGCTTATGATGTTATGTTCAAGTTTTAGTGACAGTAACACCAGGGGTGTTACAGTAGGTCCTGGCCGAAGACCCTTGATCATGGCCTCAATGACGATTTCATTAGGCAGTGTGGGCGCTTGTGCTCTCAAACGCAAGAACCTTCGGACATACGCTTGAAGGTATTCTTCATGGTCTTGCGTGCACTAGAAGAAAGCTTGAGCAGTAACCGACTTCGTCTAAAACCCTTGGAAACTGGTGATCAGCATGTCCTTCAGCTTCTGTCATGATGTGATTGTTCCTGGCCGAAGAGAGGAGTACCAGGTTTGCGCAACATTTTTGACTGCCATGACGAAGGATTTCGCCATGACTGCTGTATTACCCCCATAGGAAGATATGGTTTCTTTGTAGCTCATCAGAAACTGCTTCGGATCTGAGTGCCCATCATACATGGGGAGCTGGGGTGGCTTGTATGATGGGGCCATGGGGTAGCCTGCAGTTCTGCTGATAGAGGAGAAGCATCATCAAAAGCAAAATTCCCATGATGAAAATCATCATACCATTCATCATCTTCATAGGAATTGTCCTAACAAAGCTCTTTGCGTTGAGGTCTTCGGTCCTGGTCATCTTGAGCGAGATGACGCATTTCCTCACCAGCCTCATCGATCTTTTTCTGTAATTCGGAGAGACGAAGCATCTTCTCCTTCTTCCTCTGCACCTGCTGATGGATGGCTTCGAGGTCCCTTATTTCTTGGTCCAACTCCTCCTCCTGAGGCGTTGGACTTGTAGCCTTCCTTTTTTGAGTTCGAGCTTCACGCAGTGTTTCCTGGTTGACATCCAATGGCTGCAGTGCAGCCCCTTGCCCTGAAGCTTTCTTCGGCGGCATGACGAAGGTCACGGCTTGCCGAAGGTGGTCGAATGGGTTCACCGAAGGTGGGCGCCAATGTTGGGGACTTGTTCTCAAATGCTATGAGTTAAGAACAAGGCAACACAAAATGTTAGTGGTTAAAGACCTTCGTCCTTCGAAGCATTATCTCCCTTAGGATATAATGGTCCTTAGACGAAGGTTATGAAGGACATACTTTCATCATCTCAGTATATCATAATGAAAGTAGAAACATATGAAACATGGAAAATAACATGAATAATCATATGACATCCTCATAATATTTTTATTATATTATCATGAATGAACATGCACAATATCAAGTTACGTTTATACCTTCGGCTTGATAGAAGGTAAAAATTCAGGCGTGACGTGCGAGTGATTACAAGTCAGTGTGAACAGTACGGTGTTACTGTTCATCTATTTATAGGCACATGATGCAGCCTGTGTAAAATTACATCCATGCCCTTTACGTTTACTATTGACTTAAGGACAATCTATCGAGGACTAGATAGCCTTTTCCTCTTTAAGTTGGTTTCATTTTCTGTCGCTAAGCCGAAGCTTCTCTACGCGTAGCTTTGGAACTGGTTCAATCTTCTCCCAGATCATGCTTTTCATATCGTGTACAGCTTCATCCCGAGGCCGAAGGTCCCTGTGAATGTATTATACTTGGAAAACATGTTAGTTGTGTTTTTGAGGACCTTCGGAAGACGAAGGCCCCCAACACTCCTCAATATGGGCGGTGACTTGGTGACAACTTCCTTTCCTTGGTCCAGACAAGACCAACTCCACTATCACTTCTTCTCATGATAAGGACACTAACTTCACCGTTCTCTTGTCACAGCTAAGACTGGCTTGATACTTGGTTAGTCAATTCATTCCTAGGATGACATCTATAGTTGTATCCTGGTTACCCATAACTATTAAATCAGCGAGGAACTCTATCCCCCTTATTTGAACTCTTGCACTAGGGCAAAATCTATTCATTTGGGTTCTTGCCCCAACTGAACTAACCCTCATAGGTGGATACATGGGTGCTACTAGTATATTATGTGATTCTACCCATGATGTAGTCACAAAACAATGCATTGCTCCAGTATCAAATAAGACATCTGCAGAATGGTACTCGACTGAAAACGTACCTAGTGCCACTCCTGGAGTCTCGTGGACTGTGTCGGCCTCCAAGTGGTTCACCTTTCCATACTAGGCACGAGGCTGCCCACGATTGTTGCCTCTTGGCTGCATTGCATTCTGTCTGACTGGGGCATTGGGAGCTGGCTGCTGCTGAGCTGCTTTCTTTGGGCAATGATTCGCCCAGTGGCCTTGTTCCCCATATTGGAAACATGCACGACTTCCTCCTTGCGCTGGCGCTGCTTGGTTGCTCTGGTTGGTTGCTGGGGCAGGAAGACGGGGTGCCTGGTTGCTCTGACGCTGATATTGGTTTCCTCCCTGCTGGTTATTCTGACGGTACTGCTGCTACTTGTTCTGACGCTAATGCTGGTGCTGGTGACCTTGCTTGAATGGATGAGGTGGGTTGCCTGAGTAGCGAGGATGGCTGCTACTCCCGACCTGAGATCCACCAATCTTGCGTTTCCTATCCTCCATCTCTCGACACTTCCTTTCTGTCATAATAGCCTTGTCGATCAAATGCTGGAAGGTAGGGAAGGTGTGGTTCATCAGATGATAATGGAGGGGATCAACTAATCCTCTCAAGAAGCGGTACTGCCTCTTGGCATCCGTGTTGACATCTTCTGGGGCATAATGCGACAGCTGCAGAAACTTATCCTTGTACTCACTAACCGATAGGGGACCTTGCTTCAAGGCGAGAAACTCCTCCTTCTTGTGATATCCTGGCCCCTAGGATGGTGATTTCTTGGCCCAAGGCTTAATAGAATTAATAGTGTAATCATACCAACAAGGTGCATCTTCTTTTTCGGAAGTCTATCTCGAAAGAACCTCCAAGTTAAGCGTGCTTGGCTTGGAGCAATTTGGGATGGGTGACCAACCGAGAAGTTTTCTCGGGTGCGCATGAGTGAGGACAAAGTGCGCACAAAAGACTCGTGTTGGTCTGTGGGGACAATATATGATCCTAGCGAGCTGCCAGGAGTAAGTACCCGCCGGTCCAGGGATTGGACGGGGTTACAAGTGGTATCAGAGTCGACCCTCGAGGTTTCACGGGCGTGTGTGGGCTAGGGGGTTCGGGTATATGGCGCATGACGCATGTGGGCCTGGAGTGGTCACATGGCATGGCATATGACGACACTAGACACACAGACGTGGCTAAGAGGGGAGGTTCCTGGATTGGGGTTGACCGACGAGGACGTCGGTCTTCTAAGGGGGGTGGATTGTGATATCCTGGCCCTTGGGATGGTGATTTCCTGGCCCAAGGCTTAATAGAATAAATAGTGTAATCATACCAACAAGGTGCATCTTCTTTTTCGGAAGCCTATCTCGAAAGAACCTCCAAGTTAAGCGTGCTTGGCTTGGAGCAATTTGGGATGGGTGACCAACCGGGAAGTTTTCTCGGGTGCGCATGAGTGAGGACAAAGTGCGCAAAAAAGACTCGTGTTGGTCTGTGGGGACAATATATGATCCTAGCGAGCTGCCAGGAGTAAGTACTGCCAGTCCAGGGATTTGCACGGGGTGTTACACTTCCTCACTATCATCAGTCCCTCGGGCACATGGTAGCGACGGAAGTTGTCTCTGAATTCTTCCCAAGTGATGGCTTCAAGGTTGGCATGGGTGGCGAGGTAAGACTCCCACCAAGATTGTGCTGCTCCCCTCAGCTGTTGGGGACCATACAACACCTTCTCATGATCGTTGCATTGGGCAGTGTGCAACTCATGCTCCACAGTACGCAGCCAATCTTTGGCGTCCATGGGATCAGCAGTGTCGGGGACCATAATTAGGGGTACCCTCAAGACCCCTAAATCTCAGTTGGTAACCCCCATCAGCACAAAGCTGCAAAGGCCTGATGGGTGCGATTAAGTCAAGGATCGGTCCATTCAAGGGACATGATCGTGCCTCGCCCGAGCCTAGCCTCGGGCAAGGGAAGCCGACCCCAGAGAACCTACGTCTCGCCTGAGGACCCCCCTCCAGCAACGGGCACACTATCGGCTCGCCCGAGGCACAGTCTTCACCGAGAAGCAACCTTGGCCACATCGCCACGCTGACCGACCAAATCGCAGGAACGTTTAATGCAAAGGTGGCCTGACACCTTTATCCTGACGCACGCCCTCCAGTCGACAGAGCCGAAGTGACCGCAGTCACTTCGCCGCTCTACTGACTGGTCTGACAAGAGGACAGCGCCGCCAGCGCCGCTCCGACTGCTGAGCCACCCGACAGAGTGAGGCTGACAGCAGCCAAGGCCGGCCTCGGGCGTCATAGGAAACTCTGCCTCGCCCGACCCCAGGGCTCGGACTCGGGCTCAGCCCCAGAAGACGGCGAACTCCGCTCCGCCCGACCCAGGGCTCGGACTCGGGCTCAGCCCCAGAGGACGGCGAACTCCGCTCCGCCCGACCCAGGGCTCGGACTCGGGCTCAGCCCCAGAAGACGACGAACTCCGCTCCGCCCGACCTAGGGCTCGGACTCGGGCTCAGCCCCGGAAGACGGCGAACTCCGCTCCACCCGACCCAGGGCTCGGACTCGGGCTCAGCCCCGGAAGACGGCGAACTCTGCTCCGCCCAACCCAGGGCTCGGACTCGGGTTTAGCCCCGGAAGACGACGAACTCCGCCTCGCCCGACCCCAGGGCTCGGACATGGGCTCAACCCCGGAAGACGACGAACTCCGCCTCGCCCGACCCCAGGGCTCGGACTTGGGCTCAGCCCCAGGAGACGACGGACTCCGCTTCGCCTGACCTAGGGCTCGGACTCAACCCTGGCCACAGCCGACGGTCTCCGCCTCGCCCGACCCAGGGGCTCGGACTCGACCACGGCCACGGAAGACAGACTCGACCTCGACCTCGGAGGAGCCTCCACATCGCCCGACCTAGGGCGCGGGCCAGCCACGTCGACAGGAGGCGCCATCATTACCCTACCCCAAGCTGACTCAGGCTACGGGGAACAAGACCGGCGACCCATCTGGCTCGCTCCGCCAGATAGGCAATGATGGCGTCCCGCACACTCTGTGACGACGGTGGCTCTTGGCCCCCTTACGGAAGCAAGAGGACGTCAGCAAGGACTCGACAGCCCCGACAGCTGTCCTTCCGCCAGGCTCCAGCGCTCCTCCGACGGCCACAACACCACGCGAACTGGGCGCCAAGACCTCTCCGGCTGCCACGACGGCATGTACTTAGGGCGCTAGCTCTCCTCCGCTAGACACGTAGCACTCTGCTACACCCCCCATTGTACACCTGGATCCTCTCCTTACGCCTATAAAAGGGAGGACCAGGGCCCTCTTACAGAAGGTTGGCCCGCGTGGAGAAGGACGGGACGGCTGTCGCGCAAGGCCGCTCGCTCCCACTCCCGCGTGGACGCTTGTATCCCCCTACTGCAAGTGCACCCGACCCGGGCGCGAGGCTAACACGAAGGCCGCGGGATCCACTCTCTCACGCCTACCTCCCTCCGGCTGTCTCCTCTTCCCCCCTTCGCATTCCGCCTCGCGTCGACCCATCTGGGCTGGGGCACACGGCGACAATTCACTCGTCGGTCCAGGGACCCCCCGAGTTTCAAAACACCGACAGTTGGCGCGCCAGGTAGGGGCCTGCTGCGTGTTGACGAACAGCTTCCCGTCAAGCTCCAGATGGGTAGTCTCCAGCAAACTTTCCAGCCCGGGACGGTGCTCCGTTTTGGGAATCTTGAGTTCATGTCCCTCGATGGCAGCTACGACATGATACTCCTTCCCCCGCCGCGTGACAGCGACAATGGTGGTCGACAACCCCCTCGCCGGTGGGGAAATCGACGACGCCTTCCCCACGTGGTGGAAGGACGACATTCGAGCTTGTCCCGTCCCCTCCCCCGCCGACGGAGGAGGAGGCGGGGCAACCAAGGCCAAGTGGGAAGCGACACCTCGTTGGCTGTCGAGCGAGTCGACGGCGCCGGCGCCCCAACGGAGGGCGCGTCGGGCATCGATCTCGCGTCTGAGACGAAAACGAGTGTCGCCTCCCCGCGACATGCCAATCTCAAGCGAACGCACGACGCCAGCACGCTCGCGAAGGACTTGCTGGGCGTCACCCTCTTACCTGAGACAACGGTGCAGTCAGTCCCAGACGCGACCTCGTCACCGACCGTCGACCGAAAGGTACCGACCGATTCCCATCTCGCGTCTTTTGGATTCGGCCTCGACCCACCAAGCGACTCCGCTTCGGTGAGCACTCTCATAGAGGCGAGTCCAAACCCTCTGGGGTATCGTGTGCGGTCACCCTGGGACCGACTGACGGCCGACTCGACCTACGAGTCCTCGGGGTCCGAGGAAGATGGCGAGCCCGACCTCTGTTGGGATTTCTCCAGACTTGGTAACCCCAGTGCCGTGCGGGACTTCATGACCGTATGTGACTACTGCCTTTCCGATTGTTCTGATGGCAGCCACGGCCTCGGCAACGAGGACCGCGGCCCAAGTCGTGAATGTTTCCACGTCGATCTAGGGGGTCCCGGCGAAGGCAACCATCTTGGTATGCCGGAAAATGGTGATCCCCCTAGGCCCGTGCCTCGCGTTGACATCCTTCGGGAGCTAGCTGTGGTCCCCGTCCCGGCGGGGGGTCCTGACCCACAGCTCGAGCAAATCCGCGAGAGGCAGGCCAGGCTCGACGAGGGAGCAGGAACGCTTGTGCCGATCCGCCAGGACATCGGGCAGGAATGGGCGATCCAACCCCCGGCCAGAGAAGCGCGTCATCTCCCCCAGGACATCCAGCACCGCATTGCCGACGACGTCAGGGTGAGGCCGCCGCCGGATTCCAGTGGAGTCGGCCAGAACCTGGCTGCAGCGGCGTTACTCCTTCGCGTGATGCCGGAGCCATCAACCACCGAGGGGCGGCGTATCTAGGGAGAGCTCAAGAATCTCCTGGAGGACGACGCGGTCCGACGGGCCGAAAGCTCTGCCTCCCGAAGGCAGGGGTTCCCCTCAGAACATCGCGCCGCGACTTCCCGATTCGTGCGGGACGCCTCGGTCCACTCCGGGCGCGCGCGCAACACAGCGCTTGCGGCCCCGGGTCGCCTCGGCAACGAGCGCCATCATCACAGCCATCGGGCCCACCTCGACGACAGGGCGCGCCGAGGCTATCACCCCAGGCGTGGGGGATGCTACGACAGCGGGGAGGATCGGAGTCCTTCGCCCGAACCACCCAGTCTGTAGGCTTTCAGCCGCGCCATACGACGGGCACCGTTCCTGACCCGGTTCCGAACCCCGACTACTATCACAAAGTACTCGAGGGAGACGAGACCGGAACTGTGGCTAGCGGACTATCGGCTGGCCTGCCAACTGGGTGGAACGGACGATGACAACCTCATCATCCGCAACCTCCCCCTGTTCCTCTCCGACACCGCTCGAGCCTGGCTGGAGCACCTGCCCCCGGGGCAGATCTCCAACTGGGACGACCTGGTTCAAGCCTTCGCCGGAAATTTCCAGGGCATGTACGTGCGCCCTGGGAACTCCTGGGATCTCCAAAGCTGCCGCCAGCAGCCGGGAGAGTCTCTCTGGGACTACATCCGACGATTCTCGAAGCAGCGCACGGAGCTGCCCAACGTCACCGATTCAGATGTCATCGGCGCGTTCCTCGCCGGCACCACCTGCCGCGACCTGGTGAGCAAGCTGGGTCGCAAAACCCCCACCAGGGCGAGCGAGCTGTTGGACATCGCCACCAAGTTCGCCTCTGGTCAGGAGGCGGTTGAGGCCATTTTCCGGAAGATGCTCAAGGAGCCGTGCCCCTATCATCAGGGGCCCGTCAAGCACACCCTTGAGGAGTGTGCCATGCTTCGATGACACTTCCACAAGGCCGGGCCACCCGCGGAGGGTAGCAAGGCCCTCGACGACGCAAAGGAGGAAGATCACAAGGCAGGAGGGTTCCCCGAGGTCCGCGACTGCTTCATGATCTAAGGCGGGCCAGTGGTGAACGCCTCGGCTCGGCACCGCAAGCAAGAGCATCGAGAGGTCTGCTCGGTAAAGGTGGCGGCACCAGTCTACCTAGACTGGTCCGACAGGCCCATCACCTTCGACCAGGTCGACCATCCAGACTACGTGCCGAGCCCGGGGAGATACCCACTCGTTGTCGACCCCATCATCGGCAACATTAGGCTCACCAAGGTCCTCATGGACGGAGGCAACAACCTCAACATCATCTACGCCGAGACCCTCGGGCTTCTGCGGATCGATCTGTCCTCGGTCCGGACGGGCGCTGTGCCTTTCCACGGGATCGTCCCCGGGAAGCGCGTTCAACCCCTCGGACAACTCGATCTACCCGTCTGCTTCGGGACGCCCTCCAACTTTCGAAAGGAGACCCTCACGTTCGAAGTGGTCGGGTTTCGAGGAACCTACCACGCAGTGCTGGGGAGGCCATGCTACGCCAAGTTCATGGCCGTCCCCAACTACACCTACCTCAAGCTCAAGATGTCGGGCCCCAACGGGGTCATCACCGTCGGGCCCACGTACCGACACGCATACGAATGCGATGTGGAGTGCGTGGAGTACGTCGAGGCCCTCACCGAATCCGAGGCCCTCATCGCTGACCTGGAGAGCCTCTCTAGGGAGGCGCCCAACGTGAAGCGCCACGCCGGCAACTTCGAACCAGCGAAGACGGTCAAGTCCGTCCCTCTCAACCCCTGCAACGTCTCCAAGCAGATTCAGATCGGTTCCGAGCTCGACCCCAAATAGGAAGCAGTGCTCGTCGACTTTCTCCGCGCAAACGCCGACATTTTTGCATGGAGTCCCTCAGACATGCCCGGCATACCGAGGGAAGTCGCCGAGCACTCTCTGGATATTCGAGCTGGGGCCCGACCCGTGAAGCAACCTCTGCGCCGATTCGACGAAGAAAAGCGCAGAGCCATAGGCGAGGAGATCCACAAGCTACTGGCGGCAGGGTTCATCAAAGAGGTATTCCATCCCGAATGGCTTGCCAACCCTGTGCTTGTGAGAAAGAAAGGGGGGAAATGGCAGATGTGTGTAGACTACACTGGTCTAAACAAAGCATGTCCGAAGGTTCCCTACCCTCTGCCTCGCATCGATCAGATCGTGGATTCCACTGCTGGGTGCGAAACCCTGTCTTTCCTCGATGCCTACTCAGGGTATCACCAGATCAAGATGAAAGAGTCCGACCAGCTCGCGACTTCATTCATCACACCCTTCGGCATGTACTGCTATGTTACAATGCCGTTTGGTTTGAGGAATGCGGGGGCAACGTACCAGCGATGCATGAACCATGTGTTTGGCGAACACATCGGCCGAACGGTCGAGGCCTACGTCGATGACATCGTAGTCAAGACGAGGAAGGCCTCCGACCTCCTTTCCGACCTTGAAGCGACATTCCGATGTCTCAAGGCGAAAGGCGTGAAGCTTAATCCCGAAAAGTGTGTCTTCGGGGTCCCCCGAGGCATGCTCTTGGGGTTCATCGTCTCTGAGCGGGGCATCGAAGCCAACCCGGAGAAGATTGCAGCCATCACCAGCATGGGGCCAATCAAGGACTTGAAAGGCGTATAGAGGGTCATGGGATGTCTCGCGGCTCTGAGCCGCTTCATCTCGCGCCTCGGCGAAAGAGGTCTGCCTCTGTACCGCCTCTTAAGGAAGGCCGAGTGCTTCACTTGGACTTCCGAGGCCGAGGAAGCCCTCGGGAAACTGAAGGCGATCCTCACGAACGCGCCCATCTTGGTGCCGCCCGCTGCCGGAGAAGCCCTCTTGATCTACGTCGCCGCAACCACCCAGGTGGTTAGCGCCGCGATCGTGGTTGAGAGACGAGCAGAAGGGCATGCATTGCCCGTCCAGAGGCCAGTCTACTTCATCAGTGAGGTACTGTCCGAGACCAAGATCCGCTACCCGCAAATCCAGAAGCTACAGTACGCGGTGATCCTGACACGACGGAAGTTGCGACACTACTTCGAGTCTCATCCGGTGACTGTGGTGTCATCCTTCCCCCTGGGAGAGATCATCCAGTCCCGAGAGGCCTCGGGTAGAATTGCGAAGTGGGTGGTGGAGATCATGGGCGAGATGATCTCGTTCGCCCCTCGGAAGGCCATCAAGTCCCAGGTCTTGGCGGACTTCGTGGCTGAATTGGCCGACACCCAGCTCCCGACGGCTCCGATCCAACCGGAGCTCTGGACCATGTTTTTCGACGGGTCGCTGATGAAGACGGGGGCCGGCGCAGGCCTCCTCTTCGTCTCCCCCCTAGGGAAGCACCTACGCTACGTGCTACGCCTCCACTTCCCGGCGTCCAACAATGTGGCAGAGTACGAGGCTCTGGTAAACGGGTTGCGAATCGCCATCGAGCTAGGGGTTCGACGCCTCGACGCTCGTGGTGACTCGCAGCTCGTCATCGACCAAGTCATGAAGAACTCTCACTGCCGCGACCCGAAGATGGAAGCCTACTGCGATGAGGTTCGGCGCCTAGAAGAGAAGTTCTACGGGCTCGAGCTCAACCACATCGCCCGACGCTACAACGAGACTGAGGACGAGCTGGCTAAAATAGCCTCGGGACGAACAATAGTTCCCCCGGACGTATTCTCCCGAGACCTGCATCAACCCTCCGTCAAGACCAAGGACACGCCTGAGCCCGAGGCACCTTCGGCTCCGCCCGAGGCACCCTCGGCTCAGTCCGAGGTACCCTCGGCCTAGTCCAAGGTACCCTTGGCACGGTCCGAGGTACCCTTGGCTCAGCCCGAGGTACCCTTGGCCCCCGAGGGTGAGGCACTGCGCATCGAGGGGGAACAAAGCGAGGTCACGCCTAATCAAAGCTGGCAGACCCCGTACCTGCAGTATCTTCGCCAAGGAGAGCTGCCCCTTGACCAAGCCGAAGCCCGGCGGTTGGCGCGGCGCGCCAAGTCTTTCGTCTTGCTGGGAGATGGGAAGGAGCTCTACCACCGCAGCCCCTCAGGCATCCTCCAGCGATGCATTTCCATCGCCGAAGGCCAGGAGCTCTTGCAAGAGATACACTCGGGGGCTTGCGGCCATCACGCAGCACCTCGAACCCTCGTTGGAAATGCCTTCCGACAAGGATTCTACTGGCCGACGGCGGTGGCCGACGCTACTAGAATTGTCCGCACCTGCGAAGGGTGTCAGTTCTACGCGAGGCAGACCCACCTGCCCGCTCAGGCTCTGCAGACCATACCCATCACCTGGTCGTTTGCTGTGTGGGGTCTGGACCTCGTTGGCCCCTTGCAGAAGGCACCCGGGGGCTACACGCACCTGTTGGTCGCCATCGACAAATTCTCCAAGTGGATCGAGGTCCGACCCCTAAATAGCATCAGGTCCGAACAGGCGGTGGCGTTCTTCACCAACATTATCCATCGCTTTGGGGTCCCAAACTCCATCATCACCGACAACGGTACCCAGTTCACCGGCAGAACGTTCCTGGACTTCTGCGAGGATCACCACATCAGGGTGGACTGGGCTGCCGTGGCTCACCCCATGACGAATGGGCAAGTGGAGCGGGCTAACGGCATGATCCTGCAAGGACTCAAGCCTCGGATCTACAACAACCTCAACAACAAGTTCGGCAAGCGGTGGATGAAGGAACTCCCCTCGGTGGTCTGGAGTCTGAGAACAACGCCGAGCTGAGCCACGGGCTTCACACCGTTCTTTCTAGTCTATGGGGCCGAGGCCATCTTGCCCATAGACTTGGAGTACGGTTCCCCGAGGGCGAGGGCCTACACCGACCAAAGCAACCAAGCCAACCGAGAAGACTCACTGGACCAGCTGGAGGAGGCTCGGGACGTGGCCTTACTACACTCGGCGCGGTACCAGCAGTCCCTGCGACGCTACCACGCCCGAGAGGTTAGGTCCCGAGACCTCCAGGTGGGCGACCTGGTGCTCCGGCTGCGGCAAGACGCCCGAGGGTGGCACAAACTCATGCCACCCTGGGAAGGGCCGTTCGTCATCGCCAAGGTCCTGAAGCCCGGAACGTACAAGCTGGCCAACAACCAAGGCGAGGTCTACAACAACGCTTGGAACATCCAACAGCTACGTCGCTTCTACCCTTAAGATGCTTTCAAGTTGCTCGTATACCTCGTTCACACACCAAGTCTAGTCGTCAAGGAAGGGTCAGCCTTGCCTCAGCAAAGCCCGACCCTCCCTCGAGGGCTAGAAGGGGCAACCCCCTCCGTGTTAAAATTTTCCTCGAAAAAAGAAAAAAAATCTTTTCTGCCAGAATGCTTTTCGTGCTTTTCGACTACTTCAAAAGTGGATCCTGAAAACGACGGAGTACACGTAAGCAGCCAAGGCTGACCGAGCCGAGGGACTCCTACGCCTCCGGGATACGGATACCTCACTCATCACCTTCTGCGATAAGTAACTCGTGCTCAGATAAGTGACTCCGCGGACCGAACAAGTCTTCATGCTCGAGAAGCTCCTCTGCCGAAATGATTTCTCGGGCCTTCTCGACTGCGTCGGTAACAGAACCCTATGGATGAGTAAGAGCGCGCGTAAGCGGCAAGGCCGACCGAGCCGAGGGATTCCTACGCCTCCGGGATACGGATACCTCACTCATTGCCTTCCGTGAAAAGCAACTCTTGCCCGCACAAAAAATTCTGTTACCGACAAATGAGTCCGGATACTCGAAACAAGAGGAAAAGAAACGCAGCTTTACAACACGACGACGGTGTGTTTAGGCCTCGGCGGCCGCAGAAAACATACACACACTACAAGACAACCTGATCCTGCAGGCTCGGACGTCGACAGCCGAAGGGGGCAGCAGCACCCTCGGCATCAACTACACCTTCGGTGGGGTCTGACCTAGCCTCGGACGGCGACGCGGTGGGAGGGCCCCCACTCTGAAGGACGACATCAGCACCACACCCGGGCCATCGCCGCCAGGGTCTTCTTCGAGAATCCGGCCCGAGCAGGCGGCTCGGCCGGCCACCCCGAGGCCTCGGCCAGCTGTCCCCCAAAGACATCAGCTCGGCTTGTGGCCTCGGCAGCTCAACTCCGGCGTCGGTTCCGCCAGTGGACGACCCGGCCAGGCTCTGGCCGACTACACCTCCTTTTCGAAGCCAACTCTGCCTCCGTCCGTGCTGACACCGCTACCTCCGGCTTCGGCTCATCGAAGAGCGACCGAGGGGTTCCTTTAACTAAGCAAGAGGGGCCTCGGACAGCAAGGCCGACCGAGCCGAGGGACTCCTACTCCTCCGGGATACGGATACCTCACTCGTCACCTTTGCACGAGGCAACTCACGCTCGGTGAAGCGGTTTAGGTAATCGACAAGGCGAGTCTTAGTGCTCAAAATCAAGAAAAAACACGGCTCCGTGCCGAAAATACATACACGTTCAGGCCTCGACAGCCGCATTGAACAAAACACTGGCATTCAAGGTGCCATTCCAAACAGAACTCCGGTTCCACCTCCGCAGGTACAAACAACCCCACGCGATTGGGGGGGGGGCTGTGGAGCAACAGAAGACCGATGAACGGCTCGTCGTCACCCGCCCCGACAGCGGCAACGATGATGACTTCTGCTCCGGAGGGCCGAACAGCAGCAGCGATGACCTCAGGGCGGATGCTGCTGCCATGAGGCCCTCGCCCATGCCCCCAACTCGAGAGGCAAGGACGGGCAGAAGGCCGTAGAGTTGGAGGTCGGTCCATGGGTGGCGCCAGCAAGCTCGTCGGCGGTGGAACCTCTTCCAGCTGCCGTGGCGGAAGGCGGCACCGGGAGCGGCTCCGAAGCCGCTCGGCTCAGAGAGCCGGGCACGCGGCAGCTGCCCATGCCATGAACGGTGGACGCCCTTCCCCCCCCATCACTGAGGGAAGGAGCGGACCACCCCCCACGCAGGGGCCGACCCCAACTCGGCACACTCCCCTCCCCAGCTCTGGTGATGAAAATCCTTGAGGCTGAGGGAGGGGCAGAGGCTGCAGCCCGGCTTGCTTTCCCCCGCCATCAAACTGGAGGTCACCGTCTTGGGTGACCACCGGCGAGGGGATGCAGCCGGGCTGCACGATGAAAATCCTTGAAGCCGAACGATGGCTGAGAGGTACCAACTTCCACGAAGTTGCGTTCCTCGGACGACAAGACAGAAGGATTCCGGGCGTCCCCCGCCCGGGGGCTCGGAAGGTGCAAAGGCACGATGCATGAGGGGAGCACGAAGACATGGTTGCCCTCCAAGGGGGTCGCCCCCCTTTTAAAGGCGACTCTCCCCACTTGCGCCCTCAACAGTTGCGGGTCGAGTCTTCTCCAACACGCTCCAAGATTCTCCCCCCCACGGTGCGGGGGCTGGGTCCCACACGTCATGCAAGCCGGTCCAGGGGAGAAGAAGCCAAACCGCCACGCGCGCGCGGTGCATGCAACCACCCAGCGGTTACAAGCACTCCTCCACTTTCGCCCAGACGCTGGGTGAAAGGGCGGACAGCCATGCAGGTGGCATGCGACCATGCCAAGTGGGCGCGCCCCTTTGACTCCAACGAGCCCAGCATGGAGGTCCAGGCCCACGCGTCATGCAACCGGCGCGCCGGTTGCTACGTATGAGCAACTGCACCGCCACTCACGCCACTACCGCGCCTCCTCGACTGCGGAGTCAATACCGCGACTCGAGGCAACCCTGCAGTGCCAGCCAAGCGCGACGGTCAAATGCGGTCAAAAATGGGCCGGCAGTAATGGCGGTGACAGGCGGGCAGAAGCAGCGGTCACGTCGTCAGCCAAGCTTACGTCCCATCTAGGGGCAGCAAGGGAGCTCTCTCTCGCGGCGTGAAGACGGCGTGCCCGTGATCCGTTCCTCGAACGGCTCGCACACGCGCAACAACCGCCTCGCGAACCGCTCGCCCTGTCGCATTAACTCCGCGGCAGGACAGGCGGCGCCTCAGGCGGGAGAAGCAAGCGACGCTTCGCCTTCGCCATAATGACCGCGTCGAAAAAGGTACGCCACGTCGTTCGACTTCGTATCCTTTTCCTTTTCCTCTTTCTCTCTCTTACAACAGGGACCGGGAAAGGGGGACACCCTGAAAAGGACCCTTCTCCATGAAGGAAACAGGCTCCGAGCCTCCCTACTGATCAGAGGTTCGAAGGCCGGCCCCTTGGAGGGGTTCAACGGCCGCCTCAAATCGATTGGGTTCTGCGCCCACTACTAGTCAGAGGTTCGATGGCCGGCCCCTTGAAGGGTTCAACGGCCGCCTCAGGCCACTCGGGCTCCGCGCCCACTACTGATCAGGGGTTCATAGGCTGGCCCTCGAAGGGTTCACAGTCGCCTCAGACACAGAGCGAGGGATGACCCTGGGTATGTTCGATACATAACCAAGGCTCGAGCTGCGCTCCCGAGGTACCCTAGGACATTTCCGAGACCAGCGGGAGTGATCTTGTAACGGAATCCCATCAGAGGGAGGCATCAAGCCCTCGGACCCCGTCAAAGGGGATCGGGTCCGGCAGATCACCCGCAGGTACTTTTGGGCGCGCCTCTGGGCCTCTAGCCGACCCCTAACAAATGGGGCACGGACGTCCGCTCGGATTACCCGCCAGCAGCTCACCGAAAACACCATGTTCGGCGCCCTCCGAGGGCAACATGGCGCTTTCCCCCTCTCCTCCTTGCGGAAAGGCGACGCAGGGGCGTATGTAAGAAAGACGAGTCTGTCCTTGACCGTCCTCTCACCCTGTGCAGAGGCTCGGGGGCTGCTCTCGCAAATCCGGCTCCAGCCAAACCGTTGACAGCGTCAACATACCAGCCCGAGAACTTGGGACCCGACCGTGCACTCGGGCTACGGCCAGCTCGCATGAGGGAACAACTAGACCAGCCGAAGTGTTGCGAAGCGCACTAAGACCTCGAAGGAGTAAAACTACTCCTCCGAGGCCTCGGGGGCTACACCCGGCGGGTGCGCTCGCGCGCACCCACCGGAACAGAATGCAACCGAAAAAGGCTGGTCCCCTTGCAAAAAAGTGCGGCAAAAGCCTCCAAGCGAGTATTAGTACTCCCTTGGAGGCTCGGGGGCTACTGTCGGGGACCATAATTAGGGGTACCCTCAAGACCCCTAAATCTCAGCTGGTAACCCCCATCAGCACAAAGCTGCAAAGGCCTGATGGGTGCGATTAAGTCAAGGATCGGTCCATTCAAGGGACATGATCGTGCCTCGCCCAAGCCTAGCCTCGGGCAAGGGAAGCCGACCCCGGAGAACCTACGTCTCGCCCGAGGACCCCCCTCCAGCAACGGGCACACTATCGGCTCGCCCGAGGCCCAGTCTTCACCGAGAAGCAACCTTGGCCACATCGCCACGCGGACCGACCAAATCGCAGGAACGTTTAATGCAAAGGTGGCCTGACACCTTTATCCTGACGCACGCCCTCCAGTCGATAGAGCCGAAGTGACCGCAGTCACTTCGCCGCTCTACTGACCGGTCTGACAAGAGGACAGCGCCGCCTGCGCCGCTCCGACTGCTGAGCCACCCGACAGAGTGAGGCTGACAGCAGCCAAGGCCGGCCTCGGGCGTCATAGGAAACTCCGCCTCGCCTGACCCCAGGGCTCGGACTCGGGCTCAGCCCCGGAAGACGGCGAACTCCGCTCCGCCCGACCCAGGGCTCGGACTCGGGCTCAGCCCCAGAAGACGGCGAACTCCGCTCCGCCCGACCCAGGGCTCAGACTCAGGCTCAGCCCCGGAAGACGGCGAACTCCGCTCCGCCCGACCCAGGGCTCGGACTCGGGCTCAGCCCCGGAAGACGGCGAACTCCGCTCCGCCCGACCCAGGGCTCGGACTTGGGCTCAGCCCCGGAAGACGGCGAACTCCGCTCCGCCCGACCCAGGGCTCGGACTCGGGTTCAGCCCCGGAAGACGACGAACTCCGCCTCGCCCGACCCCAGGGCTCAGACATGGGCTCAACCCCGGAAGACGACGAACTCCACCTCGCCCGACCCCAGGGCTCGGACTTGGGCTTAGCCCCAGGAGACGACGGACTCCGTTTCGCCCGACCCCAGGGCTCGGACTCAGCCCTGGCCACAGCCGACGGTCTCCGCCTCGCCCGACCCAGGGGCTCAGACTCGACCACGGCCACGGAAGACAGACTCGACCTCGACCTCGGAGGAGCCTCCACATCGCCCGACCTAGGGCGCGGGCCGGCCACGTCGACAGGAGGCGCCATCATTACCCTACCCTAAGCTGACTCAGGCTACGGGGAACAAGACCGGCGACCCATCTGGCTCGCTCCGCCAGATAGGCAATGATGGCGTCCCGCACACTCTGTGACGACGACGGCTCTCGGCCCCCTTACGGAAGCAAGAGGACGTCAGCAAGGACTCGACAGCCCCGACAGCTGTCCTTCCGCCAGGCTCTAGCGCTCCTCCGACGACCACAACACCACGCGAACTGGGTGCCAAGACCTCTCCGGCTGCCACGACGGCATGTACTTAGGGCGCTAGCTCTCCTCCGCTAGACACGTAGCACTCTGCTACACCCCCGATTGTACACCTGGATCCTCTCCTTACGCCTATAAAAGGGAGGACCAGGGCCCTCTTACAGAAGGTTGGCCCGCACGGAGAAGGACGGGATGGCGCTCGCGCAAGGCCGCTCGCTCCCACTCCTACGTGGACGCTTGTATCCCCCTACTGCAAGTGCACTCGACCCGGGCGCGGGGCTAACACGAAGGCCGCGGGATCCACTCTCTCACGCCTGCCTCCCTCCGGCTGTCTCCTCTTCCCCCCTTCGCGTTCCGCCTCGCGTCGACCCATCTGGGCTGGGGCACGCGGCGACAATTCACTCGTCGGTCCAGGGACCCCCCGGGTTTCGAAACACCGACAAGCAGAATGGGCAAAAACTAGGGGATGGCCTCTCATGAATTCTGCCTGCTTGTCTCTGGGCACTTGAGGCATCTGGACTTGCACCTGAGGCTGAGGCGGGGGTGGCTGCTGCTGCACCTGCTGCATAGCTGCTAAGGTCTGACCAATTGCTTGGACAGCTTGAGTTTACATCAGGAACATTTGCTCAATGGTCATCGGGGGTGGCGGTGGCAAATGCTGCTGCGGTGCTGCCTTCTCTTGGGGTGCCTGTTGTTCTGGCTGAGCACGCCTCGCACATCTACGCCTGTTCTCAGACATCTGTAGAAATCACACACATATATCAAATCTGACTCTGCAGTCTTTCAACATAGGAAAAGATGTATAGAAAATCTTCATAGCACTGGACAAATGATCATCTTCACTGACAGCTTCTCAGATAAAGAGGAAAGTGGAAATAAATGGTTTACCCAACTAAATAACTGACTTTATTAATAACTACACCAAGTTGTAGGGGATACCCACACCTTGGTGACAATCATTACAAAGATCGAACTTCATTGCATGTCCATCATAACAAGCATCCAACATAAGATAGGCAAATTAATTCTAACTAAGACTGACTAGACTAAGACACTGAATTAAGCATTATTACAGACTCTGACTATGTCGATCTAGGGATCCAAATCTATCTAGGTCCTGCAGTCTGGGGTACCATAGCCGAAGCGACCACGGGGCGGCGAACGGTAATGGCGCTGAATCCCGATAGGGGCGGGAGAACCACCATCCAAATAGTGGCGTGCTGCGCACTCAGCATGCAATTCTACAACCTCCGCCCGAACCTTGCCCAACTCATCAAGGGCGTGGTCCAACTCTGTGTTGAGCACGACAGCCAGGTTGACCATGCTGTTCAGCCTGGGATTGCCCTCACCAACTGGCGAGACAATCACACCTCCAGCACTGCCAGTCGAACGACGAGGGTAGTACTTCAGGTCAAGGCCATTAGCTACCCCACTGAACAACGATCAATACTAAGAAAGTGCCAGTCGTGCTGCATCTTGCATGGCTGCCTCAATAGTATCCCTCTCAGTAATAGAATAGTGCTCTAAGAAGGCCTCTGCACCCCGGAGATCATCGTCTGGACGGCACACCAAGCAAGTAGCCTCCCACTGGTCCAGGTGTAACACCCTGAATTTGGGGATATAATATTTCTTTTCTAATATCCCTCAAATTCAGGTGTTACCCTCTCCGTTACTTGTTTTTTTACTTTTTTTCTTCTTCTTTTTTCTGAACAATGAAGGGTTATCTTATTATATATATAAGTTTTAGCATAGTAAAATAAATAAAAGAAACTAAAAGAGTTTTGATTATTGCATCCTGCTGGAACATCTATTTCTATTTGTATGTTGGTTTGTTTTAGTTGTGCGCTCTCGTAGTCAACAAATTTGTGCTTAAATTGAATTCAAAAGAAAATAGAATAAAATAGAAAATAAAAAAGCCAGCCCTTCCCCAATCTTCCACAGCTGGCCCAACGTGCCTCTCTCGCGTGGCCCGCTCGACCTCCCCTGGCCCATGCCGCGTCCGCGCGCCATGGCCTGCCCCGCGGCCCACCTCGCGTGCTGCCCCACGGCCTGCCCGCGCTATTGGGTCACTGCGCGCGACTGCGGCCCAACTTCCCTGTGCCAGCGCCCCAGCAGCCCAGCGCGCAGAGCGCGTGCGCGCTCCCTGCCGCACTACTTCCCCTGGCCCACTCCGTGCGCTTCCCGGCCCAACAGCTACCTGCTCGTCGGCCTGCTCACTCAGCGCAGCCCAGCAGCCAACGCCCACCGCGCGCATGCAGCCAGTCCTGCGCATTTTCAGAGCACGCGCATGCGTGGGCGCTCTAGGAGCCGCCAGGGCCCTATTTCTCTTCCCCAAACCCACGTCCTTGGCCCTTGCCTTCCCTCTCCCTCGGATGATAGTTCATGTCTCTCTCTCACACCCTGCCTAGCGCGATGGCCCTCCGCCTGCTCGCTGCGTGGAGGAGCTCCCTGACAGCCCTGCGCGGTAGCCTACGCAGTAGCCCGGCGTGGCTCGCCTGCGCAGTCCGGCTCGGTCCATGCATGACCCTGCTGCAACGACGATGTCTGCCCATGGAGCACGATTCTTAGCGAGGTGAGAAACTTCTTGTGACACATGCTGCCATGGTTGCGCGCCCTGCTGTGCCTAGCCCTGGGTGCATGCACCACGTTGCCCTGTGCCGTTCCAGCCATACGCCGCGCCGCTTACGTAGCCCACACCCGCCGAGTCCGTGTGTGCCCCCTGCACGATCCGGAATTGGTGTGGCTGCTGTTCGTGCAAGCAGCCTGTTGGGGATCTGCTTCGTCGCCGAAGGTCCTGTAAGAAGAAACACCTTCGGAAGATCAACACAGAAACAAAGCCGAAGCTACCATTCGGGGAGCTTCGGCATAGTGACACACCTTGAGACAAAGGGTGGCACCGACTTAAAGGTGAAAAGACCAAATGGCCCATGATAATCTGTGTCATCATTGTAATCAGTTATAAAGGGCATGAATGTAATTTCTCACAGGCTGCGTCCTGTGCCTATAAATATCAACAGTACCCCCGTACTGTTCACGCTGACTTGTACTCGCTTGTGCATTACGCTGGAACTATTTCCTTCTGTCAAGTCGAAGGTATGAATGTAATTCCATATTGTTTCTATTTATCCATGATATAATAAAGTTGAATTAATAATGTTATATAATTATTCACGTTGTTTTCTATGCCTTACGTGCTTCTTCTTTCATTAATGTATACTGCAATCATGAAGGTATGTCCTTCATGACCTTCGCCTGAAGATCATTGTTGGGGACTTGTTCTCAAATGCTATAAGTTAAGAACAAGGCAACACAAAAATAGGTTAATGGTTAACACCCTTCATCCCTCGAAGCGTTATTTCCCTAAGGATATAACGATCTTCAGACGAAGGTCATGAAGGACATACCTTCATCACAATAGTGTATATTAATGGAAGACGAAGCATATGAAACATGAGAAATCACACGAATAATCATATGACATCGTTCATATATTGTTTTTTATATAATCATGAATGGATAAGAACAATATTGAGTTACATTTGTACCTTCAGCTTGAAGGAAAGTACAAGCGTGACGCAAAAGCTAATGCCAAGTCAGCGTGAACAGTACGGGAGTACTGTTCACCTATTTATAGACACGGGTCGCAGCCCATGTAAAATTACATCCAGGTCCTTTGCTTTTGATAACAACTCTATAATAATCTATTGAGGTCTAGATAGTCTTTTCCTTTTTAAGTCGGTTTCCTCTTCTCCGCTATCATGCCGAAGCTTCCTTACGCACAGCTTCGGCTCTGCTCCATCCTTCGTTCTCTTTATGTTTCTTCGTACAGCAATTGTCTGAAGAGTCCATGTCTGAAGGTACCTGTTCATGTATTATACTCCAGAAATATTGTCAAATCTTGTTTTTGAGGACCTTCGGAAGCCGAAGGCCCCCAACATTAGCCCCTCGCAATATTAATTTGTTAAGATAATAAATTCAAATTGCGATATGGATGGAGGCCCTAGCCGAAGGTCCGAAAAAACACCTTCTCTTTGCTAGAATAGCAACAGCTACTGACAAGCGGGCCCTCCAGCACACAATACGCCAGGCATATAAATAAGAGCGCACCACTAGCTCATTTAGCACGCTTTCTTGCCATGTGCCTTGCCTGCTCAAACAGCTCTTTGCTTACACACACTTGACCAGATTTTTTAGATATTAAAGCTTCTACTTTGAGAGCACTTTTTTCAGCTCTTTCAAAGATGTCTGAGGATAAGAAGGCTACCGCTGAAACAAAGTTGAGCCTTTCTGAGGAGATGAATCTTGGCTTTATTGAATCGATAGCAAGGACAAATGCAGAGAAGATTGCTAGGGAAACTTTGGAGGGTTTGTCTGAAGGTACCAGTGATAGTGACAGCTATGATGTGGAGAGCGGCGGAGAAGACTCTGAAGATCGACCCTGGCGGCCAAGCCATGCAGTTTTTGGAAAATCGACTATTAAGCAAAGCCATCTTGATAATATGAGGGGAAGATACTTTCGGGACATGTCTATTGTAAGGGCTGATGACGGAGAGAGGACTGTGCCTACTCCCGAAGATATTGAAGTTGTGATCTTCTGAAGCTTTTTTAAGGCTGGGCTTCGGATTCCATTGAGCAAATTTGTGGTTGAGGTTTTGAAGATTTATCAAATCTGCCTTCATCAAATTACGCACGAAACAATTATAAGAATGGGAATCTTTGTCTGGGCCGTGAAGAGCCAGGGCTTGGAACTAAATGCAAAAAGCTTTTGTAATATACATGAGCTAATATATGAGACGAAACCCTGGGGTAAAGAGCAATATCATAATAATTTTGGCTGTTACAGCTTAGGTGCCTGCTCTGGGTCAAGCTGTCCTGTGCCAACTTTTCGGAAGAGATGGCCCGGGGACTGGATGAAGGAATAGTTCTATGTGAAAAACGATTTGAAGGCACGAGAAGACATTAAAGATATCATCATGCGCCCTATCTGGCAGCGTTTCGGACTCCGGAAACCAAAGGTGGAAATGGATGAAGCAGCCGAATAATGCCGGAGGGCCTTCGGCGTGGTTTGCTCCTTCGTTGGGACAAGAGACTTGGTCTAGGAGCACATAGCTTTCAGAGTATGGCCTCTTGTAGAAAAGTGGGAAATGCCAAAAGAAACTATTACCAAGCCTGACGAAGGTGGGCTGATTAGGATGAAATTCACCTTCAGATATGATGATAAATTTGTCGAGCCAGATGATGATTGGCTGAAATGTATTGAAGCCACAAGCGATGATCTGCTTGGGCCATACTCCAAGACGGAAGATAATGCGCTATCAGCGACCTTCGGTGGTCGGAAAAAGAAGAGGCTAAATAGAGTTTTTGATGCTATTGGATTCGTCTATCCTGATTATCGTTACCCGATACGGGGTGAAAAAAGAAAAGGTACAACTTCTGTAAAGGAAGTTGCTTCGGCCGCTCCTAGTGAGCCAGTGCTGAAGAGAAAAAAGGTGAAGGTCCTTACGCACCGGCCACACTACATAGAGCCGGCCACATTGCCCGAGTTTGTTGACAAGGCTCCTTCGGCTACCGAAGCCAAAAAATCTATATCTGCGCAGAAAGCTGAAGAGCTGACTGCAACACCGAAGGCTGAAAGAGCTGAAGAGTCAAAAACTGAAGGGACAAAAATATCAGAAGTTTTAAGCCCTTCAGCAGAAGTTGGAGTGCCACAGACTCAGAAGGGTCCAGCTGTGACCCCCAAAAGGAAAAGGATGGTTAATGTTTTGGATGTACTGGAGACAATAAAGTCTTCAAGCTCCACGCCGAAAAAAGTTGCCGAAGCTGAAAAAGCACAAATTGAAACAAAAACTTCTGGAGGTGAAGCTACAAAGCACCAGGCTGAAATCAAAACTAGACCTTCAGAGTGCGCCAAAGAAAAATCCTTGGAGACTGAAGGAGAAAATAAAAAGGAAACTTTAAAGCAAATTCTGTCTGAAAAAACTCTTTCTTCCACTCCCGAAGCATCTTTCAAATTGCCTGATTATATTGTGCGACATGCTTCGGGCAAAGTACTATCTGAAGAAGAAAAACGAGAAGCTCATCATTATGCCTAGAAATTAAAATATCCGAAAGGGGCGTTGATATTCAATGGCAGCGCAGAAGAAGACTTCTTGTATTGTCTCCCAGACAACAAGGAGATCTCTGTCTGCCAGGAGATGGCAAGAAGCTTCGGATTCCCAACTCTAGAAGATGGGCTTTCAGTTTTGTCAAAAGATGAAATAGCCGACAACTTAGCATATAACAGCTTAAAGGCGAGAAAATAAACTTTTTGCGTGGTTAGAAATTCGTGTGTTTATTTCTTATCATCACATTCCTTTTGCAGGGCCTTATTCTCAGCAATGCCCTCAGAGCGTAGAAAAGCGCTGAAGACGAGGGATGTACGATGGCATTGAATAACCTTCGTTCCGAAGTGATTGAACTAAGGAACGAAGGTCTTGAGAAAGACAAGATTTTACATTCATTGCTTAACAAAATAAAAGAGGACGAAGCTGCTTCCAAGGCTCAAGCTGAAGCCCAGAAGTGCAAAATTGAAAATCTTCAGAAACAGCTGGCTGAGGCGAACCTAAAATGTGCAACTGCCGAAGCTAACCTTGAAGTCAGCGACTACTGGAAGAATCATTGGGAGAAAACAGCTGTAGCACTTCGGCTTTCAAAAGAAAAATGTTATGAAAAATCCATGAAATGTGTGGAAATAATTAAGAGTAGTTTCACCAGCGCTGGCGCATTTTCAAATGAAAGCAACTTCGTACTGGGAGATCCCGAAGGTCCAATTGACTGGATCAACGGCGAGGCCGAAGCTTTTGAAGAAATTTTGAGTGGCCGTGGGGACATATGTGCCTTCTCGGGTGCTAGGGGGATTGCAAATATTTTGGAGAAAAGAGGCTGCGATCATGTGAAATCTTTGGCGCAAACCGAGGCCGCCTTAACTACTGAAGATATAAAAGACCCCTCGGCCGAAGCAAGCTTGGTTGGTGGAAAATTTTTCACTGACATCTGGGAAAATGGTGGTCGAGAGATGGCCTAGGAAATCATAAGGAGAAGTGAAAAAGGTACTCACGATGCTAGAAAAGTGGCAGAGGCCGCTGAGAAAAGTGCGGGTCTCGAGAGGCAAATAGGTATTGACTAGTAACTTTTGACTTTATGTTGTAATTTTATGACTTCGGACTTATTTACACTTTGTAACACAGCCGTACAAGCTCCTCCCCCAGAGCCCGCCGATCCATTGGCGGACCCCAAAGCAAAGGGGGATGATGAGATTAGAAAAATTGCCGAAGCCATTATGGATAAAGTTGTTGATCAGCTGCTAAACGAAGCTGCAGAAGTAGTTTTATGAGAAGATTAGCTGTTATTGTAAAGCCATTTGGAGTGTAACATTTGTGGACAATATGTAAAATATTTTGTAATTTTGAATATAATATATAAGTTGTTTATGATTCAACTCTTTACGATGCATGGAATTTTACGTACATACCGTTTTTGAGCCTTCGGCGAAAAAACACCTTCCCTTCTTTTCATGCTTCGTAAAGAATATCCATATTCCGTAAAAATATTACGGTTTCCGAAAAAACATCTATGCCCTGTGAACAATAGATCTCCTTTTCATGTCATAATGACGGAGCTGTATTTCTTGAAAACTTATTTTGCGCCTTGACACATCTTCGAACCGATCTCCGAAGCTCAATAATGTAGGCCAACATTGTGTGCCTTTCCGTAGATTCATATTGCACCCCCTTCTTGTGCCATTGATGCAATATGATGTATGATGCTATGCTATGCACATGATGTAATGATGTAATGATATGCAAAGTGATATTTGCGCCGAAGGCCTACACACATTCCCCAGTCAATCTTTTGGTCATTTTTCAGTTCATCAGCGCTGACTTTTCGCTGTAAACCTCCCTTAGGAGCTTCTTCACCTTTTACTTTGGCGGTATTAGCGTTTATTTTTCACTGTAAGACTCCCTTAGGAGCTTCTTCGCCTTTTACTTCGGCGGTATCAGCATTTATTTTTCGCTGTAAGCCTCCCTTAGGAGCTTCTTCGCCTTTTACTTCGGCGGTATCAGCGTTTATTTTTCGCTGTAAGCCTCCCTTAGGAGCTTCTTCGCCTTTTACTTCGGCGGTATCAGCGTTTATTTTTCGCTGTAAGCTCTGCATTCCCTTTGGAACGACTTTTGAGCAGAAAACTTACGCTGCGTCCCCTTAAGAACGACTTTTGAGCAGAAAACTTACGCTGCGTTCCCTTAAGAACGACTTTTGTTGCTTCGACGATAACTTGTAATGCATTCCTTCATCAAAACCTTTAGAACTTCGTCAATATTTGAAGAGGATATATTCATTATGATAATGACAAAGTTATTACAAGAATTTGAAAACAACAAAAGAACTGAATTTTTGATGATTGTTCTTTATTGAAAAGGTAAATGATGACAAATGTAAAGGCTGTTTCTGAGGTAGGATATATCTTAGTACATGTGTTTTGATTCTGGCACAATACTATTGACTGTGCGAGCTTCAGACTGCTCCCTAAAGTCTCTCTGCTCGTGACTGTGCTGGCTCCTTTCTGGCTGCTAGCCTTGGGGATAAGCGGGTTGCATTGGTGGTGGAGGTGGGGGCTGTTGCCAAGATGCCTGAGGTTGGCTTGCCGAAGCAACAAAAGCTGCAGGATGGTTGCCCACATACTCTGGAATGTATGGTGAGTGGTACGAAGCAGTATGCATGACCTGTTTCGGCTGACTCTGTTGGGCTGCAGCCTCTGCTATCTCTTTCTGTTTCTGAATGGTGACATGGCACATCCTAGTGGTGTGGCCCTTGTCTTCTCCACAGAATAGGCAGTAAATTTTCCTGGGCTGATCCCCAAACCTTCCTCCGAAGCCCCTAGCGCCTCTGCCCCTTGGAGCTAGGGGTCGAGGGTAACTCTGTTGTTGCCCCGAAGCCTGAGAAGAATAGTGTGGCTTCTGTTGCTGGGTTCCCCTGTCGTCATTCTGAGTAGAATGAATTGATCTGACATGTCTAGGGTGAATTCTCCCTCCGAAGCCCCTGGTCATCTCGAAGAACCTGTAGGCTTCCTCCCTTCTCTGCCGAAAGTCATTGTCAGCGCGGATGTACTCATCCATCTTCTGAAGCAGTTTCTCCAGGGTCTGAGGGGGTTTCCTGGTGAAGTATTGGGCCGAAGGTCCTGACCGAAGCCCCTTGATCATGGACTCAATGACAATTTCATTAGGCACTGTTGGTGCTTGTGCCCTCAATTGCAAGAATCTTCGGACATACGCCTGGAGGTATTCTTCTTGATCTTGCGTGCATTGGAACAAAGCCTGAGCAGTGACCGGCTTCGTCTGAAATCCTTGGAAACTGGTAATTAGCATGTCCTTCAGCTTTTGCCATGACGTGATTGTTCCTAGCCGAAGAGAGGAGTACCAGGTTTGTGCAACATTTTTGACTGCCATGACGAAGGATTTCGCTATGACAGCTGTATTGCCACCATACGAAGATATTGTTGCTTCGTAACTCATCAGAAATTGCTTCGGATCTGAGTGTCCGTCATACATGGGGAGCTGGGGTGGCTTGTAAGATGGGGGCCAAGGTGTAGCCTGCAACTCTGCTGACAGAGGAGAAGCATCATCAAAAGCAAAATTCCCATGATGAAAATCCTCATACCAGTCGTCCTCGTTGAAGAAGCCTTCTTGGTGCAATTCTCTGTGCTGGGGCCTTCGGTGCTGTTCATCTTGAGTGAGATGACGAACCTCTTTAGAGGCTTTGTCTATCTACCTTTGTAGGTCAGCTAGTCGGGCCATCTTTTCTTTCTTCCTTTGCACCTGTTGATGCAACATTTCCATATTCCTGATTTCTTGGTCCAAGTCATCCTCTTGGGGTGTTGGACTAGTGGCCTTCCTCTTCTGGCTTCGGGCCTCTCGAAGAGAAAGGGTATCTTGGTTCAGGTCCAGTGGCTGTAGAGCACCAGCCCCTGTCGCTGAAGCTTTCTTTGGCGGCATGACGAAAGTCGACGCTTGCCGAAGGTGGTCGAAGCTCAAAAAGTGGAAGTCACCGGAGGTGGGCACCAATGTTGGGGACTTGTTCTCAAATGCTATAAGTTAAGAACAAGGCAACACAAAAATAGGTTAATGGTTAACACCCTTCGTCCCTCGAAGCGTTATTTCCCTAAGGATATAACGATCTTCAGACGAAGGTCATGAAGGACATACCTTCATCACAACAGTGTATATTAATGGAAGACGAAGCATATGAAACATGAAAAATAACACGAATAATCATATGACATCGTTCATATATTCTTTTTTATATAATCATGAAGGGATAAGAACAATATTGAGTTACATTTGTACCTTCGGCTTGAAGGAAAGTACAAGCGTGACGCAAAAGCGAATGCCAAGTCAGCGTGAACAGTACGGGAGTACTGTTCACCTATTTATAGACACGGGTCGCAGCCCATGTAAAATTACATCCAGGTTCTTTGCTTTTGATAACAACTCTATAATAATCTATTGAGGTCTAGATAGTCTTTTCCTTTTTAAGTCGGTTTCCTCTTCTCCGCTATCAAGCCGAAGCTTCCTTGCGCACAGCTTCGGCTCTGCTCCATCCTTCGTTCTCTTTGTGTTTCTTCATATAGCAATTTTCCGAAGAGTCCATGTCCGAAGGTACCTGTTCATGTATTATACTCTAGAAATATTGTCAAATCTCGTTTTTGAGGACCTTCGGAAGCCGAAGGCCCCCAACAATCATTATGCCCTAAGGGAAATAATGCTTCGGAGAACGAAGGGCCTTAACTTTTAACATTTTGTGTTGCCTTGTTCTTAAGTCGAAGCAATTGAGAACAAGTCCCCAACATTGGCGCCCACCTCCGGTGAACTCACTTCCACTAATTGAGATGATGGCTTCATTCAACAACCAAGCTGAAGTATCTTCGGCTACGAAGCTGCTGGTGCTCCCGATAACAGGCGGCTCAGGTTCAGAGCCGGCTAACAAGAAGCAGAAGAAGGAAGCACAGAGAAGGGTGTAGCATGTTGGGGTGCAGGGACCCTTCATCAAGTCAAAATGGTCCCACATCCCAATCACCTTCTCCCAGGAGGACCTTCAGCTCAAAGATTACCCTCATAATGATGCTATGGTTATATCTTGTGTCATTAAGGGATTTTTGATCCATAATGTTCTAGTTGATACAGGCAGTGCAGCAGATATCATATTTTTAAGGCTTTCAGACAGATGCAAGAACCAGAGGACAAGATCCATGATGCTACACATCCTCTATGTGGCTTCGGAGGAAGGCAAATTGTAGCACTTGGCAAAATCACAATGCCGATAACCTTCGGTTTTGTTCACAACACAAGGACTGAACAGGTTGTGTTTGACATTGTTGACATGGAATACCCCTACAATGCAATCATTGGTCGTGGGACACTTAATGCTTTCGAAGCAATACTTCATCCAGCATATCTATGCATAAAGATACCTTCAAAACAAGGGCCCATTGCTGTTCATGGGAGTCAGGAAGCTGCTAGGAAAGCCAAAGGAAACTGGACATATTCAAAGGCTATTCATAACATAGATGGAGTCGAAGCCTACGAACAGTACAAATACAAAAGAGAGAAGGCTGCTTCGGCGGATCAGCCGAAGCCTATGCTTCTATGTGAAGACATAGTAGAGCAAAAAGTACTGCTGGGGTCTCAGCTATCTGAAGAACAAGAGAAAACTTTGATAAGATTTTTATTCAACAACAAAGATGTCTTTTCTTGGTCAGCCAATGATCTCTATGGTGTTAACAGAGATGTCATTGAGCATTCACTCAATGTAGACCCATCCTTCAGGCCAAGAAAGCAAAGGCTTCAGAAAATGTCTAATGATAAATCCGAAGGTGCTCGAAATGAAGTGAAAAGGCTTCTCAGTGCTGGTGTCATCAGAGAGGTAAAATACCCAGAATGGTTAGCCAATACTGTCATGGTGAAGAAGGCCAATGGCAAATGGAGAATGTGCATTGACTTCACAGATCTTAACAAGGCATGCCCAAAAGACGAATTCCCGCTACTAAGAATAGACTCTCTTATAGATGCAACAACTTCTTCAAAGCTTATGAGTCTATTGGATTGTTATTCAGGCTATCATCAAATATGGATGAAGAAGGAAGATGAGCTGAAGACTGTAATACCCACTTTGTAAGAAAAGGCTAGAAAGAGAAATTATATTATTTCACATCTATATGTGTTGTCTATGATACTCATTTCATGTGAACACCACAATTAAACAAATAAATAAATGATAATAGATATCCAACAAAACTTGCCTCATACTGAGTTTTTACTTGATTGTGCATTTGTGTTTAATAAAATAAATGTGTCATTAATAGCATATCAATGGATCCATAGAATTTAAACTCTAACTTGAAAATAAGATTATGAAAATAGAGGAGAGAAAGGAATATTATTTAATACAAAATAATATTATAATTAAATAACTTCACCATCTGTGGGTATGACCAAATTGCATGGTTAACATGAATTTGAATTAGCACCTGAGTTAGATTCAAAATTTGAATTCAAATGAATTAAGAATAAAATGAAATGAAACAAAAAATAAAAAGAAAAAGGGAATGAGAGCTTACCGGGCCAGCTTACCGCAATTTCGGCCCACCCATCTGCCCCCTCCGACGGCCGCTTCGGCTGAAAGCCTTCACTGCCAGCCCAGCTCCCACTCGTCCGCGCGCTTGGCTCAACTCCGCTGACCGGTGGGCCCATATGCCAGCCTCACGGGTTCGGTCGTGTGCTCGTCCGTATGCCATGTGGGGCCTCCAGGTCAGTCCCTCACCTCAACGGATGCTGCTCGGTCTTCCTCGTCGTGCTCACGCAACAGACCGTGCGTAAATGGCGGGCTCGAGCGGATCTCGCTGGTGGTTGTGTACGGATGACGCCGCGTGTGCCGGGAGCCTCCCTGCTCGTCCTTCTTCTCTCCGTACCCATAAATAGCGCCGTTGCCGAGACCGTCCGTCATTGCCAGGAAGTGCGCCGTGAGATCGGCCGCCACTGCCGTATTCCGACCCGCCGTCAATCTGGGCCGATTGGTTGGGTCGTGGTGGTTCGCCGTGGCTCATGGATCGCGTATTAGCATCTGGGAGGGCTCGGGGATCACCGTCCAGTTCGGAATTCGTCGCCAACGTACATCGTCGCCGCGATGCCGCCTCATGCCGTGGCCGGCTCTCCAACCTTCACCTCGGTCTTCGGTAAGCCCGTGGATAGCTTCGCCATGACTCACGCGTCCTTTTGCACCAGTTTATTTCATGTTCCGTGCACCGGTTGCCGCTTTGGGCTGTCACCGGCCATGGCACCACCGTGCTCGGCGCCGCGCCGCCGCCGGTATTCCGTCGGGGGTGTCGGTGTGGGGTTTTGGGAGAAAGCGACATGGGCCTTTGATCAGCGGGCGAACGGTGTGGATTAGATTGGCCATACCCGTTCGGTGGGCAGTTCTGAGCGGTTGATCCTCGGATCGACGGTGAGGAGTGGCGCGAGTCGCATTAAATCTGGACTGTTGATCTCGCTGCGGATGGCTGGGTTTGGGGGAAATCGTGGGCCGTCGATCTCGGATCCTGCGATCAACAGAGTGTACCGGTTCATGCATTGGTACATCTAATCTGAACTGTTGAAACCAGATCTGACGGCCCTGATTTGAGAATACCCCTTCGTCGTGTGCTTCTTTCAAAAGAGACCTTATGTTTTTCAGGAATAAACCCGCCGTCCCCTCAGGGTGTTTACTGAGTCATATGAATTCTTGCTCTGGGGCCCCTGCTTTCTAGATTAATTGAGGCGCAGTCCAAGGGAATAGAAAATCCAGTAAAATGAAATAGAAAATGATTTTCAATACAAAAATAAATCCAGAGACTTGTTTAATTCATAGTTAATTCATTTTAACTCCAAATTGAACCATTCCAGTTTCTAAAATTTTGTAATAATATTCTTCATCATTTGGTGCCTCTGTTTTGGCATGAAAGGCTCATTTAAATTTATCTAATACTTAATCTTGTATTAAATACATAAAAGCTACAGAAATTCATAACTTGAAATATATAACTCCAAATTTAGTGATTCCAGTTCCTATGGTTTCATTTTGATATGTAGATTTTTACTGCATATTTTATTTACATGTTTGGTGTAATGTTAATTTTGCCTATACCATGTATGTTTGTATTGCTACGACTAGCAGTGAGGATACGTATCACCTAAAGATCATCCTGGTACCTGGAATCTCAAGTCCCAGGCAAGTTGTGCCCTTGATCACTTCTTTTTACCCACTCATGTTCTAATTAATCATAATGATCTGCATAGGTTAATTTTGATGGGACCCAATAGGTTACCCTAGTTTGTCTATCTTTATACCTTGTTTACCACTGAACTTTCTGGGTAGTACTTGCTAGTGCTATATGTGGTTTTGGGTATGAAGATTACACTATTCATGATTATACTTTTGTTATCAGTTGTTATTTATGGTTCATGTTAAGATCATTATATTAATTGGAACATGGAGAACCACCCGGGAAAACAGTGCTACCACGAGGGTGGAATGGGACGCCCTTGGCTGATTAATTAGGAAAGCTAGTGGAAGACTACCTTACCCGAAAGGGGCAAGGGCAGAAGGGGAGAGGTCAGTGTAGGGAGGCCCTCGGGAGGATTTTGCTGCGATGGCGGTCCTGCAAGGGATTCCTGCACTGGATCTTCCTATAAACTGTAGCGGGTTTTCGGAAGCTAGTGGAACTTTGTAAAGGCCTCGTAGTGGATCCCTAGCCATTCACCTCGGAAGTGTCTAAGGGCCTTGCAAACCCTGGCGACATGGGATACACGACTTGTGGGTAAAGATGCGCAACCTCTGCAGAGTGTAAAACTGGTATACTAGCCGTGCTCACGGTCAAGAGCAGCTCGGACACTCACATGATTAATTTATGGAACTAAATTCAATTTGTCATATGCATTGCATTGCAGGTGATGTTGTTATTACTTTTATTCAACTATTTAATTGGGTTGGTATTTACTTATACTTAGTAAACTGCTAATAAAATTTTGCCCAACCTTAAAAGCAATGCTCAGCTCTAACCATCCTCTTTGGTAAGCCTTACACTTCAAGTGAGCTCCCACCTTTGGCGAGTTCATGCACATTATTCCCCACAACTTGTTGAGCGATGAACGTATGTGAGCTCACTCTTGCTGTCTCACTTACACCACAGGTCAAGACCAGGTACTGCAGGATGATGCTCATGGAGGATGCTGTGATAAGTTCGTGAGAGGTCTAGGTCGTCGTCTCCCAGTCAACTTTAGGGTTGCTGGACCGTTGTCTCCTTATAATGTAATTATTTATTTTGTATAGAACTCCTGTTATATATAAAGATGTGACATTCGATCCTGTGCCACTATTCATCATATGTGTGAGACTTGGTCCCAGCACACCTGGTGATTATGTTTACGCCCGGGTTTTGGACCCCTAAAATCCGGGTGTTACAGAAGTGGTATCAGAGGAATGTTGACTGTAGGACGAAACCTAGATAGAACTGACCACCAATATCTACTTACCTTGCTACTCTGATTCTTTCTAAACTTTTCTTAATCTTTTCTCATCTATTTCCGCTTTACTCTGATTATTCTTATCTTTTCTTTCTAAAGACAAATGTGGATTTCACACTTTGAAATCCTGTGCCTAAAGTGACCTTTAGGGATAGGAGACCTACTCTTAGGAACAAAAACAAAACTATTTTTATAGATATCTATGAACTTGAATGTTTGTTCTTATGATACTTGTTTGATTTGGATCTTTGATTGAGTGTGATTAGTTGTGGAGTAATGTCCACAATTACATCTGCATATACGTATAGGCATAAATAGAATTCATAAGATAACTAAACAACTTAGATTATCCTCCACTAAAAGGTATCTATCTCGTAGAAGTTCTTCTTATCTTAAAAGACACTCTCTTATCTTAATAGATCCATCTTATCTTACAAGATACTCTCTTGCCTTAATAAATTCATCTTATCTTGAAGGACTCATATTATCCAAACCACCTGACTTATTACACCATGGTCATAATCTAAACCAAATTAAGTACATCGAATCTAGGCTCAATTAGTAATACTCACCTAACCTAGATCTGATCTAATGTGATAAAGCTAATTTAATGTAAGTTGCTTAACAAGAAGGATAATACTAATGAAACAAATGAGACTCTACTCCTATAAATAGGTGTTAACCTAAATTGGTGCTCTATACCAACTTGACCTTATGCAACTACCTTACCCATCAGATAGTTGCATAACCCCTTTGTTTTAACCTAACAACAAAAATAGAGATTCTGATCTACCTTCACCATATAATTCATCCCATCTCAAAAGATTCTAGCATATCTTAATAATATATACCCTACCTTGGTAGACCTATCTGACTTAAGCTAGTCTAACCTAGTTATATCCAACCTAATCTAGATTATATTTTAATCTAATATGGTCTAATCTAATGTGGTCTATAAAAAAAAATAGTGATACTGGTATAAGAGATTAGACACTACTAGCCAGGTATTGACTTAACTTCGCACAATAGACCAACTCAACCATGGGCATAAGATCTAACCTAGCTAATAAAGTCACGATGAGTTGCATAATATGTCTATCCCCACCTAACATCAAACAAACTTTTGACCTACACCATGTAGTCTATCTCATCCATACCTATATTAACCATATTCCCCAGCCCAATAACATACACTAACTCCTAATCAATGAGACAAGACCGAAGAAGATGATCAACTTCATCAAGGGAGAATGAGCACCAACTCAAGTCTTCAAGGATCAAGTGAGGTCACCAAGATGAGTCAGGATCCACAATCTTGGATGGAGTTTTTCTTATCCTACTCTTTCTTACCCAAACCTATGTATACCCTAAAGACATCTTCTATCCTACATAATAAAGTGGACATACATATAATACCCATGCTCTCCTATCACTTACTAATAATAAAAAGAGAGACCCTTGATTTAGAAATTAAAAAAAACTAAATTGCAAACCAATCCTTTTTGTATTCCCTTTTCTTACAAATCTCGAGGACGAGATTATTTTTAAGGGGGGTAGGATTTGTAATACCCACTTTGTAAGAAAAGGCTAGAAAGAGAAATTATATTATTTCACATCTATATGTGTTGTCTATGATACTCATTTCATGTGAACACCACAATTAAACAAATAAATAAATGATAATAGATATCCAACAAAACTTGCCTCATACTGAGTTTTTACTTGATTGTGCATTTGTGTTTAATAAAATAAATGTGTCATTAATAGCATATCAATGGATCCATAGAATTTAAACTCTAACTTGAAAATAAGATTATGAAAATAGAGGAGAGAAAGGAATATTATTTAATACAAAATAATATTATAATTAAATAACTTCACCATCTGTGGGTATGACCAAATTGCATGGTTAACATGAATTTGAATTAGCACCTGAGTTAGATTCAAAATTTGAATTCAAATGAATTAAGAATAAAATGAAATGAAACAGAAAATAAAAAGAAAAAGGGAATGAGAGCTTACCGGGCCAGCTTACCGCAATTTCGGCCCACCCATCTGCCCCCTCCGACGGCCGCTTGGGCTGAAAGCCTTCACTGCCAGCCCAGCTCCCACTCGTCCGCGCGCTTGGCTCAACTCCGCTGACCGGTGGGCCCATATGCCAGCCTCACGGGTTCGGTCGTGTGCTCGTCCGTATGCCATGTGGGGCCTCCAGGTCAGTCCCTCACCTCAACGGATGCTGCTCGGTCTTCCTCGTCGTGCTCACGCAACAGACCGTGCGTAAATGGCGGGCTCGAGCGGATCTCGCTGGTGGTTGTGTACGGATGACGCCGCGTGTGCCGGGAGCCTCCCTGCTCGTCCTTCTTCTCTCCGTACCCATAAATAGCGCCGTTGCCGAGACCGTCCGTCATTGCCAGGAAGTGCGCCGTGAGATCGGCCGCCACTGCCGTATTCCGACCCGCCGTCAATCTGGGCCGATTGGTTGGGTCGTGGTGGTTCGCCGTGGCTCATGGATCGCGTATTAGCATCTGGGAGGGCTCGGGGATCACCGTCCAGTTCGGAATTCGTCGCCAACGTACATCGTCGCCGCGATGCCGCCTCATGCCGTGGCCGGCTCTCCAACCTTCACCTCGGTCTTCGGTAAGCCCGTGGATAGCTTCGCCATGACTCACGCGTCCTTTTGCACCAGTTTATTTCATGTTCCGTGCACCAGTTGCCGCTTTGGGCTGTCACCGGCCATGGCACCACCGTGCTCGGCGCCGCGCCGCCGCCGGTATTCCGTCGGGGGTGTCGGTGTGGGGTTTTGGGAGAAAGCGACATGGGCCTTTGATCAGCGGGCGAACGGTGTGGATTAGATTGGCCATACCCGTTCGGTGGGCAGTTCTGAGCGGTTGATCCTCGGATCGACGGTGAGGAGTGGCGCGAGTCGCATTAAATCTGGACTGTTGATCTCGCTGCGGATGGCTGGGTTTGGGGGAAATCGTGGGCCGTCGATCTCGGATCCTGCGATCAACAGAGTGTACCGGTTCATGCATTGGTACATCTAATCTGAACTGTTGAAACCAGATCTGACGGCCCTGATTTGAGAATACCCCTTCGTCGTGTGCTTCTTTCAAAAGAGACCTTATGTTTTTCAGGAATAAACCTGCCGTCCCCTCGGGGTGTTTACTGAGTCATATGAATTCTTGCTCTGGGGCCCCTGCTTTCTAGATTAATTGAGGCGCAGTCCAAGGGAATAGAAAATCCAGTAAAATGAAATAGAAAATGATTTTCAATACAAAAATAAATCCAGAGACTTGTTTAATTCATAGTTAATTCATTTTAACTCCAAATTGAACCATTCCAGTTTCTAAAATTTTGTAATAATATTCTTCATCATTTGGTGCCTCTGTTTTGGCATGAAAGGCTCATTTAAATTTATCTAATACTTAATCTTGTATTAAATACATAAAAGCTACAGAAATTCATAACTTGAAATATATAACTCCAAATTTAGTGATTCCAGTTCCTATGGTTTCATTTTGATATGTAGATTTTTACTGCATATTTTATTTACATGTTTGGTGTAATGTTAATTTTGCCTATACCATGTATGTTTGTATTGCTACGACTAGCAGTGAGGATACGTATCACCTAAAGATCATCCTGGTACCTGGAATCTCAAGTCCCAGGCAAGTTGTGCCCTTGATCACTTCTTTTTACCCACTCATGTTCTAATTAATCATAATGATCTGCATAGGTTAATTTTGATGGGACCCAATAGGTTACCCTAGTTTGTCTATCTTTATACCTTGTTTACCACTGAACTTTCTGGGTAGTACTTGCTAGTGCTATATGTGGTTTTGGGTATGAAGATTACACTATTCATGATTATACTTTTGTTATCAGTTGTTATTTATGGTTCATGTTAAGATCATTATATTAATTGGAACATGGAGAACCACCCGGGAAAACAGTGCTACCACGAGGGTGGAATGGGACGCCCTTGGCTGATTAATTAGGAAAGCTAGTGGAAGACTACCTTACCCGAAAGGGGCAAGGGCAGTAGGGGAGAGGTCAGTGTAGGGAGGCCCTCAGGAGGATTTTGCTGCGATGGCGGTCCTGCAAGGGATTCCTGCACTGGATCTTCCTATAAACTGTAGCGGGTTTTCGGAAGCTAGTGGAACTTTGTAAAGGCCTCGTAGTGGATCCCTAGCCATTCACCTCGGAAGTGTCTAAGGGCCTTGCAAACCCTGGCGACATGGGATACACGACTTGTGGGTAAAGATGCGCAACCTCTGCAGAGTGTAAAACTGGTATACTAGCCGTGCTCACGGTCAAGAGCAGCTCGGACACTCACATGATTAATTTATGGAACTAAATTCAATTTGTCATATGCATTGCATTGCAGGTGATGTTGTTATTACTTTTGTTCAACTATTTAATTGGGTTGGTATTTACTTATACTTAGTAAACTGCTAATAAAATTTTGCCCAACCTTAAAAGCAATGCTCAGCTCTAACCATCCTCTTTGGTAAGCCTTACACTTCAAGTGAGCTCCCACCTTTGGCGAGTTCATGCACATTATTCCCCACAACTTGTTGAGCGATGAACGTATGTGAGCTCACTCTTGCTGTCTCACTTACACCACAGGTCAAGACCAGGTACTGCAGGATGATGCTCATGGAGGATGCTGTGATAAGTTCGTGAGAGGTCTAGGTCGTCGTCTCCCAGTCAACTTTGGGATTGCTGGACCGTTGTCTCCTTATAATGTAATTATTTATTTTGTATAGAACTCCTGTTATATATAAAGATGTGACATTCGATCCTGTGCCACTATTCATCATATGTGTGAGACTTGGTCCCAGCACACCTGGTGATTATGTTTACGCCCGGGTTTTGGACCCCTAAAATCCGGGTGTTACAAAGACTAGCTTCATAACTCCTAGTGGCACCTATTGCTATCTTCAGATGCCTGAGGGGCTCAAGAATGCTGGAGGAAGCTTCAGCAGAATGACAGCCAAGGTCCTTCATTCCCAGATAGGTAGAAATGTGCTGACATATGTTGATGATATCATAGTGAAAAGCACGAAGCAAGAAAATCACATTGCTGATCTACAAGAAACATTTGCCAATTTTAGCCAAGCTGGCCTGAAATTAAATCCAGAAAAATGTGTTTTTGGAGTGAAGAAAGGCAAGTTCCTTGGCTATCTCGTATCAACAAAAGGAATTGAAGCTAACCCAAGCAAGATCGAAGCTATCCTTCGGATGGAGCCACCAAGCATGAAGAAAGGGGCTCAATGGCTGGCAGGAAGATTAGCATTATTAAACAGATTTATATCCAAGTCAGCGGAAAGAAATCTGCCATTTTTTGAAATACTAAAGTCAGCCAAAGTATTTCAATGGGGTCCGGCACAACAAAAAGCTTTTGAAGAGTTGAAACAATATTTGATTGACTTAACAACATTAACTCCACCCGCGCCAGGGGCTCCATTGCTCTTATATGTGGCAGCTTCGCATTCTGCAGTGAGTGCGGCACTGGTACAGGAGAAGCTAGATGGTCAGGCTAAAAAGCAAGCTCTAGTATACTTCATCTCTGAAGTTTTAAGTCCATCAAAGAAAAATTACACAGAATTGGAGAAGTTATTATATGCTGTATTAATGGCCTTCAGAAAGCTTCGGCATTATTTTCAAACATACCACATAATTGTTCCTTCGTCACAACCTCTAAAGGAGATTATGAGGAACAGAGAGGCTACTAGAAGGATTGGAAAATGGGCTACAGAGCTTAATGAATTCACTATTGATTATGTGCATAGATCTTTAATTCAGTCCCAGGCGTTAGCAGACTTCATCGCTGACTAGACGCCAGGGGCTCAGGAAGAAGAGATAAATAAAGATGCCGAAGCTTAGACAGTGTTCAGCGATGGTTCTTGGGGAACTTTCGGCGCAGGAGCAGCAGCTGTTCTAGTAGCACCTTCGAAAGTGAGAACATGTTATGTAGCACTTCTGTTATGGCTTCCGAAGTTAAGGGCAATGGGAATAAGAAGGGCTATTCTGAAAACTGATTCCCAAGTCATTTCTGGCCATATAGATAAAAGTAGCAAGGCAAGAGATCCGAAGCTTGAAAAATATCTAGATACAGTTCGAAGGTTGGAGGCTTCTTTCGAATGTTTCTCTGTCAAGAACATTCTAAGAGGCGAAAATGAGCATGCAGATCTGTTAGCCAAATCAGCGGCTCAGGGGCTCCCTCTACCTTCGGAAGTGTTTTTTGAAACAATAAAGGCACCTTCGGTTGAACTCATGGAGAGAGCAGTGCTCGCCATTTCTCCAGTACATAGTGAAGATTGGAGGACTGAAATCATATCTTTCCTCCAGGGTAACTGCCTCTCGGATGACGAAGTTTATAATAAAAGAATGGAAGCAAGAACAAGACCGTATATCATAATAGAAGGGGAATTATACAAACATGGAGTTTGCTCCCCCTTCTCAAGTGTTTATCCAGAACCGAAGGTATAGAACTAATGAAGGAGATACATGCAGGATTGTGTGGATCTCATATTGGGTCTAGGCCTTTGCTGGGAAAGGTTTTTAGACAGGGATTTTACTGGCCGAAGGCAGCTTTGAATGCAGCAGATCTGGTCCAAAAGTGTGAAAATTGTCAAAAATGTGCAAGAGACCAGAAACAACCTTCGTCGCTAACTCAATTAATACAACCAACTTGGCCATTGCAAAGATGGGGCCTAGACTTGTTAGGCCCACTTCCACCAGCACAAGGTAACTTGAAATATGTCATGGTGGTTGTAGAATATTTTTCTAAATGGATCGAAGTGAAGTCTTTGGCTACAATAACTTTGGTTACAGTCCAGAAATTCTTCTAGCAAAATATTGTTTGTCGCTTCGGCGTACCGAAGGCTATAACTGTGGACAATGGAACACATGTAACACCCCAGGTGTTACCTTGGTTGGAGCCCACCTTGATACTAAAGGCTTTGATCACATGTGGTAGAGGCTTAGGGCCACACCAAAGAACTTTGGAGATCATGTGCTAACCATGTTGCCAATGACCTAAGAAGCATTACTCTAATCCTTGCTCACTTACTACCTTGGATAAGAGGGGAGAAGAACCCTAGACCTCTTTTTAAACTCTATCTTCCAAAACCCTAAGTAAAGGGGGGGGGGAAAGAGAGTGAGCAAATGTGCAAAGCATGGGCAATCTTTACCCAAACCCGAAGCAACCTTGTAACCAGCAATTAGGGGAGGGAAATAATGCAAAAAGACCCCTGGAGAAACCCCATTTCAAATCTCCAAGTGGAGAGAGAGCTAGAGCTCTCTATTTCTCTCTAAGTCTATTTTTAACCCTAGTTTAAGGATCAACCGTGTTCACCTTGAAGATGGCACCAAAACCACTTGGGTTCTATACCAAAAATGTGGTATACCACCTAAGGCACCCCCTGGAAGAAGTGGAGACCGAGACTTGGACGTTTGACAGGGATTGGCATCAGTTTTGTCGCGTGGTGGGCAGTGAGACAAGCCAGATTTGGCGCCCGTCTATCTCCTGATCTAGGGCGTATCTTCCTTTGGAACTCACACATGTGAGATAGCCCTAGGTGCCAGGAGGAGGTCTGCGCCGGATTCATGGCAAGATTCGCACGTTTGCGATCTCTGGAGACGTTTGAACAATGGAAGAAACTCACCTCCACGTGTTCGACGCCTTTTGCCCGCGCCAGAGCACGCCCGCGCGCGCTCCCGCGTGCCCAGCGCCGCGCCCGAGCCAAACCAGCGCCGTGGACCGCGCCCGAGCCTATAAAACCCTCCTAGGCTTCGAATACACTCTTCCGCGAACCCTCAAAACCTCACCGGAGTTAGCTCGTCGCCGTTTGCCTGTGCGCAGCGAGTCCGCGGCCGCCCAATCCCCCTGTCACCGTAGACCGGCCAGCAGAGCCATTCCCAACCCCGTCCAGCCCTCGGAGAAGACTGTGCACGCCTCCGTGAAGCTCCCCGAGCGAGGAATCGGAGATTGCTTCGCCGGAGAAACCAGTCCACGCTCGCCGGAGCTCTCAACCCCGCCGGAGTACGTGGACCGGGTAAACCGCTCAACCATCCTTCGATTCCTTGTGCACACAGTCGCTACGTTACACCGTGAAGCTCACCGTGCCCTTGGATTGAACCAGTTCGCCGTAGTTTGGCCGGTACACTCGCCGCCGACGAGCACACCCGCCTGCGCTCGTGGACCGGGCGATTCCGGCCATCCCCGACGTCAAGCCGTACCTCGACGTGACCGCCAGAGTCTCCCCGAGCCAACCCCACCCTTCCCGGACCTCCCTCGCCGCCGGTAAGCCGCGCCACCCTTTTCTTTCCCGTGGTTACTGTTTCAGTTGGGGGAAGGACTGCGGGTGAGAGGGAGAGAAGGTCGGGGGGTTTTGTGAAATGTCAGAGACACAGGGGAACAGTGGCGCAAGGGTAGATCTGCGAGGGTTGATTTGATTTAAACCCAGGGACCCCGGTGTAAACTGTTTTTCCAGGAAACTCTTTTTAAAATCTATTTTAAAATTGAACAGAGACTTTAAAAATTCATAACTTATGTTTAGTTCATCCAAATTTGGCAAACCAATTTTGTCAGACTCTAATTAATGTAACCTATTTAAGAAAAATATAAAACCCCTTGGTATCAAGGAAGATTTTAAAACTCTGATTTAATGTTAGTTTTGGCCAAAAGCTCAATAATAGTAAGAAAAATAGTTGTGCTATTTGACTAGGGTTAGAAAAATTTGGAGAAGTTTATATCTACCTACTGACCTGTTTAAAAATGTTGAACCTCTCTGTCCACTCTATTAAGTTGGTTTTTACCCCTTATTACATAATATGCTTAAAGATAAGAAAAATAGAAAATGTAATTTAAACCATGAACCAGAGAGCACCCCTATTTTTGTTAGGATACTTATTTAATTTAGTTCACTGGAAAAATATATCATACCCTGGTTTAGTATAAAATAAGAAGGATACCTTTTAAATTAATAAAATAAGGATAACTTAGAAAAACCCTACAAAAATAACCCTAAGGCAAAGACACCCCAAACCTTGGGATAACTAATGTTTGGTTATTATGCACAGAGGAAAAATACAAAATCTGTTGTTTGATATTTTTCAAATGACAAGTTAGTTATAAGCACCTTTTTGGCATTAAACTTTAGAAAATCACAATTAAATAATCACCAATTAACTTTCTATGGATTTTGGCACAGAGGTTTAGTATTACTGTTAGATCCCAACAAAAATGACCCTTACGAAGAAACTCAACTCTAATGGTGAGGTGTAGTGTAAAGTGGCCCATTTTACACCACCCTTGTTATTTTTTTGTCTAAAGCATAGCCCTTATAGTTTAAGCCTCAAATTCCTAAAACCAGCTAGGATAGCCAATGGCAACCCACTGCAATTTTTACAGAATTTTTTGGAAATTATTAACCCACTGTCATAGTTCAAACCTACACTAAAAACCATAAGTAGAAATTAAAGAAAGGAAAATAAATACTGGTAATTAGTGTCACCCTAAAACCCTTATAACATTTCCCATTGAAATGTGTAAGGACAATGCAAATCCACTATGTTATCCTCAACAAACATCTAAACCTAGGAGTAATAAGCCTAAACCACTAAAAGCCCCGTATGACCCAGAAACCCTAAGTTATTCCTTAACTCAGTCTTCTTTTTGCATAATGTTATTAATCCTGCATAATCATAACATACATGTTCATTGCATTCGATAGACTGTAATCTTGCTGACGGAGAGTACGTCCTCATGCCGGAGCAAGGAGCTGCTCAGGAGGTAGCCCCAGACCCAGCACCAGAGCCTGCACCAGAGGACCTGCCTACCACTGCTTTGGAAGGCAAGCCCCGGTTTTATGCATAACCTGTTATTTATGCTATTTTACTACACTTAATGATTGTAGGATTGTTTGTGCACTTAAGTGTAGGAGTTGTTTGAAACCATAGTTGCATGATCTCAGGAACCCCATTGTTTTGAATACTAGTATGCTAATTCGAGTAGCTGCTTTATTAAGTAGGATCTCGGTAGAAGTCGAGTGATTTTCTAGCACTCACGCGAGATCAGGAAATTGGTTGTATCCATTTTTATATCATAATGGTGTTGGTCTGTGGACAACAATCCATGGGGATTGGTTGTCTACGAGGTGGGAACCGGAATAAGGATTAAGGTGTGGTACCGTGAGTCAAGCGTTTGAACGTACTAAGCACATGCCGAGAAATATGGTAAATCGGTAAGCCTAGTACCTGAGTGAACCTGGCAGTGGACTTTACCCCTCACGCGACCTGAGACGTAGTCTCCCATTCCGGTTATGGTGGGTACAAGTGCGGTCACTGCACGACGGCCAGTCGGGGTCAGTGAGGCATTGTACGCCAAGGCGGTGAGCCCTGATCTGCTGACAGGGAATCGATGGGGACGGTTGATGTGTGTGGGGACGGAGTGCCCCTGCATGTCATGTGTTTAGGTTTACCTTGCAAGGTTTAAAAACTCGATTCGAATCGTCTGCTTCTCGCAGCTAATGAGACTGCTTGATCCATGCTGCTACATTGAGTAACAAGTGGAACTGTGTTGAGATGATACAAGATATTGATTGCTAAAAATGCTTGCTACTATGTATGAGTAGATAGTACACTTTTAGCCTTAAGAGAGTCACACTTAATTTTGACAAAGTTAAAATCTTGATTTAGAAACTCAGCTAGTGCTTTTGGCAACCAAATCCCACAGCCAAACAGCTGCATGTCTAGAGGTAGAGGAGTAGACTCCTCACACCGGGTAAGTCTAGCTGAGTATTAGTATACTCAGCCTTGCTTGTGGCATAATTTTACAGGTTCTCTGGAGGAAATGGTTGCTGGAGTGACTTGGCCGTCCACCTTGCCACCGGGTTGGACTGTCGAGTGGGACCCTGCCTCGGCTGAGGAGGAGCATGAGGAGTGATGGGACAGGCTTCCCCATCTCTCTATTTATTTACCGCTAGTTTATTTCCGCTGCACTTCGAAACAATGATGGTCACTTTTGTAGAAACTCCGATGATGATGATGATGATGTAATAATTTAATACTCTGACATGTATGGTTTTATGCTTTATTGTATTTGCTCTGTGACTCACCATCGAGTGAGATTGTGGTACTTGATCCTGTCAGTGGCCGTGTCGGACTAGATCCGAGGGATTGACGGATTATTCCCATTTAAGTGTGGTCTAGCCTCTAAGGCAGGGCTTAGGCACTTAAGTTGGAATAACTCGGGCAGTTCTGCCACAGCTGGTATCGGAGCTTGTACCACCACAGAGGAATCAATAAAACATGAATGCCATCCCTTTTCTAAAGTAAAATTTGATAGAAACAATGTTGGATAGATAGTAGGACGAGCAGGATAGACCTAGGACGTGAAGCCTTAGGATGATAGAAGGGTAGCTAGGTGGCTAAGTAACTAGGCCCTACAGGCCACTTTTACAGGATGGGAGTTCTTTCCTATTCCTTTTATCTTCTTGTGAGGTCGTTCAGGACGAGCATGCATGCATTCTTAATTAAGCAAATGGATAACTGAGAAAGAGGACTTAAAAACAAGATAACAACCAACTAGGTCCCCAGTGCCTTTTCATTTAACTAGAGAAAGGCTGAGTTTTATTTTTCCTTGTTCTTTTTTATAATTCGTTTTCTTTTACTTACGCTTAACCATACACAGATGACTTCCCACGGATCCTCCGATGACGGAAATGCACTGACCCACACTGACGGACTTGCACGAGAGGGTTTTCCCCGCATCTTGTGGGAGGTACTTCAGGGGGCCGGATACTTGACACCCCCTCAGTACACGGTGCAGCAATTTGAGAAGCACCGGGTGCCTCGCTGTAGGGTGAGGATGATCTTAGAGCCTCATCCCGTGCAGCCAGGCTGGCGTTCTCTAGACTTCGAGTCTTTTGGATACCGGGCGGAGGACACGATCGAGGCGATCGCTCTGCACGGGTTGACGACTTTTTGTGGGTTCCATCCCTTGGAGCTCTCTACCCACCCCATTGGGTTGTTCCCCGCGGAAAAGGAGGACGACCCGATGTGGAAGGATCGGGTGGAGCATGCCAAGGACATCTGGGCTCTCTACCCAGGCCACACGGCTCACTTGTCGGTGCGATGCATGAACGCCCTGTATCGTCTGCAAGTGATGCGTGGGGAGGCAATGTCTCATTTGCTGGCACTGCTAGAGGCGACCAAGATCACCTTGGACAACAGGGAGGAGCTCGTGGTTGACTTGTCCCAGGAGCTGGTAGAAAAAGATTTGCAAGTGGAGCAGCTGTCTGATGAGGTTCATGAGTTGGAGGAGCTAGTGGGCACCAGGGAGAACACCATCGAGGTTTTAGAGGATCAGCTCATTAACACTTAGCAGCAGCTTGCTGAGGCTAATGAGCACCTGGACATGCATCACCAGGAGATCCAGGACCAGGAGGCCAACGAGGACGTCGACATCGAGGGAGGAGATGAGCCTGCCTCCAGTGTAGACACTGCTGGCTCGGGAAGACCACCTTCCCCCGAGTCGAGTGCGGCCTCATTCGCGCACTAGGTGACCAGAGTAGAGTTAGACGTTGGTAATGGTAGGACTCCTCGTGGCTAGCTTAGCTTTTGCGCCCTTGGGGGTACTAGGCTAGATAGAGTTGAGTCATTTTGGGACAAATCAATGTAATCGTGCTAAACTCTCCTGGAAGCCTGTTTGATGGATGCTACTATCAGTTTAAATTTGGAAAGAGGAATTTATGACTTTTAAAAATCTTTATGTTGAAGTTGGAGTCTATCATGTTGTTTTAACTTTTTCTCCGCGATAAAATCTTGAACTTGGAGATGTGGTGTTAAGCATGTATGTGGCTTTTTAGATGGCCGGGAGGCAGCGTCGTGGCCAGAATGAGCACGTTCCTCCACCGCCACCGCCTCCCACTCTGCAGGAGCTCATGGCTCAGCAGAATGAGATCTTGAGGCAGCTGGCTCAGCGTCAGCCACCACCTCAGCACTATGGTGGTGGAGACCATCAGCGTCACCCCGCGGCGGCTACCTATCAGGAGTTCCTCAGCACCCAGCCTCCATTGTTTACAAGGGCAGAGGACCCACTTGATGCAGATGTATGGTTGCGGGTGGTGGAATCCAAATTCCCACTGCTCCATGGAGCTTGCTCAGAGGTCACCAAAGTCAGGTTTGCCACCCAGCAGCTTCGCGGACCCGCAAGGACTTGGTGGGATCATTTTCTTGCTATGCAGCTAGAGGACCGAGAGGTGGAGTGGAGGGAGTTCAAGGCAGCTTTCAGAGGACACCATATACCAGCCGGGATCATGGACCGAAAGCTCAATGAGTTTTTGGCACTCACTCAAGGCAACAGGACAGTGTCGCAGTATGCCCAGGCCTTTAATGACTTGTGCCAGTATGCTGGATACCATGCAGACACGGACGAGAAGAAGAGGGACAGGTTCAGACGGGGGCTCAGCACCAAGCTCCGTGATCGTCTCAACACCGTCAGGGCCAACAGCTACAATGAGTTGGTCAACATGGCTATCTCCCAGGAGGACTGCATTATAGCTCGACAGGCAGAGAAGAAGAGGAAGACCCCTGTGGCAGGACCCTCAGCTCAGCCACAGCGCTTCAGGATTGTGTCCGACACGCAGAACAGGGGACCCCAACAGCAGCAAGGGAGATGGGTGATCAGACCACCGCAGCAGCAGCAACAGGCACCCAACCGCACCCAGTTTCCAGCTCAGAGGAACAATCAGCAGCAGCAGTACCGCCAGGCAAATGACAACAGGTGTTTCACCTGTGGTAACACTGGGTATTATGCCAAGAATTGCCCCAGGAATCAGCAGAGGCAGGGGCAGAATGTTAATCAGAACCAAGGGAAGAGGCAGAAGGTGCAAGTGAGGCAGGGCAGGCTGAACTTCACCACCATGGCTGATATTCCAGAGGGAGCACCCGTCATGACTGGTATCTTTACAGTATTAAATTATCCTGCTATCACTCTTTTTGATTCTGGTGCATCACATAGCTTTGTTAGTGCCAAATTTAGTGCCAAGTGTCAATTGCCCTTTCACCACACCAATGGGGGAATCACAATTTCAACACCAGGAGGCAGGATTGCCACTAATCAAATCAGCAGGCATGTGCCCATAAGGTTTGGTAGTCTAATAATTAAAACCACCCTCCTCATTTTGGGTTTGGACAGCGTGGATATCATATTAGGAACTGACTGGTTAACAAGGCATCGGGCGGTTCTTGACATTGCAGCTAGGGCCATTGAAGTGCACTCACCGACCTGTGGTGAAACCACATTATACTTGCCCGATCAGGGTTGTACCCGTTCTTGTGCCTATATCATGACAGAATCCCCAGTAAGAAAGATCCCAGTAGTCTGTGACTACCTCGACGTTTTTCCGGATGAATTGCCAGGAATGCCACCTGACAGAGACATTGAGTTTGCAATTGAATTGCAACCCGGGACTGCTCCTATCTCCAAGAGACCCTATAGGATGCCTCCCGCAGAACTGGCAGAACTGAAGAAGCAACTGCAAGGACTGTTGGACAAGGGGTTTATTCGCCCAAGTACTTCACCTTGGGGATGTCCTGCATTATTCGTGAAGAAAAAGGATGAGAGTTTGAGGATGTGCGTTGATTATCGCCCTCTCAATGCGGTGACTATCAAGAACAAATACCCGTTACCCCGCATTGATGTTCTGTTTGATCAGTTGGTAGGAGCCAAGGTATTCTCCAAGATAGACCTTCGCTCAGGTTACCATCAGATCAAGATCCGTGCCAGCGACATTCCCAAGACGGCCTTCTCTACCAGATATGGGCTGTATGAGTTTTTGGTGATGTCTTTTGGGCTGACCAATGCCCCGGCTTATTTCATGTACTTGATGAACTCAGTATTCATGCCAGAGCTGGACAAGTTCGTGGTCGTTTTCATTGATGATATTCTGGTCTATTCCAAGAATGAAGACGAGCATGCTGAGCACTTGCATATCGTGCTTCAGCGACTACGCGGTCATCGTCTTTATGCTAAATTGTCTAAATGTGAATTCTGGCTAAGGGAAATAAAATTCTTGGGTCACACAATCTCTCAGGAGGGGATATCAGTTGACCCTGAGAAAGTGCAAGAAGTGATGGACTGGAAACCTCCAACTACAGTGAGGCAGATTAGGAGTTTTCTGGGATTGGCAGGGTACTACCGACGATTTATTCCGGATTTCTCCAGAATTGCCAAGCCAATGACTGAGTTATTGAAGAAGGGAGCCAAGTTCGCTTGGAGCCAGAAGTGCGAAGATGCTTTTCATACACTAAGGCAACATTTGACAACAACCCCAGTGCTGGCTCAACCCGATAACACTAAGCCCTTCGAAGTTTATTGTGATGCTTCTGGTACAGGATTGGGATGTGTCTTGATGCAAGAGAACAGAGTGATTGCTTATGCTTCCTGAGCACTCAGGCCCCATGAGCAGAACTACCCTACACATGATCTGGAATTGGCAGCTGTGGTTCATGCTCTTAAGATATGGAGACACTACTTGATGGGGGCTCACTCTAACATCTACACTGATCATAAGAGCCTCAAATACATCTTCACTCAGGCAGATCTGAACATGAGGCAGAGGAGATGGTTGGAATTAATCAAGGACTATGATTTGGAGGTACATTACCATCCTGGCAAAGCCAATGTTGTGGCAGATGCTTTGAGCAGAAAGGCCCAGTGCAATTGTATGAACATGGATGCAAGAGTCACCACCCTGTGTGATGAGCTGTGTAAGCTGAACCTGGAAGTTGTTCCTTCCGGTGAATTGAGATATATCTCGGTGGAGCCCACATTGCAAGAGCAAATAGTTCAGGCACAGATTGGGGATAAGGGTGTTCAGGTTATCAAAGATATGCTCAAGCAAAAGGCAGAAAAATACAAGTGTTTCCGTCAGGACAGCAAGGGAATTTTATGGTTTGGAGACCGATTGGTGGTTCCCAAGGACCCTGAACTTAGAAAGAAGATACTGGATGAAGCTCACCTTTCCAAATTCTCCATGCACCCTGGTGGCAACAAGATGTACCATGATCTTAGACCTTTTTACTGGTGGACCAGAATGAAGAGGGAAATTGCCAAGTACATCTCCGAGTGTGACACTTGCCAGAGAATAAAAGCTAGTCACTTGAAGGCAGCAGGCCCTTTGCATCCTCTTCCCATACCCTCTTGGAAATGGGAGGACATTTGCATGGACTTCATAGTGGGATTGCCCAATACCTCCAGGCACCATGATTCTATATGGGTTATTGTGGACAGATTGACCAAGACTGCTCATTTCTTGCCAGTGCACACCACCCACCGGGCGGAGAAGTATGCAGAGATCTACATTGACCAGATAGTTCGTCTGCATGGGAAACCAAGGACTATAGTCTCCGACCGAGGAGCACCTTTTGTGGCACGATTTTGGGAGCAATTGCAGGAATCACTTGGAACCCAGGTTATACGAAGCTCAGCATACCATCCCCAAACAGATGGTCAGACAGAAAGGGTAAATCAGATTTTGGAAGACATGTTGCGAGCATGTGCACTACACTATGGAAAGGATTGGGACAAGTGTCTTTCCTTGGCAGAGTTTTCTTATAATAACAGTTATCAGTCCAGTCTCAAGATGGCACCTTTTGAGGCATTATATGGGAGAAGATGTAGGACCCCACTAAATTGGTCTCAAGCAGGAGAAAGGGAAATTTTTGGGCCCGATTTGGTACTTGAAGCAGAAGCAAAAGTCAGAATTATCAAGAAGAACCTAGAAGCTGCTCAAGCCAGGCAAAAGAGTTATCATGACAAGAGGCGGAAGCCTCTACAGTTTGAGGTGGGAGATCATGTCTACCTTAAGATATCACCAACCAAGGGTGTCCAGAGATTCGGGATCAAGGGCAAGTTAGCCCCTCGTTACATTGGACCCTATGAGATCAAGGCAAGTTGTGGACCCGTAGCTTACCAATTGGAATTGCCACCCCGCATGTCAGCAGTTCACAATGTGTTCCATGTATCTCAGCTGCGGAAATGTGTTCGTCTACCCACTGAAGTGCTACCGGAACCGGACATTGAGATAGAACCAGACTTGTCCTACCAAGAGTACCCCGTCAAGGTATTGGATCAGAAGGAAAGATCAGCTCGGGCAAGATCAATCAGAATGTATAAGGTTCAGTGGAGTCACCATTCAGCAGAAGAAGCTACATGGGAGACGGAGGATTTTCTACGCTCTCGCTTCCCCGACTTTCTGCCCAAAGGAGTCGGTATGTAACCCCAAAAACCCAACCCCCACCTGCCCTTTGAATTCAATTATAAGAAAAACTTAGATAACAAGGATAGTCTAAGTTGTGGATTTAACTTAAGAAGGGCTTCCTTCTGAAGTTGCAAAGAGGATGACATTCGAAGAGCAGTTAATAAGTGAAACTTGAGCATAAAGGAAGAGTAGCACTAACACACCTTCAAGCACCCTCCAAGGGACTCTACCTAAAATCTCGGGACGAGATTCCTTTAAGGGGGGAGGGCTGTAACACCCCAGGTGTTACCTTGGTTGGAGCCCACCTTGATACTAAAGGCTTTGATCACATGTGGTAGAGGCTTAGGGCCACACCAAAGAACTTTGGAGATCATGTGCTAACCATGTTGCCAATGACCTAAGAAGCATTACTCTAATCCTTGCTCACTTACTACCTTGGATAAGAGGGGAGAAGAACCCTAGACCTCTTTTTAAACTCTATCTTCCAAAACCCTAAGTAAAGGGGGGGAAAGAGAGTGAGCAAATGTGCAAAGCATGGGCAATCTTTACCCAAACCCTAAGCAACCTTGTAACCAGCAATTAGGGGAGGGAAATAATGCAAAAAGACCCCTGGAGAAACCCCAATTCAAATCTCCAAGTGGAGAGAGAGCTAGAGCTCTCTATTTCTCTCTAAGTCCATTTTTAACCCTAGTTTAAGGATCAACCGTGTTCACCTTGAAGATGGCACCAAAACCACTTGGGTTCTATACCAAAAATGTGGTATACCACCTAAGGCACCCCCTGGAAGAAGTGGAGACCGAGACTTGGACGTTTGACAGGGATTGGCATCAGTTTTGTCGCGTGGTGGGCAGTGAGACAAGCCAGATTTGGCGCCCGTCTATCTCCTGATCTAGGGCGTATCTTCCTTTGGAACTCACACATGTGAGATAGCCCTAGGTGCCAGGAGGAGGTCTGCGCCGGATTCATGGCAAGATTCGCACGTTTGCGATCTCTGGAGACGTTTGAACAATGGAAGAAACTCACCTCCACGTGTTCGACGCCTTTTGCCCACGCCAGAGCACGCCCGCGCGTGCTCCCGCGTGCCCAGCGTCGCGCCCGAGCCAAACCAGCGCCGTGGCCCGCGCCCGAGCCTATAAAACCCTCCTAGGCTTCGAATACACTCTTCCGCGCACCCTCAAAACCTCACCGGAGTTAGCTCGTCGCCGTTTGCCTGTGCGCAGCGAGTCCGCGGCCGCCCAATCCCCCTGTCACCGTAGACCGGCCAGCAGAGCCATTCCCAACCCCGTCCAGCCCTCGAAGAAGACTATGCACGCCTCCGTGAAGCTCCCCGAGCGAGGAATCGGAGATTGCTTCGCCGGAGAAACCAGTCCACGCTCGCCGGAGCTCTCAACCCCGCCGGAGTACGTGGACCGGGTAAACCGCTCAACCATCCTTCGATTCCTTGTGCACACAGTCGCTACGTTACACCGTGAAGCTCACCGTGCCCTTGGATTGAACCAGTTCGCCGTAGTTTGGCCGGTACACTCGCCGCCGACGAGCACACCCGCCTGCGCTCGTGGACCGGGCGATTCCGGCCATCCCCGATGTCAAGCCGTACCTCGACGTGACCGCCAGAGTCTCCCCGAGCCAACCCCACCCTTCCCGGACCTCCCTCGCCGCCGGTAAGCCGCGCCACCCTTTTCTTTCCCGTGGTTACTGTTTCAGTTGGGGGAAGGACTGCGGGTGAGAGGGAGAGAAGGTCGGGGGGTTTTGTGAAATGTCAGAGACACAGGGGAACAGTGGCGCAAGGGTAGATCTGCGAGGGTTGATTTGATTTAAACCCAGGGACCCCGGTGTAAACTGTTTTTCCAGGAAACTCTTTTTAAAATCTATTTTGAAATTGAACAGAGACTTTAAAAATTCATAACTTATGTTTAGTTCATCCAAATTTGGCAAACCAATTTTGTCAGACTCTAATTAATGTAACCTATTTAAGAAAAATATAAAACCCCTTGGTATCAAGGAAGATTTTAAAACTCTGATTTAATGTTAGTTTTGGCCAAAAGCTCAATAATAGTAAGAAAAATAGTTGTGCTATTTGACTAGGGTTAGAAAAATTTGGAGAAGTTTATATCTACCTACTGACCTGTTTAAAAATGTTGAACCTCTCTGTCCACTCTATTAAGTTGGTTTTTACCCCTTATTCCATAATATGCTTAAAGATAAGAAAAATAGAAAATGTAATTTAAACCATGAACCAGAGAGCACCCCTATTTTTGTTAGGATACTTATTTAATTTAGTTCACTGGAAAAATATATCATACCCTGGTTTAGTATAAAATAAGAAGGATACCTTTTAAATTAATAAAATAAGAATAACTTAGAAAAACCCTACAAAAATAACCCTAAGGCAAAGACACCCCAAACCTTGGGATAACTAATGTTTGGTTATTATGCACAGAGGAAAAATACAAAATCTGTTGTTTGATATTTTTCAAATGACAAGTTAGTTATAAGCACCTTTTTGGCATTAAACTTTAGAAAATCACAATTAAATAATCACCAATTAACTTTCTATGGATTTTGGCACAGAGGTTTAGTATTACTGTTAGATCCCAACAAAAATGACCCTTAGGAAGAAACTCAACTCTAATGGTGAGGTGTAGTGTAAAGTGGCCCATTTTACACCACCCTTGTTATTTTTTTGTCTAAAGCATAGCCCTTATAGTTTAAGCATCAAATTCCTAAAACCAGCTAGGATAGCCAATGGCAACCCACTGCAATTTTTACAGAATTTTTTGGAAATTATTAACCCACTATCATAGTTCAAACCTACACTAAAAACCATAAGTAGAAATTAAAGAAAGGAAAATAAATTCTGGTAATTAGTGTCACCCTAAAACCCTTATAACATTTCCCATTGAAATGTGTAAGGACAATGCAAATCCACTATGTTATCCTCAACAAACATCTAAACCTAGGAGTAATAAGCCTAAACCACTAAAAGCCCCGTATGACCCAGAAACCCTAAGTTATTCCTTAACTCAGTCTTCTTTTTGCATAATGTTATTAATCCTGCATAATCATAACATACATGTTCATTGCATTCGATAGACTGTAATCTTGCTGACGGAGAGTACGTCCTCGTGCCGGAGCAAGGAGCTGCTCAGGAGGTAGCCCCAGACCCAGCACCAGAGCCTGCACCAGAGGACCTGCCTGCCACTGCTTTGGAAGGCAAGCCCCGGTTTTATGCATAACCTGTTATTTATGCTATTTTACTACACTTAATGATTGTAGGATTGTTTGTGCACTTAAGTGTAGGAGTTCTTTGAAACCATAGTTGCATGATCTCAGGAACCCCATTGTGATGAATACTAGTATGCTAAGTCGAGTAGCTGCTTTATTAAGTAGGATCTCGGTAGAAGTCGAGTGATTTTCTAGCACTCACGTGAGATCAGGAAATTGGTTCTATCCATTTTTATATCATAATGGTGTTGGTCTGTGGACAACAATCCATGGGGATTGGTTGTCTACGAGGTGGGAACCGGAATAAGGATTAAGGTGTGGTACCGTGAGTCAAGCGTTTGAACGTACTAAGCACATGCCGAGAAATATGGTAAATCGGTAAGCCTAGTACCTGAGTGAACCTGGCAGTGGACTTTACCCCTCACGTGACCTGAGACGTAGTCTCCCATTCCGGTTATGGTGGGTACAAGTGCGGTCACTGCACGACGGCCAGTCGGGGTCAGTGAGGCATTGTACGCCAAGGCGGTGAGCCCTGATCTGCTGACAGGGAATCGATGGGGACGGTTGATGTGTGTGGGGACGGAGTGCCCCTGCATGTCGTGTGTTTAGGTTTACCTTGCAAGGTTTAAAAACTCGATTCGAATCGTCTGCTTCTCGCAGCTAATGAGACTGCTTGATCCATGCTGCTACATTGAGTAACAAGTGGAACTGTGTTGAGATGATACAAGATATTGATTGCTAAAAATGCTTGCTACTATGTATGAGTAGATAGTACACTTTTAGCCTTAAGAGAGTCACACTTAATTTTGACAAAGTTAAAATCTTGATTTAGAAACTCAGCTAGTGCTTTTGGCAACCAAATCCCACAGCCAAACAGCTGCATGTCTAGAGGTAGAGGAGTAGACTCCTCACACCAGGTAAGTCTAGCTGAGTATTAGTATGCTCAGCCTTGCTTGCGGCATAATTTTACAGGTTCTCTGGAGGAAATGGTTGCTGGAGTGACTTGGCCGTCCACCTTGCCACTGGGTTGGACTGTCGAGTGGGACCCTGCCTCGGCTGAGGAGGAGCATGAGGAGTGATGGGACAGGCTTCCCCATCTCTCTATTTATTTACCGCTAGTTTATTTCCGCTGCACTTCGAAACAATGATGGTCACTTTTGCAGAAACTCCGATGATGATGATGATGATGTAATAATTTAATACTCTGACATGTATGGTTTTATGCTTTATTGTATTTGCTCTGTGACTCACCATCGAGTGAGATTGTGGTACTTGATCCTGTCAGTGGCCGTGTCGGACTAGATCCGAGGGATTGACGGATTATTCCCATTTAAGTGTGGTCTAGCCTCTAAGGCAGGGCTTAGGCACTTAAGTTGGAATAACTCGGGCAGTTCCGCCACAACACAGTTCGATGCCGAAAGTTTCAAAGATTTCTGCAACCAGATTGGCACGAAGATTCATTTTGCATCAGTCAGGCACCCAGAGTCAAACAGGCTGGTCGAAAGAGCAAATGGTATTATAATGACGAGAATAATGAAGTTAATCTTCAATCAACCTAGAGGAACTGGCCAGATGAGTTGATTAAAGTGGTGTGGAGCCACAATACAACTATATCAAGGTCAACAGGTTTTACACCGTTCAAGTTATTGTTTGGTGACGAAGCTATAACCCCAGAAGAAGCTAAGGCTGGGTCAATTAGAACAGTAGCTTCGGCAGAGGACAAAGCTGATTATTCTGTGGCAAAAGATGCTATAGAAGGGACCAGACTTCAGGCTGTGGAGAATATCAATAAATATCAAGCCGAAACAATAAAATGGCGTGAAAGAAAAGTTCAGCTGAAAAACATTAAGCCAGGGCATTTGGTACTTCGGAGAGTGGCCAATCCAGACACAGTAGGCAAGCTACAGCTGAAGTGAGAAGGACGCTTTCCGGTGGTATTGTTGGGATTATGCTTCGTCGCCGAAGGTCTTGAAGGGAGAAACAGCTTCGGCTGAAGCTGTCCGCATGTGATGACCGAAGGTTCCTCTTCATGAAGCTTCGGAATTACAAACCGACTTAAGAGTAGAATGACCTTTTAGTCCATAAATGTTTGAGTCGTTGTTGTAATTCCTTATGAGGGGCATGGTTGTAATTCCTCCCAGGCTATGTCCCGTGCCTATAAATAGTGAACAGTATTCCTTTACTGTTCAGGCATTCCTGTAATTGCAACCGCATCATTCGGGAATCAATCTTTGTCAAGACAGAGGTATAATTGTATCCAATGTTGTAATACATTAAATCAATATAGTATGAAAGTAATGTTACTCGTTTATAATTTATTTACCTTTGACATTTCATATTTTATATTACTTTATACGATTTATTAGAATTCAATTACGAAGATTCAACCTTCGTAATCGTACTGATTTTAACCTTCGTCCAAACTTCATTAGTCCTTAAGGGAATAATGTTTCGTTGGACGAAGGGCATTAACATTTAACATTTTATGTTGCCTTGTTCTTAATTCGTAGCAATTGAGAACAAGTCCCCAACATTGGCGCCCACCTCCGGTCCAACTCACTTCCACTTATTGAGCTGATGGCTTCGTTCAACGATCAAGTTTGAGCTGCTTCGGCCCCGAAGCTGGTGCTCCCGATAACAGGTGGTTCATGCTCAGAGCCAGCCAACAAAAAGCAGAAGAAAGAAGCACAGAGAAGGGTACAACATGTTGGGGTGCAAGGACCCTTCATCAAGTCAAGATGGTCCCACATTCCAATTACCTTCTCCCAAGAGGATCTTCAACTCAAGGATTACCCACACAATGATGCTTTGGTTATCTCTTGTGTGATCAAAGGATTTCTGGTCCATAATGTCTTGGTTGACACAGGCAGCGCAGCTGATATCATATTTGCCAAAGCTTTCAGACAAATGCAAGAGCCCGAAGACAAGATCCATGATGCTACGCACCCTCTCTGTGGCTTCGGAGGAAGACAAATTGTAGCACTGGGCAAGATCACCATGCCAGTGACCTTCGGTTTCATCAACAACACCAGAACTGAGCAAGTTGTGTTTGATATTGTTGACATGGAATACCCTTACAATGCAATTATTGGTCGTGGCACCCTCAATGCTTTCGAAGCAATTCTTCATCCTGCTTATCTTTGCATGAAGATACCTTCGGATCAAGGACCCATTGCTATTCATGGAAGTCAGGAAGCTGCCAGAAGGGCCAAAGGAAACTGGACTGACTCAAAAGCAATCCATAATATAGATGGAGCTGAAGCTTGTGAACAGTACAAATTCAGAAGGGAGAAAGCGGCTTCGGCAGATCAGCTGAAGCCCATGCTCTTATGTGAGGACATAGCAGAGCAGAAAGTGCTGTTGGGCTCCCAATTATCCGAAGAACAGGAGAAAACCTTGATAAGGTTTTTGTTCAACAACAAAGATGTCTTTGCATGGTCAGCTAATGATCTTTGCGGAGTTAACAGGGATGTTATTGAACATTCGCTCAATGTTGATCCATCCTTCAGACCCAGAAAGCAGAGGCTTCGGAAAATGTCTGATGACAAGGCCGAAGGAGCTCGGAATGAAGTCAAAAGACTCCTCAGTGCAGGAGTTATCAGAGAAGTAAAGTACCCAGAATGGCTAGCTAACACTGTTATGGTAAAAAAGGCCAATGGCAAATGGCGAATGTGTATCGATTTTACAGATCTCAACAAGGCCTGTCTGAAGGACGAATTCCCATTGCCAAGGATAGACTCCTTAGTTGATGCAGCAGCTTCGTCAGAGCTTATGAGTCTTTTAGACTGTTATTCAGGCTATCATCAAATTTGGATGAAGAAGGAGGATGAGCCGAAGACCAGTTTCATAACCCCTAGTGGAACATATTGTTACCTTCGGATGCCTGAGGGGCTCAAGAACGCTGGAGGAAGTTTCAGCAGAATGACTTTGAAGGTTCTTCAGTCTTAGATAGGCAGAAATGTGCTAACTTATGTTGATGATATCATTGTAAAAAGCACGAAACAAGAAAATCACATTGCTGATTTGCAGGAGACCTTCGCCAATTTTAGACAAGCTGGTCTAAAGCTGAATCCAGAAAAATGTGTCTTCGGAGTAAAGAAGGGGAAATTTCTTGGATGCTTGGTTTCAACAAAGGGAATTGAAGCTAATCCAAGTAAAATTGAAGCTATACTTCGAATGGAGCCACCAAATACAAAAAAGGGGGCCCAAAGATTGACGGGGAGGCTGGCATCTCTGTGGGGGATAGATATCCCCCGGGTCCACTAAAAGAGTAAAGGACCTCACGAAAGGCCCAAGGGCCCAATAAATCGTAAGGTCATTCTTTCTTGGGCCTGGGGAGAAACAACCAGCGAAGCAGAACGACATGAGGCCGGATTGGTACAAGCCCGGACGGCCCACAGCATCGAGCGAATGACCGCAACAGAGATCCGACTTTCCCGCGCTGGAGCCTCCATGCAACGAAGCCATGCGAGGATAAGTCGGCGAGGGTTACGTAGGGATAATCTCAAGAGGTTCACTATCTTTTAGCTACTTGTTGCTATCTTATCCATGTGTACTGCCCCACGGTCGAGTATATAAGGCCTAGGCGGCACCCCTTCAGAACGATCAACCCTTTACTTAGCCACCCACATCAACTCTCTGTATTCTCAATCCAGAGAGCTCTCTTGTAACCACATTCACCAAGCATACTCACCAGGACGTAGGGTGTTACGCATCTCTAAGCGGCCCAAACCTGTAAACCTCGTCCACTGTCCCTCGTGCGATCTGCACGAACCATTTTGCTACAGTTGTCAACACCGTCCTACTCCTAAAACACCTTGAGGGGCAACCCCGGGTGTGCGGTCGGACCCAAAACACCGACAGCTGGCGCGCCAGGTAGGGGGTGTGTCGACAATCCAAGCTAGCTCAATGGCCGTCACCTTCTACAGCAAGATCACCCTGCGTCCCGGATCCGTGTTCTGCTTCGGAACAATCTCATTTGTAGCGGATGAAGAAGGAATTCTGCACCGTATCGCGGATCCGCCGGAAAAGAAGTCTCCCCCAACGAACTCCGAAAATACCGGAGAAGCACAACCTCCAGCTCTCCGGATGAGGATCGTCTCCGGAAAGCCGGGGGCCGAGGGCTCGCTGACCCGGAGAACTCCACTGCCTACCTCTCCGACAAAAGAGTGGACACAGATCGCAAGGAAGAAGGTAACCGGGGAGAAGCAAGTTGCTCTGTCCGTTCCTCATGCCTCAAAGGGGAATGGGAAGAAGGTCACCACGACAGCAACACCATTCTACCCCGACGTCCTCTTCATCGGGAGAGCGGAGTCGCCTATCATCTCCGACGACGAGCCTACTGTACCCGGGGAAGAACCGCCTCAACGAGAGTCTCGACGACGGAGGAACCGGCGCAGGAACGTTCGACGACATCATGCGGCCGGAGAGCGGAATCCGGAACAGCCTGTCTCGCGAGACGAGGTCTCGGAGGTAGGAGAAACTCCGGAAGAACGCGTCTTCAGAGAACGAAGGAACTCCCGACGACGTGATCGCCGACGAGCTCAGGAACAGGCTGAGCAAGATGCAAGGCAGCGCCGGGAGAATCCATTCTTCGGGCGCAACCTGAACCCCGACTTTGCCCGAGCTATGAACACGCCGAGCGAAGTCGGAGGGGTACTGGCTCGGATAGCTGAGGGACTTCCTCGGACTCCTGACGCCGAGGGCTACCAACGACTGTTCACCCAGGCGGCCAATCATCTTCTACCGCTTGCTCACCCGCCGAATGATCTACGACACGCCATCAACAGTCGCCGAGACGCGCGAAGCTCCATCAATGCTTCGCGCGAGCGGCGGCATGAGAACGAGATTCACCGTCGGGAGGAGTATGACAGGGATCATGGCATCCCGACTCAGAGCCAAGCCACCAGAACTGAGTCGGCAACGGCCTCAACTAGCGGAACCACCCGGGGACGGTCGAGGAACCACAATCACAACTCCCCTCCCTGGGACAGACATCGTCCCCGACGACAGGAGGACACATGCGGAGTGTCCGCTCTTACTCCGCGCCTTAGGGCCATCCAATGGCCTCCCAACTTCAAGGTATCCAATGTTGACAAATATGAACCTAAGCAGGATCCATGGGGTTGGCTAGCCGTCTACACCACCGCTGCTCGAGCTGCCGGGGCGTCCGAAGACGTGATGACCGCGTACTTACCCATTGTCCTTGGGCAAGACGCGCTGCAATGGCTGCGACATCTACCTCGACACTGCATCGACGTCTGGGGCGACTTCAGTCGACGCTTCACCGCCAACTTCCAGTCCCTCTCCGACAAGCCGGCGCAACCGTGGGACCTCAAATCCATCAAGCGCCGGGGGGACGAGACTCTCCGGTCGTACCTCAAAAGGTTTCAGACCATGAGAAATCGTATCCCCGAGGTCACGGAGGCGGCCGTGATCGAGGACTTCTACAGAGGATCCAATGACTCGGCTTTCGTCCGAGCCATACTACAGAGGGCACCGACTACCTCCGAGGAGCTGTTCCGGGAAGACGACCTCTACATCACCGCCGACGAGCGAGCCCAGGACCTCATCGGAGGAGCAAAGCCCGCACCGGCAGCACCACGACGCGACACGAACCAGCAACCCGACAAACGATGGGAGAAGAGGCCTCACGAAGAAGTGCACGCCGCCGGACCACCTGCCTCTCGCGCCCGAGGAGGACCTCGTGGAGGCGAACGCACGTTGGACGACATCCTCGACGCCCAGTGCCCGTACCACAAGGACATGCGCCACACTCTTCGTAACTGCCGAGACTTCAAGCATTCCGTCGGACACGGCCGACCCTTCCAACCTCTACCTCCTCCTCCGCCGAGGGGAGGACCAGATGAACCACGACAACCCCATCGGCAGGAGGAGGGAGGAGGAGGAGCTTTCCCACGCGTTGACAGGGAGGTCAACGTCATCTTCGGCGGACACGGATCGCAGGAGAACAGAAGACAACAAAAGCTCAATGATCGCCAGATACTGGTGGCGACCACCGGCCCTCCCACCCCATACCGGTGGTCGGAGCACCTGATCACCTTCACTCGGGCAGATCAATGGCTCAACTTCGACCATCCGGGCAAATACCCGCTTCTCGTCGATCCGGTGATCCGAGAGAGCCGGGTGAAGAAGGTGTTAGTGGACGGGGGGAGCAGCATCAACGTCACCTTCCCCCGGACACTCCAAGGCTTGGGAGTTCACCTCAAAGAGCTCCACGAGTCGGACACTCCTTTCTTCGGCATCGTGCCGACGGAAGGGGAATACCCGCTGGGCCACATCTACATGCCAGTCACCTTGGAACTCCGGAGAACTACAGAACCGAGTTCCTGAGGTTTGAAGTGGCGAACTTCGACTGCGGGTACAACGCCATCATCGGGAGGCCTGGATTGGCCAAGTTCATGGCCATTCCGCATTACACATACATGATACTGAAGATGCCAGGACCGCAAGGGATCTTAACCGTGCGCGCCGACTTCCAAGGCGCCGCAGAGTGTTTCCGAGTGGCTATTCAAGCAGCCCTCACCGCCAAGCCATCGACGACTCCCTCCACACTGGCGAACTCTAAGCCTGAGGAGGACCTCGCAGTACCTGCAAGCGAAGCTCAGACCACGACCTCTATGCGGCCGACTGAAGAAACCAAGAGAATCAACCTGGGGTTCGCTGATGAGCGCAAGACGGCTATCATCAGCTCCAGCTTGGATGACAAATAGGAAAGCGCGCTCGTCCGGTTTCTGCAAGATAACCGAGATGTATTCGCATGGCAACCTGCGGATATGCCGGGAGTCCCAAGAGAACTGGCCGAGCACAAACTGAAGGTTTATCCCCAGGCAAGGCCGATTCGGCAAAAATTACGTCGTTTCACGCCCGACAAGAGAGAGGCCATTCGCACTGAGTTAGCTCGCTTGGTCGCGGCTGGATTCATTAGAGAAGTGTTACATCCCGAGTGGTTAGCCAATCCTGTTCTTGTACTCAAAAAGAATAAAGTGGATTGGCGCATGTGTGTTGATTATACTGGTCTCAACAAACACTGTCCGAAGGATCCTTTCGGGCTCCCGAGGATAGATCAGGTGGTGGACTCCACAGCTGGATGTTCTATGCTGTCTTTCCTGGATTGCTATTCTGGATACCATCAGATTAGTCTGGCAAAGGAAGATGAAGAAAAAACGGCATTCATTACTCCGTTTGGTGCTTTCTGTTATACCTCCATGTCGTTTGGCCTCAAAAACGCTGGAGCAACTTACCAGAGAGCCATTCAAACATGCTTAGCCGATCACTGGGGCAAGCGTGTGGAAGCCTATGTGGATGATGTGGTAATCAAAACACAGGACTCAAAAAACTTCATCGAAGACTTGCAACTGGTTTTCAACAGTCTAAGGCGGTATAGATGGAAGCTTAATCCCGAGAAATGTGTTTTCGGGGTACCAGCCGGAAAGTTGCTCGGGTTTATCGTCAGCCACTGGGGAATTGAGGCTAATCCAGATAAGATTGAAGCTATCATGAAGATGGAAGCACCTCGATCGCAGAAGAAGGTTCAGCGACTTACTGGATGTATGGCAGCTCTAAGCAGATTTATATCCAGGCTAGGAGAAAAAGTTTGCCATTTTACAAGTTACTCAAGAAGGTGGATAAGTTTCAATGGACTTCAGAAGCACAAGAAGCTCTAGATGCTCTGAAAAAATTCTTGACAACACCACCAGTACTGAAACCACCCCGGCGAGCTACGTCAACTCAACCAGCTGAAGATTTGCTACTGTATATCTCTTGCACGACTCACATGGTAAGCACCGCGTTGGTAGTCGAGCGAATAGAAGAAGGACATGCCTATCCAATACAACATCCTGTCTACTTCATTAGTGAAGTCCTAGGCCCCTCAAAGAAAAAGTACCCTCAAGTTCAGAAGCTATTATACGCAGTACTTCTAACTGCCCGCAAGCTGCGTCACTACTTTGACGACCACAAAGTCATAGTAGTTACAAGTTTTCCAATAGGGGATATTCTTCACAACAAGGAAGCCATCGGTCGAATAGCCAAGTGGGCTTGTGAGCTGGGATCTCATGACATCGAGTTCCGACCTCGCACTGCCATCAAAACTCAAGCACTGGTTGATTTCGTATCAGAGTGGACTGAACAGCAAGTACCAGACAACCCGGAGACTGCAGAAGTATGGCGAATGTATTTTGATGGCTCACTGAAGCTGCAGGGAGCAGGAGCAGGGATTCTCTTCACTGCGCCTGGAGGCGAACACCTCAAGTACGCCCTCCAGTTGCTATTCCCAGCCTCCAACAATGCAGCCGAGTATGAAGCTTTGATCCATAGATTGAACATTGCCATATCGTTGGGCGTCAAAAGATTAACGGTATACGGAGACTCTCTGGTAGTCATCAGCCAGATAAACAAGGAGTGGGGTTGCTCAAGCGATTCAATGGGAAAATACTGCACTGCCGTCCGAAAGCTGGAAGATAAATTCGAGGGTCTGGAATTTCATCATGTAGAAAGAGATCGGAACACAGCAGCCAATGTACTGTCCAAGCTAGGGTCCAGTCGAACTCAGGTCCCACCCGGAGTTTTCGTGCAAGAAATTCTGCAGCCAAGTATCTCAATGGATCAAACAGAAGAGTGCAACATCATAGATCAACCCGAGTCAGACCCTGATGACTGGAGAAGGCCGATCATTAAGTATATAAAGAATGAAGAAGAACCAGACGACAAAAATTCGGCAGAGCGCATTGCAAGACAGTCGGCTCACTATACACTTATTGGGGAGACATTATACAGAAGGGGTGCATCAGGCGTCTTCATGAGGTGCATTCTCCCGTCCACTGGGAAGCAACTTCTGGAGGAGGTCCATGCTGGGCAATGTGGAATACATGCAGCCTCCAGAACACTAGTCGAGAAGGTCTTCAGGTCAGGATTCTATTGGCCAACAGCAAAGAACGATGCAGCCGAGTTAGTTCAGAGGTGCGAAGCCTGCCAATACTTGTCAAGGCAACAACACATGCCAGCACAGCAACTGCAGACCATACCAGTAACTTGGCCTTTCGCATGCTGGGGACTGGATATGATTGGACCTTTCAAGAAAGCTCAAGGGGGATACACTCATGTATTGGTAGCAATTGACAAATTCACTAAATGGATAGAGTTCAAGCCCATTGCCTCTTTAACCTCTGCTAAGGCCGTGGAATTCATACAAGACATAATTGTTGGGGCTATGCTTCGTCGCGCCGAAGGTCTTGTAGGAAGAAGCAGCTTCGGCTGAAGCTGTCCGCAGGAGATGACCGAAGGTTCCTCTTCATGAAGCTTCGGTATTACAAACCGACTTAAGGATAGAATGACCTTTTAGTCCATAAAGGTCTGAGTCAATGTTGTAAACTTTTATGAGGGGCATAATTGTAATTCTTCACAGGCTGTGTCCTGTGTCTATAAATAGATGAACAGTACCCTCGTACTGTTCACGCTGACTTGTACTCGCTCGTGCGTCACGCTTGTATTTTTGTCTTCTATCAAGCCGAAGGTACAAATGTAATTCAATATTGTTCTTATTCTTCCGTGATTATATAATAAGGATATGTAATAGTGTTATGTGATTATTCATGTTATTCTCTCATGTTTCATATGCTTCTCCTTTTATCAATATAAACTGTGATGATGAAGGTATGTCCTTCATGACCTTCGTCTGAAGATCGTTATATCCTAAGGGAAATAATGCTTCGAAGGACGAAGGGCATTAACCATTAACTTCTTTCTGTGTTGCCTTGTTCTTAATTCATAGCATTTGAGAACAAGTCTCCAACATTGGCGCCCACCTCCGGTGAACTCACTTCCACTTTTTTGAGCTGATGGCTTCGTTCAACGATCAAACTGGAGCTGCTTCGGCTCCAAAGCTGCTACTCCCGATAACAGGCGGTTCATGTTCAGAGCCAGCCAACAAGAAGCAGAAGAAGGAAGCATAGAGAAGGGTACAACATGTTGGGGTGCAAGGACCCTTCATCAAGTCGAGATGGTCTCACATTCCTATTACCTTCTCCCAAGAGGACCTTCAACTCAAGGATTACCCACACAACGATGCCATGGTTATCTCTTGTGTTATCAAAGGATTTCTGGTCCACAATGTCTTGGTTGATACAGGCAGTGCAGCTGATATCATATTTGCTAAGGCCTTCAGGCAAATGCAAGAGCCAGAAGATAAGATTCATGATGCTACGCACCCTCTCTGTGGCTTCGGAGGAAGACAGATTGTAGCACTGGGCAAGATCACCATGTTAGTGACCTTCGGGTTCATCAACAACACTAGAACTGAGCAAGTTGTGTTTGACATTGTTGACATGGAATACCCTTACAATGCAATTATTGGTCGTGGCACCCTCAATGCTTTCGAAGCAATTCTTCATCCTACTTATCTTTGCATGAAGATACCTTCGGATCAAGGACCCATCGCTATTCATGGAAGTCAGGAAGCTGCCAGAAGGGCCGAAGGAAACTGGACTGACTCAAAAGAAATCCATAACATAGATGGAGCTGAAGCTTGTGAACAGTACAAATTCAGAAGGGAGAAAGCAGCTTCAGCAGATCAGCCGAAGCCCATGCTCTTATGTGAGGACATAGCAGAGCAGAAAGTGCTGTTGGGCTCTCAATTATCCGAAGAGCAGGAGAAAACCTTGATAAGGTTTTTGTTCAACAACAAAGATGTTTTTGCATGGTCAGCCAATGACCTCTGCGGAGTAAATAGGGATGTTATTGAACACTCGCTCAATGTTGACCCATCCTTCAGACCCAGGAAGCAGAGGCTTCGGAAAATGTCTGATGATAAGGCCGAAGGTGCTCGTAATGAAGTCAAAAGACTCCTCAGTGCAGGAGTTATCAGAGAAGTAAAGTACCTAGAATGGCTAGCTAACACTGTTATGGTAAAAAAGGCCAATGGCAAGTGGCGAATGTGTATCGATTTTACAGATCTCAACAAGGCTTGTCCGAAGGACGAATTCCCATTGCCAAGGATAGACTCTTTAGTTGATGCAGCAGCTTCTTCAGAGCTCATGAGTCTGCTAGACTGTTACTCAGGCTATCACCAAATCTGGATGAAGAAGGAAGATGAGCCGAAGACTAGCTTCATAACCCCAAGTGGCACATATTGCTATCTTCGGATGCCTGAGGGGCTCAAAAACGCTGGAGGAAGTTTCAGCAGAATGACTGCGAAGGTTCTCCAGTCTCAGATAGGCAGAAATGTGCTAACTTATGTTGATGACATCATTGTAAAAAGCACGAAACAGGAAAATCATATTGCTGATTTGCAGGAGACCTTCGCCAGTTTCAGACAAGCTGGCTTAAAGTTGAATCCAGAAAAATGTGTCTTCGGAGTAAAGAAGGGGAAATTTCTTGGATGCTTGGTTTCAACAAAGGGAATTGAAGCTAATCCAAGTAAAATTGAAGCTATACTTCGAATGGAGCCACCAACTACAAAAAAGGGGGCCCAAAGATTGACAGGGAGGCTGGCATCTCTCAATAGATTCATATCCAGATCAGCAGAAAGAAATTTACCATTCTTCGAAGTACTGAAATCAACCGAAGTCTTTCAATGGGGACCAAGCCAACAAAAAGCCTTTGAAGAACTGAAGCAATATTTGATAGATTTAACAACATTAACTCCACCAACGCCAGGGGCTCCTTTGTTGTTATACATGGCAGCTTCGCACTCAGCGGTAAGTGCAGCACTTGTCCAGGAGAAGCTTGATGGCCAAGTCAAGAAGCAGGTTCCAGTGTATTTTGTATCTGAAGTTCTTAGTGTATCAAAGAAAAACTATACAGAATTGGAGAAGGTATTATATGCTGTTTTGATGGCATCCAGGAAGCTTCGGCATTATTTTCAAGCATACAATATTGTTGTTCCTTCTTCGCAGCCGTTGAAGGATATTATGAGAAATAGAGAAGCTACTGGACGAATTGGAAAATAGGCAGCAGAGCTCAATGAATTTTGCATTGATTATGTGCATAGATCCTCGATCCAGTCCCAGACGTTAGCAGACTTCATTGCTGATTGGACGCCAGGGGCTCAGGATGAAGAAACAAATAAAGATGCCGAAGTTTGGACAGTGTTTTGCGATGGGTCTTGGGGAACCTTCGGGGCAGGAGCAGCTGCTGTGTTGGTCTCGCCATCCAAAGTTAAAACTTGTTATGCGGCAAGACTCGATTTCAGTTGTACAAACAATATTACTGAGTACGAAGCCTTGCTTTTGGGTCTTCGGAAGCTAAAAGCAATGGGAATCAGAAGGGCCATTCTTAAAACTGATTCCCAAGTTGTTTCGGGTCACATCGACAAGAGTTGCAAGGCTAAAGATCTGAAGCTGGAAAGATATCTAGACATGGTTCGAAGAGTCGAAGCTTCTTTCGAAGGATTTTCTGTCAAAAATATCCCTCAAGGACAAAATGAGCATGCTGATTTGCTAGCTAAGTCAGCAGCACAGGGGCTGCCTTTACCTTCGGATGTGTTCTTCGAAACAATAAAGGCACCTTCAGTGGAACTCCTTGAAAGAGCAGTCCTCAATATATCTCCTGTTTATAGCGAAGATTGGAGAACTGAGATCATCTCTTACCTTCAGGGTAAATTCCTTTCAGATGACGAAGCTTATAACAGGAGGATAGAGGCAAGAGCTCGTCCATATGTCATGATAGAAGGGGAGTTGTACAAGCATGGAGTTTGCGCTCCGCTACTCAAGTGTTTATCTAGAACCGAAGGTATAGAGTTGATGAAAGAAATACATGCAGGCCTGTGTGGATCTCACATTGGATCTAGGCCGTTACTTGGAAAAGTTTTCCGCCAAGGGTTTTATTGGCCGAAGGCAGCTTCAGATGCAGCGGAATTAGTTCAAAAGTGCGAAGGCTGTCAGAAATGTGCAAGAGATCAAAAACAACCTTCGTCCTTAACACAGCTCATACAACCCATCTGGCCATTGCAAAGGTGGGGCCTTGACTTGTTAGGTCCATTACCACCGGCCCAAGGGAACTTAAGATATGTTGTAGTGGCTGTGGAATATTTTTCTAAATGGATTGAGGCAAAGCCTTTAGCCACAATAACTTCGGCCACTGTCCAAAAGTTTTTCTTGCAGAATATTGTTTGTCGTTTCGGGGTACCAAAGGCCATCACTGTAGATAATGGAACACAATTCGACTCTGAAGCTTTCAGAGATTTCTGTGATCAAATTGGTACGAAGATCCATTTTGCATCAGTCAGGCATCCGGAGTCAAATGGGCTCGTTGAAAGAGCCAATGGCATTATAATGACAGGAATAATGAAGTTAATCTTCAATCAACCCAGGGGAAAGTGGCCAGATCAGTTAACCAAAGTGGTGTGGAGCCACAATAGAACAACATCAAGGTCTACAGGCTTTACTCCATTCAAGTTATTATTCGGTGACGAAGCAATAACTCCGGAAGAAGCTAAAACTGGATCAATAAGAGTAGTAGCTTCGGCAGAATCAGGTTCTGAAGATGCTTATTCTGTGGAAAAAGATGCTTTAGAAGGGATCAGGCTTCAAGCTGTGGAGAATATCAATAAATATCAAGCCGAAACAATCAAGTGGCGTGATAGAAAGGTTCGGCTGAAGAATATTGAGCCAGGACATTTGGTGCTTCGGAGAGTCGCTAACCCAGATACAGTGGGCAAGTTGCAGTTGAAATGGGAGGGACCTTTCTTAGTAGCATCTTCGTCAAGACCCGGTTCATACAGATTGAAGGATATGGACGGCAACGACATTCCTAGATCTTGGAATGCGGATGAGCTTCGGCGATATTATGTGTAACTTGATGTAACTTTTTATGTCTTTTCTTTTTCATGGCACCCTTTTCCTTTCTAAAGGGGGAGAAAGGTTTTTAATGGGGCCATCATATGTAATTTCCTTTTTTAGTTCTATAAGAGCAAAATCCCCCAAGGAATGTAAATGTAAAAGCTGAGAACGCACCATTGAGTGCCGAAAGTAAAAGGCGAAGAAGCTCCAAAGTCGTTCCTAAGGGAATGCAGAGCTTACAGCGAAAAGTCAACGCTGATTCCGCCGAAAGTAAAAGGCGAAGAAGCTCCAAAGTCGTTCCTAAGGGAATGCAGAGCTTACAGCGAAAAGTCAACGCTGATTCCGCCGAAAGTAAAAGGCGAAGAAGCTCCAAAGTCGTTCCTAAGAGAATGCAGAGCTGATGTGTGATTGTTTCTAAGGAAATAATGGCTAAGGGTATGGCTTCGGATATGTGTTTGAACATTCATTCGCACATCACATTACATCATAGCATTTGCATTTAAACATTCATTCAGGCATATATAGGATAATCATCATCATGGCATAAGTGGTTCCTTCGGCATAAGAGAAGAGCTTCTTCGCGTACAAAAAGGAGAGCTTCGGAAGAAAGGGAAATGTTGTTTTCTATGCTTCGCTGTGTACGAAAAGAAGGGAAGGTGTTTTTTCGCCTTCGGCTCAAAAAGAAGATAATTTCGTCCACAACAAAGCACTTCACATACATTAATAGAAGGGTAAGAGCATAATACAAGGTATGAACAGAACTCATTAAAGACAAGTTTAGTTACATTTACACAAGTTATCTCAAAAGTTTCCTGAGTGTGTCTACAGTCTACTTCTACTTAATCTTCGAGGGATTTTAGCTTCGGCGTCACTCTTTTTAATCATCGACTTTGGCTTCGTCATCCTACATGAATTAAGTTGCTGTAAGTCAAAATCGAGCTTGAAGGAAGAGGTAAGCACAAGGTATGATTTCTTACTGGTTCAAGATGACTCCGAGCTTCGTCTCCAGCCTTTTCTCGCCCGCCTTTTGTCCATATCATCTTTACAAATCTGTTAGAAATACTTCGGGCGAGATCAGGGATGTTATCTAGGATTGATGGTGATAAAGTGAAATTGGGCCTATTGACAATCTTTCCATGGTCGCAGCCAGCTTTTAGGAAAGCTGCAGCAGTGCCCCGAGAAGCTACCCAGGCACAGAAGTCACCGTGCCCAGCTATAACTTCGTCGAGCTCGTCAATTTCACCCTCAATATGTTCGAAGGTCTTCGGTAAATCTTCAGCTGAGGGGGTGAATTTCTCACTGCTGGCTCCAACTGAGTGAAAAATTTTTCTTAGTCGTTGAATGCATTTGTTGCTAAATTCCAAACATTTTTCTTGAAGGTCCGCCAATAGTTTTTTCAAATCTGAATTTTGTTGAGCTTCGGCTTCAAGTTTTGCCTTAAGTTCTTGCCTTTCTTGTTCAAACTGCTTAGATTGGCAGAGAAGCTTCGTGTTCAGTTCTGTTATTTTTGCTTCGGCTTCCGCCAATAAACCTTCAGTTGCCTGGAGCTCAAAGTTTTTCTTCTCAATAGCAGCTGATTGCTCCTTTATTTTGTTTTCTAAATTTTCAATTATAACTTCGTGTTTCTTGTCTTCAAAATCTTGCTGCATTTTCAAGGCTTTGCTCAACAGTATACTCTGCACGAAAACAACCTTCGTTAGACATGTTTTCATTATTAAAATCAATATAAGTTAAGGGAAAAGTAGTTCACCTTGAAATTGGAATAAAATAAACTACCAACGATATGTTGTCGTCGGTAGCGGCTAATGTCCGTTTCTAGCTTCGGAAAACCGATATTCTTTGACGGAGTACTGATAACTTTGGCTCCAGTTTGGTTTCGGATACAATCTAATTTTTCATCATCAATACCTCCGAAGAGGAGTGCTCCTGGTTTGTACCCGCAAGATTTGGCATACTCTTTAAGCTCTTCTATTTCGGGTTTTGACAATTTTTCTCCAACTAAATTTTGAAACATGAAGGCTTCGTTCTCTGAAGCTTCGTCAGCAATTTCCTTTCCTTTCCCCGACGCTGCGGCCGCGGCCTCTTCGGCGGCAGTGGTAGCTTCTTCTGTGGCCATGTCTAGCAGTATTTTGTCGATGTGTTCGATTGTGCTTTCCAGGTTCACATCTTCAATTGGGGCAGCTTCGGCAGCCGCGGCCTCCGAAGGTGTGATTTCAATATCTGTTCTTTCCTCAGCCGCTGGTGTCTTCTGAGCCGAAGCTCTTGGTGGTGTCTTGTCAATGACCTCTGTCACAGTGATAATTCTTTGTCTTTTTGCTTTAGTCGTCTTCTTCGTTTTTTCGGGCTCCTTTTCCTTCTGAAAAAACTTTGTCAGTTGAGGCCCCAATGGACTTAGCTTCGCAGGCAGGGATTCAGTCATTACCTTCAAAATTTCCTCCACGTCAGTGGCAGAGGGTGATGCGGGGGTTTCTTCTTCGTCAGATATTTTTTGCTTCGGAGAAGACGCTTTCCTCTTCTTCGGAATTCTCTTCTTTGATGGTTCTTTCTCATCTTCATTTAAGGCTTCAGTTGTCCTTTTCCTTTTCTGGCCCCCGGCACCTTTGTTCAGATTTTCATAGTCAGGGTATTCAAACCCCAGGGCGTCCAGCACTCGATTCAGTCTTCGCTTCGGACGGGTGCCGAAGGCCGCAGTCATCAATTGATCTTCTTTTTTGGAGTAATTGCCAAGTATTTCATTGCACATTACTTCAATTGTATCCAGCCACTCTTGACAAGGTGTTTTAAAGTATTTCTTAAACTTGAAATAGTAAGGTAAACGCACAAGTTCACCTTCTTTCTTCTCCTCCTTTAGCTTCGACATTTCCCATTCTTTTAAACTAGGAAAAACCTTAAAAGCCAAAAACTCCTGAACCAGGTCTCTTGTACTGATATGCTCTGCAATAATTCTGAATTCATCCATTGCCTGTTGTGTTGGACCTTCTGGTGTCATGTTGCAGCGAGGACGGGTTTCTCTGAAGATTAGTTCGAGTGGATTTTGCACAAGCTTCTCCTTGTCGTCATCAACCTTGACATAGAACCACTCCGATTTCCAGCCTGCCGGCCATTTGCTTCGGTAGCTGATTACAGGAAACTTTGTGGTTTTTCGATAAGCAAAATTATAGCAACCAAAATTGTCATGCAATCCATCTTTTCTAGCCTTCGTCTGATAGTGCAGTTCGTGAACTCGACAAAAGCTGTCTGCATACGGCTCCACCGCTTGGCTTCGGAGGGCCCAGATATAAACGCTAAGCCTAACGATAGCGTTAGGAGTTAACTGATGAAAGTAGATACCAAACCTCTTCAGTACCTCTGCAATAATCTCATGTAGGGGGAATCTTAGTCCAGCCTTTAGAAAGCTCTTGAAAATGACAATTTCATCCTTCTCCGGCTTTGGGGTAGTCTCTTCTCCCCCGAAGCGTAATAGCTTCTTCTGATTCTCATTGAAAAAGCCCGACTTTACCATTTTGGAGAGATCAGCCTTCGAAACAGTAGACTTTCCGAAGTCCAAGTGGCTGGGCTTACTTGGCATGGCAATACGATAATCATCTTCGGGATCAGTTTCTTCAACGTTCTCTTCTTCTGCTTCGGCAGTTGCTTGTTCTGCTTCAACAGTGGGGATTCCTTCCGAAGTTACCAGTCCGGATTGTTGCATTGCTTCGGAGATGGGAATAGTCTCCGAGCCTTCAGCTTCGCCTCCTTCACGCTCAACCCTAGCAATAGAACGCACTCTGGCCATTTAATTCTGAATTTGCGGGAATTAAATACTTTTTCTTCCGAAGTTTTTTCTCTGACGAAGTAGGCTTCAAGCTGGAGCTTCGTTTGATTCCGAGAGTCAAGCTTCGGCTATGGTTAAAAATTTTGGCAGCAAAACAGTGCAAATAGCAATGAATGCTGTGGTAACTTTACACCTACTTGTCTGTTTATATAGTGCTGCAGGTAAGAAGGCGAAACGCCAGGATTTTTACACCAGGCGGACAGCCGCTTGCACTCGCTGCGCGGTGGACCGAAGAGATCAAACAGTAACTCTGCAAGGTGGGACTGCTACGCGCTCGGAAACTGAATCGTTTCTCGACAACGAGCTCAGGGAAGGTGTTTTTTGGACCTTCGGCTTCCCGAAGCTTAAGAGACTTTTTTCACGGATCAAGCTCGTTACGAAAAACGATCTAGCGCCGCGAAAGGGGCTACTGTTGGGGCTATGCTTCGTCGCGCCGAAGGTCTTGTAGGAAGAAGCAGCTTTGGCTGAAGCTGTCCGCAGGAGATGACCGAAGGTTCCTCTTCATGAAGCTTCGGTATTACAAACCGACTTAAGGATAGAATGACCTTTTAGTCCATAAAGGTCTGAGTCAATGTTGTAAACTTTTATGAGGGGCATAATTGTAATTCTTCACAGGCTGTGTCCTGTGTCTATAAATAGATGAACAGTACCCCCGTACTGTTCACGCTGACTTGTACTCGCTCGTGCGTCACGCTTGTATTTTTGTCTTCTATCAAGCCGAAGGTACAAATGTAATTCAATATTGTTCTTATTCTTCCGTGATTATATAATAAGGATATGTAATAGTGTTATGTGATTATTCATGTTATTCTCTCATGTTTCATATGCTTCTCCTTTTATCAATATAAACTGTGATGATGAAGGTATGTCCTTCATGACCTTCGTCTGAAGATCGTTATATCCTAAGGGAAATAATGCTTCGAAGGACGAAGGGCATTAACCATTAACTTCTTTCTGTGTTGCCTTGTTCTTAATTCATAGCATTTGAGAACAAGTCTCCAACAATAATATTCAGATTCGGGATACCAAACAGCATCATAACTGATTTAGGATCCAACTTCACAAGTTCAGAATTCTTTGACTTCTGCGAGCAAAAGAGCATTCAGATCAAGTATGCATCTGTAGCCCATCCAAGAGCCAACGGGCAAGTTGAGCGAGCCAACGGGATGATATTGGATGCACTTAGGAAAAAGGTCTTCGATAAGAATGAAAAATTCGCTGGAAAGTGGATAAGGGAATTACCCTATGTCGTTTGGAGCCTAAGAACCCAACCTAGCCCAGCTTTGCATGGAAACACTCCTTTCTTCATGGTCTATGGGTCGGAGGCAGTACTACCTGCTGATCTCAAGTTTGGGGCGCCAAGGCTGATCTTTGAAAGCATAGCAGAAGCTGAGGTCACCAGGCTGGAGGACATAGATGTACTTGAGGAAGAACGGCTAAACGCAGTAATCCAATCAGCAAGGTACCAGCAGACTCTAAGGCGCTATCACGACAAGGCTGTGCGACAACGATCCTTCTCAGTAGGAGATCTCGTCCTCCGCCGAATTCTAACGGGGGAGGGACGACACAAGTTATCACCCTTATGGGGAGGACCCTTCGTGGTAGCAGAAGTCACTCGGCCCGGATCGTATCGCCTCACTCAGATGGATGGCACAGAAGTTGGGAACTCCTGGAACATAGAACACCTCAGAAAGTTTTATCCCTAGCTGTATCTCAAAACTGCTGGGATGATGATGTACTCTGTAAAGTGGAAATATGTCATCAATAAAAAAGAGGTTTCAAGGATACTCAGTTCATTTACGATTGACTTGCATTCTTACTTAACTCAGGGTGACCACTATGCCCTGCTAACGGAGCAATCGACTTAAGTCGGCAATGACTTAAGGCGGTGCAACATGCTCACGCTTACTTAACTCAGGGTGACCACTATGCCCTGCTAACGGAGCAATCGACTTAAGTCGGCAATGACTTAAGGCGGTGCAACATGCTCACGCTTACTTAACTCAGGGTGACCACTATGCCCTGCTAACGGAGCAATCGACTTAAGTCGGCAACGACTTAAGGCGGTACAACATGCTCACGCTTACTTAACCCGGGGTGACCACTATGCCCTACAAACGGAGCAATTGACTTAAGTCGGCAACGACTTAAGGCGGTACAACATGCTCACGCTTACTTAACCCGGGGTGACCACTATACCCTACAAACGGAGCAATTGACTTAAGTCGGCGACGACTTAAGGCGGTGCAACATGCTAATGCTTACTTAACTCAGGGCGACCACTATGCCCTACTAACGGATCAATCGACTTAAGTTGGCAACAACTTAAGACCGGTGCAACATGCTCGCGCCTATGTAATTCAGGGGATGACTTCTATATCCCGCAAACAAATTTCATAATCATCATGCGTCATTACTGGCAACTCACGAACTAATAAATTCTGATACAATGAGAGAGTAATTATGTCATTCGAATGATAAACTCATGTCCTCTAACAAATACTCGATCATGCTAACCGCGCGCTCGGAGCACGCAAAATGTTTCTCTATTTTACAATGTCTTTCTCAGGAGCGACCGACGAAGAAGGGCGACTCGAGGAATCAGGGGTAGCATTCACGTCAGCCCTTATGTCTTCAGGAACAACCACGCCGGGTCTCCTCATCAAGATTTGTCCCGCCCGAATAGCCTTGTCCAGGGCTTTGTCGCGCTGGGCCTTGAGAGTAACAGAAGTTTCTTCAGCGACTTTAGCAGCCAGTCGAGCAGTCTCTAACTCCTGGGCAACAGTTTTTTTGGAAGCTCGGAGTTCTTTGATAGTAGCATCCTTTGCTGATATCAACTGCTTGAGCCGGGTTACCTCATCCATGAATTCCTGCAGCTTACAACGTTGGAGGTCTAATTCTTCCATGGTGAAGCGATGACTTCTCTCCAAGATAGTCAGCGAATTGCTAGAATCACGATACAACCTGTCAAGATTGTCACGAGAAGCAGCAAGGATACGCTTTTCTTCCTGCGAGCAAAAGTCAGTTCCTTCAAAAACCAAGCAAGTAATAGGAGCACAGCAAGGCAAGGCACAGTTTTGTATATTACCTTTTCAGAATCAAGCTGAGCATGAAGGGAAGAATTCAGGGCATTGGCGTCATCTAAAGTAGCAGAAACTTGACCCAGTTCAATTTGGCCCTGAGAGTACTTCTCCTCAAAGTCAGTGCACCGCTGAGCCAATTCAGCCAGATCTCGGGAGTGTTTTTCCTCAAGAATTGAAATCTGCCGAGTCAGTCCTAGCGAGAGATAATCAAACAAAATGGGGTCAAAAGGTAAGGCAGTCTACAGCGAAGGCAGAGAGAAGCAAAAAAGCACTAACCAGCATTGGTTGCCTCCAATTCAGAGACGCGACGTTGAAGTGACACTGGGTTCCAACGTACAAGAGATGAAGCTACCTCCGGGGTGGAAGCACCCTGAAGCCTCAGCTGGCTGGCCATCCCATCCACCAAAGCCTGATGAGGAAAACAGACGAGTGTGACGACAGCAGTTCAGGCAATATAAAAGTCAAGTTAAAATACATCATAGTACCTGGAGGTTGGAGAAGAACGAAGGGATCCCCAAATCAGGAGAAATCAGTTGATAAGCAGATGTAAAGCCACCACCTGGAGCAGTTTGCAACGAATCAGCAGAGATCAACTCAGTACCTTCAATAGAGCCCGACACTCGGTCAGCAGGGGCGCTGCCCTCTAAAGCGATTCCCTGATCCAAATTCTGGGCTACCACCATACAGCCAGAGTGTGGAGGAGATCCCGCGTGAACGTCCATGGAGGTACAGGAAGGAGACCCTGCTCGGGCATCCTCGGGGGCTGGGTCATAGTTGGCACTGCTCATTTGAGCCGGATCATCCCCGGCAGTACCCTCGGGGGCTGGGCAGTGGCTTACACTCTCCACCCGAGCTAAGTCATCCCCGGCGACACCCTCGGGGGCTGGGCATATGACAGCACCACTCTTGAGGTCCAAGTTCTCTGCAATAACCACTTCTAAGGTTGATGGGCCCTCATCTACCTCCATAGGACCAGGACGATTCAAGTCAGTCTCTCGGTCCTCAAGATCGCGCTCTAAGGTCGACGAGGCACGGGATGACCTCAACCCAGCATCGGGCACGTCAGCACAAGCCTCCATTGCACCATCATCCACTGGCTCCGATAACAAGTCCTCTGGGACCATATCCTCAAGAGTTTGATCAAAGTTGGCCAGAGACAGTTCTTGTAGACCAATGAGGGCAGACAAAGCAGGAGAGGGAACTCCACTACTCTCACCACTGGCGATGAACTGCTGGCTGTTCTTTCGAGTCAAAGGAACCTCATTCTCTTCCCCCTCATCATCCACAACGACAACACAAGCAGCACACCCATTGGGATCAGCAACAGGTGGAGCACCCACATTAGGATCGATAGCAGTTTGGGTACACCCATTGGGGTCAGTGCCAGTAAGTCCAGTCGCAGGCATTTCTTCAGCAGCAGGAACTGAGGTACCAGCGTCCTCATCAAAACTGGATACTCGCCGGACGCGTCTTCTTTTCTTCTTTTGCTCATCAGCAGAAGGCTCAGGCTGATTGGTTCGGCTAGGGCGCCTCGGGCGAGTACTGACAGGTTTCTGAACATCCGAAGTTGTATCAACCTCTGGGAGGGGCACTACTGCTAATGTACCAACAGGAGCAGCGTCGGAAGAATCCTCAGCTAGCAGATCAAGCATGGCATTTATATCTGCATCACTAGGGTTCAGGGGCACCTCAAAATGGACTTGTCGTTCGTCATCAGGAATCTCCCCAAGCGAAGCAACCAAAGCACTGACTTCTTCAGCAGAGGGTCGCGCTCTAAGGCCCAAATTGCCATCAGTCACAGGTGGATTTGACACGAAAAGGGTGAAGGCTTTGGCAGGAGGCAAGTTCCAGGCCGAGTACGCCACCGGAGCACCAACATTGGACACCTTGCCCCTGAGAATCATTTCCAGTCGGCTCACCAAGTCTGCAGAAGGGATTCTCCTGTTGGTAACCCGAGTTGAGTCGGCTAGCCCTCGATACAGATAAGCTGGGTAGACCCTATCTTTTAGTGGCTGAATGTTCTTGAAAACGAAGTCAGCGACCACAGCTTCAGCAGTTAGACCTCTCTCTTTCAGCAGTCCAACTTCAGCTAGCAACACACTCGCTTCAGCTACCTCCTCATCTGTGGGAGACTCGGTCCAGCTTGGGGTGCGAACGTCTGGCTGTCTTCCCGACCGGGAGGGGAGAGAATTTCCATAATTATCAACTATGAACCACTCTAGACGCCATCCCTTAATACTGTCTTTAAGGGGAATCTCAAGATACTCAGTCTTCCGTCCGCGGCGCATCTCCAAACTGGCACCTCCGACCAACTGATGTTGTCCCCCGGCCATCCCAGGGCGACAATGATACAGGTATTTCCATAAGCCGAAATGCGGCAGCACGCCAAGAAAGGCTTCGCATAAGTGAACGAAGATGGAGATTTGCAGAATTGAGTTAGGGTTCAGATGGGTCAGGTTAATGTGGTAGAAATCAAGGAGACCGCGGAAAAAGGGAGAGATGGGAAGGCCAAGGCCGCGGAGAAGAAAAGGGGCGTAAACTACAGACTCGTGGGTATCCTCTGTCGGGACAGTAGTCCCGTGGCAAATCCGCCAAGAACAGAGTTCCCGCGGAGGAAGAACCCCGATGGACACGAGGTGGAGGAGTTCAGCTTCGGAAATGATGGACATGTGGTTACCTGCAAAAGGCAACTGACTGTTGGGATCGATTGGAGGAATCACCACAGCGGACGAGCTCGCGGTCTTCCTCTTGGGCGCCATCTCGATTCTACCAGCGAGCAGAGTGGAGGCGAGCGGCAGAGAGGATTCGGAAGCGGGAATGCAAGAACTAGGGCATGGAAAGCAAAGGCGGCTAAAAGCGCAGCTCTTATGGGATATTCTCGAGCCAGATACCGTTTCAAAAAGTGCCCAGTCATCACCCGGCGGTTATTTCCAAAACCAGCGTGCCACGTGGTCACCCGACAGTTATCCCCAGAACACCAATGCGCCACCTCATCACTCGGCCACCATCCTCAAAGTGGCTCGGGCGGCCTGCCGTCACTCGGCGTTGCTTTTAAAACGCTGATTTCGTATTCAGTCGCTCGGCATTACTTCTAAAATGCCAACGTCGGCCTCCAGTCACTCGGCGTTGCTTCTAAAACGCTGATTTCGTATTCAGTCGCTCGGCATTACTTCTAAAATGCCGACGTCAACCTCCAATCACTCGGCGTTGCTTCTAAAACGCTGATTTCGTATTCAGTTGCTCGGCATTACCTCTAAAATGCCGACGCCGACCTGCCGTCACTCGGCATTGCTTCCAAAACGCTAATTTCGTATTCAGTCGCTCGGCATTACTTCTAAAATGCCAACGTCGACCTCCCGTCACTCGGTGTTGCTTCTAAAACGCTGTTTTCATGTTTAGTTGCTTGGCATTACTTCTAAAATGCCAAAGCCGACCTCCAGTCACTCGGCGTTGCTTCTAAAACGATGATATCATATTCAGTCACTCGGCGTTGCTTCTAAAACGTTGATATCATATTTAGTTACTCGGCGTTGCTTCTAAAAACGCAGACACAACCTTCAGTTACTCGGCAGTTACTTCTACAAGCGCCGACACCACCTACAAAGTTACTCGGCAACCATTTCAGAAAACATCAGTTCAATGCTCGAGTATTTCGCTTACTCTTTCAAAGGAATTACACTCACAAGTAAACCGGGAAGTCATCAAAAGAGAAGCCAAACATCATTCTTTCATTCAAAGGGAAGTTAATAAACTTACAAATCAACTCTTCGCGAGTTGATACTCCCCTACTATTACTACATTACATTACTACTACTACACTACGCTATACTACTCTACATTACCACTACATTATTCTAACTATACTATACTATACTAATATCTAAGAAGACCAGTGGCGTCTAGCCACTGGCCCTGCCCCTGCTGCCGCCGCCGCCCTTGGTGCTGCCCTTGCTGCTGCCGCCCTTGGTGCTGCCCCTGCTACCGCCGCCGTCACCATCCCTGCCGCCGTCGCCGCTGCCCCTGCCGCTGCCGCTGCCGTCGCCGTCGCCACCACCGTCGTCGTCGCCGTCGTCGTCGTCGTCCTCGTCCTCGCCGCTGCCGTCAGAGTCCTCCTCATCCGAGGAGTACTCTGATTCATCCGAGCCCTCGAGCCCGGAGCGCTCGACGGCCCGGATGTATGACCAGACTTCCGCGGCTATCCCCTGGGAGTCGTCCGAGTCATCGGACGACGCCGGGGGAGAGACGGGAGCCGGAGTTCCCTCGGACTCGGAGGAGAACTCCTCCTCCGAGTATTCCGAGTCACCGAAATCCTCCGATGGAGGAGTCGGTTCGCGCTTGCGCTTGTTGCTCTTGCCCATGGCGGAAGCAGACGGGAGAGAAGAGAAGGAAGCAGTAAAGGATAGCGAAGAGATGTGAAAAAACCAGAGGGGCAACGGCGTTATTTATAGAAGGGAAAGGCAACCGCTCACCTCCAACCGCGGTCACTGAACAGTCGCAAAGCATTCAATAAGCACTTCCACCCGTCTGGAGACACGTCAGGCGGCTGACGCCGCTTCATGCAACACTACACCCATTGGGACTCCAGTCAACAGCGCAAAGGATATGATTACACTCGCCGTCCCATCACATTACTACTCAGAAGCAGCCGGCTAAAACACTCAGCGTACCAAGCCGTCCCTTGCCCACACCCATTGGGGGGGGACGCCCAGGAATTATCAGTATATTTTTCAAAATGGTCACATCTGTGCAGGGCACGCAGTGAATGCCTCAAGACAAAAATGAGATATCAACGAGAGTTAGAGGGAAGCCAAATATAGCCAGTAGAGTGCAAAATATGGTCGACAGACACGACTTGAAGACTAGACAGAGAACGTCCATCAAATGTCCAATCAGTCACAGAGCAAATAAATTACACTACCTAGCAAGATACGGATGGATTGCGAACTCGGCTGCAAAAGACAAAATACATGCTGACCTCTGAAGCATAATATTGATGACATAGCGCGGATGACATCATGCCAACTTTTTTACAAGCAGAAAGGATAATCTTCAGCAAAAGGACATAAAAAGAAGACCTTCGAGTGAATTATCCTCAAAAATCCACTTGAAGGTCGGGGCCTACACCCATTGGGTGCACCTCCGGTGCACCCCATGGATTATCATTCCAAGCCGAGATAGTGCCGATTTCTAAAGCGTGGGACTAGATTAAAAAAGCCAACCCTCAACCAAAATGAAGGAACACAAATGGAAATAATCCCTACTGAAGACCTTCGAGTAGATTATTTTCTAAGATCTACTCGAAGCTCGGGGGCTACACCCATTGGGTGCACCTCTGGTGCACCCAATGAAGTTCAAAATCCTACAAATTGGAATGCCGACCTCTAAGGCACAGACACGAAACTAGGCTTTGGTCAACGAGTGATCGGAGCAGGAGAAGACAACAGGAAGCCATCTTTCTTCAAAATTACCTGCAAGCTGGACCTAGGATCTTCGGGTTGATTACCTCTAAATTAACCCAAAGATCGGGGGCTTGTGGGGGATAGATATCCCCCGGGTCCACTAAAAGAGTAAAGGACCTCACGAAAGGCCCAAGGGCCCAATAAATCGTAAGGTCATTCTTTCGTGGGCCTGGGGAGAAACAACCAGCGAAGCAGAACGATATGAGGCCGGATTGGTACAAGCCCGGACGGTCCACAGCATCGAGCGAATGACCGCAACAGAGATCCGACTTTCCCGCGCTGGAGCCTCCATGCAACGAAGCCACGCGAGGATAAGTCGGCGAGGGTTACGTAGGGATAATCTCAAGAGGTTCACTATCTTTTAGCTACTTGTTGCTATCTTATCCACGTGTACTGCCCCACGGTCGAGTATATAAGGCCTAGGGGGCACCCCTTCAGAACGATCGACCCTTTACTTAGCCACCCACATCAACTCTCTGTATTCTCAATCCAGAGAGCTCTCTTGTAACCACATTCACCAAGCATACTCACCAGGACGTAGGGTGTTACGCATCTCTAAGCGGCCCGAACCTGTAAACCTCGTCCACTGTCCCTCGTGTGATCTGCACGAACCATTTTGCTACAGTTGTCAACACCGTCCTACTCCTAAAACACCTTGAGGGGCAACCCCGGGTGTGCGGTCGGACCCAAAACACCGACAATCTCTCAATAGATTCATATCCAGATCAGTAGAGAGAAATTTACCATTCTTTGAAGTGCTGAAATCAGCCGAAGTCTTTCAATGGGGACCAAGCCAACAAAAAGCCTTCGAGGAACTGAAGCAATATTTGATGGATCTAACAACATTAACTCCACCAACACCAGGGGCTCCTTTGTTATTATATGTGGCAGCTTCGCACTCAGCGGTAAGTGCAGCACTTGTCCAGGAAAAGCTTGATGGCCAAGTCAAGAAGCAGGTCCCAGTATATTTTGTATCTGAAGTTCTTAGTGTATCAAAGAAAAACTATACAGAATTGGAGAAGGTGTTATATGCTGTCTTGATGGCATCCAGGAAGCTTCGGCATTACTTTCAAGCATATAATATTGTTGTTCCTTCTTCGCAACCGTTGAAGGATATTATGTGAAATAGAGAAGCTACTGGACGGATTGGAAAATGGGCTGCGGAGCTCAATGAATTTTGCATTGATTATGTGCATAGATCTTCGATCCAGTCTCAAGCATTGGCAGATTTCATTGCCGACTGGACGCCAGGGGCTCAGGATGAAGAAACAAATAAAGATGCCGAAGTGTGGACAGTGTTTTGCGATGGGTCGTGGGGAACCTTCGGATCAGGAGCAGCTGCTGTGTTGGTCTCACCATCCAAAGTTAAAACTTGTTATGCGGCAAGACTCGATTTTAGTTGCACAAACAATATTACTGAGTACGAAGCCTTGCTTTTGGGTCTTCGGAAGTTAAAAGCAATGGGAATCAGAAGGGCCATTCTTAAAACTGATTCCCAGGTTGTTTCCGGTCATATTGACAAGAGTTGTAAGGCTAAAGATCCGAAGCTCGAAAAATATCTAGACACGGTCCGAAGGATTGAAGCCTCCTTCGAAGGATTTTCTGTCAAAAATATTCCTCGAGGAGAGAATGAGCATGCTGATTTGCTAGCTAAGTCAGCGGCACAGGGGTTGCCCTTACCTTCGGATGTGTTCTTCGAAACAATAAAAGCACCTTCAGTGGAGCTTCTTGAAAGAGCAGTCCTCAATATATCTCCTGTTTATAGTGAAGACTGGAGAACTGAGATCATCTCTTACCTTCAGGGTAACTTCCTTTCAGATGACGAAGCTTATAACAGGAGGATAGAGGCAAGAGCTCGTCCATATGTCATGATAAAAGGGGAGTTGTACAAGCATGGAGTTTGTGCTCCATTACTCAAGTGTTTATCCAGAGCCGAAGGCATAGAATTGATGAAAGAAATACATGCAGGCCTGTGTGGATCTCACATTGGATCTAGGCCGTTACTTGGAAAAGTTTTTCGTCAAGGGTTTTACTAGCCGAAGGCAGCTTCGGATGCAGCGGAATTAGTTCAAAAGTGCGAAGGTTGTCAGAAATGTGCAAGAGATCAAAAACAACCTTCGTCTTTAACTCAGCTGATACAACCCACCTGGCCATTGCAAAGGTGGGGCCTTGACTTGTTAGGTCCGTTACCACCGGCCCAAGGAAACTTAAGATATGTTGTAGTAGCCGTGGAATATTTTTCTAAATGGATTTAGGCAAAGCCTTTAGCCACAATAACTTTGGCCACCATTCAAAAGTTTTTCTGGCAGAATATTGTTTGTCGTTTCGGAGTACCAAAGGCCATCACTGTAGATAATGGAACACAGTTCGACTCCGAAGATTTCAGACAATTTTGTGATCAAATTGGCACGAAGATCCATTTTGCATCAGTTAGACATCTGGAGTCAAATGGACTTGTTGAAAGAGCCAATGGCATCATAATGACAGGAATAATGAAGTTAATCTTCAATCAACCCAGGGGAAAGTGGCCAGATCAATTAATCAAAGTGGTGTGGAGCCACAATACAACAACATCAAGGTCAACAGGCTTTACTCCATTCAAATTATTGTTTGGTGATGAAGCAATAACTCCGGAGGAAGTTAAAACCGGATCAATAAGAGTAGTAGCTTCGGCAGAATCAGATTTCGAAGCTGATCACTCTGTAGAAAAAGATGCTATAGAAGGGGTCACGCTTCAAGCTGTGGAGAACATCAATAAATATCAAGCCGAAACAATCAAATGGCGTGATAGAAAGGTTCGGCTAAAGAATATTGAGCCAGGACATTTGGTACTTCGGAGAGTGGCAAACCCAGATACAGTAGGCAAGTTGCAGTTGAAATGGGAGGGACCTTTTTTGGTAGCATCTTCGTCAAGACCCGGTTCATACAGATTGAAGGATATGGACGGCAACGACATTCCTAGATCTTGGAATGCGGATGAGCTTCGACGATTTTATGTATAATTTGATGTAATTTTTTATATTTTCTATTTTTCTTTTATGGCACCCTTTTCCTTTCTAAAGGGGGAGAAAGGTTTTTAATGGGGCCATCACATGTAATTTCTTTTTTATTTTTACCTCTATAAGAGCAAAATCCCCCAGAGATGTAAATGTAAAAACTGAAAACGCACCATCGAGTGCCGAAAAAGGAAAAAAAAGAAACAGAGAAGAAGCTCGAAAGCCGTCCCTAAGGGGATGCGGAGCACGACGAAGCTACTAAAGAAGTCGCTCCAAAGGGGGCGCAGTGTAAGTTTTCTGCTCAGAAGTCGTTCCAAAGGGAATGCGGAGCTTACAGCGAAAAATCAACGCTGATACCGCCGAAAGTAAAAGGCGAAGAAGCTCCTAAGGGAGGCTTACAGCGAAAAATCAACGCTGATACCGCCGAAAGTAAAAGGCGAAGAAGCTCCTAAGGGAGGCTTACAGCAAAAAATCAACGCTGATACCGCCGAAAGTAAAAGGCGAAGAAGCTCCTAAGGGAGGCTTACAGTGAAAAGTCAACGCTGATATGTGATTGTCTAAGGAAATAATGGTTGTGATTGCGGCTTCGGATGTGTGTTTGAACATTCATTTGCACACCACATTACATCATAACATTTGCATTCATAAACATTCATCCAGGCATATGTAGGATAACCATCATCATAGCATAAGTGGCTGCTTCGGCAAAAAGGAAAAAACTGTCTTTTGTACTTCGTCGTATACGAAAAGAAGAACTTCGGCAAAAAGGAAAACCTGTTTTTATGCTTCGCTGTGTACGAAAAGAAGGGAAGGTGTTTTTTTCGCCTTAGGCTCAAAAAGATAATTTCGTCCACATCAAAGCACCTCATACATTAATGGAAGGGTAAGAGCATATTACAAGGTATGAACAAAATTCATTAAGAACAGTTTAGCCATATTTACAAAAGTTATTTCAAAAGTTTCTTGAGTTTTTCTACAGTCTATTCCTACTGATCTTCATGGGGCCTCAGCTTCGGCGTCATACTCTTCAAGCATCGGTCTCGGCGGCTTCGTCACCCTACATAAATTAAGTTGTTGTGAGTCAAAACCAAGTTTGAACGAGAAGGTAAACACAAGGTATGATTTCTTACTGGTTCAAGATGACTCCGAGCTTCGTCTCCAGCCTTTTCTCGCCCGCCTTTTGTCCATATCATCTTTACAAATCTATTAGAAATGCTTCGGGCGAGGTCAGGAATGTCATCTAAAATTGATGGTGACAGGGTGAAATTGGGCCTGTTAACAATTTTTCCATGGTCGCAGCCAGCTTTCAGAAAAGCTGCAGCAGTGCCCCGAGAAGCTACCCAGGCACAGAAGTCACCGTGCCCGGCTATAACTTCGTCAAGCTCATCAATTTCACCCTCAATATGTTCGAAGGTCTTTTGTAAATCTTCAGTTGACGGAGTGAATTTCTCACTGCTAGCCCCAACTGAGTGGAAGATCTTTCTCAGTCGCTCAATACATTTATTGCTAAACTCCAAACATTTGTCTTGAAGGCTTGACAATAATTTTTTTCAAATTTGAATTTTGTTGGACTTCGGCTTCAAGTTTCGCATTAAGTTCTTGCTTTTCTTATTCAAACTGTTCAGATTGGCAGAGAAGCTTCGTATTCAATTCTGCTATTTTAGCTTCGATTTCTGCCAATAAGCCTTCAGTTGACTGAAGCTCGAAGTCTTTCTTTTCAATAGCAGCTGATTGCTCTTTTATTTTGTTCTCTAAATTTTCAATCATAACCTCGTGTTTTTTGTCTTCCAGATCCTGCTGCATTTTCAAAGCCTTACTCAACAGCATACTCTGCACATAAACAACCTTCGTTAGAAATGTTTTCATTATTAAAAACAATAAAAGTCAAGGGAAAAGTAGTTCACCTTGAAATTGGAATAAAATAAACTACCAACGATATGTTGTCGTCGGTAGCGGCTAATATCTGTTTCTAGCTTCGGAAAACCGATACTCTTTGATAGAGTACCAATAATCTTAGCTCCAGTCTGATCCCGGATACAGCCTAATTTTTCATCGTCAATACCTCCGAAGAGGAGTGCTCCTGGTTTATATCCGCAAGATTTGGCATATTCTTTAAGCTCTTCTATTTCGGTTTTTGACAATTCTTGTCCAACTAAATTTTGAAACATGAAGGTTTTGTCCTCCGAAGTATCGTCAGCTATTTCTTTTCCTTTCCCAGACACTGCGGTCATGGTCTCTTCGGCGGCAGTAGTAGCTTCTTCTGTGGCCATTTCTAGCAGTATTTTGTCGATATGTTCAATCGTAGTTTCCAAGTTCAAATCTTCGGCTGAGGTAGCTTCGGTAGCCGCGATTTCCGAAGGTGCGACTTCAACATTTGATATTTCCTCAGCCGCTGGTATTTTCCGAGCTAAAGCTCTCGGTGGTGTCTTGTCAATGACTTCGGTCACTGCGATGATTCTTTGTCTCTTTGTTGTTTTCTTCGTTTTTTCGGGCTCCTTTTCCTTCTGAAAAAATTTCGTCAGTTGAGGCCCTAATGGACTTAGCTTCATAGGCAGGGATTCAGTCATTACCTTCAAAATCTTTTCCACGTCAGTGGCAGAGCGTGATGCGGGAGTCTCTTCTTCATCAGATACTTTTCGCTTCGGAGATGATACTTTTCTCTTCTTCAGAATATTCTTCCCTTTTGGCGGTTCTTTCTCATCTTCATTTAAAGCTTCGGCTACCCTTCTCCTTTTCTGGCCTTCGACAATTTTATTCAGTTGTTCGTAGTCAGGGTATTCAAAACCCAACGCGTCTAGCACTCGATTCAGTCTTCGCTTCGGGCGGGTACCGAAGGCCGCAGTCATCAATTGATCTTCTTTTTTGGAGTAATTACCGAGTATCTCATTGCACATTACTTCAATTGTGTCCAGCCACTCTTGGCAAGGTGTTTTAAAGTATTTCTTAAACTTGTAATAGTAAGGTAACCGCACAAGCTCCCCTTTCTTCTTCTCCCCCTCTAGCTTCGACATTTCCCATTCTTTTAAAGTAGGGAAAACCCTGAAGGCCAAGAACTCTTGAACTAGGTCCCTAGTACTGATATGCTCTGAAATAGTTTTAAACTCACCCAGTGCAGCCCAAGTGGACCTTCTAATGTCATGTGGCATCGCGGTCTTGTTTCTCCGAAGATCAATTCAAGAGGGCTTTGTACCAGCTTCTCTTTGTCTTCGTCAACTTTCACATAAAACCACTCTGACTTCCAGCTTGCCGGCCATTTACTTCGGTAGCTAATTACAGGAAACTTTGTGGTTTTCCGATAGGCAAAATTATAGCAACCAAAGTTATCATGTAATCCATCTTTTCTAGCCTTCGTCTGGTAATGTAGTTCATGAACTCGACAAAAGCTATCGGCAAACGGCTCAACCGCCTGGCTTCGGAGGGCCCAGATATAAACACTAAGCCTAACGATAGCGTTAGGAGTCAGCTGATGAAAGTAGATCCCAAATTCCTTCAATACATCTGCAATAATCCCATGGAGGGGGAATCTCAACCCAGCCTTTAGAAAACTGTTGAAAATGACTATTTCATCCTTCTCTGGCTTCGGGGTGGTTTCTTCCCCCCCGAAGCGAAGTAGCTTCTTCTGACTCTCGCTGAAATAACCCGACTTCACCATCTTGGAGAGATCAGCCTTAGAAACAGTCGACTTGCCGAAGTCCAAGTGGCTGGGCTTACTTGGCACGACAATATGATAATCATCTTCGGGATCAGTTTCTTCAATATTTCCTTCTTCCGTTTCGGCAGCAACTTCGGGGATGGGAACAGTTTGTTCTGTCTCGGCGGTATGGATTCCCTCCGAGGTTACCAGTCCGGATCGTTGCATCGCTTCGGAGATGGGAACAGTCTCCGATCCTTCAGTTTCGCCTCCCTCACGCTCAACTCTAGCGGTAGAGCGCACTCTGGCCATCTAATTCTGAATTCTTTAGGAACTAAATATTTTTTCTTCCGAAGCTTTTTCTTCTGACGAAGTAGGCTTCAAACTAAAGCTTCGTTTGATTCCGAGAGTCAAGCTTCGGCTATCGTTAAAAATTTTGGCAGCAAAACAGTGCAAATAGCAATGAATTCTGTGGTAACTTCACATCTACCCATCTGTTTATATAGTGATGCAGGTAAGGAGGTGAATCGCCAGGATTTTTACACCAGGCGAACAGCTGCTTGCACCCGCTGCAAGGTGGGACCGCTACGCGCTCGGAAACTAAATCGTTTCTCGACAACGAGCTCAGGGAAGGTGTTTTTCAGACCTTCGGCTTCCCGAAGCCTAAGAGACTTTTTTCACGGGTCAAGCTCGTTACGAAAAACGATCTAGCACCGCGAAGGGGCTACTGTTGGGATTATGCTTCGTCGCCGAAGGTCTCGAAGGGAGAAATAGCTTCGGCTGAAGCTGTCCGCATGTGATGACCGAAGGTTCCTCTTCATGAAGCTTCGGAATTACAAACCGACTTATGAGTAGAATGACCTTTTAGTCCATAAATGTTTGAGTCGTTGTTGTAATTCCTTATGAGGGGCATGGTTGTAATTCCTCCGAGGCTATGTCCCGTGCCTATAAATAGTGAACAGTATTCCTTTACTGTTCAGGCATTCCTGTAATTGCAACCGCATCATTCGGGAATCAATCTTTGTCAAGACAGAGGTATAATTGTATCCAATGTTTTAATACATTAAATCAATATAGTATGAAAGTAATGTTACTCGTTTATAATTTATTTACCTTTGACATTTCATATTTTATATTACTTTATACGATTTATTAGAATTCAATTACGAAGATTCAACCTTCGTAATCCTACTGATTTTAACCTTCGTCCAAACTTCATTAGTCCTTAAGGGAATAATGTTTCGTTGGACGAAGGGCATTAACATTTAACATTTTATGTTGCCTTGTTCTTAATTCGTAGCAATTGAGAACAAGTCCCCAACAGGTATCTTCGTCAAGACCCGGTTCTTACAGATTGAAGGATATGGACGGCAACGACATTCCTAGATCTTGGAATGCGGATGAGCTTCGACGATATTATGTGTAACTTGATGTAATCTTTTTCATTTTTCCTATGGCACCCTTTTCCTTTCCGAAGGGGGAGAAAGGTTTTTAATGGGGCCATAGTTTGTAATTTTTCCTTTCTTATCCAGCTCTACGAGAGCAAAACCCCCCAAAAATATGTAAAATGTAAAATCTGAGCATGCACCATCGAGTGGAGAAAAAGATGAAAAAAAATAGGGAGAAGCTCGAAAGTCGTCTCTAAGGGGATGTAGAGCACGACAAAGCTTCAAAAAGCCGTTCCCATGGGAGCGCAGCGTAAGTTTTCTGCTCAAAAGTCGTTCCTAAGGGAATGCAGAGCCAAATACCACCGAAATAGAAGGCGAAGAAGTTCAAAAGACGTTCCTAAGGGAATGCAGAACTTACACCGAAAAGTCAACGGTGATACCGCCGAAATAGAAGGCAAAGAAGTTCAAAAGACGTTTCTAAGGGAATGCAGAACTTACACCGAAAAATAAGCGGTGCAGCCGAAAAATAAACGGCAAAGAGATTTCAGCTATTCCTAAGGGAATGAAGAGTTTTGATGTGGCTTCGTAAGCATGTGTCTGGACATTCATTTGCACAATGCATCATATCATTCATTGCATTCATATACATTCATTTAGACATACATAGGATCATCATCATCATATCATACAAATACAGACAGTTGCTTCGGCTCTAATGATAAGGCTTCGGCGAAAGGAAAAGAAGTAGATTTATGCTTCGTTGTGTATGAAAAGAAGGGAAGGTGTTTTTCGCCTTCGGCTCAAAAAATACAAGTTTCGTCCACATCAAAGCAGTTCATACATGGATGGAAAGGTAAAAATATATTACAAGGTATGGACAAATTTACATAGAAGTATCTGATTCTTAAATTACAATATTCTTTACAAGGATAATTCAAAAGTTTCTCTAAAGTTTTTTCATAGCAATGTCTTCGGCTTCATCACCATCCGCTAAGCTTCGGATCATCCACCAGGCTTCGGATCATGGCTCTTCGGCTTCGTCATCCTATACATAACAAAGCATTATAAGGTAAATTCAAGTTTCAAGGAAAATGTAAGCACAAGGTATGAGTTTATTACCGGTTTGAGGTGACTTCGAGCTTCGTCACCAGCCAAGCTTCGTCCACCCTTCGCCCAAATCTGAGTTATGAATCTGTTCCCAATGCTTCGGGCCAGGCCGGGGATGTCATTCAAGTCTGCTAGTGATAACCTAAAGTTCGGCCTGTTTACAATATTCCTATGCGTGCAACCAGCCTTCATAAAAGCAACAGCTGTGCCACGAGAAGCTAGCAGAGCGCAGAAGTCACCGTGCCCAGCTATGACTTCATCAAGAGCATCAACTTCGCCTTCAATATGATCAAAGATGCTTGGCAGGTCTTCAGCTGAAGGTTTAAACTTTTCAGAACTGGCTCCAACTGAGTTGAAGACCTGCTTCAGTCGTTGCACGCAACGGTTGCCACAGTTTAGACATTTATCTTGAAGTTCCTTCAATGACTTCTGCAAGTTCGAACTCTTTGCAACTTCAGCTTCAAGCTTTGCATCAAAATCCTTCTTCTTTTGTTTGAAGCTCTTTGATTTCGTGGAGAGTTCACTGTTTAATCTAGCAATCTCGGCTTGGGCTTCTGCCAGCGAACCCTCCATTGTTTGAAGCATGAAATCCTTCTTCTCCAGAGCAGCTTCATGATTTTTAATTTTGCCCTCTAAGCCCTCAATTATAATCTCATTTTTCTTGTCCTCGAGGTCCTGCTGCATCCTCAAGGTTTTACTTAGTAGTAGACTCTGAAAAAATAACCTTCATCAGAACTAACCTTCATCTTGAAAACAATAAAAAGTTAAGGTAAGAACTTTACCTTAAAATTAGAATAAAATAAGCTACCGGCGATATGTTGCCGCTGGTATCTGCTGAGGTCGGCCTCAAGCTTCGGAAAGCCAACACTCTTCGATAGAGTGCTAACAATCTTCGCTCCAGTCCGGTCCCGGAGACATCCTAAGCTCTCTTCGTCAACGCCACCGAAGAGCAATGCTCCTGATTGATAGCCGCATGATATTGCATAATCCCTCAGCTCTTCCTTCTCAGCCTTAGACAGCTTTTGACCAAGTATGTATTGAAAATTAAAATCCTTTTCCTCTGAAGTATCTTCAGCAATTTCCTTCTCTTTCCCGGGCGCTGGGGCTAGAGTCTCTTCGGCAGCTGTAGCAGTTTCTTCCGTGGCCATATCCAAAATCATCTTATCAATATCAGAAAATGCGACCTCAAGATTTGTAGCTTCGGCCGCAGCTTCGGCACTTGTAGCTTCGGCGGGAGCAGCTTCGGCAGCTGGTGTTTTTGACGCTGAAGCCGATGGTGGCGTTTCCTCAATAGCATCAATAATAGTGATAATCCTTCGCCTTTTTTCAGCGGGCTTCTTGATTGCCGCAGGCTCTTCCTTCTTCTGTAAAAGCTTCATCAGTTGTGGCCCTAGTGGACATAGCTTGAGAGGTAAAGATTCGGTCATTACCTTTAAAATTTCCTCCACATCAGCAGCAGGAGGCGTTGAAGGAATTTCTTCCTCTATATCAGTTGTTCTTGGCTTCGTAGCCGCAACTTTTCTTTTCTTCGGAACAGCCACCTTCGGCTCAGGGCTGGATTTTTTCTTTTTTTAAAGCTTTCTCATCTTCTTCTATCATTCTAGCAGCCTGTCTCTTCATAACACTGACAACTCTTTTTCGCTTAGGCCCTTCGACACTCTTGCTTAACCATTCATAGTTAGGGTATTCAAACTTCAGGGCATCCATCACTTGGTTCAGCCTTCGTTTCGGTCGGGTGCCGAAGGCCGCAGTCATCAATTGATCTTCTTTCTTAGTATAGTTGCCCAAAATTTTATTGCACATAACTTCAATCGTTTCCAACCATTCTTGGCAAGGTTCTTTGAAATGTTTCTTGAACTTGAAGTGATAAGGTAGTCGAACAAGTTCATTCTTTTTCTTCTCTCCTTTAAGCTTTGGCATATTCTATTCCTTTAACGTTGGAAATACTCTATTGGCTAAATATTCCTGCACTAAATCTCTAGTACCGATATGCTCAGACACAACTCGGAACTCGCCCACAGCTTCTCGGCATGGTGACCCTTTCAGCATGTTGCACAGGGGCCTAGTTAACCCGTAGGTTAGGTCCAGCGGGCTCTGAACTAACTTCTCCTTCTTCTCATCAACCTTAACATAGAACCATTCATTCTTCCAGCCGGTTGGCCATTTGGTGCGATAGCTGATCACCGGAGTCTTCATATCTTTTCGGTAAGCAAAGTTGTAACAGCCGAAATTCTCGTGTAGCCCATCTTCTCTAGCCTTCGTCTGATAATGAAGCTCGTGCACCCGGTAGAAAGCTTCGGCAAGCGGGTCCACTCCTTGGCTTTGGAGAGCCCAGATAAAGACGCTAAGCCTAACGATAGCGTTAGGAGTCAGCTGATGAAGATAAATTTCGAAATCTTCCAAAACATCCCCAATCATTTCATGCAAAGGAAACCTTAATCCTGCTTTGAAGAAACTTTTGAAAACTACCACCTTATCATTTTCTGGCTTCGAAGTGGTCTCTTCCCCGCCAAAACGAATCAGCTTCTTCTCGGCTTCCCCGAAGTAGCCTAGCTTCATCATCATGGGCATGTCAGCCTCAGAGACAGTAGACTTCCCAAAATCCAAGTGGCTGGGTTTGGATGGCATGACGGTGTTATAATCTATCTCCTCTTCATCAGCATCACCCTCTTCAATGTCAGCCTGTTCAGCTTCGGCAGCAGGTGCACCTTCGTCAGAAGCACCCTCTATCATAACCAGTCCCGATTGGCTCATTACTTCGGAGATTGGGGCAGTCTCGGCAGCTTCGGCCTCGTCTCCGTCATGTGTAACTCTAGCAGTTGAACACACTCTGGCCATTTGACACAATTGCTTACAGTTTTGACGAAGGTGATGACTTTTTGCAATCTTGCTGAAGCTCCCTCTTATGACGAAGCTAAACCAAGACGATGCTCTGAGTGAAAATACGATGAATAAGCTTCGGCTATGGTCAAATTTTTCAGCAGCACAACAGTGCAATAGTAGTAAATGCTGTGGTAACTTCACACCTACCCGTTTGTTTATATAGTGCTGCAGGTGGGAAGGTGAATCGTCAAGTCGCTCGCAACCACTGAATAGTCGCCCGCACCCACTGAACGGTGGACCATAATGCGCGAGAAGGTGAATCACCAGATCGCGCGTACCCGTCGTATGGTGGGACCACCTTGCACTCGGAATATTTAATCGTTTCTCGACAACGAGCTCAGGGAAGATGTTTTTCGGACCTTCAACATTCCGAAGCCTAAGAGAATTTTTCACGGGTCGAGCTCGTTACGAAAAACGATCTGGCACTGTGAAGGGGCTACTGTTGGGGGTCTGCTTCGTTGTTGGGGCGAAGGCGAAGACGCCACCTTTCGCTCGATGCCTTCGCCGACCTCGCTGCACCAATGAAGGCAAGACGACGGGCAGACCTACCCTTCGTCCCACACGTCGCCGGACGAAGACTTGTGACGAGGTCGTCTCATCTTGCGACCTCGCTCAACATGGAGGCCCACGTGTGATCCGGCCCATTGTAACAGGCCCTGCGTGGCCGCTGCGCATTACGGGCCTAATTTGTAAAGGTCTCCCTGTAATTACAGTCTGTAACCCTGCTTTATGGGAATATTCCGGGGATAACCTAGGTGCCTGAGGCCACATGCGTCCTTAACACTGGACGCTGGGCACTCAGATACCTATAAATACCCCCGCACAGTGCCCTTGTGAGGCTAGGTTAACAGAGCTATTGCCATCTCGTGTTGTAGCCCCGTTTGCACCACTTTTACTCCCCTATTGGATCAACTCACTCAGTAGAGCTATCGCCGAAGGTCCTGTAAGAAGAAACACCTTCGGAAGATCAACACAGAAACAAAGCCGAAGCTACCATCCGGGGAGCTTCGGCATAGTGACACACCTTGAGACAAAGGGTGGCACTGACTTAAAGATGAAAAGACCAAGTGGCCCATGATAATCTGTGTCATGATTGTAATCAGTTATAAAGGGCATCAATGTAATTTCTCACAGGCTGCGTCCTATGCCTATAAATAGATGAATAGTACCCCCGTACTATTCACACTGACTTGTACTCGCTTGTGCATTACGCTGGTACTATTTTCTTCTGTCAAGTCGAAGGTACGAATGTAATTCCATATTGTTTCTATTTATCCATGATATAATAAAGTTGAATTAATAATGTTATATAATTATTCATGTTGTTTTCTATGCCTTACGTGCTTCTTCTTTCATTAATGTATACTGCAATCATGAAGGTATGTCCTTCATGACCTTCGTCTGAGGATCATTATGCCCTTACGTGTCGCTTTGGTTCAGCCAATAGAAATATTCCACCTCATCTAAAATATTTGAATTAGTAAATATTCAATATATTTTATGTCGTAGATTCATTTCGACTCATTTAAGTTGTGTTAGCTTCACAATAACGTCGTGAACATGTCAAAATATTATTTTATCACGACATATGTTTTTGTTAACCAAATAATTATTTGTTTATTCGATGTAATTAACATACTAATTTAGTTAAAACTAATTTATAGTTTTAAGTTGCACATTTGTAAATCAACATTAGTAGAGTTAATGTTAACTGAACTATTCTTATTAATTAATCGGTTAGTTTAATTATGTTATTTATTAGTTTCCGCGTACCGTATTGGCCCACGCGCCGTGCGCGTGGCGCGGTGCTGTTTTGCGCACGTCGTCACGTGCCGTTCGCGAGTGTCGTGCGTGCCGTTCGCATGCGTTGACGCGCGCCTTTCGCGTGTGTCATACGTCGTTCGCACGTATCGCGCATTATTCACACACGAGATCAAATTGTTTTCGCTTATAAACACTCATGTTAATAACGTTAATTCATCAGGTCGCATATTTTAGATAATTAACTTAAGGTTTGCTCGACTAATATTTATTAGATTAATATTCTAATTAGATTAAATGTGTAGTGTTCAACTTGCGCTTTTATAATAAAAATTAACATGGCTAATATGAACTTAACTACTTTTTAGTTATTTAATATCTGTTTAGTATAAACGCGTCTTCTATTTAGTATTTTCTCGCCTGTCGCGTGAGCTGTTCCGCACGTGATGGCGTGCTGGTTCACGCGTCGTTCGTGCTGGTCGCGCGCCCTATTTCGTGTGTCGTCAGCATGCTATGTCGCGTGTGTCTGCACGTCATTTCACACGCTGTAGTGTTGTTTCGCATGTCATAAAATCGCCTCACTTAGAATCTCTCGTTTTAATTAAATTACTTATTTTAACTGACAACTGTTGGTGTAGCAGATAAATCGAAACTAGATAGTAGTTATAATTAATATGATTATGTTGAATTAAAATTCTCTAATTAATACTTGTTTAGCATAAACACGTTAACTTCTCGACCGTAGCTCCGACTGTCGCGTTTCTCTTCGACGTGTGACCATAGTAGCACGCTCTATTTCATATTGCATGTTTTTATTATGTTTTCCTTGCCATGGTGTAATGTTCTTATGCATATATATGTTTGTTTGCTTGTGCCTGTTCGTCTTCGCTTCGCGTTGCGATTAGAATGTGGCCCATTCCCGAGCTTTGGTGACCAAATGATCAAGTTCTTTGAGTTCTACAAGGTTGAAGACCCTGAGCATCTGTTTGGTGAAGGCAAGTGTCCTTTGACCCATTATGTCCTATTTAATTTATAATTCACTGTCCCGCATACTATAAACAACCTAAGGATTGACTAGCTTTATATTTACCTTGTCCTTGATTACCTTTTGGGTTACTATGGTTAGCTTCATGCTAGCGCTTTACTTTAATCAATGAACATGATGAGATACAATGATGATACTATGGTTTTATTCTGGATATGATGATATACTTGTGGTATTTAAGGGGACTCGAGCTGTTTCTCGAGTGCCTCTCCGTAAGGACTGGTTCGTTGGATGACCGCCCGAGAAAACAGTGCAACCATGAGGGTGGAATGGGACGCCCTTAGCAGAATAATTAGAGGAACTGGGGTGTAGTTCGCTTCGCCGTCGTGCCGTTAATGGGGCTCGGTGTATGTGGCTCGCTCTGCCAAGGTTGGTTCGCCCCTTGGGGAGGAGTGCGGTACATTTAGGAAACCTAACGGGTGACTACAGCTTCAGGGAATCTTTGTAAAGGCTTCGTAGTGAATCCCTGGCTATTCACCTTGGGAGTGAATAAGGGTCTTGCAAGCCCGGGCTAGCGAGGGAATCATGACTTGTGGGTAAAGTGCGCAACCTCTGCAGAGTGTTATGAAACTGATATATCAGCCGTGCTCACGGTTATGAGCGGCCAAGGGAGCTCCATTGATTAGAGATACATTGATCAGAGATGCTTTGTTTACAGATGATGATGAGGATAATGTTGGTTTCTATTATGATTATGATTATGGTTTCTGGTATTCTTTCTGTTTGGAAAGAGTACTTTTGGGTTAACAACTTGGGTTAATGTTAAAACCTGGCTCTCTAATAGTAATAATTATCGGATCAACTAAAAGCAACTGCTTGACCTTAACCCCACATAAAGCTAGTCCACCTCAGCCAAACGAGACATTTGCTGAGTACATTGATGTGTACTCACCCTTGCTTTCACAAAACACCAGGTTGCCTTTGGTGCAATCTATGCTCAGGTAAAGAAGAAGGTGTCGAGGCGGATCTCCAGGAGTTCCAGGACTTCGGTGAGTTCGAGGATTAGGCTAGCGACCTCCCCAGTGAGCTGCCTATGGTGGGTTGTTTACGTTGGCTACGTTTCTCTTATGTGCACTTTGATTTATATTATGTAATTGGCTCTAGTCTGTAATATTATTACTTACTCTTTATTGTTATTCGAAGCATTGTGCTATGATGAGTCATTTATGTAATCGCTGTGTACGTGAATTTCTGATCCTGGCACGTACATGGTTCGCAGGTTTACCTTCTAAAACCGGGTGTGACATAAGTGGTATCAAAGCCGTGCTGACTGTAGGACCGTTAGCCTAGAGTAGCATTGGCCGTTTTAAGGACTTATTGACTATTACTTCACCACATCCTTGATTCTGCTTCAAAATATTAGTCAGCTCGACTAATTCTATGTTGTGCTCCTATATGCCCCTTGCCAAAAGTATTTCATTCTAGTATGGTCTATACTTCTCTCAATATATTAGATCTGATCTCACTGTTGTTCTTGCGACATCTTTGTAGACGCCCCTGACCATAACCTTCTTGTCTTTTGGGATCCTTTCCTCTTTCGTCATTAAATTGCTACCATTTGGCTATCTCTATTCCCCTAGTATTGACATGTCGTTTCAAATACTTACATCTGAATTTCTCCTGCCTACTTAAACACTCCAGTTTATATGCCCATGAACTTCTGGTCTTCTGAGATCCCTTCCTATTATGTTGTTAAGTCGTTATTCTTAGCCTTTTTCTATTCCCTTACATTGTTATGCCCGTATCCTTGGAATCTTGCATACTCTTATATCCTTATGTATGCTTATTTTCATACCCCAATGACTGTTCAAAACATTTCAGCTTACATGCCCTTGACCACCTTTGTTTCTTGATGATTCATGAGCGATCATTTTGTTTCACACATTCTTGCTAATCTCGTTGTTCCTTATAACATCCCTCAGAATGAACTTCTTTACTTCGATCGTCCCGATGGAACCTTACTTATCTTGTCCTTGATTGTTTTCTCCACTTCATCACTTTGCGAGTCTTGCGTTAACTCTGTCCTTGGATTATGCTTTTCATCATTATCACCTTTATCCTTATCACCCCTATATCTTACCTTGATGTTTATCTTATACCAGCCTTTAAAAAATCCTCTTTTCCATCTCAATCTGAGCATCGTACTTTACCTACTTTTCCCTTGGGTGTATCCTCTTCTTTGTCACCTGCGAGTTTTTAACTCTATCCTTTGTTGTGTTTTTGTTTGTTATTTCCTTTACCCTTCTCATCACTCTATCCTGCCTTGTGATTACATTATGTCTGTTATCTAAAATCTCCAGTCTCCTATCTCAATTTGAGAGTGGTGTTTTACTTACCTCACCCTTGGCTATATCCTCTTCTTTACTGCGTGTAAGTTTGGACGTAACTCCATTTTTGTTGTACTCATACCACTAGCTCTCCAATACCTTCATCTTTTCTCTCATACCCTTGTCTGTTGTCGCCTTTGACCCTTGCGATATTGAGGCCTTCTACCTAAATGTTTACTTTGAATTTATCTTTTAAAAGTCTCCCCTTTCTTTCAACCCAGTTTAAGAGTTGCAAGTTACCCATCTCTCCCTTGATTTCTTTTCACTTCTTGTCGCCTTACAAGTTTTGTGTTAATTCCATCCCTTGATGTGTTGTTATTTGCTATCACCCTCACCTTGTCGTCCATCGATCTTGCCTTGATACTCCTCTTTATTCCTACTCTTTAAAAATCCCCTCTCTTCCACCTCAATTTGAGAGCGGCAATTTACCTATCTAGCCCTTGGACATACCCTCTCCTTTTCCATCTGTAGGTCCAGTCTTAACTCCATCCTTTATGTGACTAATATCCTTGGCTCTTATGCCCATTTACCTCCTCTCCTACATCCTTGTCTGTTATCACCTTTAAACCCTCATGATATCTATGCCCTTACCTTCATGCTTACCTTGAACCTACCCTTTGAAGCATGCTCTTTTCTATCCCTGTTCGGGGATAATGCCTCATCTATTTCATCATTGACTTCTGCCCCTTCTTTGCCACCTTGCAAGTTCTGTCTAAAATACATCCTTTGTTGTGTGTTCGACCGTTATCACCTTAACCTTTATCATCCCTCGATCTTTACCTTGATGCTTATCATGTACCTGCATTTTAAAGCTGCCTCTCCCATTTCATTTCAAGGGTGATGTCTAACCCATCTCACTCTTGTTCGTTCCCTTTTCCTCTATCACGTTGCAAGTCTTAGCTTTTGCTCGATATCACCCTTACCTTCCTAATATCTAGATATTTCCATGATGCTTATCGTATGCTTACCTTTTGAAATATCATCTTTCCCATATCGATTTGAGAATGGTGTTTTTACCTATCCTGACCCTGGTTGCATTCTCTCCCTGTCGATTCTAATCCTTGCTTTAGCTCCATCTTTTATTATGCTCATGCCCCTACCATCCATGTCTTATTATTCCCCTTGCCTTTCGATGGCCTTATAGTAGTTTTCCCTTTTTAAGGAAAGACCACCATCTAGTTAACATTAACGTGTATCAACAAGATGTTTGTTGTTGTGTGCTCGTGATGTTTATCTTTGTGTTATGACTGATTTGCTTCTTTGAAATGAGTGTTGATGTGTTGTGGCCTTTGGTCCACAATGGCATCATTTACTAGGTGAGTGCCATAGAGTTAGGTAGTTGGGTGCTCTCCCTTTTATCAATGTAATCCACCTATGCTTACCTTTTCTATCTATACCCTTTCCTCTTGCACCAGTCCGGTTGGCAACCTCCAACTTTTCTTAATCAGTCAAGATCAGAGTTGGCAGCATCGTCACCAAGTGTGTATCAATGCTCCTGTTAAGGGGGTTAGCCGCTAACCCCAATGAAGACAATGCGATCAACATCAACCAACAAGATCAGAGTGGCACAGTGAAAGCGTGTGTGGGTCCTAACCCATAGTTCCAAGAGGTCCTCAAGAATTGCATCAATCGGTCTCAAGCGTCTGAAGGTCAAAGCATCCAGTCTGCAAGTCGAGCTGGCAGAGCCAAGGTTGAATCGAAGAAGCTAAAAAACCAATCTCATTTTCTTGCTAGTCTCTTCTTGAATCTCGAGGGCGAGATTCCTGTTAAAGGGGTTAGATTTGTAACACCCTGAATTTGGGGATATAAAATTTCTTTTCTAATATCCCTCAAATTCAGGTGTTATCCTCTCCGTTACTTGTTTTTTTTACTTTTTTTTCTTCTTCTTTTTTCATTAACAATGAAGGGTTATCTTATTATATATATAAGTTTTAGCATAGTAAAATAAATAAAAGAAACTAAAAGAGTTTTTATTATTGCATCCTGCTAGAACATCTATTTCTGTTTGTATGTTGGTTTGTTTTAGTTGTGCGTTCTCATAGTCAACAAATTTGTGCTTAAATTTGAATTCAAAAGAAAATAGAATAAAATAGAAAATAGAAAAGCCATCCCTTCCCTAATCTTCCACAACTGGCCCAATGTGCCTCTCTCGCGCGGCCCGCTCGACCTCCCCTGGCCCATGCCGCGTCCGCGCGCCATGGCCTGCCCCGCGGCCCACCTCGCGTGCTGCCCCGTGGCCTACCTGCGCTCTTGGGCCACTGCGCGCGACTGCGGCCCAACTGCCCCATGACAGCGCCCCAGCAGCCCAGCGTGCAGAGCGCGTGTGCGCTCCCCACCGCACTATTTCCCCTGGCCCACTCCGTGCGTGCCCCGGCCCAACATCTACCGGCTCGTCGGCCTGCTCGCTCAGCGCAGCCCAGCAGCCAACGCCAACCGCGCGCATGCAGCCACTCCAGCGCATTTTCAGCGCACGCACATGCGTGGGCGCTCCCGGAGCTGCCGGGCCCCTATTTCTCTTCCCCAAACCGACGTACACCACTGCACCCATGTCCTTGGCCCTTGCCTTCCCTCTCCCTGGGATGATAGTTCACGTCTCTCTCTCAAACCCTGCCCGGCGCGATGGCCCTCCGCCTGCTCGCTGCGTGGAGGAGCTCCCCGGCAGCCCTACACGGTAGCCTGCGCAGTAGCCCGGCGTGGCTCGCCTGCGCAGTTCGGCTCGATCCATGCGTGACCCTGCTGCAACAACGACGTCCACCCATGGAGCATGATTCTTAGCGAGGTGAGAAACTTCTTGTGACACATGCTACCATGGCTGCGCGCCCTGCTGTGCCTAGCCTTGGGTGCATGCGCCGCGTTGCCCTGTGCCGTTCCAGCCATACGCCGCGCCGCCTACGTAGCCCACACCCGCCGTGTCCGTGTGTGCCCCCTGCACGATCTGGAATTGGTGTGGCTGCTGTTCGTGCAAGCAGCCAATGAGAGAGGAGAAAACGTTCATGTGTGATAGTGGAGAAGAAAACGTGGTGGGTCCCACTTGCACTTTTTTTACCTTTTCCATGGCGTTATGCACGTAGTAGAATCTGGCTCCCCACTCACACCAAAAGGCATGTGCAGGATTTGTTATGGCTACGATTTTGTGGTCCTTCGTGTCGCTTTGGTTCAACCAATAGAAATATTCCACCTCATCTAAAATATTTGAATTAGTAAATATTCAATATATTTTATGTCGTAGATTCATTTCGACTCGTTTAAGTTGTGTTAGCTTCACAATAACGTCGTGAACATGTCAAAATATTATTTTATCACAACATATGTTTTTGTTAACCAATTAATTATTTGTTTATTCGATGTAATTAACATACCAATTTAATTAAAACTAATTTATAGTTTTAAGTTGCACATTTGTAAATCAACATTAGTACAGTTAATGTTAACTGAACTATTCTTATTAATTAATCGGTTAGTTTAATTATGTTATTTATTATTAGTTTCCGCGTACCGTATTGGCCTACACGCCGTGCGCGTGGTGCGGTGCTATTTCGCGCACGTCGTCATGTGCCGTTCGTGAGTGTCGTGCGTGCCATTCGCATGCGTTGACGCGTGCCACACCCGGTTTTGGAAGGTAAACCAAATGCGAACCATGTACGTGCCTGGATCAGAAACTCACGTACACAACGATTACATAATTGGACATCATCACACAATGCTTGAAATAAATAGCGGAAAGGTACTTTATTACATCAAGATGTCCAAGACATCCATAGTCTAATACATAACCATTGTTCAACATAATTATCAAAGTGCGGAAATACGAACATAGATGCTAAGCCTACAAAGGCAGCTGACTGGGGGTTTGCCACTAAGAAAGAACTAGAACTCGTCGTAGTCCTGAAACTCCTCGAAATCTTCCATGTTGCCAGCATCACCTCCTTAGTACTGAGTACAGTGGAGACAACCTGGGGTGGGGGTGGTGTGTAAAGCAAGGGTGAGTACACATCAACGTACTCAGCAAATGTCCCGTTTGGCTAAAGTGGACTAGCTATATATGGGTTTGAGGTTAAGCAGTTGCTTTTAAGTTAGTCAAGTATTTATTATTATTAGTAGAGCCAAGTTTCTAGTAATAAACCCAGTTATTACCCAAAAGTACCTCCTCAAAAGAGGAAATATCCAAGATCAGATTTTATAACATCATAGTTAATCATCAACATAAAAATATCCAAAGTTCTTCTAATCAAAGAGGATCCCAAGGCTGCTCTTAACCGTGAGCTCGGCTGATATACCAGTTTTTAACACTCTGCAGAGGTTGTACACTTTACCCACAAGTCGTGATCCCTTTATGCCTCGGGTTGATCAAACCGTCAAACACTACCAAGGTGAGTCGGCAAGGTTTCACTATGTAGCCTTTACAAAGACTCCCCTAGTGCATAGCTGCTCGTTAGGTTTCGCCAGTCGTACAAACGCAGTATACCTCCCCAAGGTGGATGACTAACAAAAACCAAATCGAATAAACCTCTACACCCCAACCTTGGCAGAGCGAGCACTACGCCCCGACCCCCATTGATGGCCCTCCGGCAAAGCCAACTACACCCCCAGGTTCGTCTCATTAATCAGCTAAGGACGTCCCATTCCACCCTCATGGTTGTACTGTTATCCCGGGTGGTCACTCCACGAATAGGTCCTTACGGAGAGGTACTCAGGAAACGGCCTGAGTCCCCTAAGGTAACACAAAATCAGCCACAAATTCAAGGTAACAGTATCGTATCATGAATGTTCACATCATGTTCATTGATTAAGTTGAGGCAATAGCAACATGCTAACCATGGTAAGGTAAATAAGGATAAGTGAATACAGACTAGTCAATCCTTAGGTTTCATAAAGTAATGCTGGACAGTGAATTATAAAGTATGTAGGACATATTGGGTCAAAGGACACTTGCCTTCACCAGGTTGTTGCTCAGAGGGATCTTCGGCAACACACTCAGGGACCACGAGCTGCTCGTTGTCTAAATAAGGCGACCAGGCATTCAATACATTTGGAAAGTACAAATGAACATCACACCAAACATGTACAAACATTGGAACACATCTTAAAAAGGCACAATACTACATAAGGGATAATGAATTCAAAGTATAACATGAGCTATAACATACCTTAATTTTATTTGAAAATAGATTACTATTTCCCTAAGTGTTATTTACAAGTACATAATCATAGACCAATTTATTTTATTGTGACCTATAATTTAGAACAGAGATGAAGTTACATATTACTAATCTCACAAGCTTAAACAAGTTTAAATCTCTAAGGTTCTCCTTTTATTTATTTTATTAAATAAATAAAACTACATCTACATTAGTTCATATTCAATCCTAAAAATTAGAGTGTGCAGACAGTAAGTGAAACCATTTTATTTAAACAGGGAATAATTCTATAAACATTTTGCAATTTGAATCACTAAATTTAGAGTTCATATGCAAAAGTTATGAAATCAACAAATTTGGGAATTCATGTGAAATTAGGGCTAATTCTGTGAATACTTAAAAGTCCAGGGCTAAGTCTGCAAGATTACAGGGGCTTGCGCGCGAAAACCAGGGATGGCGGGTTGATTTCTAGTAAACCGAGGGTCTCTTTAATAAAACAGCTACGCGAAGGGGTATCGGATGAATCTAACCATAAGATCTAAAACCAACGGCTGAGATTAGATCTGCGGCCGAGGGCACGTGTGACGGAACCTCCCAAGTAATTAGGCCCACCTACAGTTGTCCTTGTCCAACGGACCTCAGACACCCTATAGGTGTCCCTGAATTACTTGACAAGTTCGGTATCTTTCCTTACCTTACCAGGAACGTTTCACCCGTCATGCAGACATTACAGAACATCGGAGATAAGGAATGGCGGAAGCGATTACATAATTTACATTTATTTAAAAACAAGCTCAAGTTGTTTTATTACAGACCAGAACTAAGAGCGAGTGCTGAGTAGTAATATTATACAAACCAAGGGAGGCAAAAAACTCCTCCCGATAAGTTTTAAGTAAAAGATCTAGATGGAGGACCAAGTCCTCCCGCACTTCAGTCTTGTTTTTCTTCTTTAGGAACCACCTTGGTACAGAAGCAGCAGAAATCTGCCACTTCCTCACCTAAAAACAATGAAGGGATAAACCCTGAGTATGGAATTACTCAGCAAGACTTACCCGACTAAAGAAAAGACTCTCAAGGGTATGCTGGCTATATGGGAGTCAAGGTAAGGCTCTTCAATAATCAAAAACTCTGTTTTGCGGAAATGCTTACTACAGTGGATCCTTAAAAATCCAAATTTTATTTGTCAAGTTAAGTACATTTACCTGTAACTAGAGTTATTTCTACCCTAGTTCAATCACTGGTCCTGTACTAGCCAATTTCTTCAACAAAAACCCATCATCTTTAGTAGAATGCTACGTGTAGGTCAGTGACCAAGTCTTCATAACCGCGAAGGTACGGCGATCCGAATCGATTATACTCAGCTGAGGATCTCCAATCACACGACATATGTAGCACTTAACCCTTGCATATGTCAACCCGCCATCGGGGTTCTTAAGACCGGATCAGGTTCACGCAAACCGAGAGCACAGATACACCACCGTCCAGCCTCTTGCCACGGAGGGTACACGCTACTCTCGCCACCGCTCCACGCCCATTTCGTGTTGTCTTATTCCGGCCTTAGTCTGCCCGAGGCAAGGCTTACCCATGACGAGGCATGTGACTAGCTAAAGGGTCCTCGATCATCAAGCCTACATCGAGACGGTCCTTAATCGACTCAGACGGAGACACTACACCGAGACTCTCTTCTCGTGCAAGTCACCCGCCCGGTCTCAGCTTAAGCATTTTATCCCAAAAACTTGATACCTGGCAGAGGTACATCTTTTCCGATGTTGAATCCATCAAGGCCTTTGACAGATTCACCATCAAGTTTTATTTTTGAAAACATCCCACCCAATTTTGCCACATCATATTTTGTAAAAACAAAACATTTTGTTTTTCTAAAGCAAGACTAAGCATCAAAAATCTTTTATAAAACGGGTGATCAAGGAAGGTAATCAAGTTCAAGGAAGGTAATGCAGGAATTGTTTTAGCAATCAACTCCTATCACCTAATGCAGCAATCAAGTGAGAAAGATTTTTAAAAACATCAAGGAAGGTGGCAAATGCACCGGGGCTTGCCTTTGTTAACAGGTGAGTCCGGCTCGGATCCGCAAATATCAAAGTAAAAGCAGTTGCCTGCTTGAGGATCTGAGGGTGGTGGTGTCCTTTCTTCAGTGACTTTTTCTTCTTCTTCGTGTTCTAACATATCCATATATATACATAAGAATGGATGCCATGGGATGCTCATGAGGATGCAAAGATAATATAAACTTATTATCTAAGTCTTGAGTACAACTTTCCTTCACGGTACCCCGAGAACCTAGGGTTTCCGGAGTCAGTAAAGGAGTTCATAGGGCAGGGGGGGTGTTTTGGGGTCTAGTGATCAAACAAGGTCTAAATCAACCCAAATTCTACCCAAGGCTTCTAAATATTGTTTTAAGTGCCCATAAAAAGTTTGGTCATTTTTGGACTTACTCATTATTTCCTAAAAATCCATAACTAATACTTTTAACTACTTTAAATGCCCTAAAATTTCTTATTTCCACTAAAAATCACAAAACTATTTTTATTAAATTCTAGGGAAAATTTTGAACCTAGAAAAATTGGTTTTACAATTTTGCCATTTTTCTACTGTTTTCTATAATTGTTTTGGCTCTGGAGATAAAAGAAAAAGAAAACAGATGAATAGTATTGGACCAAAACCAGCCCAGGTCGGCCCACTACCAGCAGAAGCACGTCCACGCGCGCGCCCCCGCGTCCGCCGTGGAGTTTTTGCAACAGGGCCCTTGGGGTTTTAACTAATTGGAGCTAGGTTTGATTACTATTCTACTGTGTCGCTGACAACTTGCAGATAAGCCCTCCATGTTCTAATTCTTCGCAGTGGGAGGTCCACGACAACGGTCGCGTGGAGGATGAACTCCGGCGAGGTCGTTCCGGCTGATTTAAGCAACGGCCGGAGCTCCCGAGCGGTGTACACCGGATTAAACCCTCCCCGAACGATTCCCCTAATTTAATTGCACAAATGATCAAATACTTTGCTCTGGCCACAGTGACCGTGAGCAACGCGGCAAGATCGTCGTGTTCCCGGCGATTTAAAGCTACTCCATATGAATTGATGGTTCGACAAGCATTACAGAACGTTAAGAGTGCTCGAACAAGTGAGAGTGAGGGACGAACTGACCGGTATAGGACTGGCCGCGGTGAGGTTGCTCTTTGCGGTGTTCTTCAACTGTTTTGGGGAAATCCCAAATTCGCGTTCTCTGGTGGGGGTTTCGGGATGCAGGTGGGTGCAGTAGATGCTTGGATGCATGGCGGAGCTGGGGGCACGGTCAATTTATAGAGCCCGCGGGCGGTGGTGCTCAATTTGGCGGAGCCGTGTTGGCGGCCGGAGATAAAGAAGAAGGCGGCACGGTGAATACGTGGCTAACGCCGTGGCAAGCTCACCAGCGACGATTAGATGGCCGTAGCGAGTCACGGTGTCGCGGTGGAAAGCAAAACAACGCGGCGCAAGGCCGGGAAGCGGCGGTTCACTGGCGAGCCTATCGCTCAGCCGCAGAGAAAAAGGGGCAGTCACGGTGAGTCACCGGAGTTATCCCCAGGGGGTGGCTTTTACCTGGCGGCCTCATCTGATCACCGGCGACGTGAATCGCAACGGCGGCGACGTGAATCTCAGCGGAGGTTGGTCGTCGGCGGTGAGGGATTGCCGTGCTGTCGTTCTGATCTGTCTGAAGCACTGTACCATGGCGAGCTCGTTTCAGACAGCCTGACGGAGCGATTTGCAGGGGAGTTTTCTTCCAATTTCATGTGGCAACAGGCCCAAGTCTCTGCACCAAAGTTGTAGTGCTACATACCAGCTACAACTCGACTATAGGGATTAAACCTATTTGAGCCATGGATCAAGGTTTAATTCAACCCCAAAGATGGCTTTGTTACACTGAACTTCTGAATTTCAGACTGAATCAGCCTGACAGCCAATCTTCAGGCTTAATTATCTCCAACATTTCCTTAACAACAATGCTCACACTCTTAAGCAAAGTTGTTCTCCTTTAATTGCTTTACAAATTTGGTGTGGTGACCTAGGGCAAAGACCCTATGCTTTGAATGTTACAAAGCCCTAAAGTTGAGCCTTCAACACTGAATTTCAGACTTAGTATAGAATTCAAAGTTGGGGTCCTTTTTGCAAATGAGTCCAAAACTCAACATTTGGCTTTCAAGTCCACATATTTGTGAACCAAAGGACTTAAAACACTTATTTGACTTGGTTTTTGCACTTTAGCCCAAAAGTGGACTAATTTTGCTCTTAGGCCCCTAGGGTTTAGTCTTAGGGTTTTCCAGGGTTCCAATTAGGGTTTTTAGTATCCCAGGGGTATAATTGTGGTTCAACTTTGTTTTTGGGGATATTTTATAACTATTACCCTAAAGTATTTAGATTTTCTCAAGTTGGGTTAAGTCTTACCCCTTTAATCCCTGTTTAGGGTAAAGCTTCCTATCCAGGGTCCTATTTGCAAAACCTTAAAACAATACAACTTGTTTGAAATTTTTACCTAGTGAATGCACTCTAGGTGTGTCAAACATATGCAATGCCAATGCTTATGATGCCATGCTCAGGTTTTAGTTACAGTAACACCAGGGTGTTACATCCTTCCCCCCATAAAAGAATCTCGTCCCGAGATTTAAAGTCCTAGGGTGAGTAATGGAAAAGGAAATGTGTCACATTTTTATTTCCTTATTTCTGGTACAAGGCAGGGGTGGTGTGGGGGTTCACTCCTTTATTGCAATAACTATATACACTTTACAAATTACATGAGGCTAGAAAGCCTGGGAAATTCTGATTCAAGAAATCTTGAGTTTCCCACGTAGCCTCTTCCTCAGAATGTTGGTTCCATTGTACCTTGTAGAACTTGAGAGTCTTTCTCCGGGTAACCCTGTCCTTTTGATCTAGAACTCGAATAGGATGTTCCGAGTACGTTAAGTCTGGTTCCAGGACAACATCTGTCACTTTAATGGTTCGATCGGGAACCCGAAGACACTTCTTCAATTGCGATACATGGAACACATTATGTACAGCAGACAATGTTTCGGGAAGTTGAAGTCGATACGCCACTGGCCCATATCTTTGAAGAATAGGAAATGGACCAATGTACCTGGGTGCAAGCTTTCCCTTTACCCCGAAACGCGATACTCCCTTCATTGGTGAAACCTTCAAGTAGACGTAGTCTCCTTCCAGGAAGTATAAGGGCATTCGCCGTTGGTCTGCATAACTCTTCTGACGAGCTTGTGCTTTCTTCATATTATGAATAATTTTCTGAACCTTATCCTCGGCTCCTTTCACCAGATCAGGTCTAAAGAAGCACCTTTCACCAGGTTCAGACCAATTTAGCGGAGTCCGACACCGTCGTCCATATAAAGCTTCGAAGGGTGCCATCTTAATACTTTCTTGATAGCTATTATTATATGAAAACTCCGCCAAAGGTAAACATTCATCCCATTTTGGTGAGAAATCCAGGACACATGCTCGCAACATATCTTCAAGTATTTGGTTCACTCTCTCAGTCTGTCCACTGGTTTGAGGATGATAGGCCAAACTGTGGAGTAACTTGGTACCCAGGGATTTATGAAGTTCTTCCCAAAATTTGGATACAAATTGTGGTCCATGATCCGACATTATAGTCTTTGGGACACCATGCAAACTGAGAATACGGGCAATGTACAACTCTGCATAGGTAAGTACCGGATAATATGTCTTGACCGTTAGAAAGTGAGCAATCTTTGTAAGTCGATCAACAATCACCCAAATAGAGTCATATCCTTTTGCGGTCCTGGGCAATCCCACAATGAAGTCCATGCTTATGTCTTCCCATTTCCATGTTGGTATTGGTAATGACTGCAACGGACCGGCAGTTTTCATGTGTATGGCTTTGACACGTCTGCAAGTGTCACACTTAGCCACATAGCGTGCAATTTCAATTTTCATCTTCGTCCACCAGTAGTGCTGTTTTAGATCATGATACATCTTAGTGCTTCCCGGATGAATAGAATAGCGACTAAGATGCGCTTCATCTAAGATTTGCTGGCGGAGTTCTTCATTCTTTGGCACTATTATGCGGTTGTTAAACCATAATACACCTTGATCGTCTTCCTTGAAACATTTGGCTGTTCCAGCCCTTATCTTCTCTCGTATGTGCTTCATACCCAGATTATCCTTTTGAGCATCAATTATCTTTTGCAAAATGATTGACTCAAGCTTTAGCTGATTTAGAGTCCCTTGTTGGATTATCCCCAGGTTTAACTTTTCCATCTCTTGACATAAAGTGTTGTCAGAGGTTTTCACCATAAGGCAGTGGCAGGAAGCCTTACGACTTAGTGCATCTGCCACCACATTGGCCTTGCCTGGGTGATAATGGATCTCCAGTTCATAGTCCTTAATAAGCTCAAGCCATCGTCTTTGCCTCATATTTAATTCTGACTGGGTGAAGATGTACTTCAAGCTTTTATGATCTGTATATATGTGACAGATATTTCCCAGCAGATAGTGACGCCATATTTTCAGGGCATGAATCACAGCAGCTAGCTCCAGATCATGAGTTGGATAATGCTCCTCATGTCGGCGCAACTGCCTTGAAGCATACGCAATTACTCGGCCCTCTTGCATTAATACACAGCCGAGTCCACTGCCAGATGCATCACAATATACATCAAAAGGCTTAGTGATGTCCGGTTGAGCCAATACCGGAGCAGTGGTTAATAATGTCTTCAATTGCTCAAAGGCTTCATTACACTTAGAAGACCAATTGAACTTAATGTCATTCTTCAATAAACTTGTGATTGGCTTCACAAGCTTAGAAAAATCGGGTATGAATCTGCGATAATATCCAGCTAGTCCAAGAAAACTCCGGACTTGGTGAACAGTGGTTGGGGTTTTCCACTCCAGAATATCTTTGACCTTGCTAGGATCTACCGCAATTCCTTTGGCTGATAACACGTGCCCCAAAAATTGAATTTCCTCCAGCCAGAACGCGCACTTACTGAACTTGGCATACAGCTGATGTTCCCTCAGGCGCGTTAATACAATCCGTAGATGCTGAGCATGCTCCTCTTCATTTTTAGAGTATATCAAAATATCATCAATGAAGACCACCACGAACTTGTCCAACTCGGGCATGAACACCGAGTTCATCAAATAGGTGAAGTGGGCAGGAGCATTAGTGAGCCCGAAGGACATTACCAAGTATTCAAACAATCCATACCGCGTAGTAAATGCGGTCTTCGGTATATCCTCGGGCCGAATACGGATTTGATGATAGCCCGACCTGAGATCAATTTTAGAAAATACCCTCGCCCCAGTCAGTTGATCAAATAAGATGTCGATCCTTGGAAGAGGGTACTTATTCTTGATGGTGACCTCATTCAGGGGTCGATAATCCACGCACATTCGTAAGGTTTGATCCTTCTTTTTAACAAAAATGGCGGGGCAACCCCATGGAGACGAGCTTGGCCGGATGAATCCCTTGTTCAGTAGATCTTGTCATTGAATCTTTAATTCCGCCAACTCATTAGGGGGCATACGGTACGATCTTCGGGAGATAGGAGCTGTACCAGGCTTTAACTCAATTACAAATTCTACATCTCTTTCTGGGGGCAGTCCAGGCAAATCTTCCGGAAATACATCTGGAAACTCACATACTACCGGAATATCCTTGATTTCCGGTACAATGGCTTCGTATATTCTACCAGAAGCTTTGGCCGGATTGGTCACGGGGAGAGACAAAAGAATTTCTTCTTGATTATAACTCAACCTGACGGTTCTGAGTTCAGTGTTGAGTATTGCCTTGTATTGGGTTAACCAATTCATACCCAAAATTACATCTATATCCTGGCCTTTTAGAACAATCATGTTAGCAGGAAAGTTCCGTCCGGCCATTATTACTGGCACTTCATAGGCCACTTCTCGAGTAAAAATATATCCCCCAGGTGAATGAATTTTAAATCCCTCTTTTGATTCATTGCATGCAATGTGATGTTGCTCCACAAATTTCTTGCTAATGAAGGTATGCGAAGCACCAGAATCAAAAAGAATAATTGCAGGGTGACTGGCCACGGGAAACGTACCCATCATCACCGGCTCTCCTTCCGGCGTAGTGGCCACTTGAGTGTAGTATACACGCCCCGTTTTCTTGGTATTCCTCCCCACAGCATTTTCCTTGGGCTGAGTAGACTTCCCAGTTCCTTGCTGAGCATTGGATTGATTTTGATTGGGGTATGGGCAGTCTTTGATAAAATGTCCCGACTTGCCGCAGTTGAAACACCCAGTTGAAGAGCTGGGCAAGGCAGGGAATCGAGTGCCTGGGGCACCCGGCTGATTTGGGGAAGTGGGGGTATTGTTGGGGCGAATAATAATGGGCTGTTTGAAAGGGAATGTTGGTGGACGAGAAAAAGTGCGGTTTTGACTAGAAGGCCGGATGACAAACCGTTGCCTCTTCGCCTGGCTCTGATTAGGCCTCTCACCACTAAATCCCTTATTCTTCCCAGAACTTGCGTATTTTGCTTCCACAGATAAGGCTGTACTGACAGCCTTTCCATACGTGAGATCAATACATGTGGCCATCTTTCGCTGCAACCGGTCATTTAGACCCCTCATGAAGCAGTTCTTTTTCTTCAAATCAGTATTCACCTGGTCGATGGCATATTGCGACAGGTGATTAAACTTGTTGAGATATTGATTGATGGTATCTCCTCCTTGTTTCAGCTTCATGAATTCCTCTTGTTTCATATGCAGCACCCCTTCAGGTATGTAGTGCTCACGGAAGGCTGCTTTAAATTCTTCCCAAGTGATTTGATGGTGGTCAGGTTGGATAGCCACGAAATTTCCCCACCAAGTACTGGCAGGGCCACGTAGTTGCTGTGCCGCGAACAATGGCTTCTGCGTTTCCGAACAACGAAGGAGGCCAAACTTTTGTTCAACGACTTGTATCCACTCGTCGGCTTCTAGCGGGTCTTCTGCCTTGGTGAATAGAGGTGGACGAGTTTCGGAGAAGTCCAGATAGGTGGTTTCACGGGGACCTTGCTGAAAACCCCTTCCTGCCTGCTGCTGGAACTGCTGTTGACCCGCCATTTCCCTAAGGAAGCGGGTATTGTCGGCGGTAGCATTTACCAAGGCGGCAATCGCCTCGGCTAGCGTGGGTGGAACCGGAGGTGGATTTGGGGTGACATCCCGACCCCCAGAAGTTCCGGCTGCGTCCTGTCCGCGAGTCCTGGTCGGCATCTGAGGCAAAAACATTCGAAATAAACATAATATGCCAAAGAGACCTTCCATTTTACATTACTATAAAAAGTAATGGTACAGACTCGATATTACATAACAGGACACATTACCCATTGTACAAAAGTTCTACCTATTATTCAACTTACTATTTCTACTTTTACAAGCTACACTACTACTCCTGCTTATTCTTGGTAGCTTCATCGTCAGGGGTGGGAGACCATACGTCGACCAACCTCAAAGAAGGAGGGGGCCTAAAAAGATCTAGCTCACCACCAAGCGCTTCGCCCGCAGTATGCGAGGGTCCGGCTTCAGACCTGACGGGATCCGCAGGGACATTTGGGTGTAGTTGCGAATACAGTACATGAACTTCTTCATGTAAAGTATTGCAATATACCTGCAAGTTATCAATAGCAACGCTAAGTTCGTTGACTCGTGCTCGAGCCTTTGCTTCCTTAGCTAAAGCCACCGAACGAGACTGCACTGCCCAATCAAGTGCCAAATCTCGGTCAGCTAGTTGATCTTGCAGGGTGCGGATGTAACTTCTTAAATCATTGATTCGGTCACCGTCCGCAACCCATAGATTAGTCCTGCGCTGTAACTCCTCTTGGAGATGATTCACATGAGCTTCTAGATCACCAATGGGATCGTTGCTCCCGCTACTGCTGTTTTGCTCTTGCTCTCGTGGGGCAAGTTGATGCCGAGGCACTCCAATGGGTCCAGTATGCTTACGTGCCGTTTTCCTTGTACGCGGCGGCATTTGCTAAGGGGGGAAATTTATTAGTATAATTCTTAGCATGATGCATGAATAAGTACAGAATCAACCTTCTATACATTGCACTCTTCCTATCTGGTCCTTAGAATAAACTCTTCAGAAATACTTAGGTAAGAAGAGAAGCAATTTTCTAGATAAGTTTCAGAAAATCCTTTTGAAGATGTCACATAATATCTGACAAGAAGGGCTACGCTCCAATACCAGCTGTGACGGAACCTCCCAAGTAATTAGGCCCACCTACAGTTGTCCTTGTCCAACGGACCTTAGACACCCTATAGGTGTCCCTGAATTACTTAACAAGTTCGGTATCTTTCCTTACCTTACCAGGAACGTTTCACCCGTCATGCAGACATTACAGAACATCGGAGATAAGGAATTGTGGAAGCGATTACATAATTTACATTTATTTAAAAACAAGCTCAAGTTGTTTTATTACAGACCAGAACTAAGAGCGAGTGCTGAGTAGTAATATTATACAAACCAAGGGAGGCAAAAAACTCCTCCCGATAAGTTTTAAGTAAAAGATCTAGATGGAGGACCAAGTCCTCCCGCACTTCAGTCTTGTTTTTCTTCTTTAGGAACCACCTTGGTACAGAAGCAGCAGAAATCTGCCACTTCCTCACCTAAAAACAATGAAGGGATAAACCCTGAGTATGGAATTACTCAGCAAGACTTACCCGACTAAAGAAAAGACTCTCAAGGGTATGCTGGCTATATGGGAGTCAAGGTAAGGATCTTCAATAATCAAAAACTCTGTTTTGCGGAAATGCTTACTACAGTGGATCCTTAAAAATCCAAATTTTATTTGTCAAGTTAAGTACATTTACCTGTAACAAGAGTTATTTCTACCCTAGTTCAATCACTGGTCCTGTACTAGCCAATTTCTTCAACAAAAACCCATCATCTTTAGTAGAATGCTACGTGTAGGTCAGTGACCAAGTCTTCATAACCGCGAAGGTACGGCGATTCGAATCGATTATACTCAGCTGAGGATCTCCAATCACACGACATATGTAGCACATAACCCTTGCATATGTCAACCCGCCACCAGGGTTCTTAAGACCGGATCAGGTTCACGCAAACCGAGAGCACAGATACACCACCGTCCAGCCTCTTGCCACGGAGGGTACACGCTACTCTCGCCACCGCTCCACGCCCATTTCGTGTTGTCTTATTCCGGCCTTAGTCTGCCCGAGGCAAGGCTTACCCATGACGAGGCATGTGACCAGCTAAAGGGTCCTCGATCATCAAGCCTACATCGAGACGGTCCTTAATCGACTCAGACGGAGACACTACACCGAGACTCTCTTCTCGTGCAAGTCACCCGCCGGTCTCAGCTTAAGCATTTTATCCCAAAAACTTGGTACCTGGCAGAGGTACATCTTTTCCGATGTTGAATCCATCAAGGCCTTTGACAGATTCACCATCAAGTTTTATTTTTGAAAACATCCCACCCACTTTTGCCACATCATATTTTGTAAAAACAAAACATTTTGTTTTTCTAAAGCAAGACTAAGCATCAAAAATCTTTTATAAAACGGGTGATCAAGGAAGGTAATCAAGTTCAAGGAAGGTAATGCAGGAATTGTTTTAGCAATCAACTCCTATCACCTAATGCAGCAATCAAGTGAGAAAGATTTTTAAAAACATCAAGGAAGGTGGCAAATGCACCGGGGATTGCCTTTGTTAACAGGTGAGTCCGGCTCGGATCCGCAAATATCAAAGTAAAAGCAGTTGCCTGCTTGAGGATCTGAGGGTGGTGGTGTCCTTTCTTCAGTGACTTCTTCTTCTTCTTCATGTTCTAACATATCCATATATATACATAAGAATGGATGCCATGGGATGCTCATAAGGATGCAAAGATAATATAAACTTATTATCTAAGTCTTGAGTACAACTTTCCTTCACGGTACCCCGAGAACCTAGGGTTTCCGGAGTCAGTAAAGGAGTTCATAGGGCAGGGGGGTGTTTTGGGGTTTAGAGATCAAACAAGGTCTAAATCAACCCAAATTCTACCCAAGGCTTCTAAATATTGTTTTAAGTGCCCATAAAAAGTTTGGGCATTTTTGGACTTACTCATTATTTCCTAAAAATCCATAACTAATACTTTTAACTACTTTAAATGCCCTAAAATTTCTTATTTCCACTAAAAATCACAAAACTATTTTTATTAAATTCTAGGGAAAATTATGAACCTAGGAAAATTGGTTTTACAATTTTGCCATTTTTCTACTATTTTCTATAATTGTTTTGGCTCTGGAGATAAAAGAAAAAGAAAACAGATGAATAGTATTGGACCAAAACCAGCCCAGGTCGGCCCACTACCAGCAGAAGCACGTCCACGCGCGCGCGCCCGCGCCCGCCGTGGAGTTTTTGCAACAGGGCCCTTGGGGTTTTAACTAATTGGAGCTAGGTTTGATTACTATTCTACTGTGTCGCTGACAACTTGCAGATAAGCCCTCCATGTTCTAATTCTTCGCAGTGGGAGGTCCACGACAACGGTCGCGTGGAGGATGAACTCCGGCGAGGTCGTTCCGGCTGATTTAAGCAACGGCCGGAGCTCCCGAGCGGTGTACACCAGATTAAACCCTCCCCGAACGATTCCCCTAATTTAATTGCACAAATGATCAAATACTTTGCTCTGGCCACAGTGACCGTGAGCAACGCGGCAAGATCGTCGTGTTCCCGGCGATTTAAAGCTACTCCGTATGAATTGATGGTTCGGCAAGCATTACAAAACGTTAAGAGTGCTCGAACAAGTGAGAGTGAGGGACGAACTGACCGGTATAGGACTGGCCGCGGTGAGGTTGCTCTTTGCGGTGTACTTCAACTGTTTTGGGGAAATCCCAAATTCGCGTTCTCTGGTGGTGGTTTCGGGATGCAGGTGGGTGCAGTAGATGCTTGGATGCATGGCGGAGCTGGGGGCACGGTCAATTTATAGAGCCCGCGGGCGGTGGTGCTCAATTTGGCGGAGCCGTGTTGGCGGCCGGAGATAAAGAAGAAGGCGGCGCGGTGAATACGTGGCTAACGCCGTGGCAAGCTCACCGGCGACGATTAGATGGCCGTAGCGAGTCACGGTGTCGCGGTGGAAAGCAAAACCACGCGACGCGAGGCCGGGAAGCGGCGGTTCACCGGCGAGCCTATCGCTCAGCCGCAGAGAAAAAGGGGCAGTCACGGTGAGTCACCGGAGTTATCCCCAGGGGGTGGCTTTTACCTGGCGGCCTCATCTCATCACCGGCGACGTGAATCGCAACGGCGGCGACGTGAATCTCAGCGGAGGTTGGTCGTCGGCGGTGAGGGATTGCCGTGCTGTCGTTCTGATCTGTCTGAAGCACTGTACCATGGCGAGCTCGTTTCAGACAGCCTGACAGAGCGATTTGCAGGGGAGTTTTCTTCCAATTTCATGTGGCAACAGGCCCAAGTCTCTGCACCAAAGTTGTAGTGCTACATACCAGCTACAACTCGACTATAGGGATTAAACCTATTTGAGCCATGGATCAAGGTTTAATTCAACCCCAAAGATGGCTTTGTTACACTGAACTTCTGAATTTCAGACTGAATCAGCTTGACAGCCAATCTTCAGGCTTAATTATCTCCAACATTTCCTTAACAACAATGCTCACACTCTTAAGCAAAGTTGTTCTCCTTTAATTGCTTTACAAATTTGGTGTGGTGACCTAGGGCAAACACCCTATGCTTTGAATGTTACAAAGCCCTAAAGTTGAGCCTTCAACACTGAATTTCAGACTTAGTATAGAATTCAAAGTTGGGGTCCTTTTTGCAAATGAGTCCAAAACTCAACATTTGGCTTTCAAGTCCACATATTTCTGAACCAAAGGACTTAAAACACTTATTTGACTTGGTTTTTGCACTTTAGCCCAAAAGTGGACTAATTTTGCACTTAGGCCCCTAGGGTTTAGTCTTAGGGTTTTCCAGGGTTCCAATTAGGGTTTTTAGTATCCCAGGGGTATAATTGTGGTTCAACTTTGTTTTTGGGGATATTTTATAACTATTACCCTAAAGTATTTAGATTTCTCAAGTTGGGTTAAGTCTTACCCCTTTAATCCCTGTTTAGGGTAAAGCTTCCTATCCAGGGTCCTATTTGCAAAACCTTAAAACAATACAACTTGTTTGAAATTTTTACCTAGTGAATGCACTCTAGGTGTGTCAAACATATGCAATGCCAATGCTTATGATGCCATGCTCAGGTTTTAGTTACAGTAACACCAGGGTGTTACAGCACGCGCGTGCGGGCGGGCGAACGCTGACAGGCGGGCCAGGGAGTGTCAGCGACAGGGGGGAAACACGCTGACCGAGCAGGCCTAGCGCTAGGGGGGAAACAGATGGCTACAGGGATCCGAGCAGGTCCGAGGAGGTCCGAGGGGATCCGAGCCGTTTGATCAAGATCGGACGGGGAAATCAGATCGGGAATGATGAGCGGCTGCGAATGGCACTGACAAGCGGGACATGGCGTCAGGCGCGCGTGCGCGAAGCGGTATTCCATGGTCCGAGCCGTTCGATCTGAATCGGACGGAGGGGATCAGACCGGGGAAACAGACGGCTGCGGGCGGCGTCGCTCCTCTCCACTGCGGTGAAGTCGCCGAAGTTGAGGCTGGCGCGAGCTAGGGTTGCTCCGGGGTCGCCAGAGTTGGGTAGATAAGAAGAGGGCGCCACGACGAACACAGTGGCGGGGAAGAGGCCATGAATCCACGGGTAGAGAGGGTGGAACGGCTGTGAGAAGGTCTCGGGCGGGTCGGAGAAACTCCGGTGAGCCATTCCGTCCACGGGGAGGGGTCTTAAGGTGTGCTAAAGCCTTGGCTAAATTCAGCAGAGGTAGGGGTGACATAGAGACCTACTCCGGTGAACTAGACCGGGCAAAATCGGCCGGCCACCACGCAAGCACGCGGACCGCCGCGGCTGAACACCGGCGAGGGTGAAATTGTGGCAGAACCGCCCGAATTATTCCAGCTTAAGTGCATAAGTGACGCCTCAAGGGCTGTAACACACTTAAATCGGAATAACCCATCAGTCCCTTAGATCTAGTCTGATAGAGCCACTTAACCAGGATCAAATACCACAATCTCGCACGAATGCGAATCATAGAAGAAACACAATAAAGAAGGAAGACCTCAAATTAAAGTACTGAATTATTACATGGATCAGAGTTTTTCAAGTAGCTGATAAAAGTTCACAAAATAAAATGCAGCGGATAATCGATGAAATCGGTAGAGAGGAATCGGGCAAGGCCTATCCCACTACTCCTCTTGCTCCTCTCCCACTGGAGCAGCATCCCACTCGACCGTCCAACCCGATGGCAGGGTTGTAGGCCAAGTCACACCGTCAACCATGTCCTGAAGCGTACCTGCAAAAATTATGCCACAAGCAAGGCTGAGTATACTAATACTCAGCTAGACTTACCCGGTGTGAGGAATCTACTCCTCTACCTCTAGACCATGCAACTGTTTGACTGAGGGGTTTGGTTTGCCAAAAACACTAGCTGTTTCTAAAATCAATTCTTAGCTTTTCAAATTCTAGTATCATTATCTTTAGCTAAGTTTGCTCCTTCTAAGCATACATGGTAACAAGCATTTAGTGCAAACAACAAGTTATCTCATGTAAACCTCATTTCACTTCTTACTCAAATTAATACAAGGGGTCAAGCAGTATCATTGGCTGCGAGAAGCAGATGATTCAAATCGAGTTTTATCCTTGCAAAGTCAACCTAAACACACGACATGTAAGGGCACTCCGTCCCCACACATGTCAACCGTCCCCATCGATTCCCCATTCGCGGCCAGGGCTCACCGCCTTGGCATACAATGCTCCACTAACCCCGGCTGCCGTCGTGCAGTGACCACACTTGTACCCACCATAGCTAGCATAGGAGACCCAGTCTCAGGACGAGTGAGGGGAAAAGTCCGCGCCCGACTTCACTCAGCTACTAGGTTTACCGGTTACCATATTTCCCGACAGGTGTTTAGTACGTTCAAACGCTTGACTCAGGTATCCACACATTAATCCTTAATTCCTTTTCCCGTCTTATGGACAAGGCATCCTCCCTGGATCCAGTCCATAGACCATCATAGATCCCGTTATCAAGATGAATACAATCAATTTCCTGACCTCGCGCCAGTGCTAGAAAAATCACTCGACTTCTACCGAGATCCTGATTAGCATAGCAGCTACTCGACCTAGCATACTAGTATTCATCTCAAAAAGGAATCCTAAGTTCATGCAACTATAGGTTTCAAACAACTTCTACACTTATGTGCACATTACAAGCCTACAAACATTAAGTGTAGTAAAGTAGCATATATAAATATGGTTATGCATAAAATCGGGGCTTGCCTTCAATAGCTGGGGCAGCAGGGAGATCCTCAGTGGCAGTCTCGGGGGCTTGCTCCTGATCTTCCTCGTGGGCAGCTCCTTGCTCGGGGATGAGCACGTACTCTCCGTCAGTGAGATTGCAGTCTAATGAATGCACTGAGTAAGATATATGCATGATATGATATGTAGTTTAGTAATTAAACTTTGATGGTGAATGATTCACTTAAATTAGATAGAGTTTACTCTTGCTACAAAAGGTTCTTGTGGTATACTTAGCAAGTTAGGGTCAAGCTTAGTTAAACTAAGTGGTAAGTCTATTTTGGGGTTCCACTGATTTCCTTTTAATGCCTTAGTGAGAATTTAATAAGATTTCTAGTTAAACTTATTGGAGCGAGGTTTATTATTTTCCTTTCTTCTTCTTATTTCCTTTATGCTTTTATGGTGAGTTTGAACTACAAGTTATATTAATAAATTTCCAAAAATTCTGCAAAAATTACAGTGGCTTCTTACTAGTGTATAATCCTCTGTCTCCAAATTTGGGGTTCAACAAGTGAGTAGTTCTTTCTGGATAAAATTATTAAATATTAAGGCAGAAGGGGTGTTTTGAACTATAACCTCTTCTTTACAGTGAGTTATTTCCTAAGGCATATTTTTGCTGGCATCTAGATGTTATAACATAACTTTGCACAAATTTCTAGCCATTAATACTTATTAGTGATTTTATTATGATTTCCCAAAGTTTCTAGCCAAAGGGGTGCTTTCTACTACCTCTATATTTGAAAAATATCAAACAACAGATTTCTAATTTTTCCTAGCTTCTATTTTGTGCAAAAGCAATCATTCTAAAGTTTGGTATCTTTTTGCTTAAGGAAAAGGTGGTAGGAATTATTAGGATTAAATGGCTTTTTTTCATGAAGTATTGGCAATGGGTATTATTTTGCAGCCTTCAATTGGGTTTTGCATTTTTCTCTGGTGGATTATCTTATCCTTGGTCTAGAAAAATTTTATTTGCCCATCATTGCACTATTTTTGGGTTGCTCATGATTTATTTGAAATAGGACCCAATATCAACTTTTATTTGTTTACCCTACTTAAAATGATGGGCTGGGGTGTTTATCATTTTTGTAGTGGGGTTCTAGTGGTTACAAGTCCATTGGATTTTTATTAACAAATTTGGGTCTGGTTTTTTAACTCCAATAATTGTTTTCTAGTTGGGATAATGCTAAATAAAACATTTCACTTTAATTCTGTTCTGGACTAGTGGTCTTTTTATTTTTCCTAGCTCCTCTGTTACTTAAGTAGGCTAGGAAAATTAATTTCATTCTATGTTCATTAATTCCTAATGCCTTTCTGATTTTCTTAAGTTTTGGGTAAAAATGGCTTTTAATAGATATCCCTACATAAATTTTCAATACTGGGGTTCCTACTATTTTTAGACAGTGTCTAATTGAGGTTTGAACAACTACAAATTTTCTTAAGTTCAGCACAGAAGCATAACAAATTTTCTTTAATTAAACAAGGGTTGGTCCGTTTCTGTATTTAATTCCAAACTCTAAAATTTAGAACAGAAAGCATGGGGTTTAGCATTTTTAATTGATAGTCCATAATATTTAGAATTCAGCAAAATTGGTTTGACAAATTTTGGTTAAGTATTTCTCAAGTTAAAAAATTTCTAAGTCTTCTGCTAAATAATAAAAGATTAAATAGAAATGGTTTAAAGAAAAAAAATAGTTTTGCGCTAGGGTCCCTGGCGAAAGATTTTCAAGGAATTACAGACAGGTCCCTGGGGCACTATTCATTTGAGTCTACGGCTCTGCAGAAAACCCCCTAGGGTTTCTAGAAATCAAACCCGCGGTCCCTCCCTAATGGAACAGTGGCTGCGGAGAAGAAAGAGGCGGAGGGGCTTACCGGCGGCGAGGATGCTCCGGTGAGGTGGTCGAGGACGTAGGGCAGGTCTCGAGGATCACGGCGATGTGCGGGTCGCCGTTGGGGATGGTCGGAGTCAGCCGGTCCACGTGTGAAGGCGAAGATGCTCGTCGGCGGCGAGGAATCCGGCCTACTCACGGCGCGATAGATCAATTGAATGGGTTAGAGAGCTTCACGGGATGCTAGGGAAGATGTGGGTGCAAGGAATTGGAAAAAGACTCACTGGTTAGCTCGGTCCACGCGCGGCGGCGGAAGACCGAAGTCCAGCAAGGGTGAAACCGCCTCTCCAATGAGGCAATGCCTCGGCTCAAGCTTGGAGAAGCTTCATGGCTTCACTTGGAAGCAATCTAGGGGCTAGGGCGAGGCTGGGGTTCAACAGAAAAGGCTGGCCATGATGGCCAAGCTTGGGCAGAGATGGCGGGCGGCGGTGCTTGCTTTTCACGGCGAGCTCCAGTGATCTCTGGCTTGGGCGAGGCTCGGGGTGTGCAAGTGCCAATGGCTATGGCCTCTAGAGGCATTTATAGGCGAGGGCACGGCACAGGAGCGCAGGGCGGGGCGGGGCGACCATGTGCGGGGCGTGCGCTGCCGCGGCCAGTCCACGCTCGGCCGGTCAGGCAAGCGATGAAACACGTGGCTTTTTGCTTCTGCCCAAGTTCAAGCGCTCATAGGTTGAAGATCTTTGCGAATTTGGGCATGATCACTGCGCAAGATTTGCTCCCCCGACATAGCTTTGTCGTTTGTGTGTGGAAGTTGAGCGGGGGGCAGTGTACAGAGAGTTTTCGTGTCACAAAGGTGGCAGTGTCACAAGGTTGAGTCCCAAGGTAAAGCTGCGCCAAAACTATGTCAATTGAAATTAGTTTGAGTTCAAATTTTTCCAGGGCGTGTTCAAGGGAATTTGGCACAACTTTGATATTTGGACTTGCTTGATTTGAGTTTTGAAAAACAGAGAACGAGATTGATCTTTGGGAAGGGGCTGAAATTCAGATTTCTGAATTTCTGAATTTCCCCCAAGTGTTTAGGGGCTGTTTTGGGGATTTTAAAAAGTTCAAAAGGCAAAACTTCCTTACTATGCTTTGTTAGTTATTTAGTGAACTAAAACTTTGTAATTTGGTTTTCTCCAAAATTTGTATTTTTCTCCCAATGTTTTCTCCCATTTACCCTTTATGCTTAAATGGTTTACTTAGGATTAATTAGGGTTTGAGAGTTTTCCTTCCTTAGGATTCATGACAAGATTAAGGAGGTTTTAAGAAGAATCAACATAAATCTTTGTTCTCATTTTTAATGTTTATTCCTTCATTGAGATTGCATGTGATAATAGGTTGGGGTTAGCTTAAGGAAGAACCCTAAGTGACACTGGGGTGTCACAGCCTTCCTCCCTTAAAGGAATCTCGTCCCGAGATTCGGGTCGGAGTCCTACCAGGGTGAAGCAAAGGGTGAGACTTACTTGAAGTGGATGCTTTATTTATTAAGGCAAACTGTTCTTCGAATGTCATTCTCTTTGCAACTTCAGAAGGAAGCCCTTTTGAATTTTGTTTTATAACTTATTCTTTCCAATTCAAGATTATATTACCAAAATTTAGATTCGAAGGGCAAGAGGAGGGGTTGGGCATGTATACGTACCAATTTCCTTAGGTAGGCAATCGGGGAAGTTGGATCACAAGAATTCCTCAGTCTCCCAAGTAGCCTCTTCCTTTGAGTGATTACTCCACTGGACCTTATACATCTTGATCGATTTAGCCCGAGTTGATCTTTCTTTGCAATCCAGAATCTTGGAAGGGTACTCTTGGTACGATAGATCTGGCTCTATCTCCAATTCTGGTTCTGCTATGATCTCGGTCGGCAATCGAACACACTTCTTTAGCTGAGATACATGGAACACAATGTGGATGGTAGACATTTTTGGAGGTAACTTCAACTTGTATGCCACGGGTCCACATGCCTCTATGATCTCATAAGGTCCAATGTAGCGAGGGGCTAACTTGCCCTTGATTCCAAACCTCTGCACTCCCTTGGTGGGTGATACCTTCAAATAGACGAAATCTCCCACCTCGAACTGGAGAGGTTTCCTTCTCTTGTCAAGGTAACTCTTCTGCCTGGCCTGAGCAGCTTCTAGATTCATCCTGATTAGTTTGACCTTCCTTTCGGCTTCAGTCACTAAGTTAGGTCCAAAAACTTCTCTTTCCCGAAGCTAAGACCAATTGAGTGGTGTTCTGCATCTTCTCCCATAGAGAGCTTCGAAGGGTGCCATTTTAGGCTAGATTGATAACTGTTGTTATAAGCAAACTCTGCCAAAGAGAGGTTCTTATCCCAGTTCTTGCCACAATCGATTGCACAAGCCCTCAACATATCTTCAAGAATTTGATTAACCCTCTCGGTCTGACCATCAGTCTGTGGGTGGTAAGCCGAACTTCTGACTAGCTTGGTTTCCAAAGACTCCTGCAGTTGTTCCCAAAATCTGGCAACAAATGGGGCTCCTCGGTCAGAAACAATGGTCCGGGGCAATCCGTGCAAACACACGATCCGGTCAATGTACAACTCTACATACTTTTGAGCCTTATTAGTGGTGTGCACTGGGAGAAAATGTGCCACCCTCGTTAGTCGGTCCACAATAACCCAAATCGAATCATGATGACGGGAGGTGTTGGGCAGACCCACAATGAAATCCATGCTGATGTCATCCCATTTCTATGAAGGTATAGACAGGGGTCGCAAAGCTCCAGCTGATTTCAAGTGGCTTGCCTTTATCCTCTGACTTGTGTCACATTCCGATACATATCGGGCTATGTAACACCATAAAAACCATCAATTAAAATAATAAATTTAGTTATTATATTAATTAGGGTAATAAAATTTTTAGTGTTTAATTGTTCATTTGCATTGTTTCCTTTGCATGCACGTGATTTCTTATCGGATGTTTAAATATCAATCCATTTTAAAAAAAGAAGTACTAGTAATTAAAAAAAATAATTAAGTATTATACTAATTATTAGTCTAAAAATAAGTACTTCATGTATACATATTTTTGGTAATTTCTTATGATTTTTAGAGTTTTTTAAAAATGAATTTAGGAATAAAAAAAAACAAAAAAACAAATCCTACACTACCGGCCCACTAGGGGCCCATGCCCCAAAACCCTAAAACTACACAGCCGCGCGCGCGCACAGGGCAAAGCCCCAGCCGCCGCCGCCCTCCCTCTTCTCTCCCTCACTTCTCTCTTCTCTCACCACTCTCTCTCTCCTCTCACCGCTCCCTGCTCTCTCTGGCGCATGCGCGCTCACCTACGCGCGAGCCAGGCCGCGCGAGTGCCCTCTGCAGCTGCCGCGCGCCCCTGCCGCGAGTCGCGCTCCCCAGCCAGCGCGACGCCGACGGCCGCCCGCACGCACATCAAGCCGCGCCCGATCCGACGATTCGCCTGCGCGCGAAGCCAAGCCGACGGCGGACCGCGCACGCCAGCGCCCAGGCGTCCGTTGCCGAGCCATCGCGCGCAGCAGCCGAACCGCCGAGCAAGCCCAACGTCCATCGCGCCATGAATGTCCCGCGTCCGTTACTCCCTATTACTCTCTCTCTCTCCATTGACGGCGTGGAAGAAACGGACCCATCAATGGCGCCATGAAGACCGACGACGCCTCCATTGATGGCCAGTGAAGGACGCCGGCGCCTCTCCCTCTCCCTGGCCGACCATCCATCTACCTCCCTCTCTCTATAAAAGGCAGCAGAGCCCTCTCCCTTCTCCTGCCTACCCAAACTCGCCCCATCTCTCTCTCGCTAGTGCCGTTGCTATAGTTCGTTGCCGTTCGTCGCCGGAGCCGTGGAGTTCGCTGGAGCGTGCCGTTCGTCGTCGGTATTCACCGGAGCCACGCACTCGCTGTCCGTAGTCGAGCCCCGCTCTCCGTCGATCCGTCCCCGTCACACGCACGAACCCGAGGTTGTTGGCGACCCAAGTTTATTTTGTGTATTTTATAAAAATACTTTTGATTCGATCCATGGGTTGCATATTTTGTTTGTTGTACGAACACATGTGATTCGCGACATTATATATATGTGTATGAGCGTTATGAATTGTTTGGTAGTTTCAAGCGATTATTCGTACACCGTGTTATTTCATGTTAATCGACGCGTTGATTTTGGTTTAGAAAGATGGCGTAGATTTAATAGTCACTTTGGCGATAAAATGCTAGATAGGAATTTTTGTAGTTAAATTTGGTCACGATAAATTTTAGAAACTACTTGGAGAATTATAGGTGCATTTTTGATGGATTAGAAAATGGTATAGAACTCATGTCATTTGAATAATTTAGGATTTTAGATGATTTATCTAATTATTTTATTAGCATATTTTTTTAAAGAGAGGGGAAAATATCATTTGTGGGGGATAGATATCCCCCGGGTCCACTAAAAGAGTAAAGGACCTCACGAAAGGCCCAAGGGCCCAATAAATCGTAAGGTTATTCTTTCGTGGGCCTGGGGAGAAACAACCAGCAACGCAGAGCGACATGAGGCCGGATTGGTGCAAACCCGGACGGCCCATAGCGTCGAGCAAGTAACCGCAACAGAGATCCGACTTTCCCGCGTTGGAGCCTCCATGCACCGAAGCCACGTGAGGATAAGTCGGCGAGGGTTACGTAAAGGATAATCTCAAGAGGTTCACTATCTTTTAGCCACTTGTTGTTATCTTATCCATGTGTACTGCCCCACGGTCGAGTATATAAGGCCTAGGGGGCACCCCTTCAGAACGATCGACCCATTACTTAGCCACCCACACCAACTCTCTGTATTCTTGATCTAGAGAACTCTCTTGTACTCATATCCACCAAGCATATTCATCAGGACGTAGGGTGTTACGCATCACCAAGCGGCCCGAACCTGTAAACCTTGTCCACCGTCCCTCGTGCAATCAGCACGAACCATTTTGCTACAGTTGTCGACACCTTCCTACTCCTAAAACACCTCGAGGGGCAACCCCGGGTGTGCGGTCGGACCCAAAACACCGACAGCTGGCGCGCCAGGTAGGGGGTGTGTCGACAATCCAAGCTAGCTCAATGGCCATCTCCTTCTACAGCAAGATCACCCTACGCCCCGGATCTATGTTCTGCTTCGGAACAATCTCATCCGTAGCAGACGAAGAAGGAATTCTGCACCGTATCGCGGATCCGCCGGAAAAGGAATCTTCCCCAACAAACTCCGAAAATACCGGAGAAGTGCAACCTCCGGCTCTCAGAAAGAAGATCACTACGACGGCAGCACCGTTCTACCCCGACGTCCTCTTCATCGGAAGAGCGGAGTCGCCCGCCATCTCCGACGACGAGCCGACTGTACCCGGGGAGGAACCGCCTCAGCGAGAGTCCCGTCGACGGAGGAACCGGCGCAGGAACGTTCGACGACATCACGCAGCCGGAGAGCAGAATCCAGAACAACCTGTCTCGCGAGACGAGGTCTCGGAGGTAGGAGAAACCCCAGAAGAACGCGTCTTCAGAGAGCGAAGGAACTCCCGACGACGTGATCGTCGGCGAGCTCAGGAACATGCCAAGCAGGATGCAAGGCAACGTCGAGAGAATCCATTCTTCGGGCGCAACCTGAACCCCGACTTCGCCCGAGCCATGAACACGCCGAGTGAGGTCGGAGGGGTACTGGCTCGGATAGCTGAAGGACTACCTCGGACTCCCGACGCCGATGGCTACCGACGACTATTTACTCAGGCGGCTAACCACCTTCTACCTCTTGCCCACCCGCCAAACGATTTACGACACGCCATCAACAGTCGCCGAGACGCGCGGAGCTCCATCAATGCTTCGCGCGAACGGCGGCATGAGAACGAGATTCGCCGTCGGGAGGAGTACGACAGGGATCATGGCATCCCGACTCAGAGCCAAGCTACCAGAACTGAGTCGGCAACGGCTTCAACTGGCGGAACCACCCGGGGACGGTCGAGGAATCACGATCACAACTCCCCTCCCCGGGACAGACATCGACCCCGACGACAAGAGGACACGTGCGGAGTGTCCGCCCTTACTCCGCGCCTTAGGGCCATCCAATGGCCTCCCAACTTCAAGGTATCCAATGTTGACAAATATGAACCTAAGCAGGATCCGTGGGGTTGGCTAGCCGTCTACACCACCGCTGCTCGAGCCGCCGGGGCGTCCGAAGACGTGATGACCGCGTACTTACCCATCGTCCTTGGGCAAGACGCGCTGCAATGGCTGCGACATCTACCCCGACACTGCATCGACGTCTGGGGCGACTTCAGTCGGCGCTTCACCGCCAACTTCCAATCCCTCTCCGACAAGCCGGCGCAACCGTGGGACCTCAAATCTATCAAGCGCCGGGGGGACGAGACTCTCTGTTCGTACCTCAAGAGATTTCAAACCATGAGAAATCGTATCCCCGAAGTCACGGAGGCGGCCGTGATCGAGGACTTCTACCGAGGATCCAATGACTCGGCTTTTGTCCGAGCCATACTACAGAAGGCGCCGACTACCTCCGAGGAGCTGTTCCGGGAAGCCGACCTCTACATCACCGCCGACGAGCGAGCCCAGGATCTCATCGGAGGAGCAAAGCCCGCACCGGCAGCACCACGACCCGACGCGAACCAGCAACCTGACAAGCGGTGGGAGAAGAGACCACGCGAAGAAGTGCACGCCGCCGGACCACCTGCCTCTCGCGCTCGAGGAGGACCTCGTGGAGGCGAACGAACGCTGGACGACATCCTCGACGCCCAGTGCCCGTACCACAAGGACATGCGCCACACTCTTCGTAACTGCCGAGACTTCAAGCACTCCGTCAGACACGGCCGACCCTTCCAACCTCTACCTCCTCCTCCGCCGAGGGGAGGACCAGATGAACCACGACAACCCCATCGGCAGGAGGAGGGAGGAGGAGGAGGAGCTTTTCCGCGCGTTGACAGGGAGGTCAACGTCATCTTCGGCGGACACGGATCGCAGGAGAGCAGAAGACAGCAAAAGCTCAACGATCGCCAAATACTGGTGGCGACCACCGGCCCTCCCGCTCCATACCGGTGGTCGGAGCACCCGATCACCTTCACTCGGGCAGATCAATGGCTCAACTTCGACCACCCGGGCAAGTACCCGCTTCTCGTCGATCCGGTGATCCGAGAGAGCCGGGTGAAGAAGGTGTTAGTGGACGGGGGAAGCAGCATCAACGTCACCTTCCCCCGGACACTCCAAGGCTTGGGAGTTCACCTCAAAGAGCTCCACGAGTCGGACACTCCTTTCTTCGGCATCGTGCCGACGGAAGGGGAATACCCGCTGGGCCACATCTACATGCCAGTCACCTTCGGAACTCCGGAGAACTACAGAACCGAGTTCCTGAGGTTTGAAGTGGCGAACTTCGACTGCGGATACAACGCCATCATCGGGAGGCCTGGATTGGCCAAGTTCATGGCCATTCCGCATTACACATACATGATACTGAAGATGCCAGGGCCGCAAGGGATCATAATTGTGCGCGCCGACTTCCAAGGCGCCGCAGAATGTTTCCGAGTGGCTATTCAAGCAGCCCTCACCGCCAAGCCATCGTCAGCTCCCTCCGCAATGGCGAACTCTAAGCCTGAGGAGGACCTCGCAATACCGGCGAATGAAGCTCAGACCGCGACCTCTATGCGGCCGACTGAAGAAACCAAGAGAATCAACCTGGGGTTCGCCGATGAGCGCAAGACGGCCATCATCAGCTCCAGTCTGGATGACAAATAGGAAAGCGCGCTCGTCCGGTTTCTGCAAGACAACCGAGATGTATTCGCATGGCAACCTGCGGATATGTCGGGAGTCCCAAGAGAACTGGCCGAGCACAAACTGAAGGTTTTTCCCCAGGCGAGGCCGATTCGACAAAAGTTACAACGTTTCACGCCTGATAAGAGGGAAGCCATTCGCGCCGAGTTAGCTCGCTTGGTCGCGGCTGGATTCATTAGAGAAGTATTACATCCCGAGTGGTTAGCCAATCCTGTTCTTGTACTCAAAAAGAATAAAGTGGACTGGCGCATGTGTGTTGATTATACAGATCTCAACAAACACTGTCCGAAGGATCCTTTTGGGCTCCCAAGGATAGATCAGGTGGTGGACTCCACCGCTGGATGTTCTATGCTGTCTTTCTTGGATTGCTATTCCGGGTACCATCAGATCAGTCTGGCAAAGGAAGACGAAGAAAAGACGGCATTCATTACCCCGTTTGGTGCTTTCTGTTATACCTCCATGCCGTTTGGCCTCAAAAACGCTGGAGCAACTTACCAGAGAGCCATTCAAACATGCTTAGCAGATCACTAGGGCAAGCGTGTGGAAGCCTATGTGGATGATGTGGTAATCAAAACACAGGACTCAGAAGACTTCATCAAAGACTTGCAACTGGTTTTCAACAGTCTGAGGCGGTATAGATGGAAGCTTAATCCCGAGAAATGTGTTTTTGGGGTACCAGCCGGAAAGTTGCTCGGGTTTATTGTCAGTCACCGGGGAATCGAAGCTAATCCAGACAAAATTGAAGCTATCATGAAGATGGAAGCACCTCGATCGCAAAAGAAGGTTCAACGGCTTGCATGGCAGCCTTAAGCAGATTTATATCCCGGCTAGGAGAAAAAGGTCTGCCATTTTATAAGTTACTCAAGAAGGTGGAAAAATTTCAGTGGACTTCAGAAGCACAAGAAGCTCTAGATGCTCTGAAAAAATTCTTGACAACACCGCCAGAACTGAAACCACCTCGGCGAGCTACATCAACTCAACCAGCTGAAGATTTGCTATTGTACATCTCTTGCACGACTCACGTGGTGAGCACCGCGTTGGTAGTCGAGCGAGTAGAAGAAGGGCATGCCTATCCAATACAACATCCTGTCTACTTCATTAGTGAAGTCCTCGGCCCCTCAAAGAAAAAGTATCCTCAAGTTCAGAAACTATTGTATGCAGTACTTCTAACTGCCCGCAAGCTGCGTCACTACTTTGACGACCACAAAGTCATAGTAGTCACAAGTTTTCCAATAGGGGATATTTTACACAACAAGGAAGCCATCGGTCGAATAGCCAAGTGGGCCTGTGAGCTAGGATCTCATGACATCGAGTTTCGGCCTCGCACTGCCATCAAAACCCAAGCACTGGTTGATTTCGTATCAGAGTGGACTGAGCAACAAGTACCAGACAACCCGGAGACTGCAGAGGTATGGCGAATGTATTTTGATGGCTCACTAAAGCTGCAGGGAGCAGGAGCGGGGATTCTCTTCACTGCACCTGGAGGCGAACACCTCAAGTACGCCCTCCAGTTGCTATTCCCGGCCTCCAACAATGCAGCCGAGTATGAAGCTTTGATCCATGGATTGAACATTGCCATATCATTGGGCATCAAAAGATTAATGGTATACGGGGATTCTCTGGTAGTCATCAGCCAGATAAATAAGGAGTGGGATTGCTCAAACGATTCGATGGGAAGATACTGCACTGCCGTCCGAAAGCTGGAGGATAAATTCGAGGGTCTAGAATTTCATCATGTGGAAAGAGATCGGAACACGGCAGCCGATGTACTATCCAAGCTGGGGTCCAGTCGAACTCAGGTCCCACCCGGGGTTTTCGTGCAAGAAATTCTGCAGCCGAGTATCTCAATGGATCGAATAGAAGAGTGCAGCATCATAGATCAACCCGAGTCAGATCCTGATGACTGGAGAAGGCCAATCATTAAGTACATAAGGAATGAAGAAGAACCAGACGACAAGAATTCAGCAGAGCGCATTGCAAGACAGTCGGCTCACTATACACTTATTGGAGAGACATTATACAGAAGGGGTGCATCAGGGGTCTTCATGAAATGCATCCTCCCATCTACTGGAAGGCAACTCCTGGAGGAGGTCCACGCTGGACAATGTGGAATACACGCAGCATCCAGAACACTGGTTGGGAAGGTCTTCAGGTCAGGATTCTATTGGCCAACAGCAAAGAACGACGCAGCCGAGTTAGTTCAGAGGTGCGAAGCCTGCCAATACTTGTCAAAGCAACAACACCTGCCAGCACAGCAACTGCAGACCATACCAGTAACTTGGCCTTTCACGTGCTGGGGACTGGATATGATTGGACCTTTCAAGAAAGCTCAAGGGGGATACACTCATATATTGGTGGCAATTGACAAATTCACTAAATGGATAGAATTCAAGCCCATTGCCTCCTTAACTTCTGCCAAGGCTGTGGAATTCATACAAGACATAATATTCAGATTCGGGATACCAAACAGCATCATAACAGATTTAGGATCCAACTTCACGAGTTCAGAGTTCTTTGACTTCTGCGAGCAAAAGAGCATTCAGATCAAGTATGCATCTATAGCCCATCCAAGAGCCAACGGGCAAGTTGAGCGAGCCAACGGGATGATATTGGATGCACTCAGGAAAAAGATTTTCGATAAGAATGAAAAATTCGCAGGAAAGTGGATAAGGGAATTACCCTATGTTGTTTGGAGCCTAAGAACCCAACCTAGCCGAGCTTTGCATGGAAACACTCCTTTCTTCATGGTCTATGGGTCGGAGGCAGTGCTGCCCGCTGATCTCAAGTTTGGGGCGCCAAGGCTGATCTTTGAAAGTATAGCAGAAGCGGAGACCACCAGGCTGGAGGACATAGACGTACTCGAGGAAGAACGGTTAAACGCAGTAATCCAATCAGCAAGATACCAGCAGACTCTAAGGCGCTATCACGACAAGGCTGTACGGCAACGATTCTTCTCAGTAGGGGAGCTCGTCCTTCGCCGAATTCTAACGGGAGAAGGACGACACAAGTTATCACCCTTATGGGAAGGACCCTTCATAGTAGCAGAAGTCACTCGGCCCGGATCGTATCGCCTTACTCAGATGGATGGCACAGAAGTTGGGAACTCCTGGAACATAGAACACCTGAGAAAGTTTTATCCTTAGCCTTACCTCAAAACTGCTGGGATAACGGTGATGTACTCTGTAAAGTGGAAATATGTCATCAATAAAGAAAAGGTCTCAAGGATACTCAATTTATTTACGATCGACTTGCATTCTTACTTAACTCGGGGTGACCACTATGCCCTGCTAACGGAGCAATCGGCTTAAGTCGGCAACGACTTAAGGTGGTGCAACATGCTCACGCTTACTTAACTCGGGGTGACCACTATGCCCTGCTAACGGAGCAATCGGCTTAAGTCGGCAACGACTTAAGGCGGTGCAACATGCTCACGCTTACTTAACTCGGGGTGACCACTATGCCCTGCTAACGGAGCAATCGGCTTAAGTCGGCAACGACTTAAGGCGGTGCAACATGCTCACGCTTACTTAACTCGGGGTGACCACTATGCCCTGCTAACGGAGCAATCGGCTTAAGTCGGCAACGACTTAAGGCGGTGCAACATGCTCACGCTTACTTAACTCGGGGTGACCACTATGCCCCGCTAACGGAGCAATCAACTTAAGTTGGCGGCAACTTAAGACCAATGCAACACGCTCGCGCCTATATAATTCAAGGGACGATTTCCATATCCCACAAACAAAATTCTCAGTCATCATGCGTCATTACTACCAAACTCATTAACTAAAAAATTCTGATACAATGAGTGAGTAACTATGTCATTCAAATAAACCGGTGTCCTCTAACAAATATTCAATCATGCAAGCTGCGCGCTTGGAGCACGCGAAATGTTTTCTCTATTTTGCAATGTCTTTTCCAGGAGCAATTGACGAAGAAGGACGACTCGAGGAATCAGGGGCAGCGTTTACGTCAGCCCTTATATCTTCAGGAACGACTACGCCAGGTCTCCTCATCAGGATTCGTCCCGCTCGAATGGCCTTATCCATGGCCCTATCGCGCTGGGCTCTCAGAGTACTGGAAGTCTCTTCAGCAACCTTGACAGCCAGCTGGGCAGCCTCTAGCTCCTGGGTAACAGATTTCTTGGAAGCACGCAGATTCTTGATGACAACGTCTTTAGCCGATATCAACTCCCTAAGGCGAATCACATCATCCAAGGACTCCTGCAGCTTATAGCGAAGATTGTCTAACTCCTCCATGGAAAAGCGATGACTCCTCTCCAGGATGGTCAGCGAGTTGCTAGAATCACGATACAACCTATCAAGATTGTCACGAGAAGCGGCAAGGATACGTTTTTCTTCCTGCAAGCACAAATTAGTTCCTTCAGAAAACCAGGCAAATAATAGGAGTACAGCAAGGCGAAAGCGCAGTTTCGTATATCACCTTTTCAGAGTCGAGCTGAGCATGCAGGGAAGAACTCAACGCATTGACATCATCTAAGGCGGCAGAGACCTGACTCAGCTCAATCTGACCTTGAGAGTACTTTTCCTCAAGATCAGTGCATCGCTGAGACAGTTCAGCCCGATCTTGAGAATGTTTTTCCTCAAGAAGTGCAATCTGTCGAGTCATTCCTAGCAAAAGATAACCAAACAAAACGAGGTCAGAAGGTAAAACAGTCCACAACAAGCGCGAAGAAAAGAAAAAAGGGCACTAACCAGCGTTAGTCGCCTCCAACTCGGATACACGACGATGAAGTGACACTGGATTCCAACACGAAAAAGACGAAGCCACTTCTGGGATAGGAGCACCACGCAATTTCAGCTGGCTGGTCATCCCATCCACCAAAACCTGATGAGAAGAACAGATGAGCATAATGGCAAAAGTTCATGCAATGTAAAAATCAAGCTAAGAAACAGCACAGTACCTGGAGGTTGGAGAAGAACGAAGGGATCCCCAAATCAGGAGAAATCAGATGATAACCAAGCGCAAGGTCATCACTCGAAGCAGCTTGCAACGGAACAGTGGGAATCAGTTCAGCGCCTTCAACAGAGCCGGATACCCGATCAGCGGGGACGCTGCCCTCCAAAGCGACGCCCCGGTCCAAAGTTTGGGCCACCACCATGCAGCCAGAGTGTGGAGGTGACCCTGCGTGAACGTCCATGGAAGTGCCGGAAGGAGACCCTGTTTGGGCACCCTTGGGGACTGGGCCATAGTTGGCACTGCCCACTTGAGCTGGATTATCCCCGGCAGCACCCTCGGGGGCTGGGCAGTAGCTCGCACTCTTCGCCCGAGCTAAGTCATCCCCGACGACACCCTCGGGGGCTGGACATGTGTCAACACCATTCTTGAGGTCCAAACTTTCAGCAGTAACCACCTCTAAGGTTGATGGGCCCTCGGCTACTTCCATGGAATCAGGACAATCCAAGTTAGCATCCCGACCCTCGAGATCGCGCTCTAAGGTTGACGAGGCGCGGGATGACCTCAACCCAGCATTCGGCACGGCACCGCAAGCTTCCGTTACATCATCATCCACTGGCCCCGATAACAAGTCCTCTGGAACCATATCCTCAAGAGTTTGATCAAAGTCGGCCAGGGATATGTTTTGCAGACCAACAAGGGCAGATAAAGCAGGAGAAGGAACTCCACTACTTTCCCCACTGGCGAGGAATTGCCGACTGTTCTTCCGAGTCAGAGGGATTTCATTCTCTTCTTCTCTGTCGTCTTCATCAGCAACACAGCCAACACCCCCATTGGGATCAACGACAGATGGACCACACCCATTGGGATCAGCATCGATAAATTCAGGCGCAGGAACCCCCTCAGCAGCAGGAACCGAGGGACCAGCATCCTGATCCAAACTAGATACTCGCCGAACGCGTCTCCTGTTCTTTTTCTGCTCGTCAGCAGGAAGATCAGCTTGATTAGTTCGGTAAGGACGCCTCGAGCGAACACGGACAGGTCTCTGAACATTCAAGGTTATACCAACCTCAGGGAGAGGCGCCACTGCCAATGTCTCAGCAGGAGTAGCATCAGAGGAATCCTCAGCCAACATATCAAGCATAGCATTCATTTCTGCGTCATTAGGATCCAAAGGCACCTCGAAATAGACTTGTCGCTCATCATCAGGAATTTTCCCAAGTAAGGCAACCAAAGCATTGACTTCTTCATCAGAGGGCCGCGTTCTAAGGCCCAAATTGCCATCAGTCGCAGGTGGATTTGACACGAAGAGAGTGAAGGCTTTGACAGGAGGCAGATTCCAGGCCGAGTACGCCATCGGAGCACCAACATTGGACACTTTGCCTCTGAGAATCATTTCCAGTCGGCTCACCAAATCTGCAGAAGGGATTCTCTTGTTGATAACCCGGGTTGGGTAGGCTAGCCCTTGATACAGATAAGCCAGGTGGACCCTATCTTTCAGTGGCTGAATGTTTTTGAAAACGAAGTCAGCAACTATAGCTTCAGCAGTTAAACCCCTTTCTTTCAATAGCCCAACTTCAGCTAGCAGCACACTGGCCTCAGCCACCTCCTCGTCTGTAGGAGACTCGGTCCAGCTCGGGGTGCGAACGTCTGGCTGTCTTCCCGACCGGGGGGGGGAGAGAATTTCCATAGTTATCAACTATAAACCACTCCAGACGCCATCCCTTAATGCTATCTTTAAGGGGAATCTCAAGATATTCAGTCTTCCGTCCCCGACGCATCTCCAAACTGGCACCCCCAACCAACTGATGTTGTCCCCCGGCCATCCCAGGGCGACAATGATACAGATGTTTCCACAAGCCAAAATGCGGCAGCACGCCGAGAAAGGCTTCACATAAGTGGACGAAGATGGAAATTTGCAGAATTGAGTTAGGGTTCAGATGGGTGAGGTTGATGTGGTAGAAATCAAGAAGACCGCGGAAAAAGGGAGAAATAGGAAGGCCAAGGCCGCGGAGAAGAAAAGGAGCGTAAACCACGGACTCGTGGGTATCCTCCGTCGGGACCGTAGTCCCGTGGCAAATCCGCCAAGAACAGAGTTCCCGTGGAGGAAGAACCCCGATGGACACGAGGTGGAGGAGTTCGGCTTCAGAGATGATGGACATGTGGTTACCTGCAAAGGGCAACTGGCTGTTGGGATCAATTGGAGGAATCACCACAGCGGAAGAGCTCGCGATTTTCCTCTTGGGAGCCATCTCGATTTCACCAGTGAGCAGATTGGAGGCGAGCGCAGAGAGGATTTGGAAGCAGGAATGCAAGAACTAGGGCGCGGAAAGCAAAGGCGGCTAAAAGTGCAGCTCTTATGGGATATTCTCAGACCAGATACCGTTTCAAAAAGTGCCCAGTCATCACCCGGCAGTTATTTCCGAAATCCCAGCATGCCACGTGGTCATTCGGCAGTTATTTCCAAAAACTGGTGGGCCATCTCTTCACTCGGGTGTTAATCCTCAAAATAACTCGGCGTTGCCTCTAAAATGCCGACGTCACTACTCAGTCACTCGGTGTTACCTCTAAAACGTCGATCTTGAGCTCAATCGCTCGGCATTACTTCTAAAATGCCGACAACGACCCTTAATAACTCGGCGTTGCCTCTAAAACGCTGATCTCGAGTTCAATAACTCGGCGTTGCCTCTAAAATGCCGACGTCACTACTCAGTCACTCGGCGTTGCCTCTAAAACGCTGATCTTGAGTTCAATTGTTCGGCATTACTTCTAAAATGCCAACGTTGACCTTCAATCACTCGGCGTTGCCTCTAAAACGCTAATCTCGAGTTCAATAACTCGGCGTTGCCTTTAAAATGCCGACGTCACTACTCAGTCACTCGGCGTTGCCTCTAAAACGCTGATCTTGAGTTCAATCGTTCGACATTACTTCTAAAATGCCAACGTTGACCTTCAATCACTCGGCGTTGCCTCTAAAACGCTAATCTCGAGTTCAATAACTCGGCGTTGCCTTTAAAATGCCGACGTCACTACTCAGCTACTCGGCGTTGCCTCTAAAACGAAGATCTCGAGCTCAATCGCTCGGCATTACTTCTAAAATGCTGACAACGACCTTTAATCACTCGGCGTTGCCTCTAAAACGCTGATCTCGAGTTCAATAACTCGGCGTTGCCTCTAAAACGCTGATCTCGAGTTCAATAACTCGGTGTTGCCTCTAAAATGCCGACGTTACTACTCAGTCACTCGGCGTTGCCTCTAAAACGTTGATCTCGAGTTCAATCGTTCGGCATTACTTCTAAAATGCCAATGTTGACCTTCAATCGCTCAGCACTACTTCTAAAAACATTGATACAGACTGCAATATTGCTCGGCGGCTACTTCTGAAAGCGTCAGTATGATGATCAAGTTGTCTGTCTATTATCTCAAGAGAATCAGATTTATAATCAAACAAAACGAGTCATCAAGATGAAACCAAAGGCATTCTTCATTAAGGGAAGTGGCAATACTTACAAATCAACTCATTTTGAGTTGATACTCCCCTACTGCTACTACTACTACTACGCTACACTATACTACTCTACATTACTAATACTACTACATTATTTAACTATACTATTTCTAATCTATACTAATATCTAAAAAGACCAGTGGCATCTAGCCACTGGCCCTGCCCCTGCCGCTGCCGCCGCTCTTGGTGCCGCCCCTGCTGCCGCCGCCCTTGGTGCCGCCCCTGCTGCTGCCGCCCTTGGTGCTGCCCTTGCTGCTGCCGTTGCCGCCGCCCCCGCCACTGCCGCTGCCGTCATCGTCGTCGTCGTCGTCGTCGTCGTCGTCGTCGTCCTCGCCCTCGCCGCCGCCGTCCGAGTCCTCCTCATCCGAGGAGTACTCAGACTCATCCGAGCCCTCGAGCCCGGAGCGCTCGACGGCCCGGATGTACGTCCAGACCTCCGCGGCTATCCCCTGGGAGTCGTCCGAGTCATCGGACGACGCCGGGGGAGAGACAGGAGCCGGAGACCCCTCGGACTCGGAGGAGAACTCCTCCTCCGAGTATTCCGAGTCGCCGAAGTCCTCAGACGGAGGAGTCGGCTCGCGCTTGCGCTTGTTGTTTTTTCCCATGGTGGAAGCAAGCGGGAAAGAAGAGAAGGAAGCAGTAAGGAATAGCGAAGAGATGTGAAGAAACCAGAGGGGTAACAGCGTTATTTATAGAAGAGAAAGGCAACCGCTCACCTCCAACTGCGGTCACTGAACAGTCGCAAAGCATTCAATATGCACTTCCACCCGTCCGAAGACACGTCAGGCGGCTGGCGCCGTTTCATGCAGCACTACACCCATTGGGACTCCAGTCAACAGCGCAAAGGATATGATTACACTCGCCGTCCCATCACATTACAACTCAGAAGCAGCCGGTTAAAACACTCAGCGTACCAAGCAGTCCCTTGCCCACACCCATTGGGGGGGGACGCCCAGGAATTGTCAGTATATTTTTCAAATTGGTCACATCTGTGCAGAGCATGCAGTGAATGCCTCAAGACAAAAATGAGATATCAACAAGAGTTAGAGGGAAGCCAAGTATAGCCAGCAGAGTGCAAAATATGGTCGACAGACATGACTTGAAGACTAGACAGAGAACGTCCATCGAATGTCCAATCAGTTGCAGAGCAAATAAACTACGCTACCTAGCAAGATATGGAAGGATTGCAAACTCGGCTGCAAAAGACAAAATACATGCTGACCTCTGAAGCATAATATTGATGACATAGCACGGATGACATCATGCCAACTCTTTTATAAATAGAAAGAGTAATCTTCAGCAAAGAGACATAAAAAGAAGACCTTCAAGCGAATTATTCTCAAGAAATTCACTTGAAGGTCGGGGGCTACACCCATTGGGTGCACCTTCGGTGCACCCCATGGATTATTATTCTAAGCCGAGATCACGCTGATTTCTAAGAGCATGGGACAAGATCAAAGAGCCAATCTTCAACCGAAGTGAAGGAACACGAATGGAAATAATCTCCACTGAAGACCTTCGAGTAGATTATTTTCTAAAATCTACTCGAAGCTCGGGGGCTACACCCATTGGGTGCACCTCCGGTGCACCCAATGAAGTTCAGAATCCTTCAAATAGGAATGCCGATCTCTAAGGCACAGGCACGAAACTAGGTTTTGGTCAACAAGTGATCGAAGCAGGAGAGAACAACAAGAAGCCGTTTTTCTTCAAATCACCTGCAAGCTGGACCTGGGATCTTTGGGTTGATTACCTCTAAATTAACCCAAAGATCGGGGGCTTGTGGGGGATAGATATCCCCCGGGTCCACTAAAAGAGTAAAGGACCTCACGAAAGGCCCAAGGGCCCAATAAATCGTAAGGTTATTCTTTCGTGGGCCTGGGGAGAAACAACCAGCAACGCAGAGCGACATGAGGCCGGATTGGTGCAAACCCGGACGGCCCATAGCGTCGAGCAAGTAACCGCAACAGAGATCCGACTTTCCCGCGTTGGAGCCTCCATGCACCGAAGCCACGTGAGGATAAGTCGGCGAGGGTTACGTAAAGGATAATCTCAAGAGGTTCACTATCTTTTAGCCACTTGTTGTTATCTTATCCATGTGTACTGCCCCACGGTCGAGTATATAAGGCCTAGGGGGCACCCCTTCAGAACGATCGACCCATTACTTAGCCACCCACACCAACTCTCTGTATTCTTGATCTAGAGAACTCTCTTGTACTCATATCCACCAAGCATATTCATCAGGACGTAGGGTGTTACGCATCACCAAGCGGCCCGAACCTGTAAACCTTGTCCACCGTCCCTCGTGCAATCAGCACGAACCATTTTGCTACAGTTGTCGACACCTTCCTACTCCTAAAACACCTCGAGGGGCAACCCCGGGTGTGCGGTCGGACCCAAAACACCGACATCATTGGTAGATGGTAAAATAGGTTTTTGCTAGTCAATAAAACATGTTCGCAGGTTTAGAACTCAAAATTGTTAGAGTACTAGTTTATGTCAAATAACCTCGCTTGTGTTAGAAAATGTTTAATTAATAGTTTATAAGGATTTTTAGAATATTAATATTATTAAATTCATTTTTGCTATACTAACTAATTTGAGATAGAAGGAATAAAGGGTATTAATTTATTTTATTAGTATTAAAAGATCATAAGTATTATTTAACTTCATTGATGGTGTTAAAATAAATTAATATTAGTTAAAATTATACTTATTGCACCCACTCCTAAATTCACCATTAGGATTCACATTAATAGCTATAATTAAATTAATAGGTATTTACGCGATTAGTACGTAATTAAAATGTGATTAGTACGACGTGTTAATGTGCATGTAATGGTGTATGATTATGTAATGGTGCATGTTTACTTATGGATGTATACTCTATTTTTTTTTATGTGCGATGTGCGACTATAATAGAAGCGGACCGTGTGGTAGAGGATTCGAATACGTTCGAAGACGAACCACAGGACTCGCTTGAGCAAGGCAAGTGGATTCTCCCTCTGCATACTCTTTTTGTACCCAGTCATTGCATTTAATAATGTTTACTTTTGATATACTGCATAATTTGATGGGTTTCACCTAATTAAGGATTTCCTAGATTTACTACCTGTATTCCTTGTTTAACCTGGGGAAATAATTAAGCTGTGCAAGATTTATGCTACCGCTCAACTTAATGATTTCTTAATGTCACTCATTAATTGGTTTTAATGTTCCAAAGATTTAATTGGCAATTATGGCATTAACCCGATGGCTAAGATAACTTTATTGCAAATTTAATTGGAACATGGAGTGACCACCCAGGATAACAGTGCAACCACGAGTGCTATCATGGCTCTGGCTTTGGTAATTAGCTCTATATGCTTAGTGCCTAGCAACCTTACCTGAAAGATGGGCAAGAGGGGGGAGCGGTAGGTGCTGGCAGCCCACGTTAACATGGGGTCGTATTCTTGGCTAAGGTACTTCACCCAGGGGGCCACCACCATCGTCTTAGAAACCTTAGCGGGTTGCTTCGTATTAAGTGTATTTTGTGAAAACCTCATAATGGATCCCTAGCCATTCACCTCGGCAGTGTCTAAGGGTCCGATCAACCCGGGCTAGATGGGATACATGGCTTGTGGGTAATGTTGTACCCCCTCTGCAGAGTGTAAAACTGATATATCAGCCGTGCTCCTGGTTATGAGCGACCTAGACTCCTCACATGATAATTGAACTTAAAGATGGACATAAATTGAGATCCGATGATCTGCCCACAGTTTGCTTAAGTGGTTTCACTTAAGTGTTTTTGTTATATTCATATTCCTTTGTTTAATTGGGATATTTGGGATTCACTCTTGTTAGTAAGGCAGGTGTTGATAATAAAATGTTGACCAACTAAAATGCTTACTGCTCAACCTTAGCCTCACCTTGTTATACCTGCATTAATTTTTCCCCCACTTGCTGAGCCCCGACCATAAGTGAGCTCACCCTTGCTAATATTTTGATCAGAGGGTGATGCTGGAGATTTTGATGGAGAATTTATCGACGAAGAATTCTAAGTCTAACGATGCGCCGGTCAACTTCCTGTGGAAGATTGCCCAGTTGTTTATTTCCGCTCTACTTTGATGTGATACTTGTTTAAGACACAATGTCTCAGATGATGTAATAAAGTTTTATACTCTCTTTACGCCTTTATTGCATTGTCTTTTGATATATTACACTTGTGACGTCAACATATGTGTGGAAATGGATCCTGGCACACATATGGTATGCGCTCGGTTCTACCCCCTGGAACCGGGTGTGACAGAAGTGGTATCAAAGCTATGCTGACCCTAGGTCGTTAGATTAGTTAGAAATGGAAAGCCTAGTTGTTCAAAACTTGCTAATTTCATTCCTATAAATTCCTTTATCAGTCTTACCTCTTTGAAATTCAACTAAGTTGACTCTTCTCTTGTAGATGGTTCGCACTCTTCAAACCACTCGCGTCAACACCAGCTACGCCCCTCAGCCCCGGCAGATCCCGGCCTACCCAGTGGTAGTCGAGGATGCTCCAGCGAACCTCCCTCCCGTCCGAGTGGAGAACGTGATCAACCTGGAGGACAGCTCGGAGGAGCAGCTGCCGACCCCCACCCCGTTGGCCGAGTCCCTGGCCTTCGCGGCTGCGTCATCGACGTCAGCATCGCCGGCACCAGCCTTCCAAGCACCTGCACCTGGAGGCGACGACCCCGATGACTCCGGAGACGGCGACGACGAGGATGACGACGACGACGACGACGACGACGATGTAGAGGACGAACACGTCCACGAGGAAGCTGACTACGCCCAGGAGGACCACTTCATGGGGATTGGTCCAGTTGTCGAACATTATACATCAATGTTCGAAACAGGGCACTTCCCCAACCTGCTGCAGGCAGTGCTGCACGAGCTAGGAGCCTACGTCCGCCCCCTGTACGAGACAAGGCGAGTGAGCGAGCCTCCCCGGGCTTGCTATTACATCACTCGCATCCATGTCAGGGTGATGGATGCAGGTGACAGGGGATTCAGGACTCTGTCTGCTCACGAGTCCCTGATACCGCTGTCCACCTACGCTGCCTCTGTCAGCGACGCTGCCCGTCGGACCCTGTGGTCGCTTAGCCACACCTACCGGCAGCAGCTGCAGAACACAAGGTTCAGGCATCTCCCTCAGCGCCTGCGTGGAGAAAGCCAGACCAACATTGTCCCAGGTGAACCTGGTGAGGATCGCCTCAACACCCTAGCTGGTGTAGTGGCCGGTCTCAACACTGACCTGGACAGTGCCACTCTGGACCTCTACAGTGTGCACTTGGAGCTGGAGAATGCCCACGCCAGGATTGCAGCCCTGGAAGCCCAACTGCAGGGACTGAATCCGCCAGAAGCTCAGGTTCCCGCCGTGGCGTTGTCTCCTCCCCGCAAGAGGCTGCGCTACGGAGAGGCCGGATCCGTCACTAGGCTGTTGTAGGAGTGTTGGTCATGATGTAATAAGTTACGCTTCGCATTAGACGATGAAACTATCTTTAATTTTTTTTATATTAATAAATATCAACCATGTGATGGTGATTGGTTGAAATGCTTGATTTGAATCTTTGTTTGAGTGCTATGGTCTTATGGAATGATGGCCATAAGAACATATAAAATTTGTAAAACTTAAGCTATTTTCCCTCTTGAATCTTTTCTACTCCTCACTTTTCTAAGGACTTCACTTCCTAACAAATCAGATGGTGAACCAACGTCAAGGACCTAACAACCGGAACCAGCGTGGACAACAAGCACCACCACCACCGCCACCACCTAATCCCAACATGGAACAGTTCATCGCCGCCCAAATGCAGATTCTGCAAGGACTCACTGCTGCGGTTCAACAATTGCAGCAGAACCAACAGAATCAGCAACCCCAGCAGCAGCAATATGCACCCCCGGCTAGGGATAAACACCGGGACTTCATGAGTCATCACCCGCCAACTTTCTCTCATGCGGTTGATCCTTTGGATGCCGATGACTGGCTTAAGGTTATCGGAAAGAAGTTGGACATCACTCAGTGCAACGACCGGGAGAAGGTCTTGTACGCCTCGGGAAGACTCGAGGGAGCTGCGTCCGATTGGTGGGATGCCTTCACAGCGGCACATCCCAATGCTGACACAATAACCTGGCAGGAGTTCCAAGAGAACTTCCGCACTCACCACATTCCTTCGGGAATCATGAAGCTGAAGAAGAAGGAGTTCCTTTCCCTTACTCAAGGGAATATGTCTGTCAGTGAGTATCGTGATCGCTTCACTCAGCTTTCACGTTATGCCCCTGAGGAAGTGGACACTGATGAGAAGCGCCAAGAGCGTTTTCTGGAAGGGTTGATTGGACCTCTGAACTATCAACTTCAGAGTCACACATTCCCCAACTTCCAGACACTCCTGAACAAGGCAATTGGCCTTGAGAGCAAAAGGAAGGAATTATCTGACCATAAAAGGAAGTTCCAGGGTCAGTCAAGCAGGAACACTCGTCCGAATAATGCTCAAGGTTCGCAGTTCCGCTCTGGAAATCAGGGTGGAAATAATTATCAAGTGCAACGCTCTGGACAGCAAAGCCAGAGAAGTAACCAAAACCAGAACCAGCAAAGAAGCAACCCCCAGACCAACCAGAGGTCTGGTGGAAATTCACAGAACCGTCAGGGTGGCACCAACAACACTCAGGCCAGAAACAACGCACCTGTCCAACCCAACGGCTGTTTCAAGTGCGGTGAACTAGGCCATTATGCCAACAATTGCCCAAGGCGCAACCAGCAAACACCCCAAAGGAGCAACACTCAGAGAAATGACCAGAGCACCCCCGCTCGTGGATCTGCTCAAAACAAGACTCCGCAGAACCAGAGCCGAGGAAGGGTCAATCACGTCACTGCAGAATCAGTGCCTGAGGATGCCGACATTGTGTATGGTATGTTCCTTGTTAACTCCATACCTGCATCAGTTTTATTTGACTCTGGAGCATCACATTCATTTATAACTGAGTCATTTGTGGAAAAACATAACATACCTAAGTACCCTCTGAAGAGGATATTACACATTAGTTCACCGGGAGGTGACATGAAGGCCACACACTCATGCCCTCATGTTAATATCAAGATTCAAGGAATAGATTTTACAGTCGACCCAGTGGTCCTAGGATCCAACGGTATTGATGTGATTCTTGGATGCAACTGGTTGAAAAGTTGTGATGGAGTGATACGGTGTGCCAACGGAACAATTACGTTGACAAGTCCTCAAGGTGAAAGAATCCAAGTCAACATAGACAAGTCAACAGATGAAAAAGGGAAGACAGTGATCAATCACTTGGAAGAAAAGCCCTTGGAAAATATCAAAGTAGTGTGCGAATACCCAGACGTATTTCCGGAAGAATTACCAGGTATGCCACCTGACCGAGATATAGAGTTTTCTATTGAATTAGTACCTGGAACCGCACCTATCTCGAAAAGACCTTATAGAATGGATGGCAAAGATTTAGTAGAACTGAAGAAACAAATAGAAGAATTACTAGAAAAAGGTTTTATTCGCCCAAGTTCATCCCCTTGGGGAGCCCCAGTGCTGTTTGTGAACAAGAAGGATGGTTCGAGAAGAATGTGCGTTGATTATAGAAGTTTGAATGAAGTAACCATCAAGAATAAATACCCACTACCCCGGATTGAAGATTTATTCGATCAAATGAAGGGAGCTAAGATATTCTCGAAGATAGATCTGAGATCGGGATATCATCAGTTAAAGATTCGAGCAGAAGATGTACCGAAGACAGCCTTCACGACGAGATATGGATTATATGAGTTTTTGGTCATGTCGTTTGGACTGACTAATGCACCAGCATACTTTATGAACTTGATGAATAAAGTATTCATGGAATATCTGGATCAGTTTGTGGTCGTATTCATTGACGACATACTGATATATTCTCCGAATGAAGAAACACACGAAGATCATCTAAGGCTAGTCCTACAAAAGCTTCGTGACAACCAACTGTACGCAAAACTCTCGAAGTGTGATTTTTGGTTGAAAGAAGTTGCTTTCTTAGGACATATTGTTACCGATGGTGGAATTAAAGTGGACCCAGGAAAGATAAGTGAAATACTAAATTGGAAGCAACCCACAGATGCGTCCAAGATCAGAAGTTTTCTTGGATTAGCAGGATACTATAGAAGATTTATTGAAGGTTTTTCCAAGTTAGTGAAGCCTCTTACCTCTCTACTGGAGAAAGGCAAAGAGTTCAAATGGGATGAAGCTTGTCAGAATTGTTTTGAGGAACTCAAGAAGAGGTTAACCACTGCACCAATACTGGTAATGCCAGACATCCACAAGGGATTTGATGTGTATTGCGATGCATCACACCTTGGACTTGGATGTGTGCTAATGCAAGAAGGAAAGGTGATTGCTTATGCTTCAAGACAGTTGAGAAAGCATGAGAAAAATTATCCTACACATGATTTGGAATTAGCTGCCGTGGTGCATGCTTTGAAGATTTGGAGGCACTATATGATTGGAAACAAGTGCAAAATCTTCACGGATCACAAAAGCTTGAAATATATATTCACTCAGAAGGAACTCAACCTCAGACAGAGAAGATGGCTAGAGTTGATTAAAGATTATGATTTGGAGATACAATATCACCCCGGAAAGGCAAATGTAGTAGCTGATGCTTTGAGCCGTAAGGGTCAAGTGAACAACATCACTACTCATTTGATGTCACAGGAATTGTGCTGGGAAATGGAACGACTCAACCTTGGATTTCTCAATAATGTAGAAGCAACGGTGATGGAAGTCGAATCTACTTTGGAAGAAGAGATTCGTAAAGGACAAGAGTCCGATGAGAAGATTAAGGAAATTAAAACTTTGATTAGTTTGGGTAAAGCCCCAGATTTCACGGAAGATGAACAAGGCACAATATGGTTTAAGAAGAGAATCTGTGTACCGGAAATCGAGCACTTACGCCAACTTATTTTGAGAGAAGCTCATGATTCAGCTTACTCTATTCACCCTGGAAGTACAAAGATGTACCAGGATCTTAAGGAAAAGTATTGGTGGTACGGTTTGAAAAGAGATGTTGCTACTCATGTTGCATTATGTGACGTGTGTCAGCGAGTTAAAGCCGAACACCAAAGACCAGCAGGATTGCTACAACCTCTCAAGGTACCTGAATGGAAATGGGAAGAAATCAGTATGGATTTCATAGTTGGGCTACCCCGTACTCGAGATGGCTATGATTCAATATGGGTCATAGTAGACAGGTTAACCAAAGTGGCGCATTTTATACCTGTGAAGACAACTTACTCAGGAGCCCAGTTAGCAGAATTATACATGTCAAGGATTGTTTGTCTGCATGGAGTACCGAAGAAGATCGTATCAGATCGAGGAACTCAGTTTACCTCGCGTTTTTGGAAAAGACTTCATGAGTCCATGGATACCAAGCTAAATTTTAGTTCAGCCTATCATCCGCAGACGGATGGGCAAACAGAAAGGACAAACCAAGTATTAGAAGATATGCTAAGAGCTTGCGCTCTAAAGCATGGTAGAAGCTGGGATAAAAGTTTGCCTTATGCAGAATTTTCATATAACAACAGTTATCAAGCGAGTCTCAAAATGGCACCGTTTGAAGCACTATATGGACGAAAGTGTAGAACACCACTTTATTGGAATCAGACTGGAGAAAGTCAAGTATTTGGTCCAGAAATTCTCCAAGAGGCGGAAAAGCAGGTACAAATTATCAGAGAAAATTTGAAGACAGCACAGTCAAGACAGAAGAGCTATGCTGATAATAGAAGAAGAGAATTGATGTTTGAAGTAGGAGACTTTGTCTACCTTAAAGTTTCACCGATGAGAGGAATGAAAAGGTTTAAGGTTAAAGGAAAATTATCACCTCGCTATATTGGCCCATTCAAGATTATGGGAAGAAAAGGCGAAGTAGCCTACCAGTTAGAGCTACCCGATAGATTATCCGATGTGCATGACGTATTCCACGTATCACAACTCAAGAAGTGCTTGAGAGTACCCGAGGAACAGTTACCCATGGAAGAACTGAATGTTAATGAGGATTTGACTTATTCGGAGTACCCAATCAGAATTCTGGAAACATCTCACAGAATTACGCGGAGTAAAGTCATTAACATGTGCAAAGTCCAGTGGAGTCATCATTCAGAAGATGAGGCCACTTGGGAAAGAGAAGATGAACCCAGAGCAGAATTTCCCCAGTTATTCTCGGAAGTTTCTTAATCTCGAGGACGAGATTCTTTTTAAGAGGGGTAGGTTTGTAACACCATAAAAACCATCAATTAAAATAATAAATTTAGTTATTATATTAATTAGGGTAATAAAATTTTTAGTGTTTAATTGTTCATTTGCATTGTTTCCTTTGCATGCACGTGATTTCTTATCGGATGTTTAAATATCAATCCATTTTAAAAAAAGAAGTACTAGTAATTAAAAAAAAATAATTAAGTATTATACTAATTATTAGTCTAAAAATAAGTACTTCATGTATACATATTTTTGGTAATTTCTTATGATTTTTAGAGTTCTTTAAAAATGAATTTAGGAATAAAAAAAAACAAAAAAACAAATCCTACACTACCGGCCCACTAGGGGCCCATGCCCCAAAACCCTAAAACTACACAGCCGCGCGCGCGCGCACAGGGCAAAGCCCCAGCCGCCGCCGCCCTCCCTCTTCTCTCCCTCACTTCTCTCTTCTCTCACCACTCTCTCTCTCCTCTCACCGCTCCCTGCTCTCTCTGGCGCATGCGCGCTCACCTACGCGCGAGCCAGGCCGCGCGAGCGCCCTCTGCAGCTGCCGCGCGCCCCTGCCGCGAGTCGCACTCCCCAGCCAGCGCGACGCCGACGGCCGCCCGCACGCACATCAAGCCGCTCCCGATCCGACGATTCGCCTGCGCGCGAAGCCAAGCCGACGGCGGACCGCGCACGCCAACGCCCAGGCGTCCGTTGCCGAGCCATCGCGCGCAGCAGCCGAACCACCGAGCAAGCCCAACGTCCATCGCGCCATGAATGTCCCGCGTCCGTTACTCCCTATTACTCTCTCTCTCTCCATTGACGGCGTGGAAGAAACGGACCCATCAATGGCGCCATGAAGACCGACGACGCCTCCATTGATGGCCAGTGAAGGACGCCGGCGCCTCTCCCTCTCCCTGGCCGACCATCCATCTACCTCCCTCTCTCTATAAAAGGCAGCAGAGCCCTCTCCCTTCTCCTGCCTACCCAAACTCGCCCCATCTCTCTCTCGCTAGTGCCGTTGCTATAGTTCGTTGCCGTTCGTCGCCGGAGCCGTGGAGTTCGCCGGAGCGTGCCGTTCGTCGTCGGTATTCACCGGAGCCACGCACTCGCTGTCCGTAGTCGAGCCCCGCTCTCCGTCGATCCGTCCCCGTCACACGCACGAACCCGAGGTTGTTGGCGACCCAAGTTTATTTTGTGTATTTTATAAAAATACTTTTGATTCGATCCATGGGTTGCATATTTTGTTTGTTGTACGAACACATGTGATTCGCGACATTATATATATGTGTATGAGCGTTATGAATTGTTTGGTAGTTTCAAGCGATTATTCGTACACCGTGTTATTTCATGTTAATCGACGCGTTGATTTTGGTTTAGAAAGATGGCGTAGATTTAATAGTCACTTTGGCGATAAAATGCTAGATAGGAATTTTTGTAGTTAAATTTGGTCACGATAAATTTTAGAAACTACTTGGAGAATTATAGGTGCATTTTTGATGGATTAAAAAATGGTATAGAACTCATGTCATTTGAATAATTTAGGATTTTAGATGATTTATCTAATTATTTTATTAGCATATTTTTTTTTAAAGAGAGGGGAAAATATCATTGGTAGATGGTAAAATAGGTTTTTGCTAGTCAATAAAACATGTTCGCAGGTTTAGAACTCAAAATTGTTAGAGTACTAGTTTATGTCAAATAACCTCGCTTGTGTTAGAAAATGTTTAATTAATAGTTTATAAGGATTTTTAGAATATTAATATTATTAAATTCATTTTTGCTATACTAACTAATTTGAGATAGAAGGAATAAAGGGTATTAATTTATTTTATTAGTATTAAAAGATCATAAGTATTATTTAACTTCATTGATGGTGTTAAAATAAATTAATATTAGTTAAAATTATACTTATTGCACCCACTCCTAAATTCACCATTAGGATTCACATTAATAGCTATAATTAAATTAATAGGTATTTACGCGATTAGTACGTAATTAAAATGTGATTAGTACGACGTGTTAATGTGCATGTAATGGTGTATGATTATGTAATGGTGCATGTTTACTTATGGATGTATACTCTATTTTTTTTATGTGCGATGTGCGACTATAATAGAAGCGGACCGTGTGGTAGAGGATTCGAATACGTTCGAAGACGAACCACAGGACTCGCTTGAGCAAGGCAAGTGGATTCTCCCTCTGCATACTCTTTTTGTACCCAGTCATTGCATTTAATAATGTTTACTTTTGATATACTGCATAATTTGATGGGTTTCACCTAATTAAGGATTTCCTAGATTTACTACCTGTATTCCTTGTTTAACCTGGGGAAATAATTAAGCTGTGCAAGATTTATGCTACCGCTCAACTTAATGATTTCTTAATGTCACTCATTAATTGGTTTTAATGTTCCAAAGATTTAATTGGCAATTATGGCATTAACCCGATGGTTAAGATAACTTTATTGCAAATTTAATTGGAACATGGAGTGACCACCCAGGATAACAGTGCAACCACGAGTGCTATCATGGCTCTGGCTTTGGTAATTAGCTCTATATGCTTAGTGCCTAGCAACCTTACCTGAAAGATGGGCAAGAGGGGGGAGCGGTAGGTGCTGGCAGCCCACGTTAACATGGGGTCGTATTCTTGGCTAAGGTACTTCACCCAGGGGGCCACCACCATCGTCTTAGAAACCTTAGTGGGTTGCTTCGTATTAAGTGTATTTTGTGAAAACCTCATAATGGATCCCTAGCCATTCACCTCGCAGTGTCTAAGGGTCCGATCAACCCGGGCTAGATGGGATACATGGCTTGTGGGTAAAGTTGTACCCCCTCTGCAGAGTGTAAAACTGATATATCAGCCGTGCTCCCGGTTATGAGCGACCTGGACTCCTCACATGATAATTGAACTTAAAGATGGACATAAATTGAGATCCGATGATCTGCCCACAGTTTGCTTAAGTGGTTTCACTTAAGTGTTTTTGTTATATTCATATTCCTTTGTTTAATTGGGATATTTGGGATTCACTCTTGTTAGTAAGGCAGGTGTTGATAATAAAATGTTGACCAACTAAAATGCTTACTGCTCAACCTTAGCCTCACCTTGTTATACCTGCATTAATTTTTCCCCCACTTGCTGAGCCCCGACCATAAGTGAGCTCACCCTTGCTAATATTTTGATCAGAGGGTGATGCTGGAGATTTTGATGGAGAATTTATCGACGAAGAATTCTAAGTCTAACGATGCGCCGGTCAACTTCCTGTGGAAGATTGCCCAGTTGTTTATTTCCGCTCTACTTTGATGTGATACTTGTTTAAGACACAATGTCTCAGATGATGTAATAAAGTTTTATACTCTCTTTACGCCTTTATTGCATTGTCTTTTGATATATTACACTTGTGACGTCAACATATGTGTGGAAATAGATCCTGGCACACATATGGTATGCGCTCGGTTCTACCCCCTGGAACCGGGTGTGACAGGCTATCTCCCTTTTCATCCTGGTCCACCAATACAAGGGCTTCAGATCATGGTACATTTTGGTGCTCACTGGATGCATGGAAAATTTGGAGAGATGGGCCTCATCCAAGATTTTCTTCTTGAGATCCTCATTTTTAGGAATCACCAATCTGCTTTCGAACCACAATATACCCTTTCCATCTTGGCGGAAACATTTATACTTCTTGGTCTCCTGATGGAGATTCTCCTTGATAATCTGCACTCCCTTGTCACTGAGCTAGGCCATGATGATCTGGTCTTGCAAAGCTGGCTCAACGGAAAGGTGAGACAAAACACCAGAAGGAATCACTTCAATCTGCATCTTGCTCAACTCATCACACAGGGTGTCAATACGAGAATCCATCAGAACACAATTGCATTGCAACTTCCAACTCAAGGCATCTGCTACCACATTGGCCTTTCCTGGGTGATAATGCACCTCCAGGTCATAATCCTTGATCAGCTCTAGCCATCTTCTCTGCCTCATGTTGAGATCAGCCTGAGTAAAGATATACTTAAGGCTCTTATGATCAGTGAAGATGTTGCAGTGGGTTCCCATCAAATAGTGCCTCCACATTTTTAACGCATGAACCACCGCTGCCAACTCCAGGTCATGAGTAGGATAATTTTGCTCATGAGGCCTGAGTGCTCTTGATGCATAAGCAATGACTCGGTTGTCTTGCATCAAGACACAACCCAGTCCAGTGCCTGAGGCATCACAGTACACATCAAATGTCTTGCTGTTGTCGGGTTGCGCTAACACTGGTGCTGTGGTTAGATGTTGCCTCAATGCGTGAAAGACATCCTCGCATTTCTAACTCTAAATGAAATTGGCTTCTTTCTTCAACAGCTTAGTTATGGGCTTCGCAATTCGAGAGAAATCTAGAATGAATCTTCGGTAATAACCAGCTAATCCCAGAAAACTCTGAATCTGATGGACCGTCGTGGGTGGCTTCCAGTTCATCACCTCTTGCACTTTATCAGGATCAATAGTTATACCTGCCTGAGAGATAGTGTGACCCAAGAATTTGATCTCCTTTAGCAAAAAGTCACATTTTGACTACTTGGCATAAAGGTGGTGCTCTCATAGACGTTGAAGCACTACATGCAAATGCCTGGCATGTTCTTCTTCGTTCTTTGAGTACACCAAGATATCATCGATGAAAACCACTACGAATTTGTCCAATTCAGGCATGAAAACAGAATTCATCAGATACATGAAATATGCTGCTGCATCAGTCAGCCCGAAAGACATCACCAAGAATTCATATAGCCCATATCTGGTTGAGGAAGCCATCTTCGAAACATCGCTTGCTCGTATCTTGATCTGATGGTAGCCGGAGCGAAGGTCTATCTTGGAAAACACTTTGGCTCCGACCAACTGATCAAAAAGAACATCAATACGAGGCAAAGGATACTTGTTCTTGATAGTCACCGCATTAAGAGGGCGGTAATCTATACACAGCCTCAAGCTTTCATCCTTCTTCTTTACAAACAGGGCTAGACATCCCCAAGGCGAAGTACTTGGGCGAATAAATCCCTTGTCCAGCAACTCTTGCAATTGCTTCTTCAATTCTGCCAACTCAGCGGGTGGCATCTGGTAAGGCCTCTTGGAAATGGGTGTCGTTCCCGGTTGCAACTTGATGGCAAATTTAATGTCCCGGTCGGGTGGCATTCCTGGCAATTCATCAGGAAAAACATCTGCATACTCATAGACCACGGGAATCTTCTTCACAGGTGACTCCATCATAGTAAAAGCACATGATCGGGTCGAATCTTGGCTAGGCAGATATAACACCAGGTCTTCAGAGGTAGGGGAATGAATCTCCAGAGCTCTGGCAGCTACATCCATCACTACTTGATGATGAGTCATCCAGTCGGCTCCCGGAATGATGTCCATACCCTCGAATCCCAGAATTAGGAGTGCAGTTTTGAAGATTTTACTTCCCATGGAGATAGGCACACTTCGGATTAATTGGTTGGTTGCAATTTTACCCCCAGGTGTGGTTATCATGAATGACCCTTTTGTATGATAGAAGGGCAATTGACATTTAGCACTGAACTTCTGGCTAATGAAACTATGGGATGCACCAGAATCAAACAGAATTAAAGCAGGTTGATTTAAAACTGAAAAGGTACCAGTCATGATGGGGGCTCCCTCAGGTAACTCCTCTAGAGCAGTGAAGTTGAGTTCCTCTTGTCTGACTTGCACCTTCTGCTTTATTCCCTTGTCTTGATTTGGCGCTAGCATCTGCCTCTGCTGATTTCTGGGGCAGTTCTTGGCATAGTGGCCCACATTGCCACAAGTGAAGCACTTGTTCCCATTGCCCTGGTGGAACTGCTGCTGCTGTGGAGGCTAATTGTTCCTTGGGGCGGAGCTGGAAAGCAGTTGGGTGCCGGCTGCTGCTGCTGCTGAGGTGGCCTGATCACCCATCTACCTGCCTGCTGCTGAAATCCCCTGCTCTGATTGTGAGAAACAATCCTGAACCTCTGGGCTTGAGCGGATGGTGCTGCCATTGGTGCCTTCCTCTTCTTCTCTGCCTGGTGAGCTACAATACAGTCCTCCTAGGATATGGCTAGGTTGACCAACTCATTGAAGCTATCAGCCCGGACAGTGTTGAGACGTTCTCGCAGCTTGGTGTTGAGACCCCTGCGGAAGCGGTCTCTCTTCTCGTCAGAATTAGCATGATATCCTGCATACTGGCACAAGTCATTGAAGGCCTGAGCGTACTGCAATACCGTGTGGGTTCCTTGATTGAGTGCCAAAAATTCATTCAACTTACAATCAAGAAATGCAGCTGGGATATGGTGCCCTCTGAAAGCAGTCTTGAATTCCTCCCAAGACACTTCACAATCAGCGGGTAGCATAGCACAAAAGTGGTCCCACCAAGTCCGAGCAGGGCCATGAAACTGCTACGCGGCGAAGCGAGCCTTGGCATCATCAGGGCAGTCTCCCGTGAGGAGGGGAAACTTGGACTCAATGACGCGGAGCCACACGTCGGCGTCCAATGAATCCTCTGCCTTGGTGAACAGGGGTGGCTGCATACTCAGGAATTCCTGGTAGGTTGCCGCTGCCGGAGGTCGCTGCTGCTGGCCTCCACCATGCTGCTGGGGGTGGGGCTGGCGCTGCAAGAGCTGTCGCAGAATCTCATTCTGCTGGGCCATAAGCTCCTGCACTGTGGGAGCTGGAGGAGGTGGTGGGGGAACCTGCTCGTTATGCCCGCGATGCTGCCTAGCTGCCATCTGAAAACAGAGATTGTCGCCATTGTTATCTCAATTCACCAGTTCGAACGACATGCTATTATTTCATATGGAAGAAAATTGCCATAATCATAACATTAAGTTCGAAATGAAGATAACATGGTTACAAACATCCCACAGGTTTTAAAAGTTCTCAAGGTTTACAGCAATTAGGGGAAAATACCTGTAAGCCTAGTCCAAAATCTGTCATTACTAAGCTCGCGTAGGTTTCTATCCGCCTAAAATGTGAAAGAGACTGATCAACCCTGAGTGGTGGAAGCAACACTGGACGCGGGTGAAGGGGGCATCACGGAGGTAGTCCCATTGGCACCAGGGGCTGGTCCTAACTCCTCGGGAGCCTCTTCTCCCTCGCTTCCGGCCTCATTAGCCTCCATCTCCAAGTGGTGCATGTCCAAGTGGTCATTGGCTTCTTCGAGTTCCCTCTGCACATCATGGAGCTGGTTCTCCAAGACATCGATAGTGTTGTCTCGGATCTCCACCTGCTGCTCCAATGTGGTAATGCGTTGGCTTAGCCTTTCCACCTATAGATACTTCTCCACCAACTCAGAGGACAAGTCGACCACAAAATCTTCTCGACTGTCGAGGGTGAGCTTGGTGGTTTGAGCGATGTTAGCAAGATGTGCCATATCGTCGCTCTGCAGGGCCTAGAGGCGGTACAGCGCACTCATGCACTGAACAGTGACCCTCCCAACCAAGTCAGGATACATTGCCCACACATCTTTCACATGGCTCACACGGTTACACCACATGGGGTCATCCTTCTTCTTAGCAGGGAAGAGTCCCAAGGGGTGCATCACCATCTCCAAGGGATGGTAGCCACAGAACGTCGTCAGGGTCTTCATGGCTGCCGCTTCAGTGGTGTCGTCCGTCCTGAATCCAATCATCTCGGAGTCAAGCGAACGCCAACCCGGCTGAAAGGGGATGAGCCTCCAAAGTCAGCCAGACCCGACAACAAGGTACCCGATGCTCCTCATACAACTGCACCGTGTACAAAGGGGGCGTGGGATAACCGGCGGAGTTAAGCACTTCCCACAAGATGGAAGGAAAGCCATCGTGAGAGAGGAAGTCAGAGCTGAAACGAGTGTCTCCTCCGCTGGCGAGGGTGGGTGAATTCATCTGCGGAAGGGCATCAGATGTAAAGATTATGGTGGAAGGAAGAAAAATAAAAGAGCCTGGGTGGTTTTAAAAGAAAGCGGGTTAGCTCAATTTTACTTCTTTAGTTCTTAATCCTTTTAATTTTATAGTGCATGCATGCTAGAAATAACGTCTCCTTTCCGAATAAAAGGGTGCTCCTAGGACATCCTTTAAAAATCTAAGTACTGGCCCACAGGGCCTACTTACTTAGCCACCTATTTCTCCCTCTATTCCTAAGGCCTTTCGTCCTAGGTCTAGCGGTGTAGTCCTGACGATTCTTATCAGTTTCTAAGCAAGTTTTAGTTTTTGAAAATTGGTATTCATGGTTTATTGTCCTTCTCTGTGGTGGTATTTGCTCCGATACTAGCTGTGGCAGAACCGCCCGAATTATTCTAGCTTAAGTGCCTAAGTGACGCCTCAAGGGCCGTAACACACTTCAATCGGAATAACCCGTCAGTCCCTTAGATCTAGTCTGATAGAGCCACATAACCAGGATCAAATACCACAATCTCACACGAAGGTGAATCACAGAAGAAACACAATAAAGCAGGAAGACCTCAAATTAAAGTATTGAATTATTACATGGATCAGAGTTTTTCAAGTAGCTGATAAAAGTTCACAAAATAAAATGCAGCGGATAATCGATGTCGTCGGTAGAGAGGAATCGGGCAAGGCCTAGCCCTCTACTCCTCTTGCTCCTCTCCCGCTGGAGCAGCATCCCACTCGACCGTCCAACCCGATGGCAGGGTTGTAGGCCAAGTCACACCGTCATCCATGTCCTGAAGCGTACCTACAAAAATTATGCCACAAGCAAGGCTGAGTATACTAATACTCAGCTAGACGTACTGATAGAGCTAGAGTGCCCGATCTTTCGGTGAGTGGAGATAATTCCGATTTGGTGGAAGTAGACCCTCACGATCCGATTACGACGAGCGAACTCGAAGCGCCAATGCAATCGCTGAACCAACTCCCAATGGTTACCGACCTTGCTGATGCGAGATCGGCCTGATCACGAAGATCGTTTCCTGTGCGCAATCGAAGAACGAACAAGAAAAAGATGCGAGCAATCTTAATATCACTCGAGGTGGAGTTCTGAATCACAAAGGACAGCACATATTTGTGCGTGTTCTGGGGTAGCTAAAGCTAGATGTAAAACAAAACTCAAGTTCTAAATGAAACAGGACTCTGACTAAATAGAGGAGAGGCGTGAACAGTAGGGCCGACGCTACAGTACCACGGTTACTGTTCACGACTTCCCTAGGTGCCCCATCCGGGCCTTCCTGTTGGGCCATCTTCTAATCTTCTGGGCCTTCGTTCTTTAACAGCATGATGTAGTTCAATTCTCTTGCATGGGCCCGAGTCACTGGCCCAGGTGGAAGGGGTGGCACCTGGACTGGGGAAGATGGTGCCTGGGCTAGAGAAGGTGCTGCTGGTGTAGATGTACTCGTGTTGGTGTTGATGTCCATAACTTACCCGGTGTGAGGAATCTACTCCTCTACCTCTAGACCATGCAGCTGTTTGGCTGAGGGGTTTGGTTTGCAAAAAACACTAGCTGTTTCTAAAATCAATTCTTAGCTTTTCAAATTCTAGTATCATTATCTTTAGCTAAGTTTGCTCCTTCTAAGCATACATGGTAACAAGCATTTAGTGCAAACAACAAGTTATCTCATGTAAACCTCATTTCACTTCTTACTCAATGTAGTACAAGGGGTCAAGCAGTCTCATTGGCTGCGAGAAGCAGACGATTCGAATAGAGTTTTATCCTTGCAAGGTAAACCTAAACACACGACATGTCAGGGCACTCCGTCCCCACACATGTCAACCATCCCCATCGATTCCCCGTTCGCGGCCAGGGCTCACCGTCTTGGCATACAATGCTCCACTGACCCCGGCTACCGCCGTGCAGTGACCGCACTTGTACCCACCATAGCTAGCATGGGAGACCCAGTCTCAGGACGAGTGAGGGGAAAAGTCCGCGCCCGGCTTCACTCAGCTACTAGGTTTACCGGTTACCATATTTCCCGACATGTGTTTAGTACGTTCAAACGCTTGACTCAGGTATCCACACATTAATCCTTAATTCCTTTTCCTGTCTTATGGACAAGGCATCCTCCCTAGATCTAGTCCATAGACCATCATAGATCCCGTTATCAAGATGAATGCAATCAATTTCCTGACCTCGCGCGAGTGCTAAAAAATCACTCGACTTCTACCGAGATCCTGATTAGCATAGCAGCTACTCGACCTAGCGTACTAGTATTCATTTCAAAAAGGAATCCTAAGTTCATGCAACTATAGGTTTCAAAAAACTCCTACACTTATGTGCACATTACAAGCCTACAAACATTAAGTGTAGTAAAGTAGCATATTTAAATATGGTTATGCATAAAACCGGGGCTTGCCTTCAATAGCTGGGGTTGCGTGGAGATCCTCAGTGGCAGTCTCGGGGGCTTGCTCCTGATCTTCCTCGTGGACAGCTCCTTGCTCGGGGATGAGCACGTACTCTCCATCAGCGAGATTGCAGTCTAATGAATGCACTGAGTAAGATATATGCATGATATGATATGTAGTTTAGTAATTAAACTTTGATGGTGAATGATTCACTTAAATTAGATAGAGTTTACTCTTGCTACAAAAGATTCTTGTGGTATACTTAGCAAGTTAGGGTCAAGCTTAGTTAAACTAAGTGGTAAGTCTATTTTGGGGTTCAACTGATTTCCTTTTAATGTTGTAGTGAGAATTTAATAAGATTTCTTGTTAAACTTATTGGAGCGAGGTTTATTGTTTTCCTTTCTTCTTTTTCCTTTATGCTTTTAAGGTGGGTTTGAACTACAAGTTATATTAATAAATTTCCAAAAATTCTGCAAAAATTAAAGTCGCTTCTTACTAGTGTATAATCCTCTGTCTCAAAATTTGGGGTTTAACAAGTAAGTAGTTCTTTCTGGATAAAATTATTAAATATTAAGGCAGAAGGGGTGTTTTGAACTACAACCTCTTCTTTACAGTGAGTTAATTCCTAAGGCATATTTTTGCTGGCATCTAGATGTTATAACATAACTTTGCACAAATTTCTAGCCATTAATACTTATTAGTGATTTTATTATGATTTCCCAAAATTTCTAGCCAAAGGGGTGCTTTCTACTACCTCTATATTTGAAAAATATCAAACAACAAATTTCTGATTTTTCCTAGCTTCTATTTTGTGCAAGAGCAATCATTCTGAAGTTTGGCATCTTTTTGCTTAAGGAAAAGGTGGTAGGAATTATTTGGATTAAATGACCTTTTTCATGAAGTATTGGCAATGGGTATTATTTTGCAGCCTTCAATTGGGTTTTGCATTTTTCTCTGGTGGCTTATCTTATCCTTGGACTAGAAAAATTTTATTTGCCCATTATTGCACTATTTTTGGGTTGCTCATGATTTATTTGAAATAGGACCCAATATCAAGTTTTATTTGTTTACCCTACTTAAAATGATGGGCTGGGGTGTTTATCATTTTTGTAGTGGGGTTCTAGTGGTTACAAGTCTATTGGATTTTTATTAATAAATTTGGGTCTGGTTTTCTAACTCCAATAATTATTTTCTAGATGGGATAATGCTAAATAAAACATTTCACTTTAATTCTGTTCTAGACTAGTGGTCTTTTTATTTTTCCTAGCTCCGCTGTTACTTAAGTAGGCTAGGAAAATTAATTTCATTCACTGTTCATTAATTCCTAATGCCTTTCTGATTTTCTTAAGTTTTGGGTAAAAATGGCTTTTAATAGATATCCCTACTTAAATTTTCAATACTGGGGTTCCTACTATTTTTAAACAGTGTCGAATTGAGGTTTGAACAACTACAAATTTTCTTAAGTTCAGCACAGAAGCATAACAAATTTTCTTTAATTAAATAAGGTTTGGTCCGTTTCTGTATTTAATTCCAAACTCTAAAAATTAGAAAAGAAAGCATGGGGTTTAGCATTTTTAATTGATAGTCCATAATATTTAGAATTCAGCAAAATTGGTTTAACAAATTTTGGTTAAGTATTTCTCCAGTTATAAAATTCCTAAGTCTTATGCTGAATAATAAAAGATTAAATAGAAATGGTTTAAAGAAAAAAAAGTTTTGCGCTAGGGTCCCTGGCGAAAGATTTTCAAGGAATTAAAGACAGGTCCCCGAGGCACTATTCATCTAAGTCTACGGCTCTGCAGAAAACCCCCTAGGGTTTCTAGAAATCAAACTCGCGGTCCCTCCCTAATGGAACAGTGGCCGCAGAGAAGAAAGAGGCGGAGGGGCTTACCAGTGGCGAGGATGATCCGGTGAGGTGGTCGAGGATGTAGGGGAGGTCTCGAGGATCACGGCGATGTGCGGGTCGCCGTCGGGGATGGTCGGAGTCGGCAGGTCCACGTGTGCAGGCGGAGATGCTCGTCGGCGGCGAGGAATCCAGCCTACTCACGGCGCGATAGATCAATTGAACGGGTCAGAGAGCTTCACGGGATGCTAGGGAAGATGTGGGTGCAATGAATTGGAAAAAGACTCACTGGTTAGCTCGGTCCACGCGCGGCGGCGGAAGACCGAAGTCCGGCGAGGGTGAAACCGCCTCTCCGGTGAGGCAATGCCTCGACTCAAGCTTGGAGATGCTTCACGGCTTCACTGGGAAGCGATCCAGGGGCTAGGGCGAGGCTGGGGTTCAACAGAAATGGCTGGCCACGATGGCCGAGCTTGGGCAGAGATGGCGGGCGGCGGTGCTTGATTTTCACGGCGAGCTCCGGTGATCTCTGGCTTGGGCGAGGCTCGAGGTGTGCAAGTGCCAATGGCTATGGCCTATGGAGGCATTTATAGGCGATGGCACGGCACAGGCGCATAGGGTGGGGCGACCACGCGAGGGGCGCGCGCTGCCACGGCCAGTCCGCGCTCGGTCGGTCAGGCAAGCGATCGAACACGTGGCTTTTTGTGTCTGCCCGAGTTCAAGCGCTCATAGGTTGAAGATCTTCGCGAATTTGGGCATGATCACTGCGCAAGATTTGCTCCCCTGACAGAGCTTTGTCGTTTGTGTGTGGAAGTCGAGCGGTTTGGGGCAGTGTACAGAGAGTTGTCGTGTCACAAAGGTGGCAGTGTCATAAGGTTGAGTCCCGAGGTAAAGCTGTGCCAAAACAGTGTCAAAATGAAATTGGTTTGAGTTCAAATTTTTCTAGGGCGTGTTCAAGGGAATTTGGCACAACTTTGATATTTGTACTTGCTTGATTTGAGTTTTGAAAAACAGAGAACGAGATTGATCTTTGGGAAGGGGCTGAAATTCAGATTTCTGAATTTCTGAATTTCCCCCAAGTGCATTAGTTTAGGGGCTGTTTTGGGGATTTTAAAAAGTTCAAAAGGCAAAACTTCCTTACTATGCTTTGTTAGTTAATTAGTGAACAATAACTTTGTAATTTGGTTTTCTCCAAAATTTGTATTTTTCTCCCAAGGTTTTCTCCCATTTTCCTTTTATGCTTAAATGGTTTACTTAGGATTAATTAAGGTTTGAGAGTTTTCGTTCCTTAGGATTCATGACAAGATTAAGGAGGGTTTAAGAAGACTCAACATAAATCTTTGTTCTCATTTTTAATGTTTATTCCTTCATTGAGATTGCATGTGATAATAGGTTGGGGTTAGCTTAAGGAAGAACCCTATGTGACACTGGGGTGTCACAGAAATTGGCTGAGCACAAGGCACAATAAGAGAAATTGGACACGGGGACGGGTGTCTCACCTCGGGGCGGAGCTCGGGGAGGCTTGGGGCGATCTCCGGTGAGCTGGATGGCTGGGGACGCGGGCGCGGGTCTCCGGCGGTGGCTGGCGGCGAGGGCAGAGCACGAGAGAGGGTGAAGCTGCACGAAATGAGGTGAGGGTTGTGCGTGGGGCACCGGCGGGGCTATAAGAAGAGAGTTGGGTGCGTGGGCGGGCGTCGTGGCCGAGAAACCCGGTGACGTGCGCGTGTGCGCATGCGCCGGTCCACGGCGACGCGCGGAGAGGGCAGAGCTGACAGGGCTAGCCCACGGCGTAGAGAGAGAGGACAAGGGCGTGCGGGCAACGGCTTGACAACTGGTAATCCGGGTCCGCGAGACAGAGAGAGAAAGAGAGCGCGTGGGCAAAGGAAAACTGGCGCTGACAGATCGGCCCCAGTGGGCAGAGAGCGAGAGAGAGAGAGAGAGAGAGCGATCGCGGGCGAGGGGAACTGCTGCTGACAGGCGGGGTCTGCCTGTCAGGGGCGGCAGGCGCGCGGGCGCGCCGCCTAGCTGGGCTTAACTGGGCCGGATGGGCTGCTTTCTCTTTTTCTTTTCTCTGGATTTTCTAATTCCTTTTCTATTTCTTTTTCCATAGGATATTAAAATCCAAATTCAAACTAGGTTTCAAATTCAAATAAATTCAAACATGTGTAACACTTCAAAGAGTATTTTAAGCTCAGCATGATGCAACATGTCATGACCCAAAATGTTTTAGCAAAATAAATAATTAAATCTCTCTCACTTAAGCTAATTCCACTTAAAGGGGAGAAAGGGAGAGAGAATCTAGAGAGAGAGAAAATCTAGAGTGAGAAAAGGAGGAGTAACACCTAATTTTGGGTGATAATTAGAAAGAAATTTTATACCGCCAAAATCAGGGTGTTACAGACCTATCCCCCTTAAGAGTCTCGCCCTCGAGATTCAGGGCAGGCTAGAAAAGAGCTCAGAGTACTTGGCTTTCAAATCATCTTCTCTTTCCCAGGTTGCTTCTTCTTCTGAGTGGTGACCCCATTTGACTTTGCACATCCTGATGGTACTTCTCCGAGTGACCCGATCTGCTGTCTCCAGAATTTGATTTGGCTTCTCAATATAAGTCAGATCTTCTTGAACCTCAAGATCCTCTGCTGGCAACTGCTCTTTTGGCACTCTCAAGCATTTCTTCAACTGAGACACATGGAACACATCGTGCACAGCGGACAGATTCTCTGGTAAGCTGAGTTGATAAGCCACTTCACAACGTCTTGCTTGAATCTGATACGACCCAATATATCGGGGTGCTAGCTTGCCTTTGACTCGAAACCTTTTGGTTCCTCTGATTGGTGACACCTTTAAGTAGACATAGTCTCCCACTTCAAAACTGAGTTCTCTTCTTCTGGTGTCAGCATAGCTTCGCTGTCTAGACTGCGCTGCCTTTAAATTCTCTCGGACCATTCTGATGTTCCCTTCGGCTTCAAGCAAAATATCTGGACCGAACACCTGTCTTTCACCAAGTTGATCCCAATGCAATGGAGTTCTGCAATTCCTCCCATAGAGCGCTTCAAACGGTGACATCTTCAGACTGGCTTGGTAGCTGTTGTTGTAAGAGAATTCTACATATGGTAATCTCTTGTCCCAACCTATCTTATCTTGCAAAGCACAAGCCCTCAACATATCCTCCAAAATCTGATTGGTTCTCTCTGTTTGACCATCTGTCTGTGGGTGGTAAGCTGAACTGAACTTCAAATGTGTGCCCAAAGCTTCATGTAACTGCTACCAAAAATGAGAGGTGAACTGGGTGCCTCTATCTGATACTATCTTCTTCAGAACGCCATGCAAGCATACAATCCGAGCCATGTATAGTTCGGCTAACACCGCACTGTTGTAGGTGCTCTTGACTGGTATGAAATGGGCCGCCTTTGTCAAACGGTCCACTACTACCCAGATGGAGTCATAACCAGTACGAGTGCAGGGCAAACCGACTATAAAGTCCATTCCGATCTCATCCCATTTCCACTGAGCAATCTGCAACGGTTGCAACAAACCTGCCAATCTTTGATGTTCTGCTTTAATCCTCTGACAACTGTGACACACAGCCACATACTCTGCTATTTCTCTTTTCATACCGTACCACCAGAATCTTTTCTTCAGGTCTTGGTACATCTTCTCACTACCAGGGTGTATAGAGTATGTTGTCTCATGAGCTTCCTTGAGAATCAGTTCCCGGATCGATTTGATGTCGGGAACACACAATCTGTCCTTGAAACATACTACTCCTTCTGCATCCTCACGGAAATCCTTGCTTTTTCCATCTTTGATCAGCTGCCGGATCTCATTGATCTTCTCATCATCCTTTTGACCTTTTCTAATATCTTGCTCTAGAGTGGGTTCCAACTCAATTGTCACTCCTTGAGTGTTGTTCAGAAATCTGAGACTCAATCTGTCGAATTCCTTCGCTAGCTCATACGACATCGGGTGAGCGGCCAACATATTGACTTGACTCTTCCTACTAAGGGCATCTGCAACCACATTTGCTTTGCCTGGGTGGTAATGAATCTCCAGCTCATAATCTTTGATCAACTCTAGCCATCTTCGCTGTCTCATGTTTAACTCTGACTGAGTAAATATGTATCTGAGACTCTTGTGATCCATGTAGATATCACACTTCTGCCCATAAAGATAATGACTCCAGGTCTTCAATGCATGCACCACGGCTGCTAACTCCAGATCATGAGTAGGATAATTCTTCTCATGAACTTTCAATTGTCGGGATGAGTATGCCACTACTCTCCCTTCCTGCATCAACAGACATCCCAGTCCTGTATACGAAGCATCACAATACACTGAGAATGGCTTGTGAACATCTGGCAGAATCAATACTGGTGTCGTTGTCAACTTCTCCTTCAATGTCTTAAAGGACTTCTGGCATGCTGGGGTCCATTTGAACTCAACCTTCTTTGCTAACAAGGCTGTCATTGGTCTAGCAATCTTGGAGAAACCTTCAATGAAACGCCGATAATAATCGGCCATTCCGATGAAACTCTTGATTCCTCGGACATCTTTTGGTGCTTTCCAGTCCAAGATAGTTGTTACCTTCTTCGGATCTACAGCCAATCCCTCTCGGTTTATAATGTGACCCAAGAACAGGACTTCACTGATCCAGAACACGCACTTGCTAAGCTTGGCATACAGCTGACAATCTCATAGCCTTTGAAGTACTTTCCTCAAATGCTCCTCATGTTCTTGTTCATTCTAGGAATATATAAGAATATCATCAATGAACACTACTACGAACTTATCGAGGTAGTCCATGAACACACTGTTCATCGGGTACATGAAGTAAGTTGGCGCATTCGTCAATCCGAATGACATAACTGTGAACTCATACAGTCCATACATGGTGATGAATGTTGTCTTCGGTATATCTGAGGGTCGGATTCTGAGCTGATGGTAGCCTGACCTCAGATCTATTTTTGAGAACACACTGGCTCCTCTCAACTGATCGAATAAATCTTCAATTCTGGGCAGGGGGTACTTGTTCTTGATAGTAACCTCATTCAAGGATCTGTAGTCAATGCACATCCTCTTTGTTCCATCCTTTTTCTCCACAAATAGCATTGGGGCTGTCCAAAGCGAAGTACTAGGTCTGATGTAGCCTTTCTCTAACAACTCATCAATTTGCTTCTTGAGTTCTACCAACTCTGGACCGGACACTCGATAGGCTCTCTTGGAAATAGGGGTGGTGCCTGGTATAAGCTCTATGGTGAATTCAACCTTCCTTTCAGGTGGCATACCTGGTAACTCCTCGGGAAACACATATGGGAATTCTGATACTACACTGATAGCCTCTGATGGTTTAATCTCCTCAATATGAGCGGTGACTTGGTGACAACTCCCTTTCCTTGGTCCTAATAAGACCAATTCCGCTAACACTTCTCCTGATAGGGATACTAACTTCACCATTCTCTTATCACAACTAAGACTGGCTTGATACTTGGTTAACTAATTCATCCCTAGGATGACATCTATAGTTGTATCCTGGTTACCCATAACTATTAAATCAGCGGGGAACTCTATCCCCCTTATTTGAACTCTTGCACTAGGGAAAAATCTATCCGTTTGGGTCCTTCCACCAACTGAACTAACTCTCACAGGTGGATACATGGGTGCTACTGGTATATTATGTGATTCTACCCATGATGTAGTCACAAAAGAATGTGTGGCTCCAGTATCAAATAAGACATTTGCAGAATGGTACTCGACTGAAAACGTACATAGTGCCACTCCTTGAGTCTCCTTGACTGTGTTGACCTCCAAGTGGTTCACCTTTCTATACTGGGCACCAGGTTGCCCATGTTTGTTTCCTCCTTGCTGCATTGCATTCTGCCTGACTGGGGCATTGGGAGCTGGCTGTTGCTGAGCTGATTTCTTTGGACAATAATTTGCCCAATGGCCTTGCTCACCATAGTGGAAACATGCACGACCTCCTCCTTGAGCTGGCGCTGCTTGACTGTTCTGATTGGTTGCTGGGGCAGGAAGAGGGGCTGCCTGGTTGCTCTGACGCTGGTATTGATTTCCTCCTTGCTGGATGTTCTGACGGTACTGCTGCTGCTGAGGAAACTGCCTCTGGTATTGCTGCGGCTGGTTCTGACGCTGATGCTGGTGCTGGTGACCTTGCTTGAATTGCTAAGGTGGGTTGCCTGAGTAGCGAGGACGACTTCTACTCCCAACCTGAGATCCACCAAGCTTTCGTTTCAAAGTCCTCCATCTCTCGACACTTCCTTTCTATCATGATTGCTCTATCAATCAGATGCTGGAAGGTAGGTAAGGTGTGGTTCATCAGCTGATAGTGGAAGGGATCGACCAATCCTCTCAAGATGTGGTACTACCTCTTGGCATCCGTGTTGACATCTTCTGGAGCATAATGTGACAGCTACAGAAACTTATCCCTGTACTCGCTGATAGACAGGAGACCTTGCTTTAATGCGAGAAACTCCTCCTTCCTCACTATCATCAGTCCCTCGGGCACATGGTAGCGACGGAAGTTATCCCTGAACTCTTCCCAAGTGATGGCTTCAGGGTTGGTATGGGTGGCGAGGTAAGACTCCCACCAAGAATATGATGCTCCCCTCAGCTGTCGGGGACCATATAACACCTTCTCACGATCATTGCACTGGGTAGTGTGCAACTCACGCTCCATGATATGCAGCCAATCTTCCGCGTCCATGGGATCCGCAGAGTGGGCAAAGACAGGGGGATGGCCCCTCATGAATTCGGCCTGCTTGTCCCTAGGCACTTGAGGCATCTGGACTTGCACTGGAGGCTGAGGTGGTGGTGGCTGCTGCTGAGCCTGCTGCATCGTTGCTAATGTCTGACCAATTGCTTGAACTACCTGGGTCTGCATTAAGAACATCTGCTCAATGGTCATCGGGGGTGGCTGTGGCAATTGCTGCTCTTGGGCTACTTCCTCTTGGGGTGCCTGCTGCTCAGGCTGAGCATGCCTCGCACCTCTGCGCCTGTTCTCAGACATCTGTAGGAATCACACACATATCAGATCTGACTCTGCAGTCTTTTAGCATAAGAAAAGATGTATAGAAGATCTTCATAACACTGAACAAATGACCAACTTCACTGACAGCTTCTCCGATAAAGAGGAAAGTGGAAATAAAGGGATTACCCATCTAAATAACTGACTTTATTAATAACTATACCACGTTGCAGGGGATACCCACACCTTGGTGACAATCATTACAAAGATCCAACTTCATTACATGTTCATCATAACAAGCATCCAACATAAGATAAGTAAACTAACTCTAACTAAAACAGACTTAGGCTAAGACACTGAACTAAGAATTATTACAGACTTCGACTCTGTCGATCTAGGGGTCCAAATCTATGCGGGTCCTGTAGTCTGGGGTACCATAGTCTAAGCGACCACGAGGCAGTGAACGGTAAGGGTGCAGAATCCCGATAGGGGCGGGAGCACCACCATCAAGATAGTGGCGTGCAGCGCACTCAGCACGCAATTCCGCAACCTCCGCCTGAACCTTGCCCGACTCGTCAAGGGCGTGGTCCAACTCTGTATTGAGCACGGTGACCAAGTTGACCATGCTGCTCAGCCTAGGATTGCCCTCACCGACTGGCGAGACAATCACACCTCCAGCACTGCCGGTCGAATGGCGAGGGTAGTACTTCAGGTCAAGGCCATCAGCTACCCCGCTGAACAACGAGTAATACCGAGAAAGTGCCTATCGTGCTGCATCTTGCATTGTTGCCTCGGCAGTGTCCCTCTCAGTAATAGAATAGTGCTCTGAGAAGGCTTCTGCACCCCGGAGATCATCGTCCAGACGGCGCACCAAGCAAGTAGCCTCCCACTGGTCCAGGTATAGCCCGCGACAATGCTGGTAGACTACACAACGGTACTCGATAGACCATGTGTGTCGGTCGAAGGCCCGATGTAGTAGGGTGACAAGAGCATCATGGAAGTGACACCCGCTAGCGGTGTCACGAGTGATGGGTCTAGCGATCCATCCATCCGGCTCCGGCTCCTCCGAAAGCTCCGTGTCGTGGCTCAAACTGCCACCGGGGTCGTCGTCATCTTCGTCTCTGTCAGGGTCTCCTCCAGCAGCTGGGATGCCCTGAGGTGGTGTAGGGGGCATCTCTGGCTAAAGTGCAGGGGAAGGCGACCTCTCGGACTCCACCTCCTGCTGAGGCGAGGGGGAAGAGTCCTGCTGCTCCTGCTCCTGCTCCTAGCGTCGGCGCTCCTGCTCCTCGTGCAGGCGACGATGTAGTCTCTCCAGCTGACTAGACTGACTTGGCACCGTGCGACGCAGTGGACGCTCCACTAGGCGAGAAGGCAAAAAGGGAATCACAGACTTACGTGCAGTGCACCTGATACGGGCCATCTACAAAAGACATCGTAAGCACAAGAGTAAGAGTAGAACTATGAGACCAGAAAGTAAACAGGTAGAAAAGTGAGATAAAACCTTTTGAGGTGAGTAAATAGCATAGAGTTGGTCAAGATGACCAACTTTTGAAAGAACTTTAAGGTCAGGGTAAGAGTAGGGGTCTGTAGTCCTTAGGTCGACCATTCTAGTGTAGGTTAGCGGTCCTACAGTCAGCAAGGCTTTGATACCACTTATGTCACACCCGGTTTTGGAAGGTAAACCGAATGCGAACCATGTACGTGCCAGGATCAGAAACTCACGTACACAACAATTACATAATTGGACATCATCACACAATGCTTGAAATAAATAGCGGAAAGGCACTTTATTACATCAAGATGTCCAAGACATCCATAGAGTCTAATACATAACCATTGTTCAACATAATTATCAAAGTGCGGAAATACGAAACGTAGATGCTAAGCCTACACAGGCAGCTGACTGGGGGTTTGCCACTAAGAAAGAACTAGAACTCGTCGTAGTCCTGAAACTCCTCGAAATCTTCCATGTTGCCAGCATCACCTCCTGAGTACTGAGTACAGTGGAGACAACCTGGGGTGGGGGTGGTGTGTAAAGCAAGGGTGAGTACACATCAACGTACTCAGCAAATATCCCGTTTGGCTAAAGTGGACTAGTTGTATATGGGGTTGAGATTAAGCAGTTGCTTTTAAGTTAGTCAAGTATTTATTATTATTAGTAGAGCCAATTTTTTAGTAATAAACCCAGTTATTACCCAAAAGTACCTCCTCAAAAGAGGAAATACCCAAGATCAGATTTTATAACATCATAGTTAATCATCAACATAAAAGTATCCAAAGTTCTTCTAATCAAAGAGGATCCCAAGGCTGCTCTTAACCGTGAGCTCGACTGATATACCAGTTTTTAACACTCTATAGAGGTTGTACACTTTACCCACAAGTCGTGATCCCTTTATGCCTCGGGTCGATCAAACCCTCAAACACTACCAAGGTGTGTCAGCAAGGTTTCACTACGTAGCCTTTACAAAGACTCCCCTGGTGCATAGCTGCTCGTTAGGTTTCACCAGTCGTACAAACGCAGTACACCTCCCCAAGGTGGGTGACTAACAAAAACCAAATCGAATGAACCTCTGCACCCCAACCTTGGCAGAGCGAGCACTACACTCTGGCCCCATTGACGGCCCTCTGGCAAAGCCAACTACACCCCAGGTTCGTCTAATTAATCGGCTAAGGGTGTCCCATCCCACCCTCATGGTTGTACTGTTATCCCGGGTGGTCACTCCATGAACAGGTCCTTACGGAGAGGTACTCAGGAAAAATGCCTGAGTCCCCTAAGGTAACGCAAAATCAGCAACAAATTCAGGATAACAGTATCATATCATGAATGTTCACATCATGTTCATTGATTAAGTTAAGGCAATAGCAACATGCTAACCATGGTAACCCAAAAGGTAAACAAGGATAAGTGAATACAGACTAGTCAATCCTTAGGTTTCATAAAGTAATGCGGGACAGTGAATTATAAAGTATGTAGGACATATTGGGTCAAAGGACACTTGCCTTCACCAGGTTGTTGCTCAGAGGGATCTTTGGCAACACACTAAGGAACCATAAGCTGCTCGTTGTCTAAATAAGGCGAGCATGCATTCAATACATTTGGAAAGTACAAATGAACATCACACCAAACATGTACAAACATTGGAACACATCTTAAAAAGGCACAATACTACATAAGGGATAATGAATTCAAAGTATAACATGAGATATAACATACCTTAATTTTATTTGAAAATAGATTACTATTTCTCTAAGTGTTATTTACAAGTACATAATCATAGACCAATTTATTTTATTGTGACCTATAATTTAGAACAGAGATGAACTTACATATTACTAATCTCACAAGCTTAAACAAGTTTAAATCTCTAAGGTTCTCCTTTTATTTATTTTCTTAAATAAATAAAACTACATCTACATTAGTTCATATTCAATCCTAAAAATTAGAGTGTGCAGACAGTAAGTGAAACCATTTTATTTAAAAAGGGAATAATTCTATAAACATTTTGCAATTTGAATCACTAAATTTGGAGTTCATATGCAAAAGTTATGAAATCAACAAGTTTGGGAATTCAAGATATGAAATTAGGGCTAATTGTGTGAATACTTAAAAGTCCAGGGCTATGTCTGCAAGATTATAGGGGCTTGCATGCGAAAACCAGGGATGGCGGGTTGATTTCTAGTAAACCGAGGGTCTCTTTAATAAAACAGCTACGCGAAGGGGTATCAGGTGAATCTAACCGTAAGATCTAAAACCAACGGCTGAGATTAGATCTGCGGCCGAGGGCGCGCGCGCGGGTGGGCGAACGCTGACAGGCGGGCCAGGGAGTGTCAGCGACATGGGGGGAAAACGTGCTGACCGAGCGGGCCCAGCGCCAGGGGGGAAACGGACTGCTACAGGGATCCGAGCGGGTCCGAGGGGGTCTGAGGAGGTCCGAGCCGTTCGATCAAGATCGGACGGGGAAATCAGACCGGGAATGATGAGCGGCTGCGAATGGCACTGACAGGCGGGACAGGGCGTCAGGCGCACATGCGCGAAGTGGTATTCCGCGGTCCGAGCCGTTCGATAAGAATCGAACGGAGGGGATCAGACCGGGGAAACAGACGGCTGCGGGCGGAGCCGCTCCTCTCAGCGGCGGTGAAGTCACCGGAGTTGAGGCTGGCGTGAGCTAGGGTGGCTCCGGGTCGCCCGAGTTGGGCAGAGGGGAAGAGGGCGCCACGACGAACTAAGTGGCGGGGAAGAGGCCATGAATCCTTGGGCAGAGAGGGTGGAACATCTGTGAGAAGGTCTCGAGCGGGTCGGAGAAACTCCGGTGAGCCATTCCAGCCACGGGGAGGGGACTTAAGGCGTGCTAAGGCCTTGGCTAACTTCAGCAGAGGCAGGGGTGACACAGAGACCTACTCCGGTGAACTAGACCGGGCCAAATCGGCTGGCCACCGCGCGAGCACGCTGGACCGCCATGGCCGAACACCGGCGAGGGTGAAATTGGCCGAGCACAGGGCACAATAAGGGAAATTGGGCACGGGGACAGGTGTCTCACCTTGGGGCGGAGCTTGGGGAGGCTTGGGGCGATCTCCGGCGAGCTGGATGGCTGGGGATGCGGGAGTGGGTCTCCGGCGGCGGCTGACAGCGAGGGCAGAGCGCGAGAGACGGTGAAGCTGCACGAAACGAGGTGTGGGGTGTGCGCGGGGCACCGGCGGGGCTATAAGAAGAGAGTTGGGCGCGTGGGTGGGCGTCGTGGCCGAGAAACCCGGCGACGTGCGCGAGTGCGCATGCGCCGGTCCACGACGACACGCGGAGAGGGCGGAGCTGATAGGGCTGGCCCATGGCGCAGAGAGAGAGGACAAGGGCGTGCGGGCAACGGCTCGATGACTGGCAATCTGGGTCCGCGAGAAAGAGAGAGAAAGAGAGTGCGTGGGCGAAGCAAAACTGGCGCCGACAGATTAGCCCCATCGGGCAGAGAGCGAGAGAGAGAGAGAGAGAGAGCGCGAGAGAGGGGAACTGCCGCTGACAGGCGGGGTCCGCCTGTTAGGGGCGGCAGGCGTGCGGGCGCTCGACTTGGCTGGGCTTAACTGGGCCGGATGGGCTGCTTTCTCTTTTTCTTTCTCTGGATTTTCTAATTCCTTTTCTATTTCTTTTTCCATAGGATTTTCAAATCCAAATTCAGACTAGGTTTCAAATTCAAATAAATTCAAACATGTGCAACACTTCAAAGAGTATTTTAAGCTCAGCATGATGCAACATGTCATGACCCAAAATGTTTTAGCAAACTAAATAATTAAATCTCTCTCACTTAAGCTAATTCCACTTAAAAGGGAGAAAGGGAGAGAGAATCTAGAGAGAGAGAAAATCTAGAGTGAGAAAAGGAGGAGTAACACCTGATTTTGGGTGATAATTAGAAAGAAATTTTATACCCCCAAAATCAGGGTGTTACAACGCGCGCCGTTCGCGTGTGTCACGCGTCGTTCGCACGTATCGCGCGTTATTCACGCGCGAGATCAAATTGTTTTTGCTTATAAACACTTATGTTAATAACGTTAATTCGTCCGGTCGCTTATTTTAGATAATTAACTTAATGTTTGCTCGACTAATATTTATTAGGTTAATATTCCAATTAGATTAAATTTGTAGTGTTCAACTTGCGCTTTTATAATAAACATTAACATGGCTAATATGAACTTATTATTTATTTAATATCTGTTTAGTATAAACGCGTCTTCTATTTAGTATTTTCTCGCCTGTCGCGTGAGCTGTTCTGCACGTGATGGCATGCTGGTTCGCGCATCGTTCACGCTGGTCATGTGCACTATTTCGTGTGTCGTCAGCATGTTATGTCGCGTGTGTCTGCACGTCGTTTCGCACGCTGTAGTGTTGTTTCGCGTGTCGTAAAATCGCCTAGCTTAGAATCTCTCGTTTTAATTAAATTACTTATTTTAACTAACAACTGTTGGTGTAGCAGATTAATTGAAAGTAGATAGTAGTTATAATTAATATGATTATGTCGAATTAAAATGCTCTAATTAATACTTGTTTAGCGTAAACACGTTAACTTCTCGACCGTAGCTCCGACTGTCGCGTTTCTCTTCGACGCGTGACCACAGTAGCACGCTCTATTTCATATTGCATGTTTTTATTATGTTTTCCTTGACATGGTGTAATGTTCTTATGCATATATATGTTTGTTTGCTTATGCCTGTTCGTCTTTGCTTCGCGTTGTGATTAGAATGCGGCCCATTCTTGAGCTTTGGGGAATCAAAAAGAAGGCGTTGGTGACCAAATGATCAAGTTCTTTGAGTTCTACAAGGTTGAAGACCCTGAGCATCTGACCCATTATGTCCTATTTACTTTATAATTCACTGTCCCGCATACTATAAACAACCTAAGGATTGACTAGCTTTCTATTTACCTTGTCCTTGATTACCTTTTGGGTTACTATGGTTAGCTTCATGCTAGCGCTTTACTTTAAACAATGAACATGATGAGATACAATGATGATACTATGGTTTTATTCTGGATATGATGATATACTTGTGGTATTTAAGGGGACTCGAGCTGTTTCTCGAGTGCCTCTCTGTAAGGACTGGTTCGTTAGATGACCGCCCGGGAAAACAGTGCAACCATGAGGGTGGAATTTGACGCCCTTAGCTGAATAATTATTGGAACTGGAGTGTAGTTCGCTTTGCCGTCGTGCCGTTAATGGGGCTCGGTGTATGCGGCTCGCTCTGCCAAGGTTGGTTCACCCCCTTGGGGAGGAGTGCGGTGCATTTAGGAATCCTAACGGGCGACTACAGCCTCAGGGAATCTTTGTAAAGGCTTCGTAGTGAATCCCTGGCTATTCACCTTGGGAGTGAATAAGGGTCTTGCAAGCCCGGGCTAGAGAGGGAATCACGACTTGTGGGTAAAGTGCGCAACCTCTGCAGAGTGTTATGAAACTGATATATCAGCCGTGCTCACGGTTATGAGCGGCCAACGGAGCTCCATTGATTAGAGACACATTGATAAGAGATGCTTTGTTTACAGATGATGATGAGGATAATGTTGGTTTCTATTATGATTATGATTATGGTTTCTGGTATTCTTTCTATTTGGAAAGAGTACTTTTGGGTTAACAACTTGGGTTAATGTTAAAACCTGGCTCTCTACTAGTAATAATTATCGGATCAACTAAAAGCAACTGCTTGACCTTAACCCCACATAAAGCTAGTCCACCTCAGCCAAATGGGACATTTGCTGAGTACATTGATGTGTACTCACCCTTGCTTTCACAAAACACCTGGTTGCCTTTGGTGCAATCTATGCTCAGGTAAAGAAGAAGGTGTCGAGGCGGATCTCGAGGAGTTCCAGGACTTCGGCGAGTTCGAGGATTAGGCTAGCGACCTCCCCCAGTCAGCTGCCTGTGGTGGGTTGTTTATGTTGGCTACGTTTCTCTTATGTGCACTTTGATTTATATTATGTAAATGGCTCTAGTCTGTAATATTATTACTTACTCTTTATTGTTATTCGAAGCATTGTGCTATGATGAGTCATTTATGTAATCATTGTGTACGTAAATTTCTGATCCTGGCACGTACATGGTTTGCATTCGGTTTACCTTCTAAAACCAGGTGTGACACCAGGTATAACCCGCGACGATGCTGGTAGACTACACAACGTTACTCGATGGACCAAGTGTGTCGGTCGAAGGCCCGATGAAAGTCGCCTAGAGGGGGGGTGAATAGGCGAAACCTGAAAATTAAAACTTTATCCCCCAACTAGATCCCTTGATTAGTGGTTAGAACAAGATATACAAATATAGGAGTATACAAACTAAGTTCTTGCTTGAAAAGAGTATTGCTAAATAATGCGGGAGTGATAAATCAATACAATTAAGAAGTTATAGAATAACAAAGCAAGAAGCCTTAGATGAGAAGAGCACTAGGACAAGTTCTTTCTTGCAACGTGTTACTTCACTAAATGGGAATTTAACTTGAGGCAACACCAAATGATATTAGCAAAGAATGGTGCAAGAAAACTTAGAGCAAGGGAAAACAAACAAATCACAAGCAATAAACACAATGGACACGGGTGATTTGTTTTACCGAGGTTCGGCCCTCGAAGGCCTAGTCCCCGTTGAGGAGTCCACTTAAGGACGGGTCTTTTTCAACCCTTTCCCTCTCTCCCCCGATCACACAAGGATCGGTGAGCTCTTCTTCTCAAGGATCACTCTCGATCCCACAAGGACCACCACACTCTTTGGTGTCTCTTGCTAGCTTTTACAAGCCTCCAAAACTTTGGAGGAAGTTCGATGGGAGTCAATACTCCACGCACAAATGAACACCAAGATGTAGCACACACTATCTCTCAATGAATCTCACAAGGCGCTAGGGCTAAACTCAATTGAGTAGCTCTCAATTGCTTGCTCTCTCTTTTGTGGCACTTGTGTTGGTTGTAGTGGACTAAATCTTGTGTATAGGATGGATCAATGAATATATGTGGTTGGGAGGGCTTGAGTATGTCAACTAGATGACTTGGAATGTTGCTTGGGCTCCCACACCTTGAAGTGGCCGGTTGGGGTGGTATTTATAGCCACCAAACAAAAACTAGCCGTTGGTGAAGGCTGTCTGTCGCATGGTGCACCGGACAGTCCGGTGCACACCGGACATGTCCGGTGCGCCAGCCACGTCACCCTACCGATAGGGTTCCGACCGTTGGAGCGCTGACTTCTGGGCCCGCCTTGATGTCCGGTGGCGCACTGGACATGTACTGTAGAGTGTCCGGTGCGCCATGACGCGCGTGCCTGACTTCTGCGCGCTCTGGCGCGCATTTAATGCGCCTGCAGGTGACCGTTGGCGCCGAAGTAGCCGTTGCCCCGCTGTCACACCGGACAGTCTGGTGTACACCGGACAGTCCGGTGAATTATAGCGGAGCAGCCGAAGTGAATTCCCGAGGCTGCCGAGTTCGCGAGGCCACTCATCCTTGGAGCACCGGACACTGTCTGGTGTACACCGGACAGTCCAGTGAATTATAGCGCGCCGGCTTCCGAGAATTCCCGAAGGTGAAGAGTTTGAAGTCGGAGTCCTCTGGTGCACTGGACATGTCCGGTGACACACCCGACAGTCTGGTGCACCAGACCAGAGGTGCCTTCGGTTGGCTCTTGCTCCTTTGTTTGAACCCAAAACTTGGTCTTTTTATTGGCTAAGTGTGAATCCTTTGGCACCTGTATAACTTATACACTAGAGCAAACTAGTTAGTCCAATATTTGTGTTAGGCAATTCAACCACCAAAATTAATTAGGGACTAGGTGTAAGCCTAATTCCCTTTCAATCTCCCCCTTTTTGGTGATTGATGCCAACACAAACCAAAGCAAATGTAAAAGTGCATAATTGAATTAGTTTGCATAATGTAAGTGCAAAGGTTGCTTGGAATTGAGCCAATATAAATACTTACAAGATATGCATGGATTCTTTCTTTGTTTTTATCATATTGGACCACATTTGCACCACAAGTTTTGTTTTGCAAATTCTTTTGTAAATTCTTTTCAAAGACTTTTTGCAAGATAGTCAAAGGTAAATGAGTAAGATTTTTGCGAAGCATTTTCAAGTTTGAAATTTTCTCCCTTTGTTTCAAATGCTTTTCCTTTGACTAAACAAAACTGCCCCTCAAATAAATTCTCCTCTTAGTGTTCAAGAGGGTTTTAAGATATCAAGTTTTGAAAGTACTACTTGCTCCCCCTTTAGAACACAAAGAGATACCAATTTGAAATTTACCAATTGAAAATCATTAATTTTAAAATTAGGGTGGTGGTGCGGTCCTTTTGCTTTGGGCCAATACTTTCTCCCCCTTTGGCATGAATCGCCAAAAACGGATACTTGGAATGAAATATAGGCCCTTTTCTTTCTCTCCCCCTTTGGCAAACAATTGAAATATTCAATTGAAATAGAGATATTAGTGAAGATTATACCAAAGTGGAGAACTATGCGGAATACCGACAAAGGGTGGATAATACCGATAGAGTTGAGTGGAAGCGTCGTCTTTGCCGAATACTCCATTTCCCTTTCAATCCTATGACTAAGCATGAGAATATACTTGAAAACACATTAGTCATAGACATAAAAGAGACATGATCAAAAGGATATGTCAAATTAAGCATGATCATAATTCTATATAACATATATTGCTCCCCCTAAGTATGTGCATGGAGAGGAACACATATTATGGCCTTAAATGCCAATTGCACATAATTAGGTTAATGAGAACATATCTATATTATACAGAATGTGAAGTGCATTGTGTCATATTATAAGTGTGATGCTCATGACAGTTTATGCACTTATGAAAGCATGTTGTAAACATTTCAAGCATTTTCCCTTAAGGATTTCAAAGAGGCTTAAGGACCATCCACCTTTGGAACAAAGGCAGCTTATCCTCGTTACAAGGTTAAGCTTTAAGCTCTTTGACAATTAAATCACTTCATCTAGTTTCAATAAAGATGCATTAAAGCATGAATGAATTTTTGAGAAGTTAAACTAGATATGAAGCAGGGATATGCATGGACATGCTTTCTCTTCCTTTTAAACAAGATATGTAAAGAGAGTATAGAAAAGGAAGATTTAGGTACAAGTTTAAATGAAAGGAGATAGTTTTACCTTTTTGTACCTTTACATAGGAACGCTCTCTTCATTATGCTTTGTCCTTAGTCTTAGATGCTTAAGACCTATTCTTAATGACAATATAGGGAAATATTTTGCACAAGAAAGAGTTCTACAACTAGTGATCTTTTCAAGTTATTGTTAGCATATATCAAAATGGATCACAAGTTGCATAAATGTATCATGAATTCTCCTTTTAACTTAGTGCATATCAAGAGAGATATCGATTGATAGTATATATGGCACTAAGAAGCATGATTGTTGATTGAAGTCATTCAATGATCAAACAAATAACAGATGTGATCAAAAGAACAACATACGCATTATATTATCAATTAAGCTTAGAGTAGGAGAATCCAGTAAATATGCTACTTTAGAGTTAAAGACAAGAATTTAAAAAAGTAGCATACTTCATGAGAAACTCATTCTCATGCAAGAGACTATATGAAATAACTGAAATAAAGTAATAGTCTCAATGCAATCAAGATGTAGATAGAGGCTCCCCCTAGAGATATGCATCAAGTATATGAGTTGAATGGATGCATTTACTTTAAAGACAAATATGGAGAAGCATTGTACATCTTGATCAAGGCTCATAAATTTTGCAATAACAACTTAAGCCTAGCATTCTCATAATGAAAGGGTTTAGAATACTCACAACCACACCATTGATTGTTTTGTAGATCTTATTATCCAAGTAGGTGTTGTTCTTCTTGATGTCCTCCATTTTCATTTGAGTGTCCTCCCTTTGTAGTTGTTTCCTTTTCCTTTCAAACTCATTGAAAATACTCAAGAAAGATGTTAATAGCACAAGGGAGTATATGATGGAAGATGCTTCTTTTAGATAGGAGGTAAAAACAATTCATCATCCATAAGTCACATAGACATGAAGTAAATTCCTTAACGTTAGAATACAACAATATGCATCCTATAAGTATTTTGATCAAACATAGGAATTTTACTTCTTCATATTGAGTTTATTAATCATTACTTGGAAGTAAATCAATATGAGAATATGTATAGCAAAGGTATGAAATAGATTCTAATGGACTAGTGCATCTATTAGAATGAGATTGAATGCACACCTAGCAAAAATTAAGTCCCCAAAAGAATCTATTTTTCACATAGGTAGAATAAGATAATTTAGAATAAATAACCATTGAGATGGAAACTATCTTAAGAAGATGAGTTCCCGTACCTTTGCTTTTACATTTCTTCCTTTGGGTGAAGAGCAACCCATGAGGCTTGTGCACTTTCTTTTTGTAGATATTCATAAGTAGGCTCAAGAGATACTTTGTTAGTAACACAAGCACTAGTTTCCATTTTTGTAACCATTTTGATAAGGAATGAAAAAGCTAGATTACTAAAAGCATGGAAACTTCATAACATGAACTAGATTATCCATAGATGATGTTATGCTTAATTTTAACTCATAAAATAAGCACAAATAATCCTTTAAGATTATGGGAATAAATCTAATTCATGATATGGAAAGCGATAAATGTGAAAGAATCAAATCCAATTTAAGCAGAATCAAGTAGAAGCACATCATAAATCATTGGATTGATTTTTATTTTCATGTTAGATTACATGCTTCCAAAGAGAAACTTATTCTCTACAAGTGAGACTACTTGGGTTACTTAAATAAAATCAATAGTCTCACTATTCTAGTTATAGAGAGAGTTTTCCTTTTATAAGTGTCCTAAGGATTAGAGTTCCTTACATGACACCTCATCCTTTTAAGAATATGAAATATCTCTCTATATCTAGAATCATGGCAATAATAAAACACTTAGTGAAAAAACATGCCATGAGATACTTGCAATATTTTAAAGCATGTAGATTGCTATAGAATGGAAATGATGAATATGCAATCTACCATATGAGAGGAAATTTCTTCAAAGAATGGTAATATCAATTTAAAGACATTTGAAGTGCTTCAATTTTTCTATGTGACTACACAAGACACATAAGAAATGATATTTTAAATACTTGCACTTAAAAGATAAGTGTTACCATCCTTTGGCTTTCCTCCATGCTGTAGGCCTTGATTTTTCGCATATGATATCTGTTCACTTCCTACAACATATAATATCTTCCTCGAGATGATATGAGTTTAAGACATAGCAATTTGAAAAATAACCTTGGGTCAATCATGTATATAGATCATTGAAGATTGATAGCTTGAGTTGATAAGAATTGAATGAACTCTCTCAAGCACCCCAAAGACTTCATATCATCTCCTTCTCCTACAAAGCTTGTCAAGCATATTTTGGTACCCATCGCTTGATGGGTCCATCACGGTTAGTCAACAAAGATCTAGGAACCCAAAAGTCCTTTGTGTTAGCACTAGGTAAACTCATTACCTTTCTAGCACAAGTTGCAATTTTGGGTTGCCTAGTTGCATGAGAATTAATTGACAAGCTAGGAGTGGAATTGTTACCAATGGGACAATCCTTGCATTGATGTCCCTTTCTTCGGCATGTGTAGCATAGGCGTTTTTCAAGTTTTGAAGTTTTCTTCTTTCCTTGTTTGTTGCCTGCTACATGGTTAGTAAAAACTTTCCTTTCTAACCCTATGCCTTTTTGTTTTAAATGGGGACAAGATCTAAGCAAGTGTCCCTTCTTGGAGCATTTAAAACAAAGTCTATCATCCTTGTTAATAATCAAGCCATTTTTAATGTAGGGACATGACCTAATCAAGTGCCCCTCTTCAAAGCATTCACTACACCTCTTAATGTGAAGTGTGGCTTGATCATTACCTTGAATGTTACCTTTTGTGGAGGCGTGGTTGAGGCTTTTGGAGGAGGTGTTGAATTTCATCTTTTGTTTCTTCCTCTTGGTAATCCTCAAATCCTTGACATTTTCTTTAAGGGATGTAGTGTATGCCACGGTTGTTCCCGTCTCAAGCTTCTTCACCATGTGATCACGGTTATCTTGAGAAGGTTGGGCAATGCATTTCCCTTTTAGTTGTGTCAAGCTCATCTTTAGCCTCTCATTTTCTTCCTTGAGCTTTTGATATGAATCATCGTTTGTTCCTGCAAATTCTAGCTCAAAGGAAGATTTGCTTGTCGACGGACAACAAGCATTAGCACATGGTAATATAGTATCAATTAGAATACATGTGCACGAGTGAGGTTGTTGGGATTTTAAGTTTTCTATCACAACCTCATGAGCAATGTCTAATATGATATGATCATCTCAGATTTTCATGAGAGCATAGGAGCATATCATATTTTTCTTGAAAAGCTAGTTTTTCAATTTTTAGCTTTTCTACTTGGTTTTTAAGCAAGGTATTCCTATTTACTAATTGAGCGATACAATGTAAAGCGTCATCTTGCTCAATTGAAATATTTTCATACCTTTGGACCAAATCAGCATGAGAGCACTTTAGCTCCTCATGTTCTTTAGTCAACTCGTCAAAGTGTAGCATTTTCATGGAGAGAACATCTTCTAGCCTTTGACGAGCTTCGCCTTGCTCTCTCGCTCTTTCTAGAAGTTTGAGCATGACCGCCTTATCTTCTTGGCTTAGGCGAGCGTAGAGTTGCATGAAGCTTCTTTCTTCCTCCTCATCCTCATTTGTGCTTCCACTATCATTTGCATTAGCCACACAACACATGTGGGAATCGAAATGGGAAGACAGACCTTTCGGAGAGGTGGATTCATCGTTTGGTCTCCACCGTTCATTTTCTCCTTCTTCCTTGCAAGGGTTAGTATCACAAATACTAAAGGAAGTAGAAGCACAAAATGAACTATCATGTTTGGACTCATTAAATTTGCTTTTAATTCTAGTCCAAATATCATGCGCATCATGGATTGATTCGTCATAATTCGATATGAAGGCACGATAATCTTCTTTGCTAAGAGAATTGCTTAAGATGTCAAAAGCTAGGTAGTTTAAGCGAAAACATCTTTGATCCTCCTCGGAGACAATTTTTTCGTTATAACTAGGAGGGAAGATACTCTTGTCTAAAATTTGTTCTAATTGTGGATCTACCATTCTAAAAGCATTTATTACTCTAGTAGACCATGAATCATAATTAGAACAATCGGAAAGTAATATCTCAAGAGTTACCTCCTTGTTCTCTTGGGTCCTCTTGTTCTTTTGGGATCTTCTACGAGCCATCACTTCGAGTTGTTAGACTCAAGATGAAGTGCCTAGCTCTGATACCAATTGAAAGTCGCCTAGAGGGGGGGTGAATAGGCGAAACCTGAAAATTAAAACTTTATCCCCCAACTAGATCCCTTGATTAGTGGTTAGAACAAGATATACAAATATAGGAGTATACAAACTAAGTTCTTGCTTGAAAAGAGTATTGCTAAATAATGCGGGAGTGATAAATCAATACAATTAAGAAGTTATAGAATAACAAAGCAAGAAGCCTTAGATGAGAAGAGCACTAGGACAAGTTCTTTCTTGCAACGTGTTACTTCACTAAATAGGAATTTAACTTGAGGCAACACCAAATGATATTAGCAAAGAATGGTGCAAGAAAACTTAGAGCAAGGGAAAACAAACAAATCACAAGCAATAAACACAATGGACACGGGTGATTTGTTTTACCGAGGTTCGGCCCTCGAAGGCCTAGTCCCCGTTGAGGAGTCCACTTAAGGACGGGTCTTTTTCAACCCTTTCCCTCTCTCCCCCGATCACACAAGGATCGGTGAGCTCTTCTTCTCAAGGATCACTCTCGATCCCACAAGGACCACCACACTCTTTGGTGTCTCTTGCTAGCTTTTACAAGCCTCCAAAACTTTGGAGGAAGTTCGATGGGAGTCAATACTCCACGCACAAATGAACACCAAGATGTAGCACACACTATCTCTCAATGAATCTCACAAGGCGCTAGGCCTAAACTCAATTGAGTAGCTCTCAATTGCTTGCTCTCTCTTTTGTGGCACTTGTGTTGGTTGTAGTGGACTAAATCTTGTGTATAGGATGGATCAATGGATATATGTGGTTGGGAGGGCTTGAGTATGTCAACTAGATGACTTGGAATGTTGCTTGGGCTCCCACACCTTGAAGTGGCCGGTTGGGGTGGTATTTATAGCCACCAAACAAAAACTAGCCGTTGGTGAAGGCTGTCTGTCGCATGGTGCACCGGACAGTCCGGTGCACACCGGACATGTCCGGTGCGCCAGCCACGTCACCGGACCGATAGGGTTCCGACCATTGGAGCGCTGACTTCTGGGCCCGCCTTGATGTCCGGTGGCGCACCGGACATGTACTGTAGAGTGTCCGGTGCGCCATGACGCGCGTGCCTGACTTCTGCGCGCTCTGGCGCGCATTTAATGCGCCTGCAGGTGACCGTTGGCGCCGAAGTAGCCGTTGCCCCGCTGTCACACCGGACAGTCCAGTGTACACCGGACAGTCCGGTGAATTATAGCGGAGCAGCCGAAGTGAATTCCCGAGGCTGCCGAGTTCGCGAGACCGCTCATCCTTGGAGCACCGGACACTGTCCGGTGTACACCGGACAGTCCGGTGAATTATAGCGCGCCGGCTTCCGAGAATTCCCGAAGGTGAAGAGTTTGAAGTCGGAGTCCTCTGGTGCACCGGACATGTCCGGTGCGCCAGACCAGAGGTGCCTTCGGTTGGCTCTTGCTCCTTTGTTTGAACCCAAAACTTGGTCTTTTTATTGGCTAAGTGTGAATCCTTTGGCACCTGTATAACTTATACACTAGAGCAAACTAGTTAGTCCAATATTTGTGTTCGGCAATTCAACCACCAAAATTAATTAGGGACTAGGTGTAAGCCTAATTCCCTTTCACCCGACGCTGCAAGGTATCGAGAGCGTCGTGGAAGTGACACCCGCGAGCGGTGTCGCGAGTAATGGGTCTAGCGATCCATCCCTCCATCTCTGGCTCCTTTGAGAGCTCCGTGCCATGGCTTGAACTGCCACCGGCATCGTCATCTCCGTCTCCGTCTCTGTCAGGGTCTCCTCCAGCAGCTGGGATGCCCTGTGGTGGTGCAGGGGGCATCTCTGGCTGAGGTGTAGGGGAAGGCGGCCTCTCAGACTCCACCTCTTGCTGAGGCGAGGGGGAAGAGTCCTGTTGCTCCTGCTCCTGCTCCTGCTCCTAGCGTCGGCGCTCCTGCTCCTCGTGCAGGCGACGATGCAATCTCTCCAGGTGACTGGACTGACCTGGCACCGAGCGACGCAGTGGACGCTCCGCCAGGTGAAGAAGCCAAAAAGGGGATCATAGACTTACGTGCAGTGCACCTAAGACGAGCCAACTACAAAAGACATCGTAAGCACAAGAGTAAGAGTAGAACTATGAGACCAGAAAGTAAACAGAAAGAAAAGTGGGACAAACATTTTGAGATAAGTAAATAACATAGTGTTGGTCAAGATGACCAACTTTTGAAAGGACACTAAGGTCAAGGTAAGAGTAGGGGTCTATAGTCCTTAGGGCGACCATTCTAGTCTAGGTTAGTGGTCCTATAGTCAGCAAGGCTTTTATACCACTTATGTCGCACCCGGTTTTAGAAGGCAAATCGAATGCGAACCATGTATGTGCTAGGATCAGAAACTCACGTACACAGCGATTACATAATTGGACATCATCACACATTGCTCGAAATAAATAGCAGAAAGGTACTTTAATTACATCAAGACATCAAGATGTCCAAGACATCCATAGAGTCTAATACATCACCATTGTCTTTAACATAAACATCAAAGTGTGGATAAAACGAAACGTAGATGATAAGCCTACACATGCAGCTGACTGGGGGATTGCCACTAAGATAAACTTAAACTCGTCGTAATTCTGGAACTCCTCGAAGTCCTCCTGTTGGGGGCCTTCGTCCTCCGAAGGTCCTCAAAAACATGATTTAACAATGTTTTCCAAGTGTGACATATGTATAGGTACCTTTGGTCTCGGGTTAAAAGCATATACAGTATGGAAAGCAGGATTGGAACGAAGGATTGAACCAGCGCCGAAGCTGCGCGCGAGAAAGCTTCGGCTCATTGACAGAAAGAGGAACCGACTTAAGAAGGAAAAGGCTATCTAGTCCTCGACAGTTTATTCTTAAGCCAATAGTGAATATGAAGGGCATGAATGTTATTTTACACAGGCTGCGTCCTGTGCCTATAAATAGATGAACAGTACCCCCGTACTGTTCGAGCTGACTTGTATTCACTTTTGCGTCACGCTTGTACTTTTACCTTCTGTCAAGCCGAAGGTACATTTTGAAATTCAATATTGTTTCTGTCTTTCCAGGATAAGATAGTGAGAATGAATTAATAATGTTATATGATTGTTTATGTTGTTTCTCAAATTTCATATGCTTCTTCTTTTATTAACATATATTGCATTAATGAAGGTATGTCCTTCATAACCTTTGTCTGAAGATCATTATATCCTAAGGGAAATAATGCTTCGAAGGACGAAGGACATTAACATTTAATATTTTGTGTTGCCTTGTTCTTAACTCATAGCATTTGAGAACAAGTCCCCAACATTGGCGCCCACCTCCGGTGAACTCTTTCGACCACCTTCGGCAAGCATTGACCTTCGTCATGCCGCCGAAGAAAGCTTCAGCGCCAGGGACTGCCGCACTGCAGCCGCTGGACCCAAACCAGGATACTCTTTCTCTTCGAGAGGCTCGAAGCCAGAAGAGGAAAGCCACCAGTCCAACACTCCAGGAGGAGGAGCTGGACCAAGAGATTAGGGACATGGAAATAATCCATCAGCAAGTACAATGGAAGAAGGAGAAGATGGCGCGGCTGGCTGATCTTCAAAGGAAGATCGACGAAGCTACTGAAGAAGTGCGTCATCTTGCTCAAGATGAACAAGATCGAAGGCCCCAACACAGGGAGCTTCATCAAGAAGGCTTGTTCAATGAAGACAGATGGTATGATGATTTTAATCACGATACCTTTACTTTTGATGATGCTTCTTCCTTGGCAGCAGAACTGTAGGCTACCCCATGGCCCCCGTCATACAAGCCACCTCAGCTTCCCATGTATGATGGGCACTCAGATCCAAAGCAGTTTCTGATGAGCTACGAAGCAACTATATCTTCGTATGGAGGCAATACCGCAGTAATGGCGAAGTCCTTCGTCATGGTAGTCCGGAATGTAGCCCAAACATGGTATTCTTCTCTTCGGCCAGGGACTATCACGTCGCGACAGAAGCTAAAGGACATGCTGGTTACTAACTTCCAAGGCTTTCAAACGAAGCCAGTCACAGCTCAGGCTCTGTTCCAATGCACGCAAGATCACGAAGAATACCTTCAGGCATACGTACGAAGGTTCTTGCGACTGAGGGCACAAGCACCTACCGTGCCCAATGAAATTGTCATTGAGGCCATGATCAAGGGTCTTAGACCAGGACCTACTGCTCAATACTTCGCCAGGAAGCCCCCACAAACTCTGGAGAAACTGCTTCAGAAGATGGATGAGTACATCCGGGCTGACAACGACTTCTGCCAAAGAAGGGAGGAAGCTTACAGATTCTCGAAAATGACCAGGGGCTTCGGAGGAAGAATCCACCCAAGGCATGTCAGGTCAATCCATAATTCTACTCAGAGTGACGACAAAGGAAGTCAGCCTCAGAGGTCACAATACACCTCACAATCTTCGGGGCAACAGCAAAGCTCTTTCAGGCCACCAGCTCCAAGGGGCAGAGGCACTAGGGGCTTCGGGGGAAAATATGGGGATAAGCCTAGAAAGATCTACTGCTTATTCTGTGGTGAGGACAAGGGCCATACTACAAGAATGTGCCAAATCACTATTCAGAAGCAAAAGGAGATAGCAGAAGTCGAAGCTCGGCAGAACCAGCCGAAGCAGGTCTTGCACACTGCTTCATGCCACTCTCCCTACATACCAGAGTACGTGGGTAATCATCCCACAGTTTCTGCTGCTTCGGCTAGCCACTCACAGGCTTCCTGGCCACAACTCCCACCCCCACCACCGCTACAGCCGACCTATTCTCGAAGCCAGCCAGAAGGGCGCTAGTATTCTCAGCAGCAACATGAAGTCAGGGAGGAATCCGAAGCTCGCACAGTCAATAGTACTGTGCCAGAATCAAAGCACATTTATTGAGCGATATCCTACCCCTGAAGTATTTTTATGTTCTATGTCATTTTGTTTTTCAATAAGTAACAAACAATGCAGAACTAGTTTTGATTTCTTGTAATAGTTTCACTTTTATCAGTATGAAATATATCTTCTTTAAATAATTACGAAGCTCAAAAATTGCTGAAGCTCAAAAGTCGTTGCTAAGGGAATGTAGAGCTAAAAATCGCAGCCAAAGTTTCACCGAAGCTACAAAAAGCCGTTCCTAAAGGAGCACAGCGTAAGTTTTGCCGAAGCTACAAAAAGTCGTTCCTAAGGGAGCGCAGTGTAAGTTTTCTGCTCAAAAGTTGTTCCTAAGGGAATGTAGAGCCAAATACTGCCGAAATATAAGGCGAAGAAGTTCAAAAGACGTTCCTAAGGGGATGCAGAACTTATACCACCGAAATAGAAGGTGAAGAAGTTCAAAAGACGTTCCTAAGGGAATGCAGAACTTACAACGAAAAATAAGCGATGAAGTCAAAAAATAAACGGCAAAAGAGATTTTGATCGTTCCTAAGGGGACGCAGAGATTGTGTGTTTCAGTGTGGGCGTGTGGGTGTGAGTCTTTGACATTGGCATCATTCTTTTCAACATATCATCACATCATCTCGCTTAGCATCACATCATACATCATATCACACCTATGACACGAATTGACTACAAAGTCGATCTTCGGAAAATGCTCTGTAAAAATGAAAATATGCCAAGGCACAAAGTCGAAAAATACAGCTTCGTCAGCTCTGTTGCAAAAGAAGGGATTCCTTGTTTACGAAGCATGGATGTTTTTACGAAGCATGGATATTCTCACGAAGCACGGATGTTTTTCTTTACGAAGCATGAAAAGAAGGGAAGGTGTTTTTTCGCCGAAGGCTCAAAATGGTATGTGTATAAAGTTTCATGCATCACAAAGAACAGAATTACAAATAATTTACATATTAGATTCAAAAATATGCACATCGAATATTATAGTCTTGTTACAGCAAAGCTACATTGATCATCTAAAAATGTTTTTACAATAATTATTAATCCTCTTTTAGGACCTTCTCCGCAACTTCATTTAACAACTTGTTAACAACTTCGTCAATAATAGATTTGGCCATATTGATGATCTCTATTGCTTTCTTCGTTTCTTGGTCGGCCAGGGGGTCGAACGGTTCCGGTGGAGGAGATAGTTCAGCTACTGTAGAAAAAATTAATCAGTTCAAAGTCACAAAAACAAACGATGAAGCTAAAAGGCCACAAAACAATACCTATCCATCTCTCGCGTTCTGCAGCTTCCTCAGCTTTTTTCGCTGCCTCTCGAGCGTCATTAATATCTTTTTCACTTTTCTTCATAATTTCGTGAGCTATTTCTCGGCCACCATTTGCCTAGATATCAGTATAAAATTTTCCGCCCATTAAACTCGCTTCGGCTAAGGGATCTTTTGTATCATCCACGCAGAAGGCAGCTTCGGCCTAGGTTAGGGTTTTGACATGATCGCAACCCGCCTTCTCCAGGATGGCTGAAATTCCTCTTGCACCGGAGAACGCGCAGACATCCCCACGATCACTTAAAATTTCTTCAAAATCTTTAGCCTCTCCGCTTATCCATTCGATAACACCTTCAGGGTCGCCTCGTATAAAGTTATCTTCTTTGGAATACGCGCCCACGTTGGCGAAGCTAGCCATTATCTTCTCCACGCAACCCAGGGATTTTTCGAAGCATCTTTCTTTGGATGTGTGAAGTTCTTCAACTATTTTTTCTAAATAGTTTTTCCAATATTCACTAATATCTCGATTAGCCTCTGCGAGACCATATTTTTCTTTGGCTTCGGCCAGCTGTTTCTGAAGATCTTCGATCTCATTCTTTTGAATTTCAGCTTGAGCCTTGAAGCTAGCTTCACCTTCTTTTACTTTATCCACCAATGAAAGTAGAATTTTGTCTTTTTCTGTGGCTTCGTTTCTCAGCCTGATAACCTCTGTTCGAAGGTTGTTGAGAGCTATTGTTATGACCGACCACCACTATAGGCGCCGGGCAACAGCATAAGCATGCAAATAAGGATTAGAAGATAAGCATGCAGATAAGGATTAGAAGATAAGATTTGTTAGAGAGAAGATAGGGATTAGAAGATAAGATTTGTTAGAGAGAAAAGAGGAGATCTATCTCATTAGATAAGGACTAGAAGGGAGTATAAATAATTGTAAGCACCACTCTATAGATCAAGCAGAAACACATTGTTTCCGGCTTCCTGTAGGGAGCCGAGAGTCCAACCCTAGCCGCCACCTTGTTTTCCTCCTCTCACGATCGCTGGCACCTCGCCGTCGTTCAGCCATCAAACCGCGCCCACCGATCCTCCACACGTACAACCTCCGATCGGTGCGTGGCAGAGAACAGCAGCATACTAACCTGGTATTGGCCACCTTCGATCCGATGTCGCTACCGCTGCCCGCTGCAACCACGTCGCTGCCAGACTCCAACGTGTCCGTGCCCAACGTGTCCGTGCCGATCCCATCCACACCGATTCCGCAAACATATCTGCCCGCGGTATCGCTGCCGCTGGCCGCCGGGGCTTCCTCCTCCGCTGCGGGCGTGATGACCAACGAGCAGCTCACCACGGCCGTCCTCGACCTCGGCAGGATGATGGCCGGCGTCCACGCCTTCCTCTTGGGACCGCAGCCAGGCATGGAACCGCCTCACCCGCAGCCGCAGCTACCGCCGGCACCCAACCCGCGGCAGCAGCTGCCTTCACCCGCCTCGGGCGCCATCTACCCCTACGGGATGCCACAGGACAGCACGGCGCACACCACCGCGCCTGCACCGGCGGTGTCCCTCGGTGGCGTCCCCATCCAGGAGATCCAGTTCCCCCACTCGCCGTCCCCGCTTCCGCCGTGGCTCACCGACGTCGCACAGCCAGTCTACTCCTCTGCGTCGGCGCACCCGTCGGTCCATTCGATCCCTCACATCACAGCGGGCTTCGGCCATGGGGGCGTTCCGGCGTCGGGAATGCTCTATGGTGGCGTTGACGGCACAATTCTCCATGGCTCCACTTTCTGCTCCGCGCCGGCTGCAGCTCCAGTGATCGGCGGGGCGCCCTCGGCTACGGTTCCCGCGACGTTCGGCGTGGCGCCTTTCCAGCCTCGGACCTACAAGATCGACTTCACGACATACGACGGCTCGGTCGACCCGCTGAATTGGCTCACACACTGTGAACAATTCTTCTGGGGCCAGCGCACTCCGGTGGAGCAGCGGACGTGGATGGCCTCCTACCACCTCACCGGCGCCGCTCAGACATGGTACTACGCACTCCTCTTGGACGAGGGCATGCCGTCCTGGGAGCGCTTCAAGGAGCTTTGTCGCCTTCGCTTCGGACCGCCTATCTACGGCTCGTGGCTGGCCGAGTTGTGGCGCCTTCCTTTCCACTCCACGGTCCAAGAGTTTGTGGACCGCTTCCAGACGGTGCTGGCGCACTCAAGGGACCTCTCCACGTGCCAAAAGGCGGAGCTCTTCGTCGGTGGCCTCCCGGAACACATTCGGGTCGACGTCGCGATGCACGCCCCGCCCAACCTCTAGACGGCCATGTTTCTCGCCCGCGCCTTCGAGACACAGGCTCTGGCCACGGCAGCGCCTCCTCAGCAGCGCGGCGCCCGCCCGCCCGCCCCCACAGCCAGCCTTTCCCCCATGCCAACAGGGGGCGACCACTGTCGGTGTTTTGGGTCCGACCGCACACCCGGGGTTGCCCCTCAAGGTGTTTTAGGAGTAGGAAGGTGTCAACAACTGTAGCAAAATGGTTCGTGCCGATCGCACGAGGGACGGTGGACAAGATTTACAGGTTCGGGCCGCTTAGTGACGCGTAACACCCTACGTCCTGATGAGTATGCTTGGCGGATATGATTACAAGAGAACTCTCTGGATCGAGAATACAGAGAGTTGGAGTCGGTGGCTAAGTAATGGGTCGATCGTTCTGAAGGGGTGCCCCCTAGGCCTTATATACTCGACCGTGGGGCAGTACACGTGGATAAGATAGCAACAAGTAGCTAAAAGATAGTGAACCTCTTGAGATTATCCCTACGTAACCCTTGCCGACTTATCCTCGCGTGGCTTCGTTGCATGGAGGCTCCAGCGCGGGAAAGTCGGATCTCCGTTGCGGCCACTCGCTCGACGCTATGGGCCGTCCGGGTTTGCACCAATCCGGCCTCACGTCGCTCTGCTTTGCTGGTTGTTTCTCCCTAGGCCCACGAAAGAATAACCTTACGATTTATTGGGCCCTTGGGCCTTTCGTGAGGTCCTTTACTCTTTCAGTGGACCCGGGGGATATCTATCCCCCACAAGCCCCCGATCTTTGGGTTAATTTAGAGGTAATCAACCCGAAGATCCCAGGTCCAGCTTGCAGGTGATTTGAAGAAAGATGGCTTCCTGTTGTTCTCTTCTGCTCCGATCACTTGTTGACCAAAGCCTAGTTTCGTGCCTGTGCCTTAGAGATCGGCATTCCAATTTGTAAGATTCTGAACTTCATTGGGTGCACCCAATGGGTGTAGCCCCCGAGCTTCGAGTAGATTTTAGAAAATAATCTACTCGAAGGTCTTCAGTAGAGATTACTTCCATTTGTGTTCCTTCATTTCGGTTGAGGATTAGCTTTTTAATCTTGTCCCATGCTTTAGAAATCAGCATTATCCTGGCTTGGAATGATAATCCATGGGGTGCACCGGAGGTGCACCCAATGGGTGTAGCCCTCGACCTTCAAGTGGATTTTTTGAGGATAATTCATTTGAAGGTCTTCTTTTTATGTCCTTTTGCTGAAGATTGCTCTTTCTGCTTATAAAAAAGTTGGCATGATGTCATCCGTGCTATGTCATCAATATTATGCTTCAGAGGTCAGCATGTATTTTGTCTTTTGCAGCCGAGTTTGCAATCCTTCCATATCTTGCTAGGTAGTGCAATTTATTCGCTCTGCGACTGATTGGACATTTGATGGACGTTCTCTGTCTAGTCTTCAAGTCGTGTCTGTCGACCATATTTTGCACTCTGCTGGCTATATTTGGCTTCTCTCTAACTCTTGCTGATATCTCATTTTTGTCTTGAGGCATTCACTGCATGCTCTGCACAGATGTGACCTTTTTGAAAAATATATTGATAATTCCTGGGCGTCCCCCCCCAATGGGTGTGGGCAAGGGACGGCTTGGTACGCTGAGTGTTTTAGCCGGCTGCTCCTGAGTTGTAATGTGATGGGACGGCGAGCGTAATCATACCCTTTGCGCTGTTGACTGGAGTCCCAATGGGTGTAGTGCTGCATGAAACGGCGTCAGCCGCCTGACGTGTCTCCGGACGGGTGGAAGTGCATATTGAATGCTTTGCGACTGTTCAGTGACCGTGGTTGGAGGTTAGCGGTTGCCTTTCTCTTCTATAAATAACGCTGTTGCCCCTCTGGTTTCTTCACATCCCTTCGCTGTTCTTTACTGCTTCCTTTTCTTCTCTCCCGCTTGCTTCCACCATGGGCAAGAGCAACAAGCGCAAGCGCGAGCCGACTCCTCCATCGGAGGATTTCGGTCACTCGGAATACTCGGAGGAGGAGTTCTCCTCCGAGTCCGAGGGGTCTCCGGCTCCCGTCTCTCCCCCGGCGTCGTCCGATGACTCGGACGACTCCCAGGAGATAGCCGCGGAGGTCTGGACGTACATCCGGGCCGTCGAGCGCTCCAGGCTCGAGGGCTCGGGTGAGTCGGAGTACTCCTCGGATGAGGAGGACTCGGACGACGGCGGCAAGGACGAGGACGACGACGACGACGACGACGGTGGCAACGGCGACGGCAGCAGCAGTGGCAGGGGCGGCGGCAACGGCAGCAGCAAGGGCAGCACCAAGGGCGGCAGCAGCAGGGGCAGCACCAAGGGCGGCGGCAGCAGGGGCAGCACCAAGGGCGGCGGCGGCGGAAGGGGCAGGGCCAGTGGCTAGATGCCACTGGTCTTTTTAGATATTAGTATAGATTAGAAGTAGTATAGTGAAATAATGTAGTAGTATTAGTAATGTAGAGTAGTATAGTGTAGCGTAGTAGTAGTAGTAGTAGCAGTAGGGAAGTATCAACTCATAATGAGTTGATTTGTAAGTATTGCTACTTCCCTTAATGAAGAATGACTTTGGTTTCCTCTTGATGACTCGCTTTGTTTGATTATAAATCTGATTCTTTTGAGACAATAGACGAAAACTTGATCATCATACTGATGCTTCCAGAAGTAGCCGCCGAGCAATCTTGCAGTCTGTATCGACGTTTTTAGAAGTAACGCCGAGCGACTTAGCGCTATACCAGTGTCTTAGAGGCAATGCCGAGCGATTGAAGGTCGACGTCGGCATTTTAGAAGTAATGCCGTGCGATTGAACATGAGACCGGCGTTTTAGAGGCAACGCCGAGTGATTGAAGGTCACCGTCGGCATTTTAGAAGTAATGCCGAGTGGTTTAACACAAGATCAGCGTTTTAGAGGCAACACCGAGTGATTGAAGGTCGACGTCGGCATTTTAGAAGTAATGCCGAGCGATTGAGCTCGAGATCAGCGTTTTAGAGGCAACGTCGAGTGATTAAAGGTCGCCGTCGGCATTTTAGAAGTAATGCCGAGCGATTGAGCTCGAGATCAGCGTTTTAGACGCAACGCCGAGTGATTAAAGGTCGCCGTCGGCATTTTAGAAGTAATGCCGAGCGATTGAGCTCGAGATCAGCGTTTTAGAGGCAACGCCGAGTGATTAAAGGTCGCCGTCGGCATTTTAGAAGTAATGTCGAGCGATTGAGCTCGAGATCAGCGTTTTAGAGGCAACGCCGAGTGACTGGGTGGTGACGTCGGCATTTTAGAGGCAATGCCGAGTTATTTTGAGGATAACACCCGAGTGATGAGGTGGCCCACCAGTTTTTTGGAAATAACTGCCGAATGACCACGTGGCATGCTGGGATTTTGGAAATAACTGTCGGGTGATGACTGGGCACTTTTTGAAACGGTATCTGGTCCGAGAATATCCCATAAGAGCTGCACTTTTAGCCGCCTTTGCTTTCCGCGCCCTAGTTCTTGCATTCCCGCTTCCGAATCCTTTCTGCGCTCGCCTCCAATCTGCTCACTGGTAGAATCGAGATGGCTCCCAAGAGGAAAATCGCAAGCTCGTCCGCTGTGGTAATTCCTCCAATCGATCCCAACAGCCAGTTGCCTTTTGCAGGTAACCACATGTCTATCATCTCTGAAGCCGAACTCCTCCACCTCGTGTCCATCGGGGTTCTTCCTCCACGGGAACTATGTTCTTGGCGGATTTGCCACGGGACTACGGTCCCGACGGAGGATACCCACGAGTCCGTGGTTTACGCTCCTTTTCTTCTCCGCGGCCTTGGCCTTCCCATCTCTCCCTTTTTTCGTGGTCTCCATGATTTCTACCACATTAACCTGACCCATCTGAACCCTAACTCGATTCTGCAAATCTCCATCTTCGTTCATTTATGCGAAGCCTTTCTTGGTGTGTTGCCGCATTTCGGCTTGTGGAAACACCTGTATCATTGTCGCCCTGGGATGGACGGGGGACAACATCAGTTGGTCGGAGGTGCCAGTTTGGAAATGCGCCGGGGACGGAAAACCGAATATCTTGAGATTCCTCTTAAAGACAGCATTAAGGGATGGCGTCTGGAATGGTTTATAGTTGATAATTATGGAAATTCTCTCCCCCCCGGTCGGGAAGACAGCCAGACGTTCGTACCCCCAGCTGGACCGAGTCTCCCACAGACGAGGAGGTAGCTGAGGCCGGTGTGTTGCTAGCTGAAGTTGGACTGCTGAAAGAGAGAGGTCTAACTGTTGAAGCTGTGGTTGCTGACTTCGTTTTCAAGAACATTCAGCCACTGAAAGATAGGGTCCACCCAGCTTATCTGTATCGGGGGCTAGCCGACTCAACTCGGGTTACCAACAGGAGAATCCCTTCTGCAGATTTGGTGAGCCGACTGGAAATGATTCTCAGGGGCAAAGTATCCAATGTTGGTGCCCCGGTGGCGTACTCAGCCTGGAATCTGCCTCCTGCCAAGGTCTTCACTCTTTTCGTGTCCAATCCACCTGCGACTGATGGCAATTTGGGCCTTAGAACGCGGCCCTCTGATGAAGAAGTCAGTGCTTTGGTTGCCTCACTTGGGAAAATTCCTGATGACGAACGACAAGTCCATTTTGAGGTGCCTTTGGATCCTAATGATGCAGAAATAAGTGCCATGCTTGATATGCTGGCTGAAGATTCTTCTGATGCTACTCCTGCTGAGACTTTGGCGGTGGCGCCTCTCCCAGAGGTTGGTACAACCTCGGATGTTCAGAGACCCGTCCGTGTTCGCTCGAGGCGTCCTTGTCGAGCCAATCAAACTGATTTCCCTGCTGATGAGCAGAAAAAGAAAAAGAGACGTCTTCGACAAGTATCTAGTTTGGATCGGGGCGCTGGTCCCTCAGTTCCTGCTGCTGAGGAGGTTCCTGCGCCTGAACTTACTGATGCTGATCCCAATGGGTGTGGTATGTCTGTTGCTGATCCCAATGGGTGTACTCCATCTGTCGTTGATCCCAATGGGGGTGTTGCCTGTGTTGCTGATGAAGACGACAGAGAGGAAGAGAATGAGGTTCCTCTGACTCGGAAGAACAGTCGGCAATTCCTCGCCAGTGGTGAAAGTAGTGGAGTTCCCTCTCCTGCTTTATCTGCCCTCGTTGGTCTGCAAGATCTGTCCCTGGCCGACTTTGATCAAACTCTTGAAGATATGGTCCCAGAGGACTTGTTATCAGAGCCAGTGGATGATGATGCGACGGAAGCTTGCGGTGCCGTGCCTGATGCTGGGTTGAGGTCATCCCGTGCCTCGTCGACCTTAGAGCGCGATCTCGAGGGTCGGGATGCTAACTTGGATTGTCCTGATTCCATGGAAGTAGCCGAAGGCCCGTCAACCTTAGAGGTGATTACTGCGGAGAGTTTGGACCTCAAGAATGGCGCTGACACATGCCCAGCCCCCGAGGGTGTCGTCGGGAATGACTTAGCTCGGGTGAAGAGTTCAAGCCACTGCCCAGCCCCCGAGGGTGCTGCCGGGGATGATCCGGCTCAAGTGGGCAGTGCCAACTATGACCCAGCCCCCGAGGGTGCCCAAACAGGGTCTCCTTCCGGCGCTTCCATGGACGTTCACACGGGGTCACCTCCACACTCTGGCTGCATGGTGGTGGCCCAAACTTTGGGCCAGGGCGTCGCTTTAGAGGGCAGCGTCCCCGCTGATCGGGCGTCCGGCTCTGTTGAAAACGCTGAACTGATTCCCACTGTTCCATTGCAAACTGCTTCGGGTGGTGACCTTGCGCCTGGTTATCATCTGATTTCTCCTGATCTGGGGATCCCTTCGTTCTTTTCCAACCTCCAGGTACTGTGCTGTTTTTTAGCTTGATTTTTACATTGCATGAACTTTTGTCATTATGCTCATCTGTTCTTCTCATCAGGTTTTGGTGGATGGGATGGCCAGCCAGCTGAGATCGCAGGGTGTTTCTGTCCCAGAAGTGGCTTCATCTCTTTCGTGTTGGAGTCCAGTGTCACTTCATCGTCGTGTATCCGAGTTGGAGGCAACTAACGCTGGTTAGTGCCCTTTTTCTTTTCTTCGCGTTTGTCGTGTACTATTTTACCTTCTGATCTCGTTTTGTTTGGTTTCCTCTTGCTAGGAATGACTCGGCAGATTGCAATTCTTGAAGAAGAACATTCTCGAGATCAGGCTGAATTGGCTCAGCGATGCACTGATTTTGAGGAGAAGTACTCTCAAAGTCAGATTGAGCTGAGTCAGGTCTCTGCTGCCTTAGATGATGCCAATGCATTGAGTTCTTCTCTACATGCTCAGCTCGACTCTGAAAAGGTGATACACAAAACTGTGCTTTGCCTTGCTGTGCTCCTATTACTTGCCTGGTTTTTTGAAGGAACTGACTTGTGCTTGCAGGAAGAAAAACGTATCCTTGCTGCTTCTCGTGACAATCTTGACAGGTTGTATCGAGATTCTAGCAATTCGCTGACTATCTTGGAAAGAAGTCATCGCTTCACCATGGAAGAATTAGACCTTCAACGTCGTAAGCTGCAGGAATCCATGGAGGAGGTAACCCGGCTTAAGCAGTTGATATCAGCGAAGGATGCTACTATCAAAGGGCTCCGAGCTTCCAAGAAATCTGTTGCCCAGGAATTGGAGAGCGCTCGACTGGCTGCTAAAACTGCTGAAGAAACTTCTGTTACTCTCAAGGCCCAACGCGACAAAGCTCTGGACAAGGCTATTCGGGCGGGACGAATCCTGATGAGGAGACCCGGCGTAGTTATTCCTGAAGACATAAGAGCTGACGTGATCGCCGCCCCTGATTCTTCGAGTCGCCCTTCTTCATCGGTCGCTCCTGAGAAAGACATTGCAAAATAGAAAAACATTCTGCGTGCTCCAAGCGCGCAACTTGCATGATTGAATATTTGTTAGAGGACACCAGTTTATTCGAATGACATAGTTACTCTCTCATTGTATCAGAATTTTTTAGTTAATGAGTTTGGTAGTAATGACGCATGATGACTATGAATTTTGTTTGTGGGATATGGAAATCATCCCCTGAATTATATAGGCGCGAGCATGTTGCACTAGTTTTAAGTTGCCGCCAACTTAAGTCGATTGCTCCGTTAGCAGGGCATAGTGGTCACCCCGAGTTAAGTAAGCGTGAGCATGTTGCACCGCCTTAAGTCGTTGCCGACTTAAGCCGATTGCTCCGTTAGCAGGGCATAGTGGTCACCCCGAGTTAAGTAAGCGTGAGCATGTTGCACCGCCTTAAGTCGTTGCCGACTTAAGCCGATTGCTCCGTTAACAGGGCATAGTGGTCACCCCGAGTTAAGTAAGAGTGAGCATGTTGCACCGCCTTAAGTCGTTGCCGACTTAAGCCGATTGCTCCGTTAGCAGGGCATAGTGGTCACCCTGAATTAAGTAAGAGTGCAAGTCAATCGTGAATGAATTGAGTATCCTTGAGACCTCTTTTTTATTGATGACATATTTCCACTTTACAGAGTACATCATCATCGTCCCAGCAGTTTTGAGGTACAGCTAGGGGTAAAATTTTCTGAGGTGTTCTATGTTCCAGGAGTTCCCAACTTCTGTGCCATCCATCTGAGTGAGGCGATACGATCCGGGTCGAGTGACTTCTGCTACCACGAAGGGTCCTTCCCATAAGGGTGATAACTTGTGTCGTCCCTCCCCCGTTAGAATTCGGCGGAGGACGAGATCTCCTACTGAGAAGAATCGTTGTCGCACAGCCTTGTCGTGATAGCGCCTTAGAGTCTGCTGGTACCTTGCTGATTGGATTACTGCGTTTAACCGTTCTTCCTCGAGTATATCTATGTCCTCCAGCCTGGTGGTCTCAGCTTCTGCTATGCTTTCAAAGATCAGCCTTGGCGCCCCAAACTTGAGATCAGCAGGTAGCACTGCCTCTGACCCATAGACCATGAAGAAAGGAGTGTTTCCATGCAAAGCTCGACTAGGTTGGGTTCTTAGGCTCCAAACAACATAGGGTAATTCCCTTATCCACTTTCCTGCGAATTTTTCATTCTTATCGAAGATCTTTTTCCTGAGTGCATCCAATATCATCCCGTTGGCTCGCTCAACTTGCTCGTTGGCTCTTGGATGGGCTACAGATGCATATTTGATCTGAATGCTCTTTTGCTCGCAGAAGTCGAAGAATTCTGAACTTGTGAAGTTGGATCCTAAATCAGTTATGATGCTGTTTGGTATCCCGAATCTGAATATTATGTCTTGTATGAATTCCACGGCCTTAGCAGAGGTTAGGGAGGCAATGGGCTTGAACTCTATCCATTTAGTGAATTTGTCGATTGCTACCAATACATGAGTATATCCCCCTTGAGCTTTCTTGAAAGGTCCAATCATATCCAGTCCCCAGCATGCGAAAGGCCAAGTTACTGGTATGGTCTGCAGTTGCTGTGCTGGCATGTGTTGTTGCTTTGACAAGTATTGGCAGGCTTCGCACCTCTGAACTAACTCGGCTGCATCATTCTTTGCTGTTGGCCAATAGAATCCTGACCTGAAGACCTTCCCGACTAGTGTTTTGGAGGCTGCATGTATTCCACATTGCCCAGCATGGACTTCCTCCAGAAGTTGCTTTCCAGTGGATGGGAGAATGCATTTCATGAAGACGCCTGATGCACCCCTTCTGTATAATGTCTCCCCAATAAGTGTATAGTGAGCCGACTGTCTTGCAATGCACTCTGCCAAATTTTTGTCGTCTAGTTCCTCTTCATTCTTTATATACTTAATGATCGGCCTTCTCTAGTCATCAGGATCTAACTCGGGTCGATCTATGATGTTGCACTCTTCTATTTGATCCATTAAGATACTCGGCTGCAGAATTTCTTGCACGAAGACCCCGGGTGGGACCTGAGTTCGACTGGACCCTAGCTTGGACAGTACATCGGCTGCCGTGTTTCGATCTCTTTCCACATGATGAAATTCTAGACCCTCGAATTTATCTTCCAGCTTTCGGACGGCAGTGCAGTATCTTCCCATCGAATCGTTTGAGCAATCCCACTCCTTATTTATCTGGCTGATGACTACCAGAGTCTCCGTATACCATTAATCTTTTGACGCCTAATGATATGGCAATGTTCAATCCATGGATCAAAGCTTCATACTCGGCTGCATTGTTGGAGGCCGGGAATAGCAACTGGAGGGCGTACTTGAGGTGTTCGCCTCCAGGTGCAGTGAAGAGAATCCCCGCTCCTGCTCCCTGCAGCTTTAGTGAGCCATCAAAATACATTCGCCATACTTCTGCAGTCTCCGGGTTGTCTGGTACTTGTTGTTCAGTCCACTCCGATACGAAATCAACCAGTGCTTGAGTTTTGATGGCAGTGCGAGGCCGGAACTCGATGTCATGAGATCCCAGCTCACAAGCCCACTTGGCTATTCGACCGATGGCTTCTTTGTTGTGAAGAATATCCCCTATTGGAAAACTTGTGACTACTATGACTTTGTGATCGTCAAAGTAGTGACGCAGCTTGCGGGCAGTTAGAAGTACTGCATACAATAGCTTCTGGACTTGAGGGTACTTTTTCTTTGAGGGGCCTAGGACTTCACTGATGAAGTAGACAGGATGTTGTATTGGATAGGCATGTCCTTCTTCTACTCGCTCGACTACTAACGCGGTGCTTACCACGTGAGTCGTGCAAGAGATATATAGCAGCAAATCTTCAGCTGGTTGAGTTGACGTGGCTCGCCGAGGCGGTTTCAGTACTGGTGGTGTTGTCAAGAATTTTTTCAGAGCATCTAGAGCTTCTTGCGATTCTGAAGTCCACTGGAATTTATCCACCTTCTTGAGTAACTTGTAAAATGGCAAACCTTTTTCTCCCAGCCTGGATATAAATCTGCTTAGAGCCGCCATGCATCCAGTAAGCCGTTGAACCTTCTTTTGCGATCGAGGTGCTTCCATCTTCATGATAGCTTCAATCTTATCTGGATTAGCTTCAATTCCCCGGTGGCTGACAATAAACCCGAGTAACTTTCCGGCTGGTACCCCAAAAACACATTTTTCGGGATTAAGCTTCCATCTATACCGCCTCAGACTGTTGAAAACCAGTTGCAAGTCTTTGATGAAGTCTTTTGAGTCCTATGTTTTGATTACCACATCATCCACATAGGCTTCCACACGCTTGCCCCAGTGATCGGCTAAGCATGTTTGAATGGCTCTCTGGTAAGTCGCTCCAGCGTTTTTGAGGCCAAAAGGCATGGAGGTATAACAGAAAGCACCAAACGGAGTAATGAATGCCGTTTTTTCTTCATCTTCCTTCGCCAGACTAATCTGATGGTATCCAGAATAGCAATCCAGGAAGGACAGCATAGAACATCCAGCGGTGGAGTCCACCACCTGATCTATCCTCGGGAGCCCGAAAGGATCCTTCGGACAGTGCTTGTTGAGATCAGTATAATCAACACACATGCGCCAGTCCACTTTATTATTTTTGAGTACAAGAACAGGATTGGCTAACCACTCGGGATGTAATACTTCTCTAATGAATCCAGCCGCGACCAAGCGAGCTAACTCGGCGCGAATGGCTTCTCTCTTATCAGGCGTGAAACAACGTAGTTTTTGCCGAATCGGCCTTGCCTGGGGAAAAACCTTCAGTTTGTGCTCGGCCAGTTCTCTTGGGACTCCCGGCATATCCGCAGGTTGCCATGCGAATACATCTCGGTTATCTTGCAGAAACTGGACGAGCGTGCTTTCCTATTTGTCATCCAAACTGGAGCTGATGATGGCCGTCTTGCACTCATCAGCGAACCCCAGGTTGATTCTCTTGGTTTCTTCAGTCGGCCGCATAGAGGTCGCGGTCTGAGCTTCATTCGCCGATATTGCGAGGTCCTCCTCAGGCTTAGAGTTCGCCAAAGTGGAGGGAGCCGTCGACGGCTTGGCGGTGAGGGCTGCTTGAATAGCTACCCGGAAACACTCTGCGGCGCCTTGGAAGTCGGCGCGCACAGTTATGATCCCTTGCGGTCCTGGCATCTTCAGTATCATGTAGGTGTAATGCGGAATGGCCATGAACTTGGCCAATCCTGGCCTCCCGATGATGGCGTTGTACCCGCAGTCGAAGTTTGCCACTTCAAACCTCAGGAACTCGGTTCTGTAGTTCTCCGGAGTTCCGAAGGTGACTGGCATGTAGATGTGGCCCAGCGGGTATTCCCCTTCTGTCGGCACGATGCCGAAGAAAGGAGTGTCTGACTCGTGGAGTTCTTTGAGGTGAACTCCCAAGCCTTGGAGTGTCCGGGGGAAGGTGACGTTGATGCTGCTCCCCCCGTCCACCAACACCTTCTTCACCCGGCTCTCTCGGATCACCGGATCGACGAGAAGCGGATATTTGCCCGAGTGGTCGAAGTTGAGCCATTGATCTGCCCGAGTGAAGGTGATCGGGTGCTCCGACCACCGGTATGGGGCGGGAGGGCCGATGGTCGCCACCAGTATCTGGCGATCGTTGAGCTTTTGCTGTCTTCTGCTCTCCTGCGATCCGTGTCCGCCGAAGATGACGTTGACCTCCCTGTCAACGCGTGGAAAAGCTCCTCCTCCTCCTCCTCCCTCCTCCTGCCGATGGGGTTGTCGTGGTTCATCTGGTCCTCCCCTCGGCGGAGGAGGAGGTAGAGGTTGGAAGGGTCGGCCGTGTCCGACGGAGTGCTTGAAGTCTCGGCAGTTACGAAGAGTGTGGCGCATGTCCTTGTGGTACGGGCACTGGGCGTCGAGGATGTCGTCGGACGTTCCTGCGCTGGTTCCTCCGTCGACGGGACTCTCGTTGAGGCGGTTCCTCCCCGGGTACAGTCGGCTCGTCGTCGGAGATAATGGGCGACTCCGCTCTCCCGATGAAGAGGACGTCGGGGTAGAACGGTTCTGCTGTCGTGGTGATCTTCTTCCCGTCCCCCTTTGAGGCATGAGGGACGGAAAAAGCAACTTGCTTCCTCCCGGCTGCCTTTTTTCTTACGATCTGTGTCCACTCTTTTGTCGGAGAAGTAGGCAGCGGAGTTCTCCGAGTCAGCGAGCTCTCGACTCCCGGCTTTCCGGAGACGATCCTCATCCGGAGAGCTGGAGGTTGTGCTTCTCCGGTATTTTCGGAGTTTGTTGGGGGAGACCTTTTTTCCGGCGGATCCGCGATGCGGTGCAGAATTCCTTCTCCATCCGCTACAAATGAGATTGTTCCGAAGTGGAGCACGGATCCGGGACGCAGGGTGATCTTGCTGTTGAAGGAGATGGCCATTGAGCTAGCATGGATTGTCGACACACCCCCTACCTGGCGCGCCAGCTGTCGGTGTTTTGGGTCCGACCGCACACCCGGGGTTGCCCCTCAAGGTGTTTTAGGAGTAGGAAGGTGTCAACAACTGTAGCAAAATGGTTCGTGCCGATCGCACGAGGGACGGTGGACAAGATTTACAGGTTCGGGCCGCTTAGTGACGCGTAACACCCTACGTCCTGATGAGTATGCTTGGCGGATATGATTACAAGAGAACTCTCTGGATCGAGAATACAGAGAGTTGGAGTCGGTGGCTAAGTAATGGGTCGATCGTTCTGAAGGGGTGCCCCCTAGGCCTTATATACTCGACCGTGGGGCAGTACACGTGGATAAGATAGCAACAAGTAGCTAAAAGATAGTGAACCTCTTGAGATTATCCCTACGTAACCCTTGCCGACTTATCCTCGCGTGGCTTCGTTGCATGGAGGCTCCAGCGCGGGAAAGTCGGATCTCCGTTGCGGCCACTCGCTCGACGCTATGGGCCGTCCGGGTTTGCACCAATCCGGCCTCACGTCGCTCTGCTTTGCTGGTTGTTTCTCCCCAGGCCCACGAAAGAATAACCTTACGATTTATTGGGCCCTTGGGCCTTTCGTGAGGTCCTTTACTCTTTCAGTGGACCCGGGGGATATCTATCCCCCACAACCACGGCCCCGGCTAGCGCACCAGCGCTGCCTGCGCCGCCCGCAGCCGGCGCTGCAGCACCAGGCGCAGCAGCCCTGGCGGCACCCGCGCGGCCGCACCGTCGTCTCTCGCCGGCCGAGATGCAGGAACGCCATCGTCAAGGCCTCTGCTACAACTGCGACGAGCAGTACGTGCGTGGGCACGTGTGCCCCCGCTTGTTCTTCCTGGAGGTGGACGATTTCCTCGACGCCGACGAGGAGACGGCTGATGAGGACATCAACACCAACACGAGCACATCTACACCAGCAGCACCTTCTCCAGCCCAGGCACCATCTTCCCCAGTCCAGGCGACACCCCTTCCACCTGGGCCAGTGACTCGGGCCCGTGCAAGAGAATTGAACTACATCATGCTGTTAAAGAACGAAGGCCCGGAAGAATAGACGACCAGCCCAACTGCGGCCCATAATGGACGACCTAGGGTTGGCCGCCCGTAGGGGCTGCGCCTCCTCTCTATTTATCCAGGAGCTGTGCCTCCTTTATTTTTCGAGTTTTATTTTACATTAGCTTTAGCTACTCTCGAACACGCGCAAATCTGCGCTGTCTTCGTGTATTCAGAACTCCACCCTCGAGTAATAGATTAGATTGCTCGCATCTTTTTCTTGTTCGTTCTTCGATTGCGCACAGGAAATGATCTTCGTGATCAGGCCGATCTCGCATCAGCAAGGTCGGTAACCACAGGGAGTTGGTTCAGCGATTGCATTGGCGCTTCGGGCTTGCTCGTCGTAGTCGGATCGCAAGGGTCAACTTCCGCCAAATCGGAATTATCTCTACTCGCCGAAAGATCGGGCACCTCAGCTACATCAATTGGTATCAAATTTCCAGGTTGATCGGTGAGTTTATCGAGTGTTTTTTTCCTACAGTCCACAAGACCACATAAAAATTCAGGTTAGACCTTATCCCAGCACCCTTTTGAGCCTCGCACTTTCTTTCAATAATCTGCATTGTTGAATTTGTGTGCTTTCGCGTCATTTGTTGCTGGTTGCATTGTGTTCTTCCACCATTCAAACCCTAGCGCCGCCACCATCTCCCGTTTGATCATGCCACAAACCGAGTCAACATCGTTTCCTTGTTTTTCTCCTTCGGTTACGAAAAAAATAGAAAAAACAAGCCGAGTCAATGGCCGTTTCCTTGTTTTTCTCCTTCGGTTACGAAAAAAAACAGAAAAAAAAACAAACCGAGTCAACATCGTTTTCCTTGTTTTTCTCCTTCGGTTACGTCAAAAAAAAAAACAGAAACAAAAAACAACGAAGGAGAAAGGATACGGTTGTTTCATCCCGGTCATTTTAAAACATAACTTGAGGTACCTTCCTTAAACCGGGCATAACTTTTCGCTCGGGTGTCCAAAAAATCTGAATTTTTTACAGGAGCTAGTTGACACCATTCTGAGGCCGGCCATCAGTTTGGGTTTTGACAAAATTATCAAAAAAATTCAGGAAAATAAAGAAAAAAATTCATCAAAGTTCTCGCACGCTTTTCAGAGAACTTCCTGATTTTCTGTAGACCACATCTGATCTCTGTTTTAGGTGAAACTTCGTCTAGCTACTATTTTGTTGCTTCTTGTGCTGAGAAAAATATCAAAAAAATTATACAAAAAAGAAAAACAAAATCACTTGTGATTCCTACTAGTGGCCTCGCTAGTACAATATTTACGGTACTGCCATTCTGCTAGTTCCACCCGTCCTTTGCACTTGTGGCCAGCAATATAGTTTCGTGTTCTGCACTATAATTCAACTTTGCATTATTGTTTGATTGTGCTAATCATTGACTTGAGTGCAGCCTACCCAGAACTCCACATATTTCTACGACGAGCAGGCTTCTGTTTCTCCAGGCAATCGCTCACCCAATCTTTCACCGGTTCCACCTGTTGGTTGCAGTTCACCACTGTGGCTTGGTAAGAACGGATAAGAATTTGATAACAGCACTAGTGTGAGCGCCTTGTGAGCAGTACACCCCTGTTTTTGTCGTTGGTTTTTGTTTTCTTCTTCTTTTGGTGTTTTGGTGTTTGCGCTAACTATGGCAGGAGCACACAACACGGTGGATGCCCAGTTGCTGGAAGTAAGGGGACAAGTTGATGGACTTGCTGATGACATTAGGACGATGCATGAACGGCTTGATTCAACGGTCACTTCGACGACCGAGCGTTTCAACCAGCTTGACCTTGCTCAAACGGCGACTCGCACCACACTCGACACCATCCTGGCACGTCTTGATGCGTTGACCACAAAGATGGAGCAGGACTACGGCGGTGACACTGAGTGGGACGATGGAGATCGCCGTGGTCGTGCACGTCGTGTGGTTCGTCATCCCCCTAATGACTTATTTTCTAAGATTAAATTTAAAATTCCACCTTTTAATGGCAAATATGATCCTGCTGCATATCTTGATTGCGAGTTAGAGGTTGAACAAAAATTTTCATGCCATGATATTGCTGCACATTCTCAGGTTAAAGCTGCTATTAGTGAATTTACTGATTTTGCTTTAATTTGGTGGCGTGAGTTTAAAATAAAACATCCCACTACCATTCCAACCACTTGGGATCAGTTGAAAGCTGCGATGCGACATCGATTTGTGCCTTCGTATTATGCTCGTGATTTGCTTAATAAAATGCAGCGTTTTCAGCAAGGTTCTCAATCTGTTGAGGACTATTTCCAGGAGTTACAAAAAGGTATGATTCGTTGTGGGATATTGGAGGACAACGACGCTGCTATGGCACGTTTTCGTGGTGGTTTAAACCGCGAAATCCAAGATATACTTGATTATAAGGAATATTATGATATGACTACTTTATTTGAATATGTTTGCAAAGCTGAACGTGAAGTGCAGGGACGCCGCTCGAAGCCATATTCTAACCCTTTTGCAGGACGAAGCTCGACATCCACCTCAGCACCAGTTACCCCTACGCCATCCACGTCCACCACTACTCCACGCGAGAAGACGACCAAACCAGCCAGCACTGCCCCACCCACAGGTCGTACACGGGATATTCAGTGTCATCGCTGTAGAGGATTTGGCCATGTGATTCGGGACTGCCCAAACAAGCGCACTTTGCTCATTCGTGACGATGGTGAGTACTCTTCCGCTAGTGATTCTGAAGAAATTGAACATGCACTACTTGCCACTGACCATGCAGCTAAGGCGGAGGTACATGTCAACCCGGGCGACGCTGATAGGTATGAAAGTCTTGTTGTGTAGCGTGTTCTCAGTACACAGGTCGCTTTGCCCGAGAAGAATCAGCGACACACTCTGTTCCATACAAAGGGTGTTGTGCAGGAGCGGTCAATTCGCATCATTATCGACAGCGGCAGTTGCAACAATTTGGCGAGTACCATGCTGGTCGAAAAGTTATCGTTACCCACTCGTAAGCATCCAAACCCATATCACATTCAATGGCTTAATGATGGTGGTAAAATGAAAATCACACGTTCCGTGCGTGTTCCTTTCTCCATGGGTGCTTATTCTGATTTTGTTGATTGTGATGTTATTCCCATGGAAGCATGCTCTCTGTTACTTGGTCGACCTTGGCAATATGATACTGATAGCTTGCATCATGGTCGTTCGAATCATTATTCTTTCAATTTTAAGGGTCAGAAAATAATTATACATCCAATGACACCTGCACAAATTGTTAAAGATGATCTTGCCCGAGCTGCTATAACTGCTAAACAACTTGATCCATCGCCCTCTGTTCCTTCTGAAATCAAGTTGAAGGCTCCTGTTTTACTTGCTACACATGCTGATTTTGATGATCTACACGGTGCTCATTTGCCATGCTATGCACTTATATGCTCTAGTGTCCTCATTTCACTTGATGATGCACCATCTTTGGCTATTCCCCCTATGGTTGCTAACCTTTTGCAGGAGTACGCTGATGTTTTTCCCAAAGACTTACCACCGGGTCTCCCACCACTTCGTGGCATTGAGCACCAGATTGACCTCATTCCCAGCGCACAGCTTCCGAACCGCGCACCGTACCGTACAAATCCGGATGAGACGAAGGAGATTCAGCGCCAGGTACAGGTGTTGCTTGACAAGGGATACATTCGTGAGTCTCTTAGCCCTTGCTTTGTTCCTGTGTTACTTGTTCCCAAGAAAGATGGGTCATGGCGTATGTGTGTAGACTGTCGTGCTATTAATAACATCACTATTCGTTATCGATATCCTATACCACGCCTTGATGATATGCTAGATGAGCTTAGTGGTGCCATTATTTTCACTAAGATTGATTTGCGTAGTGGTTACCACCAGATTAGAATGAAACTGGGTGATGAATGGAAAACGGCTTTTAAAACGAAATTTGGTTTATATGAGTGGTTGGTTATGCCGTTTGGATTGACTAATGCTCCCAGCACTTTTATGCGAGTGATGAATGAAGTTCTAAGGCCCTTCATAGGATTGTTTGTGGTTGTTTATTTTGATGATATCCTTATTTACAGCAAATCTAAGAAAGAGCATTTGGAACATTTAAGTGCTGTTTTTGATGCATTGCGTGCTGCCCAGTTATTTGCTAACATGGAAAAATGCTTCTTTTGTACACGACGTGTCTCGTTTCTTGGTTATGTTGTTACTCCACAGGGCATTGAGGTGGATAGCAGCAAGATTGCTGCCATTCAGGAGTGGCCTACACCGACGACGGTCACACAAATTCGGAGCTTTCTTGGACTTGCCGGTTTCTGCCGCAGATTTGTTCGTGATTTTAGCACCATTGCAGCGCCTCTACATGAGCTTACAAAGAAAGATGTGCCATTTGCTTGGAGTGATTCACAGGAGGAAGCGTTCAGCACTTTGAAAGATAAGTTAACCCAAGCTCCCCTATTGCAATTGCTTGATTTTAATAAAGTGTTTGAGCTTGAATGCGATGTTAGCGGTATTGGGCTAGGTGTTGTTTTGTTACAAGAAGGAAAACCAGTTGCTTATTTTAGTGAAAAATTAAGCGGTGCTAGTCTGAAATATTCTACTTATGATAAGGAGCTTTACGCTTTAGTGCGCACTTTGCATACATGGCAGCACTATCTTTGGCATCGTGAGTTCATAATCCATTCTGATCATGAGGCTTTAAAACATATTCGTACCCAAACAAATCTGAACCGTCGTCATGCTAAATGGGTAGAATTCATTGAGTCCTTTCCTTACATTATTAAACACAAGAACAGGAAGGACAATGTTATTGCTGATGCTTTGTCTCGTCGCTATACCATGCTGTCACAGTTAGATTTTAAAATCTTTGGTTTGCACACTGTGAAAGATCAATATGTTGATGATGCTGATTTTAAAGATGCTTTCGGCCATTGTATTAATGGGAAACCATGGGGCAAATTTCACATACAGGATGGGTTCCTGTTTCGCGCTAACAAGCTGTGTGTTCCAGCTAGCTCGGTTCGTCTTTTGCTGTTACAGGAAGCACATGGAGGCGGTCTCATGGGGCACTTTGGCGTCTACAAGACACATGAGGTGTTGGCTGCCCACTTCTTTTGGCCTCGAATGCGCGCTGATGTTGAGCGCCTTGTTGCACGCTGCACTACTTGTCAGAAAGCTAAGTCACGACTGAACAACCATGGTTTGTATATGCCTTTGCCTGTTCCTACTTCCCCTTGGATTGATATTTCGATGGATTTTGTTTTGGGATTGCCTAGAACTAAGAAGGGGAGGGATAGCATTTTTGTGGTTGTTGATCGATTCTCCAAAATGGCTCATTTCATACCTTGTCATAAGACTGATGATGCTAGCAATGTTGCTGAATTGTTTTTTAGAGAGATTATTCGTTTGCACGGTATTCCCAATACAATAGTCTCGGATCGTGATGCTAAGTTTCTGAGTCATTTTTGGAGATCTCTGTGGAATAAATTGGGAACTAAATTGCTGTTTAGCACCACTTGTCACCCTCAGACTGATGGTCAAACTGAGGTAGTTAATCGAACTTTGTCTACCATGCTTAGGGCTGTTTTAGACAAAAATTTGAAACGTTGGGAAGATTGCTTGCCTCATGTTGAGTTTGCTTATAATCATGCAACACATTCTTCTACAAAGATGTGCCCTTTTCAAATTGTTTATGGTTACATTCCTAGGGCGCCTATTGCTTTGTTTTCGCTTGATGCTGTGGACGCCCCACACATAGATGCTCTTGCACATGTTGAACAAATGATTAATCTCCATGAACAAACTCAACAAAACATTGCTGCGGCTAATGCTAAATATCAGATTACTGGTAGTAAAGGCCGGAAACTAGTTACTTTTGAACCAGGTGATATGGTTTGGTTGCATTTGAGAAAGGATCGTTTTCCTACTTTGCGCCGTTCTAAATTGATGCCTCGTGCTGTTGGTCCTTTTAAGATACTAACCAAGATTAATGATAATGCTTATACCCTTGACCTGCCTGCGGAGTTTGGTGTTTCCACTAGTTTTAATGTTGCAGATTTCAAACCGTATGCGGGAGAAGATGAGGAGTTGCCGTCGAGGACGACTTCAGTTCAAGAAGGGGAGGATGATGAGGACATCAACACCAACACGAGCACATCTACACCAGCAGCACCTTCTCCAGCCCAGGCACCATCTTCCCCAGTCCAGGCGCCACCCCTTCCACCTGGGCCAGTGACTCGGGCCCGTGCAAGAGAATTGAACTACATCATGCTGTTAAAAAACGAAGGCCCGGAAGAATAGACGACCAGCCCAACTGCGGCCCATAATGGACGACCTAGGGTTGGCCGCCCCTAGGGGCTGCGCCTCCTCTCTATTTATCCAGGAGCTGTGCCTCCTTTATTTTTCGAGTTTTGTTTTACATTAGCTTTAGCTACTCTCGAACACGCGCAAATCTACGCTGTCTTCATGTATTCAGAACTCCACCCTCGAGTAATAGATTAGATTGCTCGCATCTTTTTCTTGTTCGTTCTTCAATTGCGCACAGGAAACGATCTTCGTGATCAGGCCGATCTCGCATCAGCAAGGTCGGTAACCACAGGGAGTTGGTTCAGCGATTGCATTGGCGCTTCGGGCTTGCTCGTCGTAGTTGGATCGCAAGGGTCAACTTTCGCCAAATCGGAATTATCTCTACTCGCCGAAAGATCGGGCACCTCAGCTACATCAACGGCAGCCGACGATGCGGCCGCGGCCTCGCCCGAAGAAGCCGCCGCCGCAGCGGACGCTACGCTCACGCTCTTGTGGTCTCTGTACACGCTCTGGCAGGCATCAGGACGTACCAAACTATGCTCCTGCCCGTGACGATCAAGGGCGAGCACCTCCTCGCCCTCCTGGACACCGGCTCCACCCACACGTTCCTCCAGGGTGCGGCCATGCGGCGCCTTGGACTCTCTCCTCAGGGGGGCGACCAGCTTCGCGTTACGGTGGCCAACGACGAGCGCGTGCCGTGTGAAGGCCTTGCACGCAATGTGCCCATCGACATCTTCGGGGCGCCCTTCTCCATCACTTGCATCGGCCTCGCGCTCGGCTGCTTCGACTTCATCCTCGGCGTCGACTTCCTGGGCACGCTGGGCCCCCTCACCTGGGACTTCGAGGGGCTCACCGTATCCTTCCTGCACGAGGGCCGCCACATCACGTGGCAGTGTGTGGGCGCCCCGTGCGCACCCTCCCAGCAGCGGTCGCTGCTAGCGGTAGTTCCGGACTTGCACCACCCGCTGCTGGACGAGCTCCTATGTCAACACGAAGCCGTCTTCGACACACCATGCGATCTTCCACCAGCCCACCCCTACGACCACCGCATACACCTGCTGCCCGAGACCGCACCGGTGGCAGTACGGCCGTACCGGTACCCTCAGTTGCAGAAGGACGAGCTCGAGCGGCAGTGCGCCGCCATGCTGGAGCAGGGCATCATCCGCCCTAGTACTTCTCCGTTCTCGGCACCCGTGCTCCTCGTCAAGAAGGCAGATAGGTCGTGGCGCTTCTGCATCGACTACCGCGCGCTCAACGACCGTACGTCCAAGGACAAGTTCCCGATCCCGGTGGTTGACGAGCTCCTCGACGAGCTCCACGGGGCCAAGTACTTCACCAAGCTTGACCTCCGCTCGGGGTACCATCAGGTGCGCATGCACCCGACCGACATTGAGAAGACGGTGTTCCGCACCCACCATGGCCATTTCGAGTTCCTGGTGATGCCGTTTGGGCTCTCCAATGCCCCTGCAACATTTCAGGCATTGATGAACGACGTGCTCCACCCCTTCCTCTGTAGGTTCGTGCTGGTTTTCTTTGACGACATTCTGATCTACAGCACGTCGTGGTCTGAGCACCTACAGCATGTTGGCCTCATCTTCACCGCCCTACGAGCCCACGGCCTCTTTCTGAAGAGATCGAAGTGCTCCTTCGGGACCCCCTCCATCGCCTACCTCGACCATGTCATCTCCGCCGACGGCGTCGCCATGGACAGCGACAAAGTGGTCGCGGTCGCCTCGTGGCCGCTACCGCGCTCTACACGCGGGGTGCGTGGCTTCCTGGGCCTCGCCGGCTACTACAGGAAGTTCATCCGCGACTTCGGCTCCATCGCGACGCCACTCACACGTCTCCTGCGAAAGGAGGCATTCGTCTGGACGGCAGAGGCGGACGAGGCTTTCGTTGCCCTGAAGCGGGCGCTCTCGTCGGCGCCGATTCTACAGATGCCCGACTTCGCGCGCCAGTTCGTGGTCGACTGTGACGCGTCCGGCACTGGCTTTGGCGCTGTTCTACACCAGGGGGGCGGACCCCTGACCTTCTTCAGTCGACCCTTCGCCGCTCGCCATGTCAAGCTGGCGGCCTACGAGCGCGAGCTCATCGGGTTGGTGCAAGCCGTTCGGCACTGGCGCCCGTACTTGTGGCGGCACCGGTTCCTCGTCCGCACCGACCACTACAGCCTGAAGTTCCTCCTGGACCAACGGCTGTCCACCGTGCCTCAACACCAGTGGCTCAGCAAGCTGTTCGGGTTTGACTTCACCGTCGAGTACCGCCCCGGGCGGCTCAACTCGGCGGCCGAAACGCTGTCTCGCCGCGACGAGGAGACTGCGGCGCTCTATGCCCTCTCTGGGCCCTCCTTCGACCTCTACACCGACATTCGTCGCGCCACCACGGCCGACCCAGTCACGCGCGACCTGCTGCAGCAGCTGCAGGCTGCATCTCTGGGCACGCCGTGGGCAGCTGACGATGGCTTCCTCCTCCACGGCAAGCGCATCTACGTGCCTGCCACCGACGACTTGCGCCACCAGGTGGTAACCCTGGCTCACTCGGCGGGACACGAGGGGGTCCAGAAAACCCTTATGCGCCTCCGCGCGGACTTCTACATCCCCGGCGACCGCCAGCTGGTGCTCGCCTTCGTCCGCTCCTGTGACGTGTGCCAGCGGAACAAGACACCGACCACACAGTCGGCCGGCCTACTTCAGCCCTTGGACGTTCCGTCGTTGGTGTGGGCAGAAATCTCCATGGACTTCATCGAGGGGCTACCGAAAGTGCACAGCAAGTCCATCGTCCTGACGGTGGTGGACCGCTTCTTAAAGTACGCCCACTTCATCGCGCTTAGCCACCCCTACACCGCCGCCTCCGTCGCTCGTGCCTTCTTCGACGGGATCGTGCGCCTACATGGTTTCCCTAGCTCCATCGTCAGCGATCGCGACCCAGTCTTCACCAGCAATCTCTAGCACGATCTCTTTAAATGTGTAGGTGTCAAGCAGCAGCTCAGTACGGCCTTTCATCCCCAGACGGACGGCCAGTCCAAGGTCATCAACAAGGTCATCGCGATGTATTTGCGTTGTGCGATAGGTGATCGTCCTCGCTTGTGGGTCGACTGGCTCTCCTGGGCGGAGTACTGCTACAATACCTCATACCACACGGCACTCCGAGCGTCACCATTCGAGGTTGTGTATGGCCGACCCCCACCACCCCTCCTGCCACACCACGCCGGGGCGGCCTAGACAGAAGCGGTGGACGCCATGCTGCGGGACCGCGACGAGTTCCTGGAGGAGGTTCGCGAGCGTCTTCTTCAGGCCCAGCAGTACGCCAAGCGCCACTATGATGAGCACCATCGCGAGGTGGAGTTCGATAAGGGCGCATGGGTGCTGCTCCGACTTCTCCACCGACCCACCCATGCACTCGCTTCGCCGTCCAAGGGCAAGCTGCGCCCACGCTACGCGGGGTAGTTCCAGATCGTCGAGTGCATCGGGCAGGTGGCTTATCGTCTCCGACTCCCCGCGGACGCGCGCCTGCATGATGTCTTCCATGTGGGGCTGTTAAAGCCGTACAACTCCACCGGCTCGCCACCATCAACACCGGCCATGCTGCCACCGGTTCAGGACGGGCGACTGCTGCCAGCCCCTACGCAGGTCCTGCGCGCACAGCTCCGTCGCGGCTCGTGGCACATCCTCGTCAAGTGGCAACGCCTCCCGGAGGACGACGCCACCTGGGAGCCCCTGGACGACTTCAAGACTCTCTACCCGGATGTGCAGCTCGAGGACGAGCTATTTACGCAGGCAGGGAGAGATGTTATGACCGGCCGCCACTATAGGCGCCGGGCAACAGCATAAGCATGCAAATAAGGATTAGAAGATAAGCATGCAGATAAGGATTAGAAGATAAGATTTGTTAGAGAGAAGATAGGGATTAGAAGATAAGTTTTGTTAGAGAGAAGATAGGGATTAGAAGATAAGATTTGTTAGAGAGAAAAGAGGAGATCTATCTCATTAGATAAGGACTAGAAGGGAGTATAAATAATTGTAAGCACCACTCTATAGATCAAGCAGAAACACATTGTTTCTGGCTTCCTGTAGGGAACCGGGAGTCCAACGCTAGCCGCCACCTTGTTTTCCTCCTCTCACGATCACTGGCTCCTCGCCGCCGTTCAGCCTTCAAACCGCGCCCACCGATCCTCCACTCGTACAACCTCCGATCGGTGCGTGGCAGAGAACAGCAGCATACTAGCTATAGTGCAGCTCTCATCTTCAGCATTCTTTTGCGCCTTTAGGGCATTTCTAAGTATTAAGCCCTGCAAGAAAGAATAAAAGGATTAACATGAGAATAAAAGACTTCATTCCAGAGTTCATAAGCTTCAAAATTCACAATTTCTGTACCTTCAGACTGTTGTATGCAAGACTATCTGCGAGATCGGCCTTTGTCATGGCGCAAAGGCCAGCTTCGAGCTTCGAGAAACCCATACTTCTGGCCATCTCCCGGTTGATGGATAATTCTTTGTTGTCCGGGAGACAGTAGAAGAAATCATCTTCGTCCGTACTGTTAAACACTAAGGCCCCCTTCGGATACTTTAGTTCCCGGACATAGTGTTTGGCTTCAAAAATTTCTTCTTCGGATAATCTTTTTCTCGCAGCATGTCAAATGATATAATCAAGATCTTCGGAGCATGCTTTGGGAGTAAGGGATTCGGCTTCTTTAGCTGCACTTTTCTCAAAAGCTATATTAGTATCTAGAGTTATTCCTTTGGCCCCTTGCTCGGTTGTGGCAAGCTTTGTCTCAGCAGGCACTGTGGGCCCTGCCTCGGTTTTAGCCTGGGTTATTGTAGCTTCAACTTCTATTTGCTTAGTATCAGCTTTGGGTTGCGTTTTGTCAGCTTTGGCAACCTTCCCTATGGGAGCAAGACTTATGGAGTCGGTTGTTTCCAATACATCTAATACATTTACCATCCTCCTTCTCTTAGGAGTTGTGGCAGAACTTTTTTGTGCCTTCAGCGCTATTGCTTCTGTTGAAGGACTTAAAATCCCTAATATCTTTATTACTTCTTCAGTTTTTGACCTTTCAGCCTTATCTTTGTCAACCTTCATTTCAACTAGCTCAACCGAAGGTTCCTTCGGCACAGTAGCAGACTCTTCAGTCCCCTGCTCGGGAGGAATGGTTTCCTTTGTCTTGGCAGATGAGGAGGTCCCTTCGCCAAGTTCAGGTATCACAGCCGGTTCAATGAAACGTGGCCGGTGGGTAAGTACCTTCATCTTTTTGCTCGTAGCCTTCGGCACAGGCTCGGCTGGGGCGGCCAAAGCATCAGCCTTTCTTTTCTTCCCCTGTCCCCACAGCGGGTAGCGGTAGTCGGGGTAGACGAAGCCAATGGCATCAAAAACTCTATTCAATCTCTTCTTCCCCTGACTTCCAAAGGCTGTGGATAATGCATTATCTTCTGCCTTGGAATATGATCCAAACAGTTCATCACTTGTAGCCTCGATGCATTTTAGCGAGTCATCATTTGGCTCATCGAACTTATCCCCATACCTGAATGTATACTTCAGCCGGACCAGTTCACCTTCGCTAGACTCGATGATGGTCTCCTTCGGCATTTCACAGCTCTCTACAAGCGGCCATACTCTGAATGTTATATGCTCTTGAATTAAATCTCTTGTACCAATAAAGAAGCAGACAGTACCAAACGCCTTCTGACACGCTTCAAATGTGGTTGGTGCGAGTTCTTATTTATACGCTCAGCACGCCCCAAAGTGGGGGCCCCGTCCGTCATTGACCGTTGCTATTCTAGCAAAGGGAAGGTGTTTTTTCGGACCTTCGGCTTAAGGCCTTCATCCATGTCGCAGTCTGAATTCATTATTTTAAACAAATTAATACTGCGAGGGACTACTATTGGGGGCCTTCGTCCTTCGAAGGTCCTCAAAAACATGATTTAACAATGTTTTCCAAGTGTGACATATGAATAGGTACCTTCGGTCTTGGGTTAAAAGCATATACGGTATGGAAAGCAGGATTGGAACGAAGGATTGAACCAGCGCCGAAGCTGCGTGCGAGAAAGCTTCGGCTCATTGACAGAAAGAGGAACCGACTTAAGAAGGAAAAGGCTATCTAGTCCTCGACAATTTGTTCTTAAGTCAATAGTGAATATGAAGGGCATGAATGTAATTTTACACAGGCTACGTCCTGTGCCTATAAATAGATGAACAGTACTCCCATACTGTTCACGCTGACTTGTATTCACTTTTGTGTCACGCTTGTACTTTTACCTTCTATCAAGCCAAAGGTACATTTTGTAATTCAATATTGTTTCTGTCTTTCAAGGATAAGATAATGAGAATGAATTAATAATGTTATATGATTGTTTATGTTGCTTCTTCTTTTATTAACATATATTGCATTAATGAAGGTATGTCCTTCATAACCTTCGTCTGAAGATCATTATATCCTAAGGGAAATAATGATTCGAAGGACGAAGGACATTAACATTTAATATTTTGTGTTGCCTTGTTCTTAACTCATAGCATTTGAGAACAAGTCCCCAACACCTCCATATTGCCAGCATCACCTCCTGAGCACTGAGTACAGTGGGGACAACCTGGGGTGGGGGTGGTGTGTAAAGCAAGGGTGAGTACACGTCAACGTACTCAAGAAATGTCCCATTTAGCTAAAGTGGACTAGTTGTATGTGGGGTTGAGGTTAAGCAGTTGCTTTTAGTTGGTTAAGTATTTATTATTATTGGTAGAGCCATGTTTTAGTAATAAACCCAGTTATTACCCAAAAGTACTCCCTCAAAGAGGAAATACCAGAGATCAGTTTTATAACATCATTGTTAACCATCATCATAAAGGTAACCAGAGTTCTTCTAATCAAAGAGGATCCCAAGGCTGCTCTTAACCGTGAGCTCGGCTGATATACCAGTTTCTAATACTCTGTAGAGGTTGCACACTTACCCACGAGTCGTGATCCCTTTCCAGCCTAGGTTGTACAGACCCGATCTTCACTACCGAGAATGGCTAGGATACACTACGTAGCCTTTACAAAGCTCCCCTAGTGCATAACTACTCGTTAGGTTTCGCCAGTCGTACAAACGCAGTACACCTCCCCAATGTGGGTGACTAACAAAACCAAATCGAATGAACCTCTGCACCCCCCTTGGCAGAGCGAGCACTACGCCCCGGCCCCCATTGACGGCCCTCCGGCAAAGCCAACTACACCCCCAGGTTCATCTATTTATTCAGCTAAGGGCGTCCCATTCCACCCTCATGGTTGCACTGTTATCCCGGGTGGTCACTCCATGAATAGGTCCTTACGGAGAGGTACTCAGGAAAAAGGCCTGAGCCCCCTAGAGTATCACAATATCATCATTGGGTTAACATCATCATATCATAAATAATCACATCATGTTCATTGATTAAGTTAAGGCAATAGCAAAACGCTAACCATGATAACCCAAAAGATAAACAAGGATAAGGTAAATACAGACTAGTCAATCCTTAGGTTAAATAATGTAATGCGGGACAATGAATCACAAAGTATGTAGGACATAATAGGTTAGAGGACACTTGCCTTCACCAGGTTATTGCTCAGGGAGGTCTCCAACAACACACTCGGGAATCTCGGACTGCTCGTTGTCTAAATAAAGTGAGCATGCATTCAATACATTTGGAAAGTAAAAATGAACAACACACCAAACATGTACAAACATTGGAATGCATCTCAAAAAGGCACAATACTAAATAAGGAATAATGAGATCAAAGTATAACATGAACTAATTTTATTTAGAAATAGATTATTCTTTAAGTGTTGTCCATAATTACACAACCTAGTTGTGAATCATCTAGGCCCCTTTGGTAATGTTTTGGTAATTAATGACAACTACTTGTGGACTAATAATTCTTGGAGAAATAAGAATGCAGGTTGAACCACAGAGAACTGAGAAGTCTTGAAGACTTATAAGCATTGGTTGTGGATCAGGTGAAGGCAAAGGTATAACATAGGTTTTGTTTTTGCCGGTCACCAGGTGTTTAGAGAAGAAATTGACCGGATTGGTAGGCTAGATAGCCGTACTATTAAGAGGGGTTAATGACTTTGTTCTATGTAAGACTTAGTGCCTCATAGAGCATCTAGTGGTTGCATTTGCATGAGGACTAGCAGCGCTTCCGTTTTCGAAAGTTAAAATCTTTTCAAAAGCGAGTTTGAAAAGTGACTAAGTCTTAGGGTCGGCGGACCGTCCGGGCCATGTGGCCGGACCGTCCGCGACCCATCTAGAGGGGTCCAGTGTTTGTTCATTTCGAGCTGGTCCAGTATGTCTGCACTGCGGACCGTCCGGGCCTTAGGGCCGGACCGTCCGCAGTCTTGTCCAGAGGAGGGTGCTCTCGGGCCAGTCACTGATTTATTAGGCGGACGGTCCGCCTGTGAGAGGCGGACGGTCCGCAAGTGTCAAACTCGTTTTTGGACAGGGACTATGTGTTTTTACAGATTTGTACTACGGACTGTCCGGGTGGCCAGTCCGGACAGTACTGTCTCAGGTCGCGGACCGTCCGGGATTTATTGCCGGACGGTCCGCACGTGTTAACTTGTTTTGATCCGAGGCTCGGGTGTTTCATGATGCCAGGTCGCGGACGGTCCGGCCTTGAGGGGCGGACTGTCCGGACCCACCTTTTGAGTCAGCTCTGACATGTTTTTGAATGGACTTTATAGCCGTTATATGTACGGCGGACCGTCCGGCCCTAAGGCGCGGACGGTCCGCGTGTGCGCAGAACTGCTACCTTTTGCACATAACGGTTGGATTTTAGTGGGGGTCTATAAATAGAAGGGTAGCTCGTGTGAGAGAGCTCTCTTGGCCATTCCTTGCATACATTGAGCTCACTTGTGATCCTCCAACTCACTCTCTCACACTCTTTGCTTGAGATTGCATTCTAGTGAGGGATTGAGTGTTCCTAGTGCATTTGCATCATTTGGTGATTCTTGAGGCACTAGGTGGTACACCGAGCAAGCGTCGTTGGCTTGTTACTCTTGGAGGTTGCCGCCTCCTAGACGGCTCGGGTGATTGTCTCCGTCGAGCTCTCCAAGAAGATTGTGGAGAAGCCGCGGTGTGGATTGTGAGGGGTTCGCGCCTACCTCGCCGGAGCGGCAAAGGTGACATTAGTGGAATCGAGGTATTGAGTGACTTCTTGTCCACTTGGCTCAAAGATCAAGTCGTGTCTTGATAGAGGAGCAAGTGAGAGCTTGAAGTCCACCTCAACGTGGATTAGGGGTGATCGGCAAATCACCGATACCACGGGATAAATTTCGGTGTCTATTCTTTCTAGCATTACTTATTGCCTTGCAATTGATTAGTGCTTTGCTTATTGTTCTTCAAGTATTCAATCTCTGTAGTTGTTTTTCATACATTGTTTACTTATTGACACTAGATAATTTATTTCTCTTGTTGCATTGATTAAATTTATTGAGTATTGTTGTTTTTAGTCAAAACCGTCTATTCACCCCCCCTCTAGCCGGTGTCCTAGATCCTACAAGTGGTATCAGAGCCAAGGACTCCATTGTTTGTGGATCTAATCATCCCGGAGTGGGACAAAATGGCTAGTAACAACAATGTGCACATTGGGAAGCCACCGCACTTTGATGGAAGCAATTATGATTATTGGAAAATAAGAATGTCAATGCATCTTAGAGCAATGGGTGGAAAAATTTGGCCAATTGTTAGGGATGGATTTGTTGTATTGAAGGAAGATGAACCATCCATTAGTGATAATGAGAATATCCTCACAAATGATCAAGCCATGAATGTCTTTTATGATGCTCTCGATATAAATGAGTTCAATCGTATCAAGAATCTCACAACCGCTCATGAGATTTGGATAAAATTAATGGAAATTCATGAAGGAACTACAATTGTGAAGAGTGCCAAACTATATGTGTGCAAAGGGAAGTTTGAGCAATTTATTATGAAAGAAGATGAGAGTGTATCCGATATGTTCAATCGGTTGAATGAGATTGTAAATGAACTCAAAGGACTTGGTTTTAATGTACCGGATGTGGATTTCACACACAAGTTCCTTAGATCACTTCCGGAGAAATATGAGACTATTGTGACAATGCTAGTAAGGAGTGATCTATCTACAACTTCTCCAACCGAAGTATTGGGAGAAATTCTCACTCAAGATATATTTAAGAAGTCTCAAGCCGATGCCTTAAGTTTGGCAAAGAAGGTGAAAAATGAATCTATTGCTCTCAAAGCCAAGGCCTCAAAGGCAATTGAAAAAGAAGATAGCAATGATGAAGAAAATGAAAGTGAGAGTGATGGTGACATGGCTTTATTTGTAAGGAAATTCAATAAATTCATGAAGATGAAAAGAGGTCAACCTAGAAGAGGTCAAACATCTAGAAGAAATGCCTTCAATGATAGAAAATGTTTTGAGTGTGGAGAACCCGGTCACATTGCCATGAATTGCCCAAGCAAGAAGAAGAAGGGCAAAGATGAAAGTGACAAGAAGAAAAAGAAATACTATAACAAGAAGAAAGATGGCAAAGCCTACTTAGTTGAATGGGACTCGGATGATAGCTCGGATAATGATGATGATGACACCTCATCTAAGCTTAATGCCGGAATTGCTATCAAGGAAGCTCCCTCCCTCTTCTCATCCCCCCATTGTCTTATGGCAAAGGGAGATGCTAAGGTAAAAATCATCACCGATTTAAATGATATAAAAGATGATGATGATATTGATGATGTTGATGATGATGGCTATTCATATGATGATCTTGTTAGAATGCTAGGTGAGGCCGATGACTACATGCACAAAGAAAAAGAAAAATTTAAGACCTTGAAGGAATTGTATAAAAACCTCCAAGTGTCTTTTGAGGAGCTCAAGACCTCTCACAATGACCTCAAAGAAAATTGTGAGAAGCTTGCGGATGCTCAAAAATCATCTATTGTGCATGAAGTTGAGGTGGTCACTAAGGATGTTGGGGTCACTTGTGACTTACTTGATAGTCTTACAAGTGAACCACTACCTACTAACTCTATTTGTGATAAATGCAAAATTTCTCTCATTGATAACATTGCTCTTGATGAATCAAAAATTATTGTTGAGAATGAAGTGTTAGTAGATAGAATAAATGCTCTAACTCATGATCTAGAAAAGGCATATGGTGGTAAGACTAAATTGGATTTCATATTGGGAAGTCAACGATGCTCTCTTAACCGTGAAGGTCTTGGATATGTTCCTAAGAAAGGAAAGAATGCTTTTGTAAAGCAAAAGACATTGTTTGTGAAAGAATGTGACAAAGTGTGTCACAAGTGTCACAAAAAGGGGCATGTTAAGAAAAATTGTCCTAAGTTCAAAAATGTATCCTCCACTTGTTTTGAGCATTGTTATGTTCTTTCTCATAATGCAAAAGGTGTTCATGCTAAATTTGTTGGTACTTCAATTGTTGGAAACAAAAAGAAAGCTATTTGGGTGCCAAAGACCTTGGTCACTAACATCCGAGGACCCAAGCAAGTTTGGGTACCTAAAAGAGATTGATTTCCTTTTGTAGGTAAACTACAAGGCGGGAGGGAATCATTGGGTGTTGGATAGTGGATGTACTCAACACATGACCGGGGATATGAGAATGTTTACCCAAATGAGTGAGGAAGATTGCTCAAATTATGATAGTATCACATTTGGAGATAATCGTAAAGGAAAGGTTAAAGGTTTGGGTAAAATTGCTATCTGAAATGATCATTCTATATCAAATGTGCTATTGGTTGAGTCTTTGAATTTTAATTTACTTTCCGTAGCTCAATTATGTGATTTAGGATTTTGTTGCAATTTCACAGTTGAAGATGTTATTATCTCTAGTGTTGATGGTAGCAATCTTAAATTTAAAGGCTTTAGACATGAAAATCTTTATCTTGTTGATTTCTCATCTAATGAGGCAAAGCTCACAACTTGCCTATTTTCAAAAGCTTCACTAGGTTGGTTATGGCATAGAAGACTTGGTCATGTTGGGATGAAGCAACTCAATCGGTTAACCAAGCATGACTTAGTTCGAGGCTTAAAAGATGTGAAGTTTGAAAAGAACAAATTGTGTAGCTCTTGTCAAGCCGGTAAGCAAGTGGCAAATACTCATCCAAATAAAAGTCAAATGTCCACTCATCGACCTTTGGAATTACTTCACATGGATTTATTTGGGCCCACATCTTTTGTAAGTATTGGTGGTAATTCTTATTGTCTTGTGATTGTGGATGACTATTCAAGATTTACTTGGGTTTATTTTCTACGAGACAAATCCAATGTGTTTGAAACATTCAAGTCATTTGCTATATTGGCTCAAAATCAATTTGATTTCGACATCAAAAAGGTTAGAAGTGATAATGGGTCGGAATTCAAAAATGCAAGAATTGATCAATATTGTGATGACAAGGGTATCAAACATGAATTCTCTTCCAAATATACCCCGGAACAAAATGGTATTGTTGAAAGAAAGAATAGAACTCTTATTGACATGGCTAGGTCCATGTTAGCGGAATATAGTATATCGGATTCTTATTGGGCCGAGGCAATAAATACCGCTTGTCATTCATCAAATAGATTATATTGTCACAAGCTCTTGAAGAAAACTCCATATGAATTGCTTATTGGTAGAAAGCCAAATATCTCATATTTTAGGGTATTCGGTTGCAAATGTTATATTTTGAGAAAGGGGAGCCGGCTCTCTAAATTTGAGAAGAAATGTGATGAGGGTTTTCTTCTTGGATATTCATCAAATAGTAAGGCTTATAGAGTCTTCAACAAAACTCATGGTATTATTGAGGAAGCATATGATGTTGAATTCGATGAAACAAATGGGTCTCAAGATGAGAGTGATAATCTTGATGATGTTGGGGGAACTCATTTGATAAATGCAATGAAAACAATGGCCATTGGTGAAATAAAACCAAAGGAGGATGATGATGAAAATAGTGTGGTTGTCATTCCTTCATCCTCAACTATAAATGAAGAAGATCACCAAAGCCAACAACTCAATGAAACCATGGATACACATGATCAAGGTACTACAAGACCTTCGGTTCCTTCTAATGCTTCAACAAGCAATTATCAAACGGTATCAAGAATTCATCTTTCCATTGTGAAGGATCACCCGGTTGATCAAATTGTGGGTGATATTAGTAAGGGTGTTCAAACTCGCTCTCGCATAGCTTCGTTTTGTGAACATTTCTCTTTTGTATCTTGTATGGAACCTAACCGTGTAGATGAAGCTCTACTTGATGTTGATTGGGTGAATGCAATGCATGAAGAATTAAATAACTTCGCTCGAAATGATGTTTGGGAGCTTGTTGAGAGACCAAAGAACCACAATGTTATTGGTACAAAATGGGTGTTTCGCAACAAGCACAATGAAGATGGTGTGGTAGTAAGAAACAAGGCAAGATTGGTTGCACAAGGATATACTCAAATTGAAGGATTGGATTTTGGGGAAACATTTGCCCCCGTAGCAAGATTAGAAGCAATCCGGATTCTACTTGCTTATGCTTGTGCACATAATATCAAGCTCTACCAAATGGATGTAAAGAGTGCCTTTCTAAATGGTAAGATTAGTGAACTAGTGTATGTTGAACAACCTCCCGGTTTTGAGGACCCCAAAAGACCTAACCATGTGTTCAAGCTTTCTAAAGCTCTCTATGGGCTTAAGCAAGCTCCACGCGCTTGGTATGAAAGGCTTAGGGATTTCTTGCTTTCCAAAGACTTCAAAATTGGGAAGGTTGACACTACTCTATTCACTAAAAGAATTGGCAAAGACTTATTTGTTTGTCAAATTTACGTTGATGATATTATTTTTGGATCTACTAATGAATTATTTTGTGAGGAGTTCGGAAAAATGATGTCAAAAGAATTTGAGATGTCTATGATAGGAGAATTGAGCTTCTTCCTTGGTCTTCAAATCAAACAATTGAAAGATGGTATTTTTATAAGTCAATCAAAATATTTGAAGGACATGCTCAAGAAGTTTGGTTTAGAAAATGCTAAGCCTATCAAGACTCCAATGGCAACAAATGGTCATCTAGACTTAGATGAAGGAGGTACTATGGTTGATCAAAAACTTTATCGTTCAATAATTGGTAGTTTACTTTATATTACCGCATCTAGGCCCGATGTTATGTTTAGTGTATGCATGTGTGCTCGATTTCAAGCTTCACCTAGAGAGATTCACTTGAAGGCCGCAAAAAGAATTCTAAGATATTTGAAGTATACCCCCAATATTGGTCTATGGTATCCCAAAGGTGCTCACTTTGAATTAATTGGATATTCGGATTCGGACTATGCGGGGTGCAAAGTTGATAGAAAAAGCACCTCCGGTTGTTGTCAATTTCTTGGTCGATCTCTTGTTTCATGGTCTTCTAAGAAACAAAATTCGGTTGCTCTATCTACCGCCGAGGCGGAATATATATCGGCCGGAAATTGTTGTGCTCAACTATTATGGATGAAACAAACCTTATTGGATTATGGAGTTATTTTCAAAAATGTGCCTCTCATGTGTGATAATGAGAGTGCGGTAAAATTGGCCACCAATCCGGTCCAACACTCAAGAACCAAGCATATTGATATACGGCATCATTTCTTAAGGGATCATGTTGGCAAGGGAGATATCTCTATTTATTCCATTGGAACGGATGATCAATTAGCAGACATTTTTACAAATCCTTTGGATGAAACAAGATTTTGTTCCCTGAGAAGTGAAATGAATGTGATCGATCTCTCAAATGTGGCTTGAAGTTGATCACACATGTGTCGTCTTGCATCCCGGGTCTAAACATGCCTTTTATGCTATTTATTTGGTATTATTGGTGCATTTTTCATTTCTAATTGTTCTAGAAAGTTTTATTCAAAAGTTTTGCACTCCTCAATTACATAATATGTATATGCATGCATACTAACTCTAGGATTGGTCGAAATGTCCATATATAAGCACCAATTCGGATTCGAAATTCAAAATCAGCAAGTGGACAGAAATTGGAAAAATGAGTATCATGCCGCGGACCGTCCGCCCATGGACCGCGGACCGTCCGCCGCATCAGGACCTGGACAGTCCGGGCAGCCTCGCAGACCGTCTGTCATCTTCAGGGCGCGGACCGTCCGCGACAGGGCAGTAAACACGTCCAGTGGCCGCAGACTTGTCATTTGTGCTCATTCGCTCGTCTTCTCTTGCTCTCCACTCACCCAGTACTCTCCAGTGACGAGTGTGCGCGGACGGTGCAGTGAAGTTGTGTGCGGACAGTCCGGCAGTTTGTGGCAACATTCCATCAACATGTCTTCATCACGGTATCTTCAAATCTTGTGGATTTTATCACATCTCTTCATTTTTGAGATTATAAGGGTTTCCTCTCTGATCTGAAATTGGGCAGTCGGTTTCAAAATCTATTTGGTGGGATTGTTGGTTCTCCTCAATATGACTGCTATGCAAAATTTTGAACTTGTTTGGATGCATATTGTCTGCAAATTCATCAAATTCAACATTTGTGGCGGCTAGGGTTCTTTGGAGTCGCCCCTGGTCGGTCGCGGACCGTCCGCCTGGTGGACGCGGACCGTCCGGGCCTCTGGCGCGGACAGTCCGGCTCCCTAGCGCGGACCGTCCGGACCCTGTCAGAGCATTACAGTTCCATTCCTTCTTTACTGGTGATTGGTATCAATTATTTATCTATGGATGTCTGTCACATTGTTGCAGTGGCTTTGGTGGTCTCCGCAAGAAACTTGCAGGTCGCTTTAAATCCAAGCGCCCTCGTGGAAATGATGATGACTATATACCAACCACTGATTCAGAGGCCCAATCCTCAGCTGGGGGCACTGAATCCATGGATGATGAAGATTTTCCTCATGTTCATCCCGATTATCCCATTGATATCCAAGGATGGACTTATCCAAAGCGGCGATTTTCTATGGCTGAGTACTGCTCCAGACGGACTGTGAACCAGTATACCCTGCCATCTGATACACATATCCAGTTTTTCCACACTCAGCTGCAGTTTGATGTTTTCTGGGGCACCCTGGTGGACACTAATTTTCATAAGCATCAGGTGATTGATTGGTCCTTCTTGCTAAGTCAATCAGTCATGGAGGGTCTGATCCCTAAGTTTGAAACCTGCGGACTATATCATTTTATGGGGCAACGCACAGATTTCAATGAAATGGCTGTTAAGCAATTCCTGGCTACCTCAGAGATTGACATTGAAGCAGAATCTATCACCTGGATGACTGGCTTCAAGCGCTATTCTGCTTCTTTTGCTGACTTTGCCGCTGCCAACAGTCTGAACTATGGCACCATTTCTGCTGGCCTGGATCTTTATACTGAAGATAATTTTGAGGATTTTGTGCAGTTTTATGAGCCAGCCAGGCTCGGTATACCCAGGAGGTTTGGAGAGACAGCAGGACTCAGACATCATCCTGCTGTAATCAACAAGATTGCCAGAGTCACCATCCTTCCCAAGAGTGGTGATAAGAGTAAAATCAGGGATAAGTTCTGGAACATCATCCAGCATATCATGAATGGTGAAGTCATGAATATTGTTCTTTTCATGATGAGACAGCTTAATGATTTGAAAATGGATAAGAATCAAAATTTGGCATATGCTCCTTACATTATGGCTCTCATCAAATCCAAGACAAGATTTGAGGGCCCATGCGAGATTGTTCACACCCCATTCAGGCCTTTTAAGAATGAGATAGGGTTTCTCACCAGGCCACTCACCCCCTTCCCAGATGATGAGGAAGACCCTGGCTATGAGGGTGGCGCAGCTCCTGATGTTGAGGGAGAGCAGATGCCTCCACCTCCACCTCCACCTCCTCCTCAGCCTCAGCATTATTGGGAGCCTGCTCCAGGATACTTTGATCCTTATTTTCACAATATGCAGCAGGGCCTTGAGACTCACATTGATACTCGCTTTGATGGCCTGATGACACAAATGGATCACCGTTTCGATGCCATGCAGTCTCAGTTTGACAATAACTGGGATGCACTCAACTCTGAGTTTTCTGATTTTCGTGATCAGATTCACACTAACGTCACTGATCCCATCATGACCAGGCTGAATAATATGCAACGGAGCTTTCAGGATAACATGGGTGCTCTCTCCAGTCAATTTGATAATCTCTCTACACATGACAACATGCAGGAGATCAGTCAGAGGCAGCAGCAGCTCCAGCAGGATTTTGGCCAGTTCTCCTCCCTGTTTGACACCTTCAGCACTCACTACTACAACATGCATCCGCCGCCAAGCGATCAGTGAGGCCTCTCCTTTGTGGCAATTGATGCCAAAGGGGGAGAGAGGTGATAAGTGATGAGAAGTTGTCTGGCGTCTCCTTCAGGGGGAGTTGGTGGTTCTATGTGGACATTAAGACCATGCATATGCATTTTACCTTTTATGCCGCTTGCATTAGTTTATGACTTACGCATTTGGAACTGGTTGAACTTTTAACTCTATGTCGTATGTCTGTGGACTATCATCTGTAATATTCTGTGGGATGAACTATGTTTTAGTTCAAATTACTCTATGTGTGGTTAATCGAGGAGTGATTGTAATTGCTGCGCTCACTCTATGGATCATCTCTTGTATGCCTCGATAACCATGTTTGTAGGAAAGTCTCCATCAAGCTCCAATATATTATGTGTGTTATATCTTCAACTTCAAATAATCCTGCACACACTTAGGGGGAGCCTTTCTTACATACTGAGTTTCTTTATTGGGATTTATCTATCTCTCGTACAGAACTTCAAATCAAGATAAGTCCTATGAAACTCATCTCCATGATCTATCTTATACCTTAGGTATGAGAGAGATTTGGAGAAACTAAACTTCTCTTTAAATATACAATGTGGTGTTGTCATCAATTACCAAAAAGGGGGAGAATGTGAATCATCTAGGCCCCTTTGGTAATGTTTTGGTAATTAATGACAACTACTTGTGGACTAATAATTCTTGGAGAAATAAGAATGCAGGTTGAACCACAGAGAACTGAGAAGTCTTGAAGACTTATAAGCATTGGTTGTGGATCAGGTGAAGGCAAAGGTATAACATAGGTTTTGTTTTTGCCGGTCACCAGGTGTTTAGAGAAGAAATTGACCGGATTGGTAGGCTAGATAGCCGTACTATTAAGAGGGGTTAATGACTTTGTTCTGTGTAAGACTTAGTGCCTCATAGAGCATCTAGTGGTTGCATTTGCATGAGGACTAGCAGCGCTTCCGTTTCCGAAAGTTAAAATCTTTTCAAAAGCGAGTTTGAAAAGTGACTAAGTCTTGGGGTCGGCGGACCGTCCGGGCCATGTGGCCGGACCGTCCGTGACCCATCCAGAGGGGTCCAGTGTTTGTTCATTTCGAGCTGGTCCAGTATGTCTGCACTGCGGACCGTCCGGGCCTTAGGGCCGGACCGTCCGCAGTCTTGTCCAGAGGAGGGTGCTCTCGGGCCAGTCACTGATTTATTAGGCGGACGGTCCGCCTGTGAGAGGCGGACGGTCCGCAAGTGTCAAACTCGTTTTTAGACAGGGACTGTGTGTTTTTACAGATTTGTACTACGGACTGTCCGGGTGGCCAGTCCGGACAGTACTGTCTCAGGTCGCGGACCGTCCGGGATTTATTGCCGGACGGTCCGCACGTGTTAACTTGTTTTGATCCGAGGCTCGGGTGTTTCATGATGCCAGGTCGCGGACGGTCCGGCCTTGAGGGGCGGACTGTCCGGACCCACCTTTTGAGTCAGCTCTGACATGTTTTTGAATGGACTTTATAGCCGTTATATGTACGGCGGACCGTCCGGCCCTAAGGCGCGGACGGTCCGCGTGTGCGCAGAACTGCTACCTTTTGCACATAACGGTTGGATTTTAGTGGGGGTCTATAAATAGAAGGGTAGCTCGTGTGAGAGAGCTCTCTTGGCCATTCCTTGCATACATTGAGCTCACTTGTGATCCTCCAACTCACTCTCTCACACTCTTTGCTTGAGATTGCATTCTAGTGAGGGATTGAGTGTTCCTAGTGCATTTGCATCATTTGGTGATTCTTGAGGCACTAGGTGGTACACCGAGCAAGCGTCGTTGGCTTGTTACTCTTGGAGGTTGCCGCCTCCTAGACGGCTCGGGTGATTGTCTCCGTCGAGCTCTCCAAGAAGATTGTGGAGAAGCCGCGGTGTGGATTGTGAGGGGTTCGCGCCTACCTCGCCGGAGCGGCAAAGGTGACATTAGTGGAATCGAGGTATTGAGTGACTTCTTGTCCACTTGGCTCAAAGATCAAGTCGTGACTTGATAGAGGAGCAAGTGAGAGCTTGAAGTCCACCTCAACGTGGATTAGGGGTGATCGGCAAATCACCGATACCACGGGATAAATTTCGGTGTCTATTCTTTCTAGCATTACTTATTGCCTTGCAATTGATTAGTGCTTTGCTTATTGTTCTTCAAGTATTCAATCTCCATAGTTGTTTTTCATACATTGTTTACTTATTGACACTAGATAATTTATTTCTCTTGTTGCATTGATTAAATTTATTGAGTATTGTTGTTTTTAGTCAAAACCGTCTATTCACCCCCCCTCTAGCCGGTGTCCTAGATCCTACACTAGTTCTATTTATTTTATTGTGACCTAAAAGTTAGACCAGGGATGAATTCATGTGATACACATTATTAATCTTCACGAGATTAAATATACTTTAATCTCTAGGGTTTTCCTTTTATTTATTTTACTAAATAAATAAATCTACACATATATTAGTTCATAATTAACCATAAAAATTAGAATGTGCAGACAGTAAATGAAACTAATTTATTTAAACAGAGAATAATCCTATGAACATTTTGCAATTTGAATCACTAAATATGGAGTTCATATGCAAAAGATATTAAATAAAAAAGTTTGGGAATTTAAAATATGAAAATAGGTCTAATTATGTGAATATTTAAAAGCCCAGGGTTCTGTCGGTGTTTTGGGTCCGACTGCACACCCGGGGTTGCCCCTTGAGGTGTTTTTAGGAGTAGGAAGGTGTCGCCGACTGTAGCAAAATGGTTCGTGCCAGATGCACGAGAGACAATAGACAATGTTTACAGGTTCGGGCCGCTTAGAGATGCATAACACCCTACGTCCTGGCGAAGATGCTTTGTGTAATGGGTTACAAGGTAGTTCTCTAGAGCGATGATGTGGAGGTTTGAGGTAGATGGCGAGGTAGTGTCGAGTGGGAATCGATTGTTCTGAAGGGGTGCCCCCTGGGCCTTATATATTCGACCATGGGGCAATACAAATGGATATGATAACAACGTGCACCTAAAAGATAGTGAACTGTTTGAGTCTATCTTCCTATGACTTAGCCGACCTATCCTCGCCTGGCTCTGTTGCATGGTGCTCCAGCGCGGGAAAATCGGATCTTCTGTTGTGATTTCTCGCTCAATGTTATGGGACCATCTGGACTTGCGTCGATCCGGCTTTACGTTGGTTTGCTTTGCTGATTGTTCCTCCCCAGGCCCATGAAGGAATGACCTTACGATTTATTGGGCCCTTGGGCCTTTCGTGAGGTCTTCTACCCTTCTAGTGGACCCGGGGGATATCTGTCCCCCACAAGCCCCCGATCTTTGGGTTGATTTTGAGATAATCGGCCCAAAGATCCTAGGCCCAACTTGCAGGTTTTGCTTACGACAAGAAACGCTTCTCGGGCAATCTGGTGAAAATGATTTCTTACTGTCTTCTTTTGCTTTGCTTCACTCGAAATCTGTAATTTTGCCTCATACTTGTGCCTTAGAGGTCGGCTTCTCATTTTGTAGGACCTTGAATTTCATTGGGTGCACCGGAGGTGCACACAATGGGTGTAGCCCCCGAGCTTCGAGTAGATTTTAGAAGATAATCTACTCGAAGGTCTTCATCAGAAATTATTTTTATTTTCTTCTCGTGCTCAGGTTGAGGGCCAGCCTTGTCTTTTAATCTTGTCTTACACCTTGGAAGTCGGCACTATCTTGGCTTGAAATGGTGATCCATGGGGTGCACCGAAGGTGCACCCAATGGGTGTAGCCCCCGAGCTTTGAGTGGATTTTTGAAAACAATACTCTCAAAGGTCTTTACCTCGTGTCCTTTTACCGAGGGTCATATTTTCTCTTTTTTTTGAATGCCTTAGGAGTCGGCGCTATGTCATCCATATTATGCTTTAGAGGTCAGCATTATGTCATCAGTATTATGCATCCGAGGTCAGCACGTATTTTGTCTTTTGCAGCCGAGTTCGCGATCCGCCCATATCTCGCTAGGTGGTGCAATTTATTTGCTCTGCGACTGATTGGACATTTGATGGACGTTCCCTGGCTAGTCTTCACGTTGCTTCCATCGGTCAGATTTTGTACTTCACCGGCTATATTTGGCTTTCCTCTGATCCTTACTGATATCTCATTTTTGTCTTGAGGTGTTCATTGCACGCTCTGCACGGATGTGACAGTTTTTTGAAAAATATACTGATAATTCCTGGGCGTCCCCCCCCCAATGGGTGTGGGCAAGGGACGGCTTGGTACGCTGAGCGTTTTAGCCGGCTGCTTCTGAGTAGTAATATGATGTGACGGCGGGCGTAATCATATCCTCCGTGCTGTTGACTGGAGTCCCAATGGGTGTTGCACTGCGTAAAACTGCGTCAGCCGCGCGTCTTCAGACGGGTTGAAGTGTGTATTGAATGTCTCGCGACTGTTCAGTGACCGCGGTTGGAGGTGAGCGGTTGCCTTCTTCTCCTATAAATAGTGCCTTTGCCTCTCTGATTTTTTCACATCTCTTGCTGTTCTCCACTGCTTGTTCCCTTCTTCTCCCTGCCTTTCCACCATGGGCAAGAAGCGCAAGCGCGAACCGACTCCCCCGTTTGAGGACTTTGGTGACTCGGAATACTCAGAGGAGGAGTTCTCCTCTGAGTCCGAGGGGTCTCCGGCTCCCATCCCCCTGCGTGAGTCGTCTGACGATTCAGACGACTTCCAGGGGCTCGCGGCGGAGGTCTGGACTTACATCCGGGCCGTCGAGCGCTCCGGGCTCGCGGGCTCGGATGAGTCGGAGTACTCCTCGGATGAGGAGGACTCGTCCGAGGAGGATGGCAGCGGCGGTGGCGAGGGCGACGACGGCGACGACGACGACGACGACGACGGAAGCGGTGGCAGCGACGACGACGGTGACGGCGGCGGTGGCAGCAGCAGGGGCGGCACTGGCGGCAGCAGGGGCGGCACTAGCGGCAGCAGGGGCGGCAGCAGCGGCGGCAGGGGCGGCAGCAGCGGCGGCAGGGGCGGCAGCAAGACCAGTGGCTAAATGCCACTGGTTTTTAAATATTAGTATAGATTAGAAGTAATATAATGAAATAATGTAGTAGTATTAGTAATGTAAAGTAGTATAGTGTTGCGTAGTAGTAGTAGTAGTAGTAGTAGTAGTAGAAGTAGTAGTAGAAGTAGTAGTAGAAGTAGTAGTAGAAGTAGTAGTAGAAGTAGGGAAGTTATCAACTCATAATGAGTTGATTTGTAAGTATGACAACTTCCCTTTAATGAAGAGCAGTTTCGTCTCCTTTATGCAGATCATCTTGTTGTTGTGTCTGTGGTATAACTTTAGAGTTTTTGAGTCCTTCCTCCACCTGCCTTATTCATGAAGTTGACTCTTTTGGGATAGTGACTTAAACAACTCGGGCATCATATCGCTGCTTCAGGGGTGATGGCCGAGTTATTATTGTCGATATTTATGTTTTTGACATAGAGTCCGAGTGATGACGAAGTCATGTCAACATCGGAATAATTGTTGATTGCCTCGGTGCTTCTTAGATGTGACAGCCGAGTGACTTGTAGCGTCGTCTGTGTTTTAGGAGCAACTGCCGAGTGACTAAGGACATCGTTGGCGCTTTAGAGATAGCTGCCGAGCGACTGATGATAACGTCAGCGTTTTAGAAATAACAGCCGAGTTAAAACGGGCCATGTCGGCTACTTTTGAGGATAATAGCCGAGTGATGATGTGGCACACCGGGGTTTTAGAGGTAACCACCGAGTGACGACGTGGCACACCGGCGTTTTTAGAAGTAACCGCCGGGTGCTGACTGGGCGCTTTTGAAACGGTATCCGGCTCGGGAATATCCCGCTTATACAGCGCTTTCAGCCGCCTCTGCTTTCCGTGCCCTAGTTCTTGTTTTTCCGCCTCCGAATCCTTCCTGCAATTCAACCCTCGCTCTGTTCGCCAGTAGATTCGAGATGGCGCCCAAGAGAAAGGCCTCGAGTTCATCTGCTGTGGTAATTCCCCCTATCGACCCCAACAGCCAATTGCCCTTCGCAGGTAATCACATGTCCGTTGACTCCGAGTCTGATCTCCTCCACCTCGTGTCCATCGGGGTTCTTCCCCCGAGGGAGCTTTGTTCTTGGCGGATTTGTCATGGGGTCACTGTCCTGACAGTGGATACCCATGAGTCCGTGATTTACGTTCCTTTTCTTCTCCGCGGTCTCGCTCTCCACATTTCACCTTTCTTCCGCGGCCTCCTTGATTTCTATCACCTTAACTTGACCCACCTGAATCCCAATTCTATTCTTCAAATTTCTATTTACGTTCATTTGTGCGAAGCTTTCCTGGGCGTGCTGCCACATTTTGGGTTGTGGAAGTACTTGTATCACTGCCGCCCTATAATGGCCGGGGGTCAGCATCAGCTGGTCGGGGGTGCTAGTTTGGAGATGCGCCGTGGGAGGAAGACTGAGTATCTTGAAATTCCCCTCAAAGACAGTATCAAGGGGTGGCGCTTGGAATGGTTTATTGTTGACAACCATGGGAATTCCCTCCCCCACGGTCAGGAAGACAACCGGATGTTCGCACTCTGAGTTGGACTGAGTCCCCCACGGATCAGGAGGTAGCTGAAGCAAGGGCTTTGCTAGCTAAAGTTGGTCTGCTGAAAGAAAGGGGTCTGACTGCTGAAGCTGTGGTTGCTGATTTTGTTTTCAAGAATGTTCAGCCGTTGAAGGACAAAGCATATCCGGCTTATCTGTATAGAGGCCTAGCTGACCCGATGTGGCGGAACCGCCCGAATTATTCCAGCTTAAGTGCCGAAGTCGCACCCTTAAGGGCAGCAACACACTTAAACAGGAATAACCCGTCAGTCCCTCGGATCTAGTCCGATAAAGCCACTTAACCAGGATCGAATACCACTAGCTCACACGAAGGTGAGGCACAGAGAAATACAATAAAACATAATACCACAGATTTAATATATATCATTAGTGATTACATTATCGGAGTTTCAGAAATAATAACCATAAATTTTAATGCAGCGGAAATAACTAACGGAGAAAACCGAGTAACATGGTGAAGCCTGGCCACGCTACTCCTCCTGGTCCTCTCCTGCGGAAGCAGTAACCCACTCGACCGTCTATCCCGGTGGCAGGGATGGAGGCCAAGTCACACCAACAATCAATCATCCTAAGGAGTACCTGCAAAAATTGTGCCACAAGCAAGGCTGAGTATACTAATACTCAGCTAGACTTACCCGGTGTGAGGAGTCTATACTCCTCTACCTCTAGACATGCAGCTGTTTGGCTGTGGGGTTTGGTTGCCAAAAGCACTAGCTGAGTTTCTAAATCAAGATTTTAACTTTGTCAAAATTAAGTGTGACTCTCTTAAGGCTAAAAGTGTACTATCTACTCATACATAGTAGCAAGCATTTTTAGCAATCAATATCTTGTATCATCTCAACACAGTTCCACTTGTTACTCAATGTAGCAGCATGGATCAAGCAGTCTCATTAGCTGCGAGAAGCAGACGATTCGAATCGAGTTTTCATCCTTGCAAGGTAAACCTAAACACACGACATGTAGGGGCACTCCGTCCCCACACACATCAACCGTCCCCATCGATTCCCCGTCAGCAGATCAGGACTCACCGCCTTGGCGTACAATGCCTCACTGACCCCGACTGGCCGTCGTGCAGTGAACGCACTTGTACCCACCATAACCGGAATGGGAGACTACGTCTCAGGTCGCGTGAGGGGGTATGTCCACTGCCAGGTTCACTCAGGTACTAGGCTTACCGATTTACCATATTTCTCGGTATGTGTTTAGTACGTTCAAACGCTTGACTCACGGTACCACACCTTAATCCTTATTCAAATTTTTCATCCCGTGAACAACCAATCCCCATGGATTGTTGCCCACAAACCAACATCAATATGATAAGAAAGTGGATACAGCCAATTCCTGACCTCGCGCGAGTGCTAGAAAAATCACTCGACTTCTACCGAGATCCTAATTAATAAATCAGCTACTCGACCTAGCATACTAGTATTCAACTCAATAGGAAATCCTGAGTTAATGCAACTAGGGTTTCAGACAACTCCTACACTTAAGTGCACAGTACAAGCCTACAAACATTAAGTGCAGTAAAATAGCATATATAACGGTTATGCATAAAACCGGGGCTTGCCTTTATTTTAACACTTAGATAGTGTTTACTGGGGGGTACTCGCTTGGCGAGCATCCACTGGTTATGTCCATCCTTCAGGTCGTCCACCAATTGCAGCTTGTGGTTGGCACCACATCATTTGCTCGATCGGCATCTCTCGGTCCTAAATGAGGTGCAATATGCATATGGATGAATATGATGAAAAATATCACAAGATATACAATACATGGTAGCGAACTAAACACCAATTAGTAAGACACTGCAACGACTATACGCAAGCGCTAGCTATTCGTACGTTATCGGCGTTCATCATTAACATCATTAACAAGACGACCATATTTTATTTATTTACGCGACGCAATTACGACATTACAAGTACGCGTATCTTATTTATTTGGATACGGCTTTTCATTAGTTCTCCTATTGATCGCGCGAAAGCAACCAAGACAACGGAAGTTTAAACAGGACATAGACATCAATAACTACAAAACTTCTACCCATAACCAACTACAGCAAGCAAGCGCATCAATCATGGAACACATGTTAACCTAAGTTTAGCTATCACAAGTATATATTCGTTAAGTGCTAACTAAGCATTTTTAGCCAAAATGGTGAACTAAACATTCACTTGAGCACGTGCAGATTTTTTTTGACAGCAATACAACACTTACTAGTTTTAATCATATCTCTTCAAATATTAATCCAAAAATAGCAAACTAGGATTTTCTGGAAAGCTTAAAAAGTTCTCTACAACTTTGGTATTGTCATTACAACATGATTCAGCACTTAGCAAGGTCAAAACGTGCCAATACACAGCGCTGTCCAGATTTGAACAGATTCAGGCTAGCAACTTCAAAAATTCACAACTGAAAATTCAGACATCCAAACAAAGTGATCCTAGACTTTCTGAAAAGGTAATAAAATTGTCTACAATTTATTTATAAACATCACTGGCTGGTTTAACATGTATTAAGGGTAAAATATACCATGAAGGCTGTGCTGTCCAAAACTGGATAGATTCAGTCTTCATAATTGTAACATTCATAACTTAAGCTTCAGACCACCAAAAATAGTGATCCAAGACTTTTTGGAAAGCTTGGGAAAAGTACTACATAACTTTTATAATCACCAAGAAGTGATTCCAGTTTTATTCGAATCAAACATTACCGTTTTTGAAATCTGTTCTGACAGAGGACAGAACACAGCAACCAGTTTGAAAAATTCATAACTCTTAAACCGTCAGGCCTATAGTTATGAAATTTTAACACAAGCAAGATAAGAAAAGCCTCTACAACTTTCTTATAATCGACAAGGACTGATTCTAACACTAACTTAAGCAAACAATACAGTTTCTCAAATCTGTACAGAATTTAGACAGATTCAATTACTGAATTTGTAAAAAGCATAACTCCTAAACTATCAGACCTGTGGCTGTCAAATTTTAACACAAGTAAGATAATAGAGTTGTCTACAACTTTCTTGTGAACACCAATAACTGATTTCAACATTAACTTAATCACCCATTGCAATTTCTGAAATCTGTTCAGAAATTCGACAGATTCAGGTGCTGGACTTGTGAAAAGCACAACTCTTAAACGATCAGGTTTTGGGCTGTAAAATTTTAGTACCAGCAAGATAATAAGGTTATCTACAACTCTTCTATACAACTTTTCTACAGAAAACATAATTTAATTCATCAAACAAACAGCACAATGAAAACAGTGTGTGCAGTCCAAAACAGCAATCCTCAAAATTCAGCTTCTATTTACTTCTAAAATTGTCGCGTTCTAGGGACTCGAATTATTCTAACGCTTTACTATTTAATTAAGTTAAGACAATCAAATCAGAACCAACACATCAACTTACCAATTTTTATTCAAGTCATTAGTGCACTAAAACTACTACAACCAATCAACGACGCATTCTCCCCGATAATCACCCAACCCGTTGCCTTTTAAATTAGACATCATATGAGCACTAATACTTTTCATCCGCGACCGTAACCATATGCATTTAGAATACAACAAGCAATTTACCGTGACTATAAGCTTAACTAAAGTCATCTAAGAGTCGGTTAGCTAGAACACGACACTGGTAATACCTACCGACCAATGGTTTACCACCCGAGCACAGTTACACGCCGCACCTTAGTTTCTAACATGATTCTCACATAACTCGTAATTCGACTACTTACTAACCATAAATCACGCACGACGACTATCACATTGACCGGTTAATTATTTGGACACCGCCTAGCGCACCACTAGTATCCCGCATTTTGGCTCGACTTATAACATAGAGGAATTGATACAACGACCAAGTATTCATGTCGAGCACAATTATTTATGACCACATTTATCGACTAGAAAAGTGAAACACTAACCGATTATTCGCACATCTCTCCTTTAAAACACGAATCACATGTCATATAATTTATATTTTCAACCCACGCTATCCTACGCCACGATGAATACATAAGATATATTCAACATAGACTAACCCATTAGCCAGCTACGGAAGTCATCAAGCATGCTTTAGGCTTTATTAAATTTTTGCCGTGCAAACACCACATTTCACGACGAAGCATTTTAACAATCCAATAATACATCCGCGACAAATCCCTACGACGTACAAAATAACTATCGCAGCCACATATACACTTATTGACATTCCAATCGCAAACACATCTACGCGTACCACTTTCTCCTCCAAGAATTTTAATTCGCATACATGTTCACCAACGCATCTCTCGCATAAATTTGCATATCAACACTAATTCTCCACATACCTACACCATGTTTTTGCTTGCTAACCACTAACTCACCCGCATACCGGCAACCAACAAGCATTTTACCAAACACATTACACGCATGAGAACTCAAACAGTGATACGACTGTCTAGTTAACACATAATCCCACGCGACTGTGTTTGTTCCTAACACCATCACAATCACACTTCGCATATCCTTCATCACTGGACAGCACAAACCGTACCGGTACTTACCACCGAAGGCAATAGAGGAGGCTGTCGAACGCGACGGAGCGTGGCGAGGACTGGCGAGTCGTCGACGGCTACGCGTCGAAGCGAGCAGGAGCGATAGGGGCTGCGCGTCGGAGAACCACGCGCAGCGAGGACGAAGGTGATGTCGACGACGGGCACCGTGAGCGTGACAAGGTGGAGCACGTGCCACGGAGGAGCTGCTGCAACCGCTGGTTGGTGCGGCATAGCGCACGGGTGGCCAACGATGCATGGCGACCCGACTCGGCGTTGCATCGAATAGGTGGCGCGCGCGGCTGGCGTGCTGCTGCTACTTGGCGCTGCACAGCGAAGAAGTGAGCTCGGCCATGGAGATGTGGTTGAGGCGAGCAGCGGCTAGGGCGTCGGCAAGGGGCTTCAACAGGGGAGCGCCATGGGAGGTGGGCTGCTGCTCGCCGCCGACCAGAGGTAGAAGAAGGGCTCGCGCCCATGGAGCAGGGAGGGAGATGGACGTCGCTGCTCGCCTGCAGGGGACGCACTGGAGAGGTGGCGACCAGGGGGAGCTCGCCTGGGCGCCAGCCATGGAGGAGTCTGCGCGCCGTTGAAAGCAGGGGAGGTGGAGCTCGAGCGCCGGCCATGGAGCTTCTACTCAGCAATGGAGGATGCGGCCCCCCTGCGCTGGCGTGGAACAGGGGCGCCATGGACGCCAGGGAGGGGCGCCGAGTTGGGGAAACCCCCCCTGCGCGCGGGCTGCAACGGAGGAGAGCTCGGCCTTGGTCGGGCTCCAAGCGAGGGAGCCGGCTGGGAGAAAGGGCGCCATGGAGGAGAAGCTCCTGGGCGTAGGGAGGTGGATTGGTGCTGGGCAGAGGAGGAAGAAGGGAAGCCGACTAGAAATTTTCTAGGCGCCATGGCTGCTGCGTGTGGGAGAAGACAGGAAGGGAGAGTGGCGGCTGGGAGAAGAATAGGGGTGGGAATGGAAAATTGCCAAGGGCAAGGGGAGAGGGGTCCTATTTATAGACATGAGGTAGGGTTAGGGTTTCTTAGTGGGCCTATTGGGCTGGGTTGGGCTTGGCCCAAAATACTCTATTGGGCTGCGCTAAATTATTTCCGGAATAAAAATGCTCCTGCGGGTTTCGTCGGTACGCAAAACAGAGCGAACTAGAGTTTCGACGAACGGACGATTGAGCGATCAATTCGGCCGAGAGTCTAATTTGATTTCGCTCGGCAACAATTTCCTACGCATGATTCGAAAATAAATTGTCCCGGGATACGACCAGCTTTCGGATTTTTAGTCCGAGAAGGTGAATCGTGACATTTAAAAATCGCAGTTGAAACGAGGTTTCGAGTTCAGTTCGGACACGAAATATTTAGCCGAGTCGGATAAGGATTAATTAGAGGACGATATTTTGAGTATTCCGTTTGAGGGTACGGAGTCGGATTAAAATAGTCGGACATCGATCGAAGTTCGGGAATTAGATGCGGGCTCAGACCAGATAATAGTCGTCGAGAGTTTGATTTAGAGAGCTTCAGATGAAATTTAAAATTCGAGAATGATCTTCGAGTCTGCATGAGCTCCGAGAATTTAAAAGTTTTAACACGCTCCGAAATTGGTTGTTTCTCGCGATCGATTAACTCTGAATTCGGTGAACTTCCGAGAGAAAGCCTGATAAACAGAGATAGGCACGATCGAGAAATAGAAATTTTTACTGAGCATCCGAGATTAGGACTAATCTCCCGACGTAACACGAAACTGACACCTGGGGTGTCACAGCCTTCCCCCCTTAAACAGAATCTCGTCCCGAGATTCGAATGAGGATCTTCAAGGGTGGAGAAGCATGTAACTCCCAGGCTAGAGATAGATGCAAATTCAGGAGATGGGATCTGATAAGATATGGAAGATAGATTTGGGTAGAATATCGCGGCATGTTGAGACAAAATGCAGCGATCACTCTGAGAGGATGTTCATAAAAGAGAGCACATCGGTGTAGTCTTATAATGGATCACAACTACTAACCCTGATACCAGCGCGTGCCGAGTAGCTCAACCATGTGTGCACCATAGTAGGCTCTCGGTTTCGTCACGGCATCATCAGTCGTTAGTCATGACGCCATTACCAAACGCAACCAATGAGAAATCCACATAACATAAATAGATGGAGCCCATGAGAGTATGGCTCAGAAAATGCGACTGAAGTTGAAGCAAAGATTGTTGGCGAAGAGCATCAGATGAGAATTTTTATTTAACTCAGAGAATCATTTTATGATCAACATGGAGATTATCAGATCAGATATTAGCACGAGATTTGATATGAGGATGAACCGACCATGAGATCAAAATAGATTGTTGAGCTGTTAGAGACACGAGAGAACCAAGGACAACAATGAAATCCATTGAACTAAAGGGATACACTGATTAGAGATAAGTTGATAAAATGACGTCATAATCCTTGGAGGAAGAGCATGAGATTAACCAGAATTGAGAGATTTAGGCAAGATCAACATCCGATACTTGAGAACGAGTTATAGCAGATAACCAGATAATAGGGCAGAATCAATGAAGGATCCTGAGATTCGGATGATAAAGTCACAACATGATTCACGAAAATAAAGACTTACTAGATCGAGGTGAAATGAGAGGTAGTCACATAAGACCGATTAGGATGAGCACCAGAAAGGTTATTAAGAATTGGGGCAGGATCTATGGAAAGAAACATGGCCTTGATAGGGTTTGGGCAACTAGACACCAAGCAACAATTTTTTTTTTGACACAACAAGTGCACAAGGAGACTTGGGTTGGTCTAGCGGCCAAGCTATGGGGTTCTATAAGCTGTGCAGATGTAATTTCAAGCGTAAAACACACAAGGGCTAGAAACACCAAAACAAGCACGTGATTTGATTTTTTTTAAGAGTTTCACTAGGGAACCACGAGATTATTTGGGGAAGGGGGGTCTTTTCACGAGCAGGACAGACAACATTTTTTTTGAGGCAAAATGGACTGAACAACTATCGTACCTTCTAGAAAGCAAGGCAAAAGAAACACATATCACGACCTAGTCAAGACTTACCAATCCGATACAAGGTAAAGCATTTCTTATAGTTCCTAACATAGCAGTACTTCACATTATTCACAAGTTTTTATTATCGGAATAAAGGTGAGAGAAGCATGTTAGTGCACAAGAGACAATTATAATGCGACAATCATGATACATGCTCATTCTAGTCGTCTTCTTAGACCTAACTAATTTTCGGATGCTTCTACAGCATCCTTACTAATAGTAGTAGTGGCCTTTATGGCCTAAATAACTAGCCACCTAGCTACCCATCTATTCCTGGGGCTTCACGTCCTAGGTCTATCCTGATCGTCCTGACGATCTATCCAACATTGGTTTCTAGCAAGTTTTACTTTAGAAAATGTTGGTAATCATGACTTATTGACTTCTCTGTACTGGTATTCGCTCCGATACCAGCTGTGGCGGAACCGCCCGAATTATTCCAGCTTAAGTGCCCAAGTCGCACCCTTAAGGGCAGCAACACACTTAAACAGGAATAACCCGTCAGTCCCTCGGATCTAGTCCGATAAAGCCACTTAACCAGGATCGAATACCACTAGCTCACACGAAGGTGAGGCACAGAGAAATACAATAAAACATAATACCACAGATTTAATATATATCATTAGTGATTACATTATCGGAGTTTCAGAAATAATAACCATAAATTTTAATGCAGCGGAAATAACTAACGGAGAAAACCGAGTAACATGGTGAAGCCTGGCCACGCTACTCCTCCTGGTCCTCTCCTGCGGAAGCAGTAACCCACTCGACCGTCTATCCCGGTGGCAGGGATGGAGGCCAAGTCACACCAACAATCAATCATCCTAAGGAGTACCTGCAAAAATTGTGCCACAAGCAAGGCTGAGTATACTAATACTCAGCTAGACTTACCCGGTGTGAGGAGTCTATACTCCTCTACCTCTAGACATGCAGCTGTTTGGCTGTGGGGTTTGGTTGCCAAAAGCACTAGCTGAGTTTCTAAATCAAGATTTTAACTTTGTCAAAATTAAGTGTGACTCTCTTAAGGCTAAAAATGTACTATCTACTCATACATAGTAGCAAGCATTTTTAGCAATCAATATCTTGTATCATCTCAACACAGTTCCACTTGTTACTCAATGTAGCAGCATGGATCAAGCAGTCTCATTAGCTGCGAGAAGCAGACGATTCGAATCGAGTTTTCATCCTTGCAAGGTAAACCTAAACACACGACATGTAGGGGCACTCCGTCCCCACACACATCAACCGTCCCCATCGATTCCTCGTCAGCAGATCAGGACTCACCGCCTTGGCGTACAATGCCTCACTGACCCCGACTGGCCGTCGTGCAGTGACCGCACTTGTACCCACCATAACCGGAATGGGAGACTACGTCTCAGGTCGCGTGAGGGGGTATGTCCACTGCCAGGTTCACTCAGGTACTAGGCTTACCGATTTACCATATTTCTCGGTATGTGTTTAGTACGTTCAAACGCTTGACTCACGGTACCACACCTTAATCCTTATTCAAATTTTTCATCCCGTGAACAACCAATCCCCATGGATTGTTGCCCACAAACCAACATCAATATGATAAGAAAGTGGATACAGCCAATTCCTGACCTCGCGCGAGTGCTAGAAAAATCACTCGACTTCTACCGAGATCCTAATTAATAAAGCAGCTACTCGACCTAGCATACTAGTATTCATCTCAATAGGAAATCCTGAGTTAATGCAACTAGGGTTTCAGACAACTCCTACACTTAAGTGCACAGTACAAGCCTACAAACATTAAGTGCAGTAAAATAGCATATATAACGGTTATGCATAAAACCGGGGCTTGCCTTTATTTTAACACTTAGATAGTGTTTGCTGGGGGGTACTCGCTTGGCGAGCATCCACTGGTTATGTCCATCCTTCAGGTCGTCCACCAATTGCAGCTTGTGGTTGGCACCACATCATTTGCTCGATCGGCATCTCTCGGTCCTAAATGAGATGCAATATGCATATGGATGAATATGATGAAAAATATCACAAGATATACAATACATGGTAGCGAACTAAACACCAATTAGTAAGACACTGCAACGACTATACGCAAGCGCTAGCTATTCGTACGTTATCGGCGTTCATCATTAACATCATTAACAAGACGACCATATTTTATTTATTTACGCGACGCAATTACGACATTACAAGTACGCGTATCTTATTTATTTGGATACGGCTTTTCATTAGTTCTCCTATTGATCGCGCGAAAGCAACCAAGACAACGGAAGTTTAAACAGGACATAGACATCAATAACTACAAAACTTCTACCTATAACCAACTACAGCAAGCAAGCGCATCAATCATGGAACACATGTTAACCTAAGTTTAGCTATCACAAGTATATATTCGTTAAGTGCTAACTAAGCATTTTTAGCCAAAATGGTGAACTAAACATTCACTTGAGCACGTGCAGATTTTTTTTGACAGCAATACAACACTTACTAGTTTTAATCATATCTCTTCAAATATTAATCCAAAAATAGCAAACTAGGATTTTCTGGAAAGCTTAAAAAGTTCTCTACAACTTTGGTATTGTCATTACAACATGATTCAGCAATTAGCAAGGTCAAAACGTGCCAATACACAGCGCTGTCCAGATTTGGACAGATTCAGGCTAGCAACTTCAAAAATTCACAACTGAAAATTCAGACATCCAAACAAAGTGATCCTAGACTTTCTGAAAAGGTAATAAAATTGTCTACAATTTATTTATAAACATCACTGGCTGGTTTAACATGTATTAAGGGTAAAATATACCATGAAGGCTGTGCTGTCCAAAACTGGACAGATTCAGTCTTCATAATTGTAACATTCATAACTTAAGCTTCAGACCACTAAAAATAGTGATCCAAGACTTTTTGGAAAGCTTGGGAAAAGTACTACATAACTTTTATAATCACCAAGAAGTGATTCCAGTTTTATTCGAATCAAACATTACCGTTTTTGAAATCTGTTCTGACAGAGGACAGAACACAGCAACCAGTTTGAAAAATTCATAACTCTTAAACCGTCAGGCCTATAGTTATGAAATTTTAACACAAGCAAGATAAGAAAAGCCTCTACAACTTTCTTATAATAGACAAGGACTGATTCTAACACTAACTTAAGCAAACAATACAGTTTCTGAAATCTGTACAGAATTTAGACAGATTCAGTTACTGAATTTGTAAAAAGCATAACTCCTAAACTATCAGACCTGTGGCTGTCAAATTTTAACACAAATAAGATAATAGAGTTGTCTACAACTTTCTTGTGAACACCAATAACTGATTTCAACATTAACTTAATCACCCATTGCAATTTCTGAAATCTGTTCAGAAATTCGACAGATTCAGGTGCTGGACTTGTGAAAAACACAACTCTTAAACGATCAGGTTTTGGGCTGTAAAATTTTAGTAACAGCAAGATAATAAGGTTATCTACAACTCTTCTATACAACTTTTCTACAGAAAACATAATTTAATTCATCAAACAAACAGCACAATGAAAACAGTGTGTGCAGTCCAAAACAGCAATCCTCAAAATTCAGCTTCTATTTACTTCTAAAATTGTCGCGTTCTAGGGACTCGAATTATTCTAACGCTTTACTATTTAATTAAGTTAAGACAATCAAATCAGAACCAACACATCAACTTACCAATTTTTATTCAAGTCATTAGTGCACTAAAACTACTACAACCAATCAACGACGCATTCTCCCCGATAATCACCCAACCCGTTGCCTTTTAAATTAGACATCATATGAGCACTAATACTTTTCATCCGCGACCGTAACCATATGCATTTAGAATACAACAAGCAATTTACCGTGACTATAAGCTTAACTAAAGTCATCTAAGAGTCGGTTAGCTAGAACACGACACCGGTAATACCTACCGACCAATGGTTTACCACCCGAGCACAGTTACACGCCGCACCTTAGTTTCTAACATGATTCTCACATAACTCGTAATTCGACTACTTACTAACCATAAATCACGCACGACGACTATCACATTGACCGGTTAATTATTTGGACACCGCCTAGCGCACCACTAGTATCCCGCATTTTGGCTCGACTTATAACATAGAGGAATTGATACAACGACCAAGTATTCATGTCGAGCACAATTATTTATGACCACATTTATCGACTAGAAAAGTGAAACACTAACCGATTATTCGCACATCTCTCCTTTAAAACACGAATCACATGTCATATAATTTATATTTTCAACCCACGCTATCCTACGCCACGATGAATACATAAGATATATTCAACATAGACTAACCCATTAGCCAGCTACGGAAGTCATCAAGCATGCTTTAGGCTTTATTAAATTTTTGCCGTGCAAACACCACATTTCACGACGAAGCATTTTAACAATCCAATAATACATCCGCGACAAATCCCTACGACGTACAAAATAACTATCGCAGCCACATATACACTTATTGACATTCCAATCGCAAACACATCTACGCGTACCACTTTCTCCTCCAAGAATTTTAATTCGCATACATGTTCACCAACGCATCTCTCGCATAAATTTGCATATCAACACTAATTCTCCACATACCTACACCATGTTTTTGCTTGCTAACCACTAACTCACCCGCATACCGGCAACCAACAAGCATTTTACCAAACACATTACACACATGAGAACTCAAACAGTGATACGACTGTCTAGTTAACACATAATCCCACGCGACTGCGTTTGTTCCTAACACCATCACAATCACACTTCGCATATCCTTCATCACTGGACAGCACAAACCGTACCGGTACTTACCACCGAAGGCAATAGAGGAGGCTGTCGAACGTGACGGAGCGTGGCGAGGACTGGCGAGTCGTCGACGGCTACGCGTCGAAGCGAGCAGGAGCGATAGGGGCTGCGCGTCGGAGAACCAAGCGCAGCGAGGACGAAGGTGATGTCGACGACGGGCATCGCGAGCGTGACAAGGTGGAGCACGCGCCACGGAGGAGCTGCTGCAACCGCTGGTTGGTGCGGCATAGCGCACGGGTGGCCAACGATGCATGGCGACCCGACTCGGCGTTGCGTCGAATAGGTGGCGCGCGCGGCTGGCGTGCTGCTGCTACTTGGCGCTGCACAGCGAAGAAGTGAGCTCGGCCATGGAGATGTGGTTGAGGCGAGCAGCGGCTAGGGCGTCGGCAAGGGGCTTCAACAGGGGAGCGCCATGGGAGGTGGGCTGCTGCTCGCCGCCGACCAGAGGTAGAAGAAGGGCTCGCGCCCATGGAGCAGGGAGGGAGATGGACGTCGCTGCTCGCCTGCAGGGGACGCACTGGAGAGGTGGCGACCAGGGGGAGCTCGCCTGGGCGCCAGCCATGGAGGAGTCTGCGCGCCGTTGAAAGCAGGGGAGGTGGAGCTCGAGCGCCGGCCATGGAGCTTCTGCTCAGCAATGGAGGATGCGGCCCCCCTGCGCTGGCGTGGAACAGGGGCGCCATGGACGCCAGGGAGGGGCGCCGAGTTGGGGAAACCCCCCCTGCGCGCGGGCTGCAACGGAGGAGAGCTCGGCCTTGGTCGGGCTCCAAGCGAGGGAGCCGGCTGGGAGAAAGGGCGCCATGGAGGAGAAGCTCCTGGGCGTAGGGAGGTGGATTGGTGCTGGGCAGAGGAGGAAGAAGGGAAGCCGACTAGAAATTTTCTAGGCGCCATGGCTGCTGCGTGTGGGAGAAGACAGGAAGGGAGAGTGGCGGCTGGGAGAAGAATAGGGGTGGGAATGGAAAATTGCCAAGGGCAAGGGGAGAGGGGTCCTATTTATAGACATGAGGTAGGGTTAGGGTTTCTTAGTGGGCCTATTGGGCTGGGTTGGGCTTGGCCCAAAATACTCTATTGGGCTGCGCTAAATTATTTCCGGAATAAAAATGCTCCTGCGGGTTTCGTCGGTACGCAAAACAGAGCGAACTAGAGTTTCGACGAACGGACGATTGAGCGATCAATTCGGCCGAGAGTCTAATTTGATTTCGCTCGGCAACAATTTCCTACGCATGATTCGAAAATAAATTGTCCCGGGATACGACCAGCTTTCGGATTTTTAGTCCGAGAAGGCGAATCGTGACATTTAAAAATCGCAGTTGAAACGGGGTTTCGAGTTCAGTTCGGACACGAAATATTTAGCCGAGTCGGATAAGGATTAATTAGAGGACGATATTTTGAGTATTCCGTTTGAGGGTACGGAGTCGGATTAAAATAGTCGGACATCGATCGAAGTTCGGGAATTAGATGCGGGCTCAGACCAGATAATAGTCGTCGAGAGTTTGATTTAGAGAGCTTCAGATGAAATTTAAAATTCGAGAATGATCTTCGAGTCTGCATGAGCTCCGAGAATTTAAAAGTTTTAACACGCTCCGAAATTGGTTGTTTCTCGCGATCGATTAACTCTGAATTCGGTGAACTTCCGAGAGAAAGCCTGATAAACAGAGATAGGCACGATCGAGAAATAGAAATTTTTACTGAGCATCCGAGATTAGGACTAATCTCCCGACGTAACACGAAACTGACACCTGGGGTGTCACACCCGACTCGGGTTACCAACAGGAGAATTCCCTCTGCAGACTTGGTGAACCGACTTGAGATGATCCTTAGAGGCAAGGTGTCGAACATTGGCGCCCCAGTAGTGTATTCAGCATGGAACCTGCCTTCTCCCAAGACCTTCACTCTTTTTGTGTCGAATCCACCTGTCACAGATGGAAGTTTGGGCCTTAGAGTGCGACCTTCCGTCGACGAGGTTAACACTTTGGTTGCTTCGCTCGGGGAAATTCCTGACGACAAACGACAAGTCCACTTTGAGGTGCCCTTGGATCCTAGTGACGCAGAAATAAGTGCTATGCTTGATTTGCTGGCTGAGGATTCTCCTGATGCTGCTCCTGCTGGGACATTGGTGGTGGCGCCTCTCCCAGAAACTAGTATGACTTTGGATGTTCAGAAGCCTGCCAGTGCTCGCCCGAGACGCCCTTGCCGAGCCAATCAACTTGATCCTTCTGCGGATGAGCAGAAAAAGAAAAAGAGATGTCTCCGGCAAGTATCTAGTTTGGATCGGGGTGCTGGTCCTTCGGCTCCTGCTGCTGAGGAGGTTCCCGTGCCTGATTTCACTGACGTCGACCCCAATGGGTGTGCTCCATCCGATGCTGATCCCAATGGGTGTGCCCCATCCGATGCTGATCCCAATGGGTGTGCTGCTTATGTTGTTGATGAAAACGATAGGGAGGAAGAAGATGAGGTCCCTCTGACCCAGAAGAACAGTCGGCGGTATATTGCCAGTGGGGAGAGTAGTGGAGTTCCTTCTCCTGCTTTGTCAGCCCTCGTTGGACTACAGGAGTTATCTCTGGCGAATTTTGATCAGACCCTGGAGGATATGGTTCCAGAGGACCTTTTGTTAGAGCCAGCGAATGATGGTGTGATGGAGATTTGTGCTGATGTGCTTGATGCTAGGTTAAGGTCATCCCACGCCTCATCGACCTTGGAGCGCGGTCTTGAAGGCCAGGAGACTGATTTGGATCGTCTTGGTCCCATGGAAGCAACTGAGGGGCCTTCGGCCTTAGAGGTGGCAACTACAAAGAACTCGGTTCTCAAGGATGGTGCTAACGCTTACCCAGCCCCCGAGGGTGTTGCCGAGGGTGACTCGGCCTGGGTGGGAAGTGCAAGCCACTGTCCAGCCCCCGAGGGTACTGCCGGAGATGATCTGGCTCGCGTGGGTAGCGTAAACTATGACCTAGCCCTCGAGAGTGTCCGAGCGGAGTCCCCCTCATGTACTTCCATGGACGTTCATGCGGGATCGCCCCCGCACTCCGACTGCATGGTGATTGCCCAAGCTTCGAAACAGGGAGTCGCTTTAGAGGGCAGCGTCCCCGCTGGCCAAGTTTTGAGCTCTGTTGATGGCGCTGAATTGGTTTCTACCGGTTTGTTGCAAGCTGCTTCGGGTGGTCACCTTATGCCAGGCCATCAATTGATCTCCCATGATTTGGGAGTCCCTTCGTTCTTCTCCAATCTCCAGGTATTGTAATATATCTTGTCTCGACTTTTGCACCGTGTAAACTGCTGTTGTTGCACTCATCTGTTCTCTTTATCAGGCTTTGGTGGACGGGATGGCTAGCCAGCTGAGGTTGCAGAGTGCTTCTGTTCCAGAAGGAGCTTTGTCTCTTGCACGTTGGAATCCGGTGTTACTTCAACAACGTGTCTCTGACTTGGAGGCGACCAATGCTGGTTAGTGCCATTCTGCTTCTCTTTGTCTGCATTATTGAACTGCTTTACATCTTGATCTTTTTTGTTTGATTGTCTCCTGCTAGATATGACTCGGCAAATTTCTACTTTTGAGGAAAAACATTCTCGAGATCAAGCTAAACTGGTCCAGCGGTGTTCTGATTTTGAAGAAAAGTATTCTCAAAGCCAGACTGAACTAGCCCAGGTTTCTGCTGCCCTAGACGATGCCAATGCACTGAGCTCTTCCCTTCGCACTCAGCTTGATTCTGAAAAGGTGACTTGTGAAGCTGTACCTTGCATTGCTGTGTTCCTATTGCTTGTTTGATGTTTGAAAGGAGTTGATTCTTGTTTGCAGGAAGAAAAACGTGTCCTTGCTGCATCTCGCGACAATCTTGACAGACTGTATCGCGATTCCAGCAACTCGTTGACCATCCTGGAGAGGTGTCATCGCTTTTCCATGGAGGAGTTAGATAATCTTCGCTGCAGACTGCAGGAATCCACGGATGACGTGATCCGTCTCAGACAGTTGATATCGGCCAAGGATGCTACTATCAAAGAACTTCGTGCTTCCAAGAAATCCATCACCTAGGAGCTAGAAAACGTTCGATTGGCTGCCAAGGTTGCTGAAGAAACTTCCACTACTCTGAGAGCCCAGCGCGACAGGGCCATGGATAAGGCCATTCGAGCGGGACGAATCTTGATGAGGATACCCGGTGTAGTCGTTCCTGAAGATATAAGGGCTGATGTGAATGCTGCGCCTGATTCCTCGAGTCGCCCTTCCTCGTCGGTTGCTCCTGAGAAAGACATCGCGAAATAGAGAAATGTTTTGCGTGCTTTGAGCACACGGTTAGCACGGTCACATATTTGTTAGAGGACACCAATTTAGCATTTGAATGATATTGCTATTCTCCTACTGTTTTAGAATCCAACAGTGCATAAATTTGTAGTAGTAAAAAGGCTGTGTGATGGTTCTGAAACTTGTTTACGGGATATAGAAGTCATCCCTATATGAGTAGTTGTAAGCACGTCAGATCGCCTTAAGTTGCTGCTGACTTAAGCCGATTGCTTCTGTTTATAGGGCATAGTGGTCACCCCGAGTTACGTAAGCATGAGCATGTTGCATCGCCTTAAGTCGTTGCCGACTTAGGCCGATTGCTCCGTTAGCAGGGCATAGTGGTCACCCCGAGTTAAGTAAGCGTGAGCATGTCGCACCGATTTAAGTTGTTGCCAACTTAAGCCGATTGCTCCGTTAGCAGGGCATAGTGGTCACCCCGAGTTAAGTAAGCGTGAGCATGTCACACCGACTTAAGTTGTTGCCAACTTAAGCCGATTGCTCCGTTAGCAGGGCATAGTGGTCACCCCGAGTTAAGTAAGCGTGAGCATGTCACACCGACTTAAGTTGTTGCCAACTTAAGCCGATTGCTCCGTTGGCAGGGCATAGTGGTCACCCCGAGTTAAGTAAGCGTGAGCATGTCACACCGACTTAAGTTGTTGCCAACTTAAGCCGATTGCTCCGTTGGCAGGGCATAGTGGTCACCCTGAGTTAAGTAAGAGTGCTAGTCAACCATGAACAAATTGATTATCTTTGAAGCCTTCTTTATTGATGACATATCTCCCGTTTTACAGAGTACATTGTTGTCCCGATAGCTTTTGAAATTCAGCTAGGGGTAAAACTTCCTGAGGTGTTCTATATTCCAGGAGTTCCCAATTTCTGTGCCGTCCATCTGAGTTAGACGATATGATCCCGCCGAGTGACTTCTGCTACTATGAATGGTCCCTCCCATAAGGGTGACAACTTGTGTCGTCCCTCCCCCGTTAGAATTCGGTGGAGGACGAGGTCTCCCACTGAGAAGGATCGTTGTCGCACAGCCTTGTCGTGATAGCGTCTCAGAGTCTGCTGGTATCGTGCTGATTGAATTACTGCATTCAGCCGTTCTTCTTCGAGTACATCAATGTCCTCTAGCCTAGTAGCTTCAGCTTCTGCTATGTTTTCGAAGACCAACCTCGGTGCTCCGAATTTGAGATCGGCGGGTAATACTGCCTCTGACCCATAGACCATGAAGAAATGAGTATTTCCATGTAGAGCTCGGCTAGGTTGGGTTCTTAGGCTCCAAACGACGTATGGCAATTCCCTTATCCATTTTCCTGCGAACTTTTCATTTTTTTCGAAGACCCTTTTCCTGAGTGCCTCCAGTATCATCCCGTTAGCTCGCTCAACCTGCCCGTTGGCCCTCGGGTGCGCTACCGAAGCGTACTTGGTCTGAATGCCCTTTTGCTCGCAGAAATCGAAGAATTCAGAACTTGTGAAGTTGGATCCCAAGTCAGTTATGATATTATTTGGTATTCCGAATCTGAATATTATGTCTTGTATGAATTCCACGGCCTTAGCTGAGGTTAAGGAAGCAATGGGTTTGAATTCTATCCATTTGGTGAATTTGTCGATTGCTACCAGCACATGAGTGTATCCTCCTTGAGCTTTCTTAAAAGGTCCTATCATATCCAGTCCCCAGCATGCGAAGGGCCAAGTTACTGGTATGGTCTGCAACTACTGTGCTGGTAGATGTTGTTGCTTTGACAAGTACTGGCATGCTTCGCACCTCTGAACTAACTCGGCTGCATCGCTTTTCGCTGTTGGCCAATAGAATCCTGACCTGAAGACCTTCCCAACTAGTGTCTTGGATGCTGCGTGTATTCCACATTGCCCAGCATGGACCTCATCTAGAAGTTGCTTCCCAGTAGATGAGAGAATGCACTTCATGAGGACGCCTGACGCACCCCTTCTGTATAAAGTTTCCCCAATGAGTGTGTAGTGGGCTGACTGTCTGGCGATGCGCTCGGCTATATTTTTGTCATCTGGTTCCTCTTCATTCTTTATATATCTGATGATTGGCCTTCTCCAATCGTTAGAGTCTGACTCGGGTTGATCCACGATATTACATTCTTCTGCTTGATCTGTTGAGATGCTCAGTCGTGGTATTTCTTGCACGAAGACTCCGGGCGGGACCTGAGTTTGGCTAGATCCTAACTTGGACAATACGTCAGCTGCCGTGTTTCGATCTCTCTCTACATGATGAAATTCTAGACCTTCAAACTTATCTTCTAGTTTCTGAACGGCAGTGCAGTATTTTCCCATCGAATCATTCGAACAGTCCCATTCTTTGTTTATCTGGCTTATGACCACCAGAGAATCTCCGTGTACCATTAATCTCTTGATGCCCAATGATATGGCGATGTTTAGTCCATGTATTAGAGCTTCATACTCGGCTGCGTTATTAGAGGCTGGAAATAACAGTTGAAGGGCATATTTGAGGTGTTCGCCTCCAAGCGCGATGAAGAGAATTCCTGCGCCTACTCCCTACAGCTTCAACGAGCCATCAAAATACATCCTCCACACTTCTGCAGTTTCTGGGTTCTCTGGTATTTGTTGTTCAGTCCATTCTGATACGAAGTCAACCAATGCTTGGGACTTAATGGCAGTACGAGGTCGAAATTCGATGTCATGAGATCCCAGTTCACAGGCCCACTTGGCTATTCGGCCAATGGCTTCCTTGTTGTGGAGAATATCCCCTATCGGAAAACCGGTGACTACTATGACTTTGTGGTCATCAAAGTAGTGACGCAGCTTGCGGGCAGTTAGAAGTACTGCGTATAATAGCTTCTGCACTTGAGGATACTTTTTCTTCGAGGGCCCCAGAACTTCACTGATGAAATAAACGGGGTGTTGCACAGGGTAAGCATGTCCTTCTTCTGCTCGCTCGATTACCAACGTGGTGCTCACCACGTGAGTCGTGCAAGAAATATATAGTAGCAGATCTTCAGCTGGTTGAGTTGACGTGGCTCGCCGTGGTGGTTTCAGTACTGGTGGGGTTGTCAAGAATTTTTTCAGTGCGTCCAAGGCTTCCTGCGCTTCTGAAGTCCACTGAAACTTGTCCACCTTCTTGAGTAGCTTGTAAAACGGTAAACCTTTTTCTCCCAGCCTGGATATAAATCTGCTCAGGGCTGCCATACACCCGGTAAGTCGTTGAACCTTCTTTTGTGATCGTGGAGCTTCCATTTTCATGATAGCTTCAATCTTTTCCGGATTAGCTTCAATTCCCCGGTGGCTTACAATAAATCCGAGTAGCTTCCCGGCTGGTACCCCAAAAACACATTTTTCGGGATTAAGCTTCCATCGATACCGCCGTAGACTATTGAAAACCAGCTGCAAGTCTTCGATGAAGTTTTCCGAGTTCTCCGTTTTGATCACCACGTCGTCTACGTAGGCTTCCACACGCTTGCCCCAGTGATCAGCTAAGCATGTTTGAATGGCTCTCTGATAAGTCGCTCCAGCGTTTTTGAGGCCGAACGACATGGAGGTATAACAGAAAGCACCAAGCGGAGTGATGAACGCCGTTTTTTCCTCGTCTTCCTTTGCCAAGCTGATCTGATGGTATCCGGAATAGCAATCCAGGAAGACAGCACAGAACATCCAGCGGTGGAGTCTACCACCTGATCTATCCTTGGGAGCCCGAAGGGATCCTTCGGACAATGTTTGTTGAGATCAGTATAGTCGACGCACATGCGCCAATCCACTTTATTCTTTTTGAGTATAAGAACAGGGTTGGCTAACCACTCGGGATGTAACACCTCTCTGATAAACCCAGCCGCGACTAAGTGGGCCAGCTCAGCGCGAATAGCCTCTCTCTTGTCGGGCGTGAAACGACGTAGTTTTTGCCGGATCGGCCTTGCTTGGGGGTAGACCTTCAGTTTGTGCTCGGCCAGTTCTCTTGGGACTCCCGGCATATCCGCCGGTTGCCATGCGAATACGTCTCGGTTGTCTTGCAGAAACCGGACGAGCGCGCTTTCCTATTTATCATCCAGGCTGGAGCTGATGATGGCAGTCTTGCGTTCATCAGCAAATCCCAGATTGATCCTTTTAGTTTCTTCAGTCGGTCGCATAGAGGTCGCGGCTTGAGCTTCATTCGCCGGTGCTGTATGGCCTTCCTCAGGCTTAGAGTTTGCCTGGATCGAAGAAGTTACCGATGGTTTAGTAGTGAGGGCCGCTTGGATGGCCACTCGGAAACATTCTGCGGCGCCTTGGAGGTCAGCACGCACAGTTATGATTCCTTGTGGTCCCGGCATCTTCAATATCATGTACGTGTAATGCGGGATGGCCATGAACTTTGCCAACCCCGGCCTTCCAATGATGGCGTTGTACCCGCAGTCGAAGTTTGCCACCTCGAACCTCAGAAACTCGGTTCTGTAGTTCTCCGGAGTTCCGAAGGTGACGGGCATGTAGATGTGGCCCAGCGGGTACTCTCCCTCAGTCGGCACGATGCCGAAGAATGGAGTGTCTGACTCGTGGAGTTCTTTGAGGTGAACTCCCAAGCCTCGGAGTGTCCGGGGGAAGGTGACGTTGATGCTGCTCCCCCCATCCACTAACACCTTCTTCACCCTGCTCTCTTGGATCACCGGATCGACGAGGAGTGGGTATTTGCCTGGGTGGTCGAAGTTGAGCCATTGATCTGCCCGAGTAAAGGTGATTGGGTGCTCCGACCATCGGTATGGGGCGGGTGGACCGGTGGTTGCCACCAGTATCTGGCGATCGTTGAGCGTTTGCTGTCTTTTGTTCTCCTGCGATCCGTGTCCGCCGAAGATGACATTGACCTCCCTGTCAACGCGCGAGAAAGCTCCTCCTCCTCCCTCCTCCTACTGCTGGGGTTGTCGTGGTTCTTCTGGTCCTCCCCGCGGCGGAGGAGGAGGTAGAGGTTGGAAGGGTCGGCCGTGCCCAACGGAATGCTTGAAGTCCCTGCAGTTCCGAAGGGTGTGGCGCATGTCCTTGTGGTACGGGCACTGGGCGTCGAGGATGTCGTCCAGCGTGCGCTCGCCTTCGCGTGGTCCTCCCTGGGCGCGAGAGGCAGGTGGTCCAGCGGCATGCACCTCTTCACGCGGTCTCTTCTCCTAGCGTTTGTCAGGTTGCTGGTTCGCGTCGCGTCGTGGCGCTGCCGGTGCGGGCTTCGCTCCTCCGATGAGGTCCTGGGCCCACTCGTCGGCGGTGATGTAGAGGTCGGCTTCCCGAAACAGCTCCTCGGAGGTAGTCGGTGCTTTCTATAGTATGGCTCAAACGAAGGCCGAGTCATTGGATCCTCTGTAGAAGTCCTCGATCACGGCCGCCTCCGTGACCTCGGGGATACGATTTCTCATGGTCTGGAACCTTTTGAGGTATGATCGAAGAGTTTCGTCCCCCCGGCGCTTGATGGATTTGAGGTCCCATGGTTGCGCAGGTTTGTCGGAGAGGGACTGAAAATTGGTAGTGAAACGCCGACTGAAGTCGCTCCAGTCGTCGATGCAGTGTCGAGGTAGATGTCGTAGCCATTGGAGTGCGTCTTGTCCGAGGACAATGGGTAAGTACGCAGTCATCACGTCCTCAGATGCTCCAGCGGCTCGAGCGGCGGTGGTGTAGACGGCCAGCCAGCATCCTGGATCCTGCTTAGGTTCATACTTATCGACATTGGATACCTTGAAGTTAGGGGGCCATTGAATGGCCCTAAGGCGTGGAGTAAGGGCGGACACTCTGCATGTGTCCTCTTGTGGTCGGGGATGATGTCTGTCCCGGGGAGGGGAGTAGTTGTTGTGTTTCCTCGACCGTCCCCAGGTAGCTCCACCAGTCGAGGCCGTCGTTGATTCGGCTCTGGTGGCTTGGCTCTGAGTTGGGATGCCATGATCCCTATCGTATTCCTCCCGGCGGCAGATCTCGTTCTCATGCCGTCGTTCACGCGAAGCGTTGATGGAGCTCTGCGCGTCTCGGCGACTGTTGATGGCGTGTCGCAAGTCGTTCGGCGGGTGAGTGAGAGGTAGAAGATGGTTGGCTGCTTGGGTGAACTGGCGTCGATAGCCATCTGCGTCTGGAGTCCGAGGGAGTCCGTCAGCTATCCGAGCTAGCACTCCTCCGACTTCACTCGGCGTGTTCATGGCTCGGGCAAAGTCGGGGTTCAGGTTGCGACCGAAGAGTGGATTTTCTCGGCGCTGCCTTGCGTCTTTCCCGGCTTGTTCCTGAGCTCGTCGACGATCACGTCGTCGAGAATTCCTTCGTTCTCTAAAGACGCGTTCTTCCGGAGTTTCTCCCATCTCCGAGACCTCGTCTCGCGAGACAGGCTGCTCCGGATCTTGTTCTCCGGCTTGGTGATGTCTCCGGATGTTTCGGCGCCGATTTCGCCGTCGACGGGACTCCCGCTGAGGCGGTTCTTCCCCGGGCGCGGTAGGCTCGTCGTCGGAGACGGGGGCGACTCCGCTCTCCCAATGAAAATAACATCGGGGTAGAACGGCGTGGCTGTCGTGGCGATCTTTTTTCGGAGAGCTAGAGGTTGTGCTTTTCCGATATCCTCGGAGTTTGTTGGAGGAGACTTCTTTCTTGGCGGATCTGCAATTCGGTGTAGAGTTCCCTCTTCGTTTGCTACGAACGAGATCGTTCCGAAGCAGAACGTGGATCCGGGACGGAAGGTGATCTTGTCGTGGAAAGCAACGGCCATTGAGCTAGCTTGGATCGTCGACACAGCCCCTACCTGGCGCGCCAGATGTCGGTGTTTTGGGTCCGACCGCACACCCGGGGTTGCCCCTTGAGGGCTTGTTCGGTTCTACCCCAATCCATATGGATTGAGGGGGATTGAGGGGGTATCAATCCCTAGTAAGTCAAAACCCCCTCCAATCCATATCAATCCCCTCCAATCCATATGGATTGAAAATAACCGAACAGACCCTGAGGTGTTTTTAGGAGTAGGAAGGTGTCACCGACTGTAGCAAAATGGTTCGTGCCAGATGCACGAGAGACAATAGACAATGTTTACAGGTTCGGGCCGCTTAGAGATGCGTAACACCCTACGTCCTGGCGAAGATGCTTTGTGTAATGGGTTACAAGGTAGTTCTCTAGAGCGATGATGTGGAGGTTTGAGGTAGATGGCGAGGTAGTGTCGAGTGGGAATCGATTGTTCTGAAGGGGTGCCCCCTAGGCCTTATATATTCGACCGTGGGGCAATACAAATGGATATGATAACAACGTGCACCTAAAAGATAGTGAACTATTTGAGTCTTTCTTCCTATGACTTAGCCGACCTATCCTCGCCTGGCTCTGTTACATGGTGCTCCAGCGCGGGAAAATCGGATCTTCTGTTGTGATTTCTCGCTCAATGTTATGGGACCATCTGGACTTGCGTCGATCCAGCTTTACGTTGGTTTGCTTTGCTGATTGTTCCTCCCAGGCCCATGAAGGAATGACCTTATGATTTATTGGGCCCTTGGGCCTTTCGTGAGGTCTTCTACCCTTCTAGTGGACCCGGGGGATATCTGTCCCCCACAGGTTCAATCTACAAGATTACAGGGCCTGCGCGCGAAAACTAGGGACGGCGGGTTGATTCTAAACAAACTGAGGGTCTCTTTAATAAAACTACCGCGCGAAGGGGTATCGGGCGATTCAAACCGTTAGATTAGTGTTGGGGACTTGTTCTTAAATGCTATGAATCAAGAACAGGGTTACATAAAATGTTAAATATTAACACCCTTCATCCTTCAAAATATTATTTCCTTTAGGATATAATGATCTTCAGACGAAGGTCATGAAGGACATACCTTCGAACATCGAAGGTATGATGGTAATAAAAGGAAGCGTGTAAAATACAAAAGATAACATAAACAATCATATAGCATTATCAATTCATCTCCATTATATTATCATGAGAAAATAAAAACAATATTGAATTATATTTGGTACCTTCGACTTGATAGATATCAAAGGTACGAGCGTGATGCAAAAGCAAATGCAAATCAGCGTGAACAGTACGGGAGCACTGTTCATCTATTTGTAGGCACGGGACGCAGCCCATGTAAAATTACACCCATGCCCTTTACATTTACTAATGACTCTATATTGATCCATCGAGGTCTAAATAGCCTTTTCCCTTTTAAGTCAGTTTCCTTTTCTGCTGTCATGCCGAAGCTCCCTTGCGCGTAGCTTCAGCGCTGCATCAACCTTCGTATTCTTTGTGCTTCTCCTACTATGGTACTGATTCAAATCCGAAGGTACCTGTTCATGTATTACAACTCCAGAAACATTGTTAAATCATGTTTTTGAGGACCTTTGGAAGACGAAGGCCCCCAATAGTAGCCCCTCGCAAGGTTAATTTGTTAGAATAACGAATTCAGATTGCGATATGGATGAAGGCCCTAAGCCGAAGGTCCGAAAAAACACCTTCCCTTTGCTAGAATAGCAACAGTCAATGACAGACGGGGCCCTCCAACTTGGAGCGTGCTGGGCGTATAAATAAGAACTCACCCCGAGCACATTTGGTACGTTACTTGCCACTTGCTTTGCTTTGCTCAATTTCTTAGCTCTTGCTTACCAAAAATTGCTTAGTTTCTTAGATTTTCTAAGCTTCGGTTCTAAAGACACATTTTCGCCATTTCCGAAGAAGAGATGTCTCAAGACAAAAAAGTTGCTGTTAAGACGATGCCGAGCGAGGAGGAGAAGCTCCTTGAGGAGAAGACTGCTGGATTTATTGAGTCAATTGCAAAAACAAACACAGAGAAGATAACTAAAGAGATATTAGAAGGCTTGTCTGAAGATACTGATGATAGCGACAGGTATGATGTGGAGAGTGGAGGCGAAGACTCTGAAGATCGTCCTTGGCGACCAAGTCACGCGGTCTTCGGGAAATCAACTATCAAACAGAGTCATCTTGATAATATGAGAGGAAGGTACTTTTGAGATATGTCTATTGTAAGGGCTGACGTAGACAGAGCCGTTCCTGCTCCTAAAGAAGACGAAGTTGTAATCTACCGAAGTTTCTTCAAAGCTGGACTTCGGTTCCCATTAAGCAGATTTGTGGTTGAAGTTTTGAAGATATATCAGATTTTCCTTCACCAGATTACTCCCAAAGCAATTATCAGAATGGGAATCTTCGTCTGGGCTGTGAGGAGTCAAGGTCTAGAGCCAAGCGCAAGATGTTTTTGTAGTATGCACGAGCTTTCGTATGAGACGAAGCCTTGGGGTATGGAACAATATCATAACAATTTTGGGTGCTACAGCTTTGTTGCTCGCTCTCGCGCAAGCTACCCAGTGCCAACGTTTTGGAAGAGGTGGCCCGGGGCCTGGATGGAAGAATGGTTTTACGTGAAAAATGATTTGAAAGCAAGAGAAGATATTAAAGAAATCATTATGCAACCTATCTGGTCCCGCTTCGGCCTCCGAAAGCCGAAGGTAGAAATTGATGAGGCAGCCGAAGCATGCCGAAGGGCCTTCAGCACAGTTTGTTCTTTTATCGGGACAAGAGATTTAGTTCAAGAACATGTAGCCTATAGGATATGGCCACTGATAGACAGCTGGGAAATGCCAAAGGAAACCATCACTAACCCTAGCAAAGGTGGTTTGGTTCGATTGAAATATACCTTCAGGTTTGGAGACCAATTTATCAAACCAGACGATGACAGGCTGAAGTGTGTTGAAAATACTAGTGATGAACTACTTGGAGCATACTCCAAGTCTGAAGATAATGCACTATCTGCGGCCTTTGGGAGCTGAAAAAAGAAAAGGCTAAATAGAGTTTTTGATGCTATTGGATTTGTGTATCCTGACTATCGCTACCCGCCTCGGGGCAGAAAAGAAAGGGTGCAACTTCTAGGAAGGCTGCTGCTTCGGCTGCTTCAAGCGAACCCGCACTAAAGAGGAAAAAGTTGAAGGTCCTTACTCACCGGCCACGCTACATTGAACCGGCCATAGTGCCTGAATTTGGCGTTGAGACTTCTTCAGCTATTGAAGCCAAAGGACCTGCTCTTACGCAGAGGATTGAAGAGCCAGCTGCAATGCCGAAGATTGACAAAATTGAAGAATCGAGAATTGAAGGGGCAAAAACATTAGAAGTTCTAAGCCCTTCGGCAGGAGTGGAGGTGCCGAAGACACAAAAAGGTCTAGTAGCGACCCCTAAGAGAAAAAGGATGGCTAGTGTACTAGATGTGCTAGAGACAATAAAAGCTTTAAGCTCTACTCCAAGGAACATTGCCAAGGCTTCGAAAGCGCAGATTGAAACCGAGACAAAGCTGACCGAAGTCGAAGCTACATTGAGCCAGGCCGACGCCGAAGCTAGGCCTTCAGAGCCCTCTAAGGAGAAATCCTTGGAAACTAGAGAAAAAGCAGCGGAAGAAGAAGCTATAGAACAGATTCTGCCTGAAAAAGCTGCCACTCCTACTCCCGAAACGCCTTCCGAAGTTCTTGATTATATTATTCGACACGCTTCGGGAAAAAGATTCTCTGAAGAAGAAATTTTTGAAGCTAAACACTACGCCTGAGAACTGAAGTACCCGAAAGGGGCCTTGGTGTTCAATGGCACAGATGAAGATGACTTCTTGTATTGCCTCCCTGACAACAAAGAATTATTTGTCTGCCGGGAGATGGCCAGAAGTGTGGGGTTCCCGAAGCTTGAAGCTGGCCTCTGCGCCATGACGAAGGACGATCTTGCGGATAGCCTTGCATATAACAGTATGAAGGTACAAAAATTGTATATTTGGAAGTTTATGAATTTTGAATTATTCTTTTGTTCTTATATTAACCCGTTCATTCTTTTCATATAGGGTTTAATACTTAGCAACGCCTTAAGGGCGCAAAAGAGTGCCGAAGACGAGAGTTGCACTATTGCTCTCAATAACCTTCGAACAGAGGTTATTAAGCTGAGGAATGAAGCTTTGGAAAAAGACAAAATTCTACTTACATTGGTGGACAAAGTAAAGGGGGATGAAGCTAACTACAAGACCCAATCTGAATTCCAAAGGAACGAGATTGAAAACCTCCAAAAACAACTGGCCGAAGCCAAATTGAAATGCGCTATTGCCGAAGCTGACCGAGATGCCAGTGAGTACTGGAAAAATTATTTTGAAAAAACAGTTGTAGAGCTTCGCTCATCGAAAGAAAGATGTTTTGAAAAATCTGTAGAATGCGTTAAAAAGATAAAAACTAGCTTCGCCAACGTGGGCGCATACTCAAGCGAAGACAACTTCATAAGAGGCGACCCTGAGGGCGTAACTGAGTGGATCAACAGCGAAGCCGAAGCTTTTGAAGAAATTCTGAGTGACCGCGGGGACATCTGTGCGTTCTCTGGTGCGAGGGGAGTTGCAGCTATTTTGGAGGAAGCAGGGTGCGAACATGTTAAAACTTTGGCACATGGCGAAGCTACTTTGTCTATTGATGATACGGAGGACCCCTCGGTCGAAGCAAGCTTAATAGGCAGAAAATTTTTCATAGGAAAATGGCGGCTGAGGGATGGCCCATGAAATAATGTAAAAGAGTGAAAAAGACATTCATGACGCTCGAGAAGCAACAAAAGCAGCTGAAAAAGCTGCGGAACTTGAAAGACGGATAGGTATTACTTAATGGCTTTTAACTTTGTTGTTTATTTTCGTGATTTCAAACTGATTTATATCTTCTACTGCAGCTGAACTATCTCCTCCCCCAGAGCCCTTCGACCCACTGGCCGACCCAGAGACAAAGAAGTCAATAGAAATTATTAATATGGCCGAAGCTATTGTGGATGAAGTTGTCACCAAATTATTAACCGAAGCTGCAGAAAAAATCCTGAAGGAAGAAGAATAGTTATTTGTAAAAACATTGCTAGAATATTGATGTACCATTTGCTGGACTATGCTTGTAATATTCGGTGCTCATAGGTTTTGAATGTAATATATGAATGGTTTTGTAATTCATTTCTTTGCGATGCATGAAACTTTTATGTACATACCGTTTTTTGAGCCTTCGGCAAAAAAACACCTTCCCTTCTTTTCATGCTTCGTAAAGAAGAGCTTTTATGCTTCGTAAAAATCCTTCAATCGTCGCAAAAACATTAATGCTTCGTCAATAATAGATTTTTTCCTCCACATCAGAGCTGATGAAGTTGTATTTCTTCAAAACTTATTTTGTGCCTTAGCACAATTTCACTTTTTCGAAGCATTCTCCGAAGATCAACATTGTATCCCCCTCTTGTGCCATTGATGCAATATGATGTATGATGTTATGTTATGCGAAATAATGTGATGATGTTATGTTATACAAAATGATATTTATGCCGAAGACACACACTCACGCCCCCATAGTGGAATACACAATCTCTTTGCCGCTTATTTTTTGGCTTCACCGCTTATTTTTCGGTGTATCAGCGCTGACTTTTCGCTGTAAGTTCTGCATTCCCTTAGGAACGTCTTTTGAACTTCTTCGCCTTCTATTTCGGCGGTATTCGCGTTGACTTTTCGCGCTTCGCCTTATATTTCAGCGGTATTTGGCTCTGCATTCCCTTTGGAACGACTTTTGAGTAGAAAACTTACACTGCGCTCCCTTATGAACGACTTTTTGTACCTTCGGCAAACTTACACTGCGTTCCTTAGAATGACTTTTTGTAGCTTCGGTGATACTTGTAATGTGATTTTTAGCCCCGCGTTCCCTTAGGAACGACTTTTGTGCTTCATCGACTTTTTGGACTTCGTGAGTGTGGAGAAGATATATTTCATTATGACAAAAACGAAGCTATTCCAAAAAATTGAAAATGACAAGAGAACTAGGTTTTCAATAATTCTTCCTTATTAAAAAAGAAAATGACAATGAATGTAAAAACTGTTTCAGGGGTAGGATATTTCTCAATAGATATGCTTCGATTCTGGCACAGTACTGTTGACTGTGCGAGCTTCGGACTCCTCCCTGAAATCTCACTGCTGATGGGTCTGTTGGCTCCCTTCTGGCTGCTGGCCTCGTGAATATACAGGTTGTAGTGGCGGCGGAGGTGGGGGCTGTGGCCAAGATGCCTGTGACTGACTAGCCGAAGCAACAGGCACTGCAGGATGGTTACCCACATACTCTGGTATGTAGGGTGAGTGATACGAAGCAGTATGCATGACCTGCTTCGGCTGGTTCTGCTGAGCTGCGGCTTCTGCTATTTCCTTTTGTTTCTGAATGGTGACTTGGCACATCCTTGTAGTATGGCCATTGTCCTCACCACAGAATAAGCAATAATTTTTTCTAGGCTGATCCCCAAACCATTCTCCGAAGCCCCTGGTGTCCCTGCCTCTTGGAGCTGGTGGCCGGAAAGAGCTTTGTTGTTGCCCCGAAGCTTGCGAGGAATACTGTGGCCTCTGTTGTTGACTTCCTCTGTCATCACTCTAGGTGGAGTGAATTGACCTAACATGCCTTGGGTGGATTCTTCCTCCGAAGCCCCTGGTCATCTCAGAGAACCTGTAGGCTTCCTCCCTTCTTTGGCGAAAGTCATTGTCAGCCCAGATGTATTCATCCATCTTTTGAAGCAGCTTCTCCAAAGTCTATGGAGGCTTTCTAGCAAAATACTGGGCAGTAGGTCCTGGACGAAGCCCCTTAATCATGGCCTAAATGACAATTTCATTGGGCACTGTAGGCGCTTGTGCTCTCAGGCACAAGAACCTTCGGACGTATGCTTGGAGATACTCCTCATGGTCTTGCGTGCATTGAAACAAAGCCTGAGCTGTGACTGGCTTCGTCTGGAAGCCCTGGAAACTTGTTACCAACATATCCTTTAGCTTCTGTCATGAAGTAATAGTTCCTGGCCGAAGAGAAGAATACCACGTTTGGGCCACATTCTTAACTGCCATGACGAAGGACTTGGCCATGACAGCTGCATTGCCTCCTGAAAGGGAAATGTGCCCTTGGGCCATTTCTAAGTATTTTGGTGATTGAGTGCCAACACATGGGTTTAATTGTGAATTTATATACATGGATGAACAAGGTGCAAATCATGAAGTAAAGGTATGTTTCTAAGCCTTAGTACATTGGTTTTATGTACTAATATATTTGTCTAAGTGTTAGAAACAAAAAGAGAGAAGAGGAGAAAAGACTTGGCTGTGTGCTGCCAAGACCCAGCTCGATCTGGAGCACCAGACTGTCCGGTGTGCACCGGACAGTGTCCGGTGCGCCAGGCTGCCTCGGCGCGAAGTGGCCGCTCTCGGGAAATTGGCCGACGGCGTACGGCTAAAATTCACCGGACTGTCCGGTGTGCACCGGACTGTCCGGTGAGCCAACGGTCGGCCAGGCCAACGGTCGGCCGCGCAATCCACGCGGGACACGTGGCGGAGCCAACGGTCGGAAGAAGGCACCGGACTGTCCGGTGTGCACCGGACATGTCCGGTGCGCCAACAGCTCCAGATCTTCCAACGGTCGGCAACGGTCGGAAGCGCCTATTATGGAAACAAATCGGGCACCGGACACTGTCCGGTGTGCACCGGACTGTCCGGTGCCCCCGACGACAGAAGGCAAGGATGGCCTTCCGGATTTGCTCTCAACGGCTCCTAGCTGCCTTGGGGCTATAAAAGGAGCCCCTAGGCGCATGGAGGAGATACACAAGCAACCTTTGAGCATTCTTGAACATCCACACTTAGTCTTTGCGCTTTCATTTGTGATTCTAAGTGATTCGAGCTCCGTTCTAGTGAGAACTTTGTGATACTCTTGTGAGCTCGAGTCTTGGCCGTGTGTGTGCGCATTTCGCTGTGGATTTGTGTGTGTTGCTTCCCTCCCTTACTCTGTGTTTCATTTGTGATCATATACTTGTAAGGGCAAGAGACTCCAATTTGTGGAGATTCCTTGCAAACGGGATAGTGAAAGGAACAACAAAACACCGTGGTATTCAAGTGGGTCTTTGGACCGCTTGAGAGGGGTTGATTGCAACCCTCGTCCGTTGGGACGCCACAACGTGGAGTAGGCAAGCGTTGGTCTTGGCCGAACCACGGGATAAAACCACTGTGTCATCTCTGTGCTTGATTTTCTTGTGGTACTGTGTTTTGTTGAGACTTCACCTTAGCCACTTGGCAATAATCGTGCTAACACTTAACAAGTTTTTGTGGCTTAAGTTTGAAGTTTTTACAGGATCACCTATTCACCCCCCCCCTCTAGGTGCTCTCAATTGGTATCAGAGCCGTTCTCTTCACAAAGGGACTAACCGCCCGAAGAGATGGATCCTAAGGGGAAGGGTATTGTGATCAATGACAAAGAGAAGGAATCCTTCGTCAACGAGCCGAAGGACGATAAGCCTACCGACTCCGGCTCGGGCCAAAGACGGAAGGAAGGGAAGAAGAAGAAGACAAGGCGCATCAAGGAGATCGTCTACTACGACAGCGACGAGTCTACTTCTTCCCAAAAGGACGAGGACCACAACGACTACGAGAGAAGGAAACCGGTTAATTCGAACTTTTCTTTTGATTACTCTCGTATTCCGCAAAGTTCACATTCTCATTTGCTCTCCATTCCACTCGGCAAGCCCCCACACTTTGATGGAGAGGACTACGGATTTTGGAGCCACAAAATGCGTAGTCACCTATTCTCTCTCCATCCTAGTATATGGGAGATTGTAGAGAGTGGAATGCACTTTGATAGTTCGGATAGTCCCATGTTCATTAATGAACAAATTCATAAGAATGCACAAGCTACTACTGTCCTTCTAGCTTCCTTGTGCAGGGATGAATACCATAAAGTGAGCGGCTTGGATAACGCCAAGCAAATCTGGGACACCCTCAAGATTTCTCATGAGGGGAACGACGTCACCTTGCTCACCAAGATGGAGTTGGTGGAGGGTGAGCTTGGACGGTTCGCAATGATAAGGGGCGAGGAGCCGACGCAAACATACAACCGGCTCAAGACCCTTATCAACAAGATAAGGAGCTACGGAAGCACACGATGGACGGACCACGACGTCGTCCGCCTAATGCTCAGGTCATTTACCGTTCTTGATCCTCATTTGGTAAACAATATACGTGAAAATCCCAGGTACACCAAGATGTCGCCCGAAGAAGTTCTTGGGAAATTTGTTAGCGGGAGAATGATGATCAAGGAGGCAAGGTATGTGGACGACGCCTTGAATGGTCCGATCAACGAGCCGCAACCCCTTGCTCTCAAGGCAACACGAAGCAAGGAGGCGCTACCCAGCAAGGTGGCACAGATTGAGGCGGCCGGACTCAATGATGAAGAGATGGCTCTCATCATCAAGAGATTCAAGACGGCGCTAAATGGTCGCAAGGGGCAGCCAAGCAAGACCAAGACAAAGGGGAAGCGCTCATGCTTCAAATGCGGTAAGCTTGGTCATTTTATCGCTAACTGTCCCGATAATGAAAGTGACCAGGAAAAGGGGAACAAAAGAGAGAAGAAGAAGCAATACAAGAAGGCAAAGGGCGAGGCGCATCTAGGAAAGGAGTGGGACTCGGATTGCTCCTCCTCCGACTCCGACAGTGAAGGACTCGCTGCTACTGCCTTCAACAAGTCTTCCCTCTTCCCCAACGAGCGTCTCACATGCCTTATGGCAAGGGAGAAGAAGGTGAGTACTCAAGACTCCACTTATGCTTCTTCTAGTGATAATGAATCTAGTGATGATGATGACATAGATTATTCATGCTTGTTCAAGGGCTTAGATAGATCTAAGATAGATAAAATCAATGAATTGATCGATGCATTGAATGAAAAGGATAGGCTTTTAGAAAAGCAGGAGGATTTATTGTATGATGAACATGATAAATTTGTAGAGGCACAAAAATCATATGCTTTAGAAGTAAAAAGAAATGAAATGCTTTCTTATGAACTATCTACTTGTCATGAAACCATTTCTACGTTACAAGGTGTTAACAATGATTTAAATGCTAAGTTAGAAGTAGCAAATAAATCTAATTCTTGTGTAGAACATGTTATGATTTGCACTAGGTGTAAGGATTTTGATGTTAATGCCTGTAGTGAACACCTAGTTTTAATTTCCAAATTAAATGAGGAATTGGCTAGTCTTAATGCCCAACTTAAGACTAGCAAAAGTGAAGTTGATAAGATAAAATTTGCAAGGGATGCCTACACGGTTGGTAGACACCCCTCAATTAAGGATGGTCTTGGCTTCAAGAGAGAGGCCAAGAACTTAACAAGCCATAAGGCTCCCATCTTCGTCAAGGAGAAAGGGAAGGCCCCTATGGCTAGTAGTGCTAAAAAGAACCATGCTTTCTTGTATCATGATAGGAGAAATGCTAGAAATGCTTATAATGATTTTGATTCACATGTTTATGATTCTCATGCCATGTTTGATTCTAATTCTTCTTATAAGCATGATAGAGATATGTGTAGAAGAAATGTTGTACATATGCCTAGGAGAAATATTGCTCATGTGCCTAGAAAGAATGTTATTCATGCTCCTAGGAAAGTAGTGAACGAACCTTCTATAATTTATTGTGCTTTAAACACTTCCTTTGCTATTTGTAGAAAGGATAGGAAAATAGTTGCTAGGAAGTTAGGGGCAAAATGCAAGGGAGACAGGACTTGCATTTGGGTCCCTAAGGACATTTGTGCTAACCTTGCAGGACCCAACATGAGTTGGGTACCTAAGACCCAAGCCTAAATTTGCCTTGCAGGTTTATGCATCCGGGGGTTCAAGCTGGATTATCGACAGCGGATGCACAAACCATATGACGGGGGAGAAGAAGATGTTCACCTCCTACGTCAAAAATAAGGATTCCCAAGATTCAATTATATTCGGTGATGGGAATCAAGGCAAGGTAAAAGGGTTAGGTAAAATTGCAATTTCTAATGAGCACTCAATTTCAAATGTGTTTCTAGTTGAGTCTCTTGGTTACAACTTGCTATCTGTTAGTCAACTATGCAACATGGGATATAATTGCCTTTTTACTAATGTAGATGTGTCTGTCTTTAGAAGATGTGATGGTTCACTAGCTTTTAAGGGTGTACTAGACGGCAAGCTTTACTTAGTTGATTTTGCAAAAGAAGAGGCCGGTCTAGATGCATGCTTAATGGCTAAGACTTGCATGGGCTGGCTGTGGCATCGCCGCTTAGCACATGTGGGGATGAAGAACCTCCACAAGCTTCTAAAGGGAGAACACGTGATAGGTCTAACAAATGTTTATTTCGAAAAAGATAGACCTTGTGCAGCTTGTCAGGCAGGTAAACAAGTGGGAGGAGCACATCACAGCAAGAATGTGATGACCACATCAAGACCTCTGGAGCTGCTGCATATGGACCTCTTCGGACCCGTCGCCTATCTAAGCATAGGAGGAAGTAAGTATGGTTTAGTTATTGTTGATGACTTTTCCCGCTTCACTTGGGTGTTCTTTTTGCAGGATAAGTCTGAAACCCAAGGGACCCTCAAGCGCTTCCTCAGGAGAGCTCAAAATGAGTTTGAGCTCAAGGTGAAGAAGATTAGGAGCGACAACGGGTCCGAGTTCAAGAACCTACAAGTGGAGGAGTTTCTTGAGGAGGAAGGGATCAAGCACGAGTTCTCCGCTCCCTACACACCACAGCAAAATGGTGTGGTAGAGAGGAAGAACAGGACGCTAATCGATATGGCGAGGACAATGCTTGGAGAGTTCAAGACCCCCGAGTGCTTTTGGTCGGAAGCCGTGAACACGGCTTGCCACGCCATCAACAGGGTCTACCTTCACCGCCTCCTCAAGAAGACGTCATATGAGCTACTAACCGGTAACAAACCCAATGTATCTTACTTTCATGTTTTTGGGAGCAAGTGCTACATTCTAGTGAAGAAGGGTAGAAATTCTAAGTTTGCTCCCAAAGCTGTAGAAGGGTTTTTATTAGGTTATGATTCAAATACAAAGGCGTATAGGGTCTTCAACAAATCATCGGGTTTGGTTGAAGTCTCTAGCGACGTTGTATTTGATGAGACTAATGGCTCTCCAAGAGAGCAAGTTGTTGATTGTGATGATATAGATGAAGAAGATGTTCCAACGGCCGCTATACGAACCATGGCGATTGGAGAAGTTCGGCCACAGGAACAAGATGAACGAGGTCAACCTTCTTCCTCAACAACGGTGCATCCCCCAACTCAAGACGGTGAACAGGAGGCGTGTGATCAAGGGGGAGCACAAGATGATCATGTGATGGAGGAAGAAGCACAACCGGCACCTCCAACCCAAGTTCGAGCGATGATTCAAAGGGATCATCCCGTCGACCAAATTCTGGGTGACATTAGCAAGGGAGTAACTACTCGATCTCGATTAGTTAATTTTTGTGAGCATTACTCCTTTGTCTCTTCTATTGAGCCTTTCAGGGTAGAGGAGGCCTTGCTAGATCCGGATTGGGTATTGGCCATGCAGGAGGAACTCAACAACTTCAAGCGCAATGAAGTTTGGACGCTGGTGCCTCGTCCCAAGCAAAATGTTGTGGGAACCAAGTGGGTGTTCCGCAACAAACAGGACGAGCACGGGGTGGTGACGAGGAACAAGGCTCGACTTGTGGCAAAAGGTTATGCCCAAGTCGCAGGTTTGGACTTTGAGGAGACTTTTGCTCCTGTGGCTAGGCTAGAATCAATTCGTATCTTGCTAGCATATGCCGCTCACCATTCTTTCAGGTTGTACCAAATGGATGTGAAGAGCGCTTTCCTCAACGGGCCAATAAAGGAGGAGGTGTACGTGGAGCAACCCCCTGGCTTCGAGGATGAACGGTACCCCGACCACGTGTGTAAGCTCTCTAAGGCGCTCTATGGACTTAAACAAGCCCCAAGAGCATGGTATGAATGCCTTAGAGATTTCTTAATTGCTAATGCTTTCAAGGTTGGGAAAGCCGATCCAACTCTTTTCACTAAGACTTGTGATGGTGATTTGTTTGTGTGCCAAATTTATGTCGATGACATAATATTTGGTTCTACTAATCAAAAGTCTTGTGAAGAGTTTAGCAGGGTGATGACGCAGAAATTCGAGATGTCGATGATGGGCGAGTTGACCTACTTCCTTGGGTTCCAAGTGAAGCAACTCAAGGACGGCACCTTCATCTCCCAAACGAAGTACACGCAAGATCTGCTAAAGCGGTTTGGGATGAAGGACGCCAAGCCCGCAAAGACGCCGATGGGAACCGACGGACACACCGACCTCAACAAAGGAGGTAAGTCCGTTGATCAAAAAGCATACCGGTCAATGATAGGTTCTCTGCTTTATTTATGTGCTAGTAGACCGGATATTATGCTTAGCGTATGCATGTGTGCTAGATTTCAATCCGATCCTAAGGAGTGTCACTTGGTGGCGGTGAAGCGAATCCTTAGATATTTAGTCGCTACGCCTTGCTTCGGGATCTGGTATCCAAAGGGGTCTAACTTTGACTTGATTGGGTACTCAGATTCCGACTATGCTGGATGTAAGGTCGATAGGAAGAGTACATCGGGGACGTGCCAATTCTTAGGAAGGTCCCTGGTGTCATGGAACTCTAAGAAACAAACATCCGTTGCCCTATCCACCGCTGAGGCCGAGTACGTTGCAGCAGGACAGTGTTGTGCGCAACTACTTTGGATGAGGCAAACCCTCAGGGACTTTGGCTACAATCTGAGCAAAGTCCCACTCCTATGTGACAATGAGAGTGCTATCCGAATAGCGGAAAATCCTGTTGAGCACAGCCGCACAAAGCACATTGACATCCGGCATCACTTTTTGAGAGACCACCAGCAAAAGGGAGATATCGAAGTGTTTTATGTTAGCACCGAGAACCAGCTAGCCGATATCTTTACCAAGCCTTTAGATGAGAAGACCTTTTGCAGGCTGCGTAGTGAGCTAAATGTCTTAGATTCGCGGAACTTGGATTGAATTATAGCATACATGTATTTATGCCTTTGATCATGTTCATTCTGCATTTTGTTGCTTATTATGGTGCTCAAGTTGTACAAACACTCCCTGGACCTCACAAGTCCGTTGCAAAGTGATGCACATGTTTAGGGGGAGATGTGTTACAACTTGACCCTTTAAGACTAACCATATGTTTGAGTTTGCTTGTTTTAGTCACAAAGGAGAATTGAAAGGGAAAAGGTGGACTTGGACCATGAAAGACTTCCACTGCACTCCGATGAGGGGTAACTTATTCCAAGTTCATCTCATGAACTCTTATTGCCATTTGCTCTTAATTGAAGATTTTTGTGAGGCAATGGGGTTAAAGGGCCAAGATTTATCCCGTTTTGGTGCTTGATGCCAAAGGGGGAGAAAATAAAGGCCAAAACAATAAATGGATCAGCTACCACTTGAGAAATTTGAAAATAGTAGAGTAGAGCTTTTGGTTTGTCAAAACTCTTTTATTGTCTCTTTTGGCTTCTAGTGGGGAGAAGTAGTTGATTATGGGAAAAAGGGGGAGTTTTTGAAATCTTTGATCAATCTCTTTTGGAATGACTCTCTTTATGCTTCAACATGTGTGTTTGACTTAGAGATAGAGATTTGAGTTTGATTTGCAAAAACAAACCAAGTGGTGGCAAAGGATGATCCATATATGCCAAAATTGAATCAAAATAAATTTGAGTTTTAATTTGAAGTAAGTTTGCACTTGTTCTAGTTGCTTTATGTTGTGTTGGCATAAATCACCAAAAAGGGGGAGATTGAAAGGGAAATGTGCCCTTGGGCCATTTCTAAGTATTTTGGTGATTGAGTGCCAACACATGGGTTTAATTGTGAATTTATATACATGGATGAACAAGGTGCAAATCATGAAGTAAAGGTATGTTTCTAAGCCTTAGTACATTGGTTTTATGTACTAATATATTTGTCTAAGTGTTAGAAACAAAAAGAGAGAAGAGGAGAAAAGACTTGGCTGTGTGCTGCCAAGACCCAGCTCGGTCTGGAGCACCGGACTGTCCGGTGTGCACCGGACAGTGTCCGATGCGCCAGGCTGCCTCGGCGCGAAGTGGCCGCTCTCGGGAAATTGGCTGACGGCGTACGGCTAAAATTCACCGGACTGTCCGGTGTGCACCGGACTGTCCGGTGAGCCAACGGTCGGCCGGGCCAACGGTCGGCCGCGCAATCCGCGCGGGACACGTGGCGGAGCCAACGGTCGGAAGAAGGCACCGGACTGTCCGGTGTGCACCGGACATGTCCGGTGCGCCAACGGCTCCAGATCTTCCAACGGTCGGCAACGGTCGGAAGCGCCTGTTATGGAAACAAATCGGGCACCGGACACTGTCCGGTGTGCACCGGACTGTCCGGTGCCCCCGACGACAGAAGGCAAGGATGGCCTTCCGGATTTGCTCTCAACGGCTCCTAGCTGCCTTGGGGCTATAAAAGGAGCCCCTAGGCGCATGGAGGAGATACACAAGCAACCTTTGAGCATTCTTGAACATCCACACTTAGTCTTTGCGCTTTCATTTGTGATTCTAAGTGATTCGAGCTCCGTTCTAGTGAGAACTTTGTGATACTCTTGTGAGCTCGAGTCTTGGCCGTGTGTGTGCGCATTTCGCTGTGGATTTGTGTGTGTTGCTTCCCTCCCTTACTCTGTGTTTCATTTGTGATCATATACTTGTAAGGGCAAGAGACTCCAATTTGTGGAGATTCCTTGCAAACGGGATAGTGAAAGGAACAACAAAACACCGTGGTATTCAAGTGGGTCTTTGGACCGCTTGAGAGGGGTTGATTGCAACCCTCGTCCGTTGGGACGCCACAACGTGGAGTAGGCAAGCGTTGGTCTTGGCCGAACCACGGGATAAAACCACTGTGTCATCTCTGTGCTTGATTTTCTTGTGGTACTGTGTTTTGTTGAGACTTCACCTTAGCCACTTGGCAATAATCGTGCTAACACTTAACAAGTTTTTGTGGCTTAAGTTTGAAGTTTTTACAGGATCACCTATTCACCCCCCCCTCTAGGTGCTCTCACCTCCGTATGAAGATATAGTTGCTTCATAACTCATCAAAAACTGCTTTGGATCTGAATGTCCATCATACATGGGGAGCTGAGGTGGCTTGTATGATGGAGGCCATGGGATAGCCTGTAGTTCTGCTGCCAAGGGAGAAGCATCGTCAAAGGTAAAGGTATCATGATTAAAATCATCATACCATCCATCCTCGTTGAAGAAGCCTTCTTGGTGAAGCTCCCTATGTTGGGGCCTTCGCTCTTGTTCGTCTTGGGCAAGATGGCGTACTTCTTCAGTGGCTTCGTCAATCTGCCTTTGAAGATCGGCTAGTCGGGCCATCTTCTCCTTCTTCCTTTGTACTTGTTGATGAAGCATCTCCATGTTTCTGATTTCTTGGTCCAACTCCTCCTCCTAAAGTGTTGGACTAGTGGCCTTCCTCTTCTGGCTTCGGGCCTCTCGAAGAGAAAGGGTCTCCTGGTTTGGGTCCAGTGGCTGCAGAGCTGCAGCCCCTGTCGCTGAAGCTTTCTTCGGTGGCATGACGAAGGTCAGTGCTTGCCGAAGGTGGTCGAAAAGGATTCACCGGAGGTGGACGCCAATGTTGGGGACTTGTTCTTAAATGCTATGAATCAAGAACAAGGCAACATAAAATGTTAAATATTAACGCCCTTCGTCCTTCAAAACATTATTTCCTTTAGGATATAATGATCTTCATACGAAGGTCATGAAGGACATACCTTCGAACATCAAAGGTATGATGGTAATAAAAGGAAGCGTGTAAAATACAAAAGATAACATAAACAATCATATAGCATTATCAATTCATCTCCATTATATTATCATGAGAAAATAAAAACAATATTGAATTATATTTGGTACCTTTGACTTGATAGACAGCAAAGGTACGAGCGTGATGCAAAAGCAAATGCCAAATCAGCGTGAACAGTATGGGAGCACTGTTCATCTATTTATAGGCACGGGACGCAGCCCATGTAAAGTTATACCCATGCCCTTTACATTTACTAATGACTCTATAGTGATCCATCGATGTCTAAATAGCCTTTTCCCTTTTAAGTCGGTTTCCTTTTCTGCTATCATGCCGAAGCTCCCTTGCATGTAGCTTCGGCGCTGCATCAACCTTCGTATTCTTTGTGCTTCTCCTACTATGGTACTGATTCGAATCCGAAGGTACCTATTCATGTATTACAACTCCAGAAACATTGTTAAATCATGTTTTTGAGGACCTTCGGAAGACGAAGGCTCCCAACAATCAAGAACCGACGGCTGAGATTAGATCTGCGGCCGAGGGCACGCGCGCGGGCAGGCGAGCGCTGACAGGGGGGCCAGGGGGTGTCAGCGACCGAGGGGGAGGGCGCACTGACCGATCAGCCAAGCGCCATGGGACACGGGCGCTGACAGGCGGGCCTAGACGCAGGGCGCACGTGCGCGAAGCGGTATCCCACGATCTGGGCCATGTGATCAAGATCGGACGGGGGAGATCAGACCGGAGGGTGAACGGCTGCGGGCGGCACTGCTCCTCCTCGCAACGGTGAAGCCGCCGAAGTTGGGGCGGACGCGTGCTACGACGGTTCCGGGGTCGCCGGAGTTGGGCAGAGACGGGGAGAACGACATGTCAAACTCAGTGGCGGGGTTGTGGCCACGAGTCCGAGGTCAGAGGGAGGAAATGGTGGGGAAAAGGCCTCGGGCGGGCTGGAGGAACTCTGGTGAGGGATTCCGGCCACGAGGAGAGGGCTCGAGGCGCACTAAGGCTTGGGATAGCTTCAGCAAAGGGAGGGGAAACTCAGGGACCAACACGGGGCACTGGGCCAGGCTAATTTGGTCGGTCACCGCGCAGGCGTGGCAGACCGCCACGGCCGAACTCCGGCGAAGCCGAAATTGGCCGACAGCAACGCGAAATTGGGGAAACTGAGCACGGGCACGGGTGTCTTACCTCGGGGCGGAGCTCGGGTGGCTTGGCGCGGTCTCCGGTGAGCTAGATGGCCGGGGAGGCGGGCACGGGTCTCCGGTGAGGTCTGGCGGCGTGAGCAGAGCGCGAGAGAGGGCGGCGCTGTGCGAAATGTGCGGGGGAGTGAGCGTGGGCGCGGGCGGGGCTCAAAAAGGGAGCTAGGGCGAGTGGGCGGGCGTCGTGGCCGAGGATCCCGGCGACATGCGTGAGTGCGCGCTTGCTGGTCCACGGCGGGCACGGGGAGGGTGGAGCTGACAGCGCAGGCCCACGGGCGCGCGGGGGTAACGGCTTGGTGACTAGCGAACTGGGCCCGCGAGGCAGAGAGGGAAGAGAGGTGCGCGGGCGAAGGGAACCGACGCCGATAGCTCGGCCCCACTGGGCAGCGAGCGAGAGAGAGAGGAGAGCGTGGGGCGGTCTGGTGCTGACAGGCGCGCGCGCGGCTAGGCCTGGTGGGATAGTTTGGGCCAGAATGGCTTTTTCCTTTTTCCTGAATTTCCTAATTGCTTTTCTATTTCTTTTCTCTAGGGTTTTCAATCCAAATTCAATTCAAGTTTCAAATTCAAACTAATTCAAACATGTGCAACAATTCAAAGAATATTTAAGCTCAGCATGATGCAACATGTCATGACCCATAGTGTTTTGGCAAAAATAAATAAATAATTTCCCCTAACTTAAGCTAATTCTACTTAAAAGGGAAAAGGGAGAGAGAATCTAGAGAGAGATAGAACCTAGGATGAGAGAGAGAAGAGTAACACATGAATTTGGGTGATCATTAGAAAGAAATTTTATACCCCAAATTCAGGGTGTTACACAACAAGATGTTTGTTATTGTATGCTTGTGCCATTTGTCTTTGTGTTATGAATGATTTTCTTCTTTGTGATGAATGCTGATGTGTTGTGGCCCTTAGTCCGTAATGACATCCGTTTACTAGGTGAGTGCCATATAGTTAGATAGTTGGGTTCTCCCCCTGCTCTCTCTAATCCGTTTATGCCTACCCTTTTCTCGCTATTCTTGACTCTTGCACCTGTCCAGTTGGCAGTCTCCAGCTCCTCTTAATCAATCGAGATCATAGCAGACAATGTCTTCATCAAGTGCATGGTAACAATGCTCTTGTTAAGGGGGTTAGCTGCTAACCTCGATGATGGCAATATGATCAATATCAACCAACAAGATCACAGTGGCGCATCGGAAGCGTGGTGGGTCCTAACCCACAAGTTCTAGGGTCATCAAGAAGTCAACCTAGCATTCATATTGTCTTATTACTCCAATAATGAGGATCAAATGGTCGTGAACATCTGAAGGTCAAAGCAACTTGTCCGCAAGTCAAGCTGGTAGTGTCAAAATTAAATCGAAGTGAACCAACCTTGTTTTTCTTGCTAGCTTCTTCTTGAATTTCGGGGGCGAGATTCCTGTTAAGGGGGTTAGGTTTGTAACACCCTGAATTTTAGGGTATAAAATTTCTTTGCTCTATACCCAAAATTCAAGTGTTACCCTCCCTTTATTTTTCTCTTTTATTTTCCCCATCAGTTAAAAACAATTCAATTTTGGTTGCTAAATCCATTAGAGAGGATAGTTTTTTAATAAAGAAAATAATGTTGTGAAATATAATTAACCCTTGAGTTATATAAAACTTTAATCAGTGTTCGATGCACTCATTTTTAGAGCATGTCTTTTATTTATTAATTAATTGCAAAGATTTATTTGTATTCGATCTATTTTTATGAAACCCAGTTTATTTAAATAAATAGGACTTACCCTAATTTTTTAAATTTAGATATTATATTATCTATGATTTATGATATTTTAATATATATACATTTATATATGTATAAAAATGAAAAAAAAGAAAAAAAAAAGAAAGAAACACATGCACGTGATCTCGGCAAATGCCGCCGTGAGCCCATGACCTCGCCTAGGCTATCGCATGAACCTCCCCCTGCTATGCCTCGCTCTAATGCACACACGTATCGACGCACGCCGCCTCACCTGCTTCGGCCATGCTCCGGAAAGCGGTCGAGCCTACAAAGTGCCTTGACGTCAGGCCCCGTCGCGCGCTCGCTGCGTCCAGGCGCGCTCGTGATCGTCATCCGCACCCGTGTCTCGCCGTTTGTCGTCGCCTCGCCGTTGACGCAGTCTAAGCTAGTACTCTATTTTTGGCCATCTTCCACATTAACGGTGAGTCTTTCGTCCTCTTTCTCTCTGTATTTGGTTCGCTGCTTGTTCTCCCCGTGATGTTGGCATGCACAACGTCAGGCCTCCACCCGTGTCGCTGCCCTGCGTGCAGCCCGCCACCAGCGTGGCCTCCAGCGCGTGCTGCCGCAGCGACAAAGCTTCAGCCACGTGTTAAGATGCTGGCCTAGTGGAACACTACAAAGGAGCAGTGTTCGAACAAGAACCAGAATGGATGTAACTCTGTTCAGCTTGCATTTGTCGTTCCTGTTATGTATCGTGGTGAGTCACTGGTATGTGGGACTGCGTCGCTGGGTCATTGGTCAATGGACCATTTGTCGTAGTATAAATAGGATGGCTGTCTTGGGTAAGGAAAGGCATGTATGAACTTTACTCTGAATCAATACAGTTTGTCCCTGGTTTCTCCTCATTCTTGTCTCCTACCTCTATTTTCTCTCTGCTATCTTCTTCTCCCACTAGCAGTAGCTGACACCACGCCCTAGGACGACATGGCCGCGGCTTGCCACAGCAAGCAGCATGCCACAACCAGGAAGGGAACTACAAAATCATCGCCAAAGCCGTGAACGAAGTGTACCAGGCGGTCGACCCCTTCGCTGCAGTCGTCGCCCGCGGCAACAAAGAGGTGGCTAGCAGCCACAACTTGGTCTAGAAAGAAATTGATTCGTCGGCGCATGCTGCAGCGTCCGCTATCACACAGGCGGGAAGGACCGCCAAGTACCGCTCTAGTAATCCATCCTTCCGGCAGAGGGCGTCCATGGACCCTTGGGTTTCGAAGAACGGTGCTCGCAAGTTGTTCGATGAAATGCCCACGAGTGCTTGGAGGTCACCTAGCTGCGTCCTTGAGGTCACCATACGCCAAGTCCGTTACCCCATGACTGAGAGTGTGATTCGTGCAGTTTTTGGTTAGTATGGGAAGGTTGAGCAAGTCCATGTATTGGAGGCATCAGATCAGGCTCTTGCGCGAGTCGTGTTCTATTCCAAGCACGATGCAGCAGATGCCTTTGGGAAGTTGCATGGTCGATATGTGTATAATGGCTGTTGTCAGCTCGACATCGAGTGGGGATAATTTTTAGATAGTGTAGCCAATCAGGATGTGAGGTACTGCAACAACACATCAAACTCATTTTTGGACATGCTCCAAGATTCTACCACATCCACTATTTCCATGGAGGTCGTTGTGGACAAGGACATGGTTGTCGGGGTTGTGGCGACAATCGATGTTGATTCTGATGTCTTTGATGATGAGCCGCCCACTACCTATTCAAGGTTGGGCCTTGACGTCAACACCTATGTCAACCAAGCGGCAGCCACATTCTTGCTTGTCGAGGCCATGTCTGAGCACATTCTGGCACCGAAGGACTCCACACATGCATCATTGCCAAAGTTGGTTGCTAGCGTTGACATCAGTGTTGTTGTGTCGTCCACATGTTCGAAAGAAGGTGCACTAACCTACTATCCAATATTTGAGTTGCTTGTTGCTCACCCTGGCCGTCTCATGCCAAGTTCACTATCCTGTTCATTGACATGGCCACTTTCAATACCTCTACAGCAGCATCCTGTACGCAGCGGTGTGCCCCTGCTACTGCTTGTCATGGAACAATGTATTGGTAATGTTGCTAGAGAAGGAGCAGAGCTGAGAAGCACATTATTGGTTCCAGGTGCTTTGTGGCCTCTGGCCCGTTCAATGTTGTCAAATAGGGGCTTTACAACAAGAACTGTTGTTTGGGCACTGTCATGTGACACCCCAGGTGTCTATTTCGCGTTATGCCGGGAGATTTATCCTAATCTCGGATGCTCAGTGAAATTTTCTATCTCTATCACATTTATCTCTATTTATCAAGTTACCCATGAAAGTTTCACCAAGTTTGAAATTATTCGATCTTAAGAACAACCAAATTTGGAGCCTATTAAAACTTTTTGTTTCTTGAAGCAAACGCAAATTCGAAAGTTAATCTCATCTCGCAAATCCCGTCCACACTCATTTATTCGAACTCTTGACACTTGTTATTCGGTCTATGTCCAAATACGTAGTCCGAATCCGCGTTCTCCAGCGGAATCTCTGTTGTGCGAACCTCTAATTAATGCTTATGCAAATCGAATTGTTATATCTATATCATCATTCATCTCTATCTATCGAGTGTATCTAAAGATTTCTAGAAGTTTGAACCAAATACACACATGAAAAGATAAATCCTATACATGCTTGAAACTGCTCGTCTGAACAAATGCAAATTTTGAAATTCAACAAAACCTTGTCATCTTGCTCAAATAACTCTACAACAAAAGTTATTAAGGGTTTATGTAGAGAAAATGCCAAGGAAATGTCGAGCAAATACCCCAATTGCCTTAAATTATAATTTGAAGCCTTATAATGATGCTACCTTGACCAAAGTGAAAATTTAACTTATATTCAAGATATGAGGTTTGACCTTTAATAAAAGTTGTAGCACCTGTGTATACAACAAATTTTATATTTAAACCAAGCCTTAATTCAATTTCTAAGTTCCTCAAACAGTGCCATCAAGACAGAATAAAAATCTGATTTCAGTATTCTAATTCTTCTAAGTCTGAAATCAGCGTCGTTCGGGTCGACGTCTCACGTTCCCAAATTTTTGTTGAACAACTCAAGTTTCCCAAAATATAAAAGTTGTTAATAACTAATAGAAGCACAACATATTAAAAGATGGCATTCATCCGATTCCGTTTGACATGCTTTGACACTCAGTTTTCACCAGTTTCCACTGATTTCTAACCCACTGACAAACCAATTTTCGTGGGTCTATAACTCTCTAACCAGTGATCGAATCACCTCAAGTCTTGTACAAGACTGGTAGAGTGTACATCAAGGAAGATATCTTCTACAGTGACAGCGTTTTGACCCCGGGGGGTCCCTGGACCGACGAGTAAAATTGTCGCCGCATGTCCCAGCCCAGATGGGTTGGCGCGAGATGGAACACAAGGGGAGAAAACCGCGGCTCGTGTTATCCTGCGCCAGGGTGGATGCGCTTGCAGTAGGGGTTACAAGCGTTCGTGAGGGAGAGAGAGAGAGAGTGAGCCGGTTCGTCGGCCTGTCCTCCCGCGCGACCACCCCTCTCGCATGAGGGCCCTGGACCTTCATTTTATAGATGCAAGGAGAGGGTCCAGGTGTACAATGGGGGTGTAGCTATGTGCTAACGTGTCCGGTAGAGAGGTGCCAGAGCCCTGTGTACTTGCCAACGTGGCTGTCGGAGAGGTGCTAGAGCCTTGTGTGCGTGGTGTCGTGGCCGTTGGAGGAGCGCTTGAGCCCTGTAGAAGCATAGCTGTCGGGGCTTCCTCGGCCTCGGGGGTCCAAGTGAAGCGCTCGGTCTTCCTTAAGAGGCGGTACAAGGGTAGGCCTTTTTCGCCAAGGCGTGAGATGAAGCGGCTCAGAGCCGCAAGGCATCCCATGACCCTTTGTACTCCTTTTAAGTCTTTAATAGGCCCCATGTTGGTGATGGCTGTGATTTTCTCCGGGTTGGCTTCGATGCCTCGCTCAGAGACGATGAACCCGAGGAGCATGCCTCGGGGGACCCCGAAGACACACTTCTCGGGATTGAGTTTCACGCCCTTCGCCCTCAGACACTTGAATATCGTTTTAAGGTCAAAGAGGAGGTCGGAGGCTTTCCTCGTCTTGACTACGATGTCATCGCCATAAGCCTCGACCATTCGGCCGATGTGCTCTCCGAACACGTGGTTCATGCACTTTTGGTATGTCGCACCTGCATTCCTCAAACCAAATGGCATAGTAGTATAGCAGTACATGCCAAAAGGTGTGATGAAAGAAGTCGCAAGCTGGTAGGACTCTTTCATCTTGATTTGGTGATACCCTGAGTAGGCATCGAGGAATGACAGGGTTTCGCACCCAGCAGTGGAATCCACAATTTGATCAATGCGAGGCAGAGGGTAGGGAACCTTCGGACATGCTTTGTTTAGACCAGTGTAGTCTACACACATCCTCCATTTCCCACCTTTCTTTTTCACAAGCACAGGGTTGGCTAACCATTCGGGATGGAATACCTCTTTGATGAACCCTGCAGCCATCAGCTTGTGGATCTCCTCGCCTATGGCTCTGCGCTTTTCTTCGTCGAATCGGCGTAGAGGCTGCTTCACGGGTCGGGCTCCAGCTCGGATATCCAGCGAATGCTCGGCGACATCCCTTGGTATGTCGGGCATGTCCGAGGGACTCCACGCAAACACCTCGGTGTTCGCGCGGAGAAAGTCGACGAGCACTGCTTCCTATTTGGGGTCGAGCTCGGAGCCGATCCGGACTTGCTTGCAGGCGTCGTTGCTGAGGTCGAGAGGGACGGACTTAACCGCCTCTGCTGGTTCAAAGTTGCCAGCGTGGCGCTTCGCATCAGGCACCTCCTTGGAGAGGCACTCCAGGTCGGTGATGAGGGCCTCGGACTCGGCGAGGGCCTCATCGTACTCCACGCACTCCATGTCGCATTCGTACGCATGTCGGTACGTGGATCCGACGGTGATGACCCTGTTGGGGCCCGGCATCTTGAGCTTGAGGTAGGTGTAGTTGGGGACGACCATGAACTTGGCGTAGCATGGTCTCCCCAGCACTGCGTGGTAGGTTCCTCAGAACCCGACCACCTCGAACGTGAGGGTTTCCCTGCGGAAGTTGGAGGGAGTTTCGAAGCAGACGGGCAGATCGAGTTGTACAAGGGGCAGGACGCGCTTCCCGAGGATGATCATGTGAAAGGGCGCCGCACCGGCCCAGATCGTGGACAGACCGATTTGCAAGAGCCCGAGGGTCTCGGCGTAGATGATGTTGAGGCTGCTGCCTCCGTCCATGAGGACCTTGGTGAGCCTGGTGTTGCCGATGAAGGGGTCGACGACGAGCGGGTACTTTCCTGGGATCGGCACGCAGCCAGGGTGGTCACCCTAGTCGAAGGTGATGGGCTTGTCGGACCAGTCCAGGTAGACTCGCGCTGCCACCTTTAGCAAGCAGACCTCCCAGTGCTCCTACTTGCGGTGCCGAGCCGAGGCGTTCGCCACTTGCCCACCGTAGATCATGAAACAGCCGTGGACCTCGGGAAACTCCACTACCTTGTCGCCCTCCTTCTTGTCGTTGTCTTGTCCTTTGCCACCTTCCGTCGGGGGCTCGACCTTATGGAAGTAGCGCCGAAGCATGACGCATTCCTCAAGGGTGTGCTTGATGGGACCCTGGTGGTAGGGGCATGACTCCTTGAGCATCTTGTCGAACAGGTTGACCCCTCCGGGGGGCTTCCGAGGGTTCCTATGCTCGGCGGCAGCGACAAGATCTGCGTCGGTGGCGTCGCGCTTTGCTTGCGACTTCTTCTTGGCCTTCTTCTTCGTGCCGCGCTGGGCGGACGCCTCGGGGACGTCTTCCTGCTGGCGTCCCTGAGGCTGCTTGTCCTTCCGGAAGATGGCCTCGACCGCCTCCTAACCAGAGGCGAACTTGGTGGCGATTTCCATCAACTCACTCGCCTTGGTGGGGGTCTTGCGGCCCAGTTTGCTCACCAGGTTGCGGCAAGTGGTGCCGGCAAGGAACGCCTCGATGACATCCGAGTCAGTGATGTTGGGTAGCTCGGTGCGCTGCTTCGAAAATCGCCGAATGTAGTCTCGCAGGGATTCCCCTGGCTGCTGGCGGCAGCTTCGGAGATCCCAAGAGTTCCCAGGGCACACGTACGTGCCTTGGATGTTTCCAGCGAAGGCTTTGACCAGGTCGTCCCAGTTGGAGATCTGCGCGGGAGGCAGATGCTCCAGCCAGGCTCGGGCGGTGTCGGAGAGGAACAGGGGGAGGTTGCGGATGATGAGGTTGTCATCGTCCGTTCCACCCAGCTGGCAGGCCAGCCGATAGTCCGCAAGCCACAGTTCCGACCTCATTTCCCCCGAGTACTTAGTGATGGTAGTTGGGGCTTGGAACCGGGTCGGGAACGGCACCCGTCGTATGGCCCGGCTGAAGGCTTGCGGACCCGGTGGTTCGGGTGAGGGGCTCTGATCCTCCTCACTGTCGTAGCGTCCCCCACGCCTGGGGTGGTAGCCTCGGCGCACCTTCTCGTCGAGGTGGGCTCGACGGTCGTGGCGATGCTGCTCGTTGCCGAGGCGACCCGGGGCCGCAGGCGTCGCGTCCCGCGGGCACCCGGTGTGGACCGAGGCTTCCCGCGTGAATTGCGAAGTCACTACGCGATGCTCCGGTGGGCACCCTTGCCTTCGGGAGGCAGAGCTCTCAGCCCATTGGACCACGGCATCTTCCAGGAGATTCTTGAGTTCTCCTTGGATATGCCGCCCCTCGGTGGTGGATGGCTCCGGCATCGCTCGGAGCAGCATTGCCGCTGCAGCCAGATTCTGGCCGACCCCGCTGGAGGCCGGGGCAGTCTTACCCTGGCATCGTCAGCGATACGGCACTGGACGTCCCGGGCCTGATGACACGCTTCTCCGGCGAGTGCTCGACCTGCCCACTCCTGCTCGATGTTTTGCCGGAGCTGCACAAGTTGTCCCGCTTCCTCGTCGAGCTTGGCCTGCATCTCGCGGATTTGCTCGAGCTGTGTGTCCTGACCCCCGCAGGGACTGGGACAACAGCTAGCTTCCGCAGGATGTCAACACAAGGCGCAGGCCTAGGGGGATCGTGATCCTCCGGCATACCAAGGTGGTTGCCTTCGTCGAGACCCCCTAGATCGACGTGGAAACATTCGCGACTTGGGCCACAACCCTTGTTGTCAAGGCTGTGGCCATCATCGGAGCAATCGGAGAGGCAGTAGTCATATGCGGTCATGAAGTCTCGCATGGCACTGGGATTACCGAGCCCGGAGAAATCCCAACCAGAGTTGGGCCCGTCGTCTTCCTCGGAACCCAGGGGCCCGTAGGTCGAGACGGCCATCAGTCGGTCCCAGGTTGACCACATATGGTACCCCAGAAGGTTAGGATATGCCTTTACGAAAGCGCTCACCGAAGTGGGGTCGCTTGGTGGATCGAAGCTGAATATAAAAGACACAGGGTGGAAAACAAATGGTACCTCTCGATCGATGGACGGTGATGAAGTCGCGTCGTGGACGGACTGCACCGTTATCTTAGGTACGAGGCTAACGCTCAGCAAGTCCTCCACGAGACTGCTGGCGTCATCTGTCCGCTTGGGGTTGGCACGTTGCGGGGAAACGACACTCGCCGTCATCTCAGGCACGAGGTCAACGCCCGACATGTCCCCCGCTGGGGTGCCTGTGTCGTCGACTCGCTCGATAGCCACCGAGGTGCCGCCTCCTGCTTGGCCACGGTTGCCCCGCCTCTTCCTCCTGCGGCGAGGAAGGCGGCGGGACAGACCCGGATGCTGCTCTTCCGCCACGGGGGTAGACGTCGTCGAGTCCGCCGCCGCCGGGCGGGCTGACGGCCGTCGTTGTCGCTGCCGCGCTGCGGGGGAAGGAGTACCACGTCGAAGCTGCCGTCGAGGGACATGAACTCGAGACTCCCAAAACGGAGCAGCGTCCCGGGCTGAAAGGTTTGCTGGAGACTACCCATTTAGAACTCAACGGGAAGTTGTTCGTCAAGACGCAGCAGGCCCCTACCTGGCGCGCCAAATATCGGCGTTTCGACCCAGGGGGTCCCTGGATCGATGAGTAAAATTGTCGCTGCGTGTCCCAGCTCAGATGGGTTGGCGCGAGATGGAACACAAGGGGGAAAACCGCGGCTCGTGTTATCCTGCGCCAAGGCAGATGCGCTTGCAGTAGGGGTTACAAGCGTTCGTGAGGGAGAGAGAGAGAGTGAGCCGGTTCGTCGGCCCGTCCTCCCGCACGACCACCCCTCTCGCATGAGGGCCCTTGACCTTCCTTTTATAGATGCAAGGAGAGGGTCCAAGTGTACAATGGGGTGTAGCTATGTGCTAACGTGTCCGGCAGAGAGGTGCCAGAGCCCTGTGTACATGCCAACGTGGCTGTCGGAGAGGTGCTAGAGCCCTGTGTGCGTGGTGTCATGGCCGTCAGAGGAGCGCTTGAGCCCTGTAGAAGCACAGCTGTCGGGGCTGCCGGGACCTTGCTGACGTCTCCTTGCTTCCGTAGGGGGCTGAGAACCGCCGTCGTCATGGACGCACGCGGGGTGCCATCATTACTTGTTTACCGGGGCGAGCCAGATGGGACGCCGGTCTTGTTCCCCATAGCCTGAGCTAGCTAGGGGCAGGGCAATGATGTACCCCCCTGTGGCGTGGTCGGTCCGAGCCCAAGGTCGGGCGAGGCGGAGACTCCTCCTGAGGCTGAGGCCGGGGTCGGGCGAGGACGCGATTCCTCCCGAGGTCGAGGTTGAGGCCGAGCCTTGGGGTCGGGCGAGGCGGAGACCACCTTCCGAGGTCGAGGTTGAGGTCGAGCCTTGGGGTCGGGCGAGGCGGATACCACCTTCCGAGGCCGAGGCAAGGGCCGAGCCCTAGGGTCGGGCGAGGCGGAGACCTCCTCCTGAGGCCGAGGTCCAAGGTCGGGCGAGGTGGAGCTTCCTGTTGCGCCTGAGGCTAGACTCAGCTGCTGTCAGCCTCACCTTGGTGGGTGGCACAGCAGTCGGAGAGGGGCGAGCAGCGCTGTTTTCCTATCAGGTTGGTCAGTGGACGGGCGAAGTGACTGCGGTCACTTCGGCCCTGTCAACTAAGGAACACGTGTCAGGATAAGGTGTCAGGCGATCCTCGCATTGAATGCGCCTGCGATACGGTCGGTTGGTGAGGCAATTTGGCCAAGGTTGCTTCACAACGAAGCCTGCCCGAGCTAGGCTTCGGGCGAGTCGGGGGTGCGCCCGTTGCTTGAGGAGGCCCTCGGGCGAGGCGTGAATTCGTCTGGGACTACTGTTCCTGCCCGAGGCTGGGCTCGGGCGAGGCGAGATCACGTCCCTTGAGTGGACGAAGCCTTGACCTGAATCGTGCCCATCAGTCTCTGCAGCTTGCGCTGATGGTGGTTACCAGCCGCATTTAGGAGTGTTGGGGGTACCCCTAATTATGGTACCCGACAACCAAGGTCTGATTCCAAGCACAAACAGCCAAAACACGCCACCCAAGGTTGTCACTGTAGCACCCGCCATCTGCTACAGCTGGCTGACAGGTTCAGAGCTCCTACTCTATAAATGATAGCCCACACCTCTCCTTCCCTTTCCCCACACGCCGCTTCTCCTCCTCTTTGTTCCAAAACGCAGCAGCAGCCTCCTCCCTCACCTCCACGCCCACCTCCCGAGCTTCATCATCCATCCTCCACCGCGGCCTCCTGCAGCAGCTGTTATGCGCGCGTCCAGGATGTCTAGAGGTAGAAGATGACTCCCTGTGCCTATGACAAGTGGGCCCAAGGCGAGATGTGAGTACACAAAGTTGCAGACTTTTGTGTTGTGTTCTAAAATTCATATCTCGACTTTTAGAGCTCCTAAAATCATGAAATTTGTTTTGTTGGCTTCCTTATGAAATTCTCTAACTATTGGATCTATAGGTTGGCATGTTTTAGTGGAAACGTTTTTCAGTATAAATTCGTCTTTAAAAACTGGTTTACAAAACAAATGAACTTGCTTCTCTCCGTAGTTTTAATTATAAAAATCCAAAAATGATGAAACATATTTTGTTAGTTAGATGTTGTCATACTCCATCTAAGAAAAATATAAAACTTACAGGTTGTTCACTGTTTTCTTGGTGTGTTAATTAAAACATGTTAAATCGAGAAAAGAAGATTGATTTGCTTGTTATTTTTGGATCTGTAGCTCTAGTGCTCCAAATGGATTGAAATCTTTACATTAGACCATCCGTGTAATACTTAGTGACTGGTAATAATTTCATGAATTGTGGTGCATGTATGATTAAGTTAGTGATTTAACTTGTTTGATGCATATTAAGTAGTTTTAAATGGTTTATAAATAATATATGGATGTAAAAATGGAAAATGGTGTTCCACTATCCTTGAAAAATATTATAGTAGCCTAAGAAAACTTAATATGGTCATGCATCCACAGAAAATAATTAATTTTACAATTAACTTGCTCTCACAAGCTTTATTGCATTAACAATTTGTTATTTTTGTATTAAATAAAATAGAAAACCTGCGCATGTGAAATTTATACATTGGTCATGATTTGTTATTACCTATGCCTCATAAAAATGCCAGCCCCAAATTAGATAGTTTCATATGGTGCTAAAATAACACACGTTTTATAATAATAAGAAGAATTAGAGACAAATTAGAAGTAAGCAAACAATGCATGTTGGAATTGTTTATGTCATGCAATAAGATTAGAAATGTGAAGAATGGATAGAGTATCTGAGAAATGTTAGCCAATAGGTTCGGTCAAGCATGGTAGAGGTTGAATCGGTTATGTTGTAGAATTGATGCTCGACATGATAGACCCCCTAAAATGTGCTATTTTAGGTGACTTGTGTGTTAACCAATTTAAGTTGAGCAATGGTTAAGAAAAGATGATTAATCTGCTCCAACCCATGTTTTTGAGTTGCAATGTCTAAAATGGTTTGCTAAGTTTATACTGTGTTAGCCAACTCATGTTAAGTAAGAGTCGATTGCGTTAAGTGATTGTTATATACATATTTTGTCTCGGATTGCGATAATAATAGCCAAGCCGATATGTATGGTGTGTAGCGGCCTATATTGTTGCTCTAGTTAACCAACTTGTTAGATGGCTTTGGTTAAGCTCGTAGTCACGATGAATTACTTATTGTAGTCTAGATGCGCATGGTTATGATCGCGTATAAAAATTAGTAGTGCTCATGTGGTGTCTAAGCTAAAATGAGAACTAGTGGGTGAAAAGCGCTTTGATATACATATATGCCGGATTTGTTGATTGTGGTGAATGCGTTGATTAATTGTGTGTGGTAGTTCTAGCGCATGAAATAACTTGTATAAAAATTAGTAAGTCTACTTGTTAGTCCACATTTGATTAATTTAACTCTAACAAATGGTAAGGTGCTAGAATAATTCAAGTCTCTAAAACGCGGCAATTCTTGAATTATATAGGAGCTGAAAATTATTAGTTGCTGTTTTGGACTGCACGCAGTGATTTCTCCGTGATGTATGTTTGATAAACTAAATCATGTTTTCTGTAGAAAAGTCATATAGAAGAGTTGAAGATAACTTATTATCTTACTTGTGTTAAAATTTGACAGGAATAAGTCTGATCGTTTAGGAGTTATGCTTTTTACAAATTCAGTAACTGAATCTGTCCAATTTCAGTACAGATTTCAGAGAATGTCTTGTTTGCTTAAGTTAAGTTTACAATATGTTCATGGTCGTTATAAGAAAGTTGTAGATGTTGACCTTATCCTGCTTGTGTTAAAATTTCATAACCATAGGCCTGACAGTTTAGAAGTTATGAATTTTACAAACTGGTTGCTGTGTTCTGTCCATCGTCAGAACAGATTTCGAAAACTGTGTTGTTGGATTTAGTTAAACATTGAATCACTTCTTGGTGATTATAAAAGTTATGTAGTACTTTTGCTAAGCTTTTCAAAAAGTCTTAGATCACTCTTTTTGGTGGTCTGAAGGTTTAGTTATGGATGTTTAAAGTGTGAAGACTGAATCTGTCCAGTTCTGGACAGCAAAACCTTCTAATGTCTTTTATCCTAAATTGCATATTCAATCACTTTAGAATGTTTATAAATGCTTCGTAGAAACCCTAGTTGCATAAACTCAGGTTTCCCTTTGAGATGGATACTAGTATGCTAGGTCGAGTAGCTGTTTTACTAATTAGGAATCTCGATAGAAGTCGAGTGATTTTTATAGCACTCGCGCGAGGTCAGGAATTGATTGTATCCAATTTTATATCGGAATGATGGTGGTCTGTGGACAACGATCCATGGGGATGCGTTGTCTATGAGACGGAAATTGGAATAAGGATTAAGGTGTGGTACCATGTGCCAAGCGTTTGAACGTACTGAGCACATACCGAGAAATATGGTAAATCGGTAAGCCTAGTACCTGAGTGAACCTGGCAACAGACTTTATCCCTCATGCGACCTGAGACGTGGTCTCCCATTCCGGTTATGGTGGGTACAAGTGCGGTCACTGCATGACGGAAGTCGGGGTCAGTGAGGCATTGTACATCAAGGCAGTGAGCCCTATTCTGTTGACAGGGAATCGTTAGGGACGGTTGATATGTGTGGGGGCGGAGTGCCTCGCCACGTCGTGTGTTTAGGTTTACCTTGCAAGGTTTAAAAACTCGATTTGAATCATCTGCTTCTCGTAGCTAATGAGACTGCTTAATCCATGCTGCTACATTGAGTAATAAGTGGAAATGAGGTGACTAGCAAAAGATGTTGATTGATAAAATGTTTGATACCATGTATGAATAGCTAGGTACTCATCTAGTAAAATGGATCATACTAAAACCGGAAAAACTAAAACTTGATTTTAGACTCAGCTAGTGCTTTTGGCAAACCAAACCCCTCAGCCAAACAGCTGCATGTCTAGAGGTAGAGGAGTAGACTCCTCACACCGGGTAAGTCTAGCTGAGTATTAGTATACTCAGCCTTGCTTGTGGCACAATTTTTGCAGGTACCTCCTTGTTTTGGTCGATGGTGTGACTTGGCCTTCATCCCTGCCACCGGGATAGACGGTCGAGTGGGTTATTGCTTCCGCGGGAGAGGACCAGGAGGAGTAGCGTGGCCAGGCTTCGCCATGTTACTCGGTTTCCTCCGTTAGTTCCGCTGCATTAAAATTTATGGTTATTATATTAGAAACTCCGATAATGTAATCACTAATGATACTTATTAAATTTGTGGTATTATGTTTTATTGTATTTCTCTGTGCCTCACCTTCGTGTGAGCTAGTGGTATTCGATCCTGGTAAGTGGCTTTATCGGACTAGATCCGAGGGACTGACGGGTTATTCCGGGTTAAGTGTGTTGCTGCCTTTAAGAGTGCGACTTGGGCACTTAAGCTGGAATAATTCGGGCGGTTCCGCCACAACTGTTATCGGAGCGAATACCACCACAGAGGAATCAATAAGTCATGAATATCAACTTTTTCTAAAGTAAAATTTTCTTAGAAACCAATATTGGGTAGATGTCAGGACGTTAAGGATAGACCTAGGATGTGAAGCCTTAGAAAGTAGATGGGTAGCTAGGTGGCTATTTATATAGGCCATAAAGGCTACTACTACTATTAGGATGCTATAGCAAGCACCCGAAAATTTAGTTAGGTCTGAGAAGACGTTTAGAATGAGCATGCATCATGATTGTCGCATTATAATTGTCTCTTGTGCATCAGCATGCTTCTCTCACCTTTGTTCCAATAATAAGAACTTGTGAATAATGTGATGTACTGCTATATTAGGAACTATAAGAAATGCCTTACCTCGTGTCAGATTTAGGTTGTGTATGTGTTTCTCTTGTCTTGCTATCTAGAAAATGTTTTAATTGTTCAACCCTTTTTACAAAAAAAAAGTTGTCTATTCTGCTCATGAAAAGACCCCCCCCCCACTTTAAACAACCTAGTGGTTAGCAAGTGAAACCTTTATTAAAAAAATATTTATGCTTGTGTTAGTGTTTTCTAAACCTTGTGCGTTTTTCCTTTGAAATTACACCACACAGCTTATAGACAACCATAGCTTGACCCCTAAATCAACTAAAGCTTCCTTGTGCACTTGTTTATGCCAAAAAATGGTTTACTATCTATTCATGCAAACCATATCTAGCCTCAAATTCTTTTTGGAAACCTTGTCCAAAATCCTCATTAAATTCTCCTCTGCTCAACCTAGAAGCCATCTGGTTGATGACCTCTCTTTTCACCTGGATCTAGTAATCCTTTTCCTTGTGAATCATGTTGGCCTTATCATCCGAATCTCTGGATCCCCTATTGACTCTGACCCGTTCTCTGGTTATCTGCTATAACCCGTTCTCAAGTATCGGATGTTGATCTGCCTAAATCTCTCATTTCTGGTCGATCTCGTGCTCTTCCTCCAAGAATCATGACGCCATTTTATCGAGTTTTATCTCTAAATGGTTTATCCATCGAGTTCAATGGATTTTGCTTTTGTCTTTAGTTCTCTCATGTCTCAGCAAGTTGTCAATCTTGATCTCATGGTTGCTTCCCCATCATATCCCATCTCGTACAAGTCTTTGGCCTGGTAATCTCCGTGATGATCAAGAAATAGTTCTCTGAGTTGAAGAGTTCTCATGTGATGCTCTTTTTGCCAGCAACCTCTGCTTCAACTCCAGTCACATCCTTATTTTCTGAGCCATATTCTCATGGGCTCCATCTATCTATGCTATGTGGATATCTCATTGGTTGCGTTTGGTAATGATGTCATGACTAACGACTGATAGTGCCGCGACGAAACCGAGAGCCTCCTGTGGGCGCGCACACATGGTTGAGCTGCTCGGTACGCGCTGGTATCGCGATTAATAGTCGTGATCCATTACGAGACTATACTGATATGCTATCTTTTGTGAACATTCTCTCAAAGTGATCGCTGCATTTTGTCTCAATATGTCATGATATTCTACCCAAATCTATCTTCAATATCTTGTCAGATCCCATCTCATGAATTTGCATCTATCTCCAGCCTGGGAGTTACATGCTTCTCCACCCTTAAAGATCCTCATTCGAATCTCGGGACGAGATTCTTTTTAAGGGGGAAGGCTGTGACACCCTAGGTGTCTATTTCGCGTTATGTCGGGAGATTTATCCTAATCTCGGATGCTCAGTGAAATTTTCTATCTCTTTATCACATTTATGTCCATTTATCAAGTTACCCATGAAAGTTTCACCAAGTTTGAAATTATTCGATCTCAAGAACAACCAAATTTGGAGCCTATTAAAACTTTTTGTTTCTTGAAGCAAACGCAAATTTGAAAGTTAATCTCGTCTCGCAAATCTCGTCCACACTCATTTATTCGAATTCTTGACAGTTGTTATTCGGTCTATGTCCAAATACGTAGTCCGAATTCGCATTCTCCAGCGAATCTCTGTTGTGCGAACCTCTAATTAATTCTTATGCAAATCGACTTGTTATATCTATATCATCATTCATCTCTATGTATCGAGTGTATCTAAAGATTTCTAGAAGTTTGAACCAAATACACATATGAAAAGATAAAAACTATACATGCTTGAAATCGCTCGTCTGAACAAATGCAAATTTTGAAATTCAACAAAACCTTGTCATCTTGCTCAAACAGCTCTATATTAACTCTACAACAAAAGTTATTAAGGGTTCATGTAGAGAAAATGCCAAGGAAATGTCGAGAAAATACCCCAATTGCCTTAAATTATAATTTGAAGCCTTATAATGATGCTACCTTGACCAAAGTGAAAATTTAATTTATATTCAATATATGAGGTTTGACCTTTAATAAAAGTTGTAGCACCTGTGTTATACAACAAATTGTATATTTAAACCAAGCCTTGATTCAATTTCTAAGTTCCTCAAACAGTGCCATCAAGACAGAATAAAAATCTGATTTCACGATTCCCAAATTTTTGTTGAACAACTCAAGTTTCCCCAAATATAAAAGTTGTTAATAACTAATAGAGGCACAACATATTAAAAGATGGCATTCATCCGATTCTGTTTGACATGCTTTGACACTCAGTTTTTACCAGTTTCCACTGATTTCTAACCCACTGACAAACCAATATTCGTGGGTCTATAACTCTCTAACCAGTGATCGAATCACCTCAAGTCTTGTACAAGATTTATAGAGTGTACATCAAGGAAGATATCTTCTACAGTGATCAAGGTCCGATTCCAAGCACAAACAGCCAAAACACGCCACCCAAGGTTGTCACTGTAGCACCTGCCACTTGCTGCAGCTGGCTGACAGGTTCAGAGCTCCTACTCTATAAATGGCATCTCACCCCTCTCCTTCTCTTTCCCCACATGCCACTTCTCCTCCTCTTTGTTCCAAAACGCAGCAGCAGCCTCTTCCCTCACCTCCACGCCCACCTCCCGAGCTCCATCATCCATCCTCCACCGCGGCCTCCTGCAGCAGCTGTTCTGTGTGCGTCCAGGATGTCTAGAGGTAGAAGATGACTCCCTGTGCCTATGACAAGTAGGCCCAAGGCGAGATGTGAGTACACAAAGTTGCAGAATTTTGTGTTGTGTTCTAAAATTCATATCTCCACTTTTAGAGCTCCTAAAATTGTGAAATTTGTTTTGTTGGCTTCCTTATGAAATGCTCTAACTATTAGATCTATAGGTTGGCATGTTTTAGTGGAAAACTTTTTCTGTATAAATTCGTCTTTAAAAACTGGTTTACAAAACAAATGAACTTGCTTCTCTCTGTAGTTTTAATTATAAAAAATCCAAAAATGATGAAACATGTTTTTTTAGTTAGATGTTGTCATACTCCATCTGAAAAAATATAAAATTTACAGGTTGTTCACTGTTTTCTTGGTGTGTTAATTAAAACATGTTAAATCGAGAAAAGAAGATTGATTTGCTTGTTATTTTTGGATCTGTAGCTCCAGTGCTCCAAATGGATTGAAATTGTTACAGTAGACCCTCTGTGTGATACTTAGTGACTGGTAATAATTTCATGAATTGTGGTGCATGTATGATTAAGTTAGTGATTTAACTTGTTTGATGCATATTAAGTAGTTTTAAATGGTTTATAAATAATATATGGATGTAAAAATGGAAAATGGTGTTCCACTGTCCTTAAAAAATATTATAGTAGCCTAAGAAAACTTAATATGGTCATGCATCCACAGAAAATAATTAATTTTACAATTAACTTGCTCTCACAAGCTTTATTGCACTAACAATTTGTTATTTTTGTATTAAATAAAATAGAAAACCTACGCATGTGAAATTTATACATTGGTCATGAGTTGTTATTACATATGCCTCATAAAAATTCCAGCTCCAAATTAGATAGTTTCATATGGTGCTAAAATGACACACGTTTTATAATAATAAGAAGAATTAGAGACAAATTAGAAGTAAGCAAACCATGCATGTTGGAATTGTTTATGTCATGCTATAAGATTAGAAATGTAAAGAATGGATAGGGTATTTAAAAAATGTTAGCCAATAGGTTCGGACAAGCATGGTAGAGGTTGAATCAGTTATGTTGTAGAATTGATGCTCAACATGATAGACCCCCTAAAATGTGCTATTTTAGGTGACTTGTGTGTTAACCAATTTAAGTTGAGCAATGGTTAAGAAAAGATGATTAATCTGCTCCAACCCATGTTTTTGAGTTGCAATGTCTAAAATGGTTTACTAAGTTTATACTATGTTAGCCAACTCATGTTAAGTAGGAGTCGATTGCGTTAAGTGATTGTTATATACATATTGTGCCTCGGATTGCGATAATAATAGGCAAGCCGATGTGTATGGTGTGTAGCGGCCTATATTGTTGCTCTAGTTAACCAACTTGTTAGATGGCTTTGGTTAAGCTCGTAGTCACGATGAATTGCTTGTTGTAGTCTAGATGCGCGTGGTTATGACCGCGGGTAAAAATTAGTAGTGCTCATGTGGTGTCTAAGCTAAAATGAGAACTAGTGGGTGAAAAGCGCTTTGATATACATATATGCTGGATTTGATGATTGTGATGAATGCGTTGATTAATTGTGTGTGGTAGTTCTAGCGCACGAAATAACTTGTATAAAAATTAGTAAGTCTACTTGTTAGTCCTTATTTGATTAATTTAACTCTAACAAATGGTAAGGTGTTAGAATAATTCAAGTCTCTAAAACGTGGCAATTCTTGAATTATATAGGAGCTGAAAATTATTAGCTGCTGTTTTAGACTGCACGCAGTGATTTCTCCGTGATGTATGTTTGATGAACTAAATCATGTTTTCTGAAGAAAAGTCATATAGAAGAGTTGTAGATAACTTATTATCTTACTTGTGTTAAAATTTGACAGGAATAAGTCTGATCGTTTAGGAGTTATGCTTTTTACAAATTCAGTAACTGAATCTGTCCAATTTCTGTACAGATTTCAGAGAATGCCTTGTTTGCTTAGGTTAAGGTTACAATCTATTCATGGTCGTTACAAGAAAGTTGTAGATGTTTATCTTATCTTGCTTGTGTTGAAATTTCATAACCATAGGCCTGACAGTTTAGGACTTATGAATTTTACAAACTGGTTGTTGTGTTCTGTCCACCGTCAGAACAGATTTTGAAAACTGTGTTGTTGGATTTAGTTAAACATTGAATCACTTCTTGGTGATTATAAAAGTTATGTAGTACTTTTGCCAGGCTTTCCAAAAAGTCTTGGATCACTCTTTTTGGTGGTCTGAAGATTTAGTTATGGATGTTTAAAGTGTGAAGACTGAATCTGTCCAGTTCTGGACAGCAAAGCCTTCTAATGTCTTTTATCCTAAATTGCATATTGAATCACCTTGAAATGTTTATAAATGCTTCGTAGAAAATTTCATTAGCTTTCCAGAAAGTCTAAGATCACTTTGTTTAGATGTCTGAATATTTAGTTGTGAATTTTTGAAGTTGCGAGTCTGAATCTGTCCAAACCTGGACAGAGCTGTCGTGTTGGCACATTTTGACCTTGCTAAGTATTGAATCATGCTGAAGTGAAAATAACAAAATTGTAGAGACCTTTGTAAGCTTTCCAGAAAGTTCTAGTTTGCTATTTTTGGATTAATATTTGAAGAGTTATGATTAAAACTAGTAACTGCTGTGCTGCTGTCCTAAAAATCTGCATGTGCTCATTTAATTGTTAGTTCACCCTTTGAGCTAAAAATGGTTGGTTAGCACTAAATTAATATAGACTTGCCATGACTAAGCTTAATAATGCAGGTATGTAATGTTTTATATGTTTCTTCTCTAGTTGATTGTGATATAAGAGTTTCATAGACATTGATGCCTAGGTCCTATTTAAACTTACGTTGTTTTGGTTGCTCTTGTGTGATCAGCAGGAGAATAAATGAATGATTAAGGTGAGCATAGTAAATGCGTGTACTTGTGATATCATGTTTGGGTTGTGTAAATAAATAAAATGTTGTCGTCTTTTTAATGGTGTTAATGATGAACGCCGATAACATACGAATAGGTAGCACTTGTGCATAGTCGTTGCAGTGTCTTACTAATTAGTGTTTAGCTCGCTATCATTTATTGGAATAACTTGTGATATTTGTCATTATATTCATACATATGCATCTTACATCTCATTTAGGACCGAGAGCTGATGATCGAGCAAGTGATGTGGTGCCAACCACAAGATGCGGTTGGTGGACGACCTGAAGAATGATGGACTTAACCAGTGGATGTTCGCCAAGCGAGTACCCCCTAGCAAACACTATCTAAATGTTAAACTAAAGGCAAGCCCCGGTCTTATGCATAACCATTATATATATACTATTTTACTACACTTAATGTTTGTAGGCTTGTACTGTGCACTTAAGTGTAGGAGTTGACTGAAACCCTAGTTGCATGAACTCAGGATTCCCTTTGAGATGGATACTAGTATGCTAGGTCGAGTAGCTTCTTTACTAATTAGGGATCTCGGTAGAAATCGAGTGATTTTTCTAGCACTCGCGCGAGGTCAGGAATTGATTGTATCCATTTTTATATCGGAATGATGGTGGTCTGTGGACAACGATCCATGGGGATGTGTTGTCTACGAGACGGAAATTGGAATAAGGATTAAGGTGTGGTACCGTGTGTCAAGCATTTGAACGTACTAAGCACATGCTGAGAAATATGGTAAATCGGTAAGCCTAGTACCTGAGTGAACCTTGCAACAGACGTGGTCTCCCATTTCGGTTATGGTGGGTACAAGTGCGGTTACTACACGACGGCAGTCGGGGTCAGTGAGGCATTGTACGCCAAGGCGGTGAGCCCTGTTCTGTTGACGGGGAATCGATGGGGACGGTTGATATGTGTGGGGACGGAGTGCCTCGCCACGTCGTGTGTTTAGGTTTACCTTGCAAGGTTTAAAAACTCGATTCGAATCGTCTGCTTCTCGCAGCTAATGAGACTGCTTGATCCATGCTGCTACATTGGGTAATAAGTGGAAATGAGGTGACTGGCAAAAGATGTTGATTGATAAAATGTTTGATACCATGTATAAATAGCTAGGTACTCATCTAGTAAAAAGGATCATACAAAAATTGGAAAAACTAAAACTTGATTTTAGACTCAGGTAGTGCTTCTGGCAAACCAAACCCCTCAGCCAAACAACAACATATCTAGAGGTAGAGGAGTAGACTCCTCACACCGGGTAAGTCTAGCTGAGTATTAATATACTCAGCCTTGCTTGTGGCACAATTTTTGTAGGTACCTCCTTGTTTTGGTCGATGGTGTGACTTGGCCTTCATCCCTGCCACCGGGATAGACGGTCGAGTGGGTTATTGCTTCTGCAGGAGAGGACCAGGAGGAGTAGCGTGGCCAGGCTTCGCCATGTTACTCGGTTTTCTCCGTTTGTTATTTCCGCTGCATTAAAATTTATGGTTATTATATTTGAAACTCCGATAATGTAATCACTAATGATACTTATTAAATTTGTGGTATTATGTTTTATTGTATTTCTCTATGCCTTACCTTCGTGTGAGCTAGTGGTATTCGATCCTGGTAAGTGGCTTTATCGGACTAGATCCGGGGGACTGACGGGTTATTTCGGTTTAAGTGTGTTGCTGCCTTTAAGGGTGCGACTTGGGCACTTAAGCTGGAATAATTCGGACGGTTATAGCAGGGAGCAGTTTTGAGCATAAGAAAATGATATTTGCTAGTGAGGTGACTCAAAATGAAGCTGCTCAATTGGCTGCAAAATATCGCGGACAAGGATTTCAAACTCTGAAGCTCAAGATTGGAAAGAACTTCAATTCAGATATAGAAGTTCTGGCATCTATACGACTTGACCATCCATATTACTCATTTATTTTGCATGCGAATGAGGAATACACATATGGTTCATTAAATTTCTTTGGCCTGGATACAAATACATTGTATGATATGGTTTGTCCCTACTGTGATTCCGGGTTCGTGGCTGAATTGGATGATGCAGATGCTTTCATGAGCCACTTCGATGGGATGGACCCTGATATTCCTCGTGACCCAAGGTTCGGGATCATGGAGGCGATCTCCACCGTGATGCGACATGGTATGACAGGGATGAACAAGGAGGTTGATGTCGGAGGAAGGTCAAACTTTTTTTCAGATCGGGAGGTGGAGTTTGATATCAAACGTAGGGACAATCCATGTCATTGAAGGCTTTGCTGGACATTGTCAGTTGTCTGCCAGTTTATAGCTTCTTTGTCGTGGTTTGGGATCCCGATAGAATTGATGTCATGTATCGGCTTGAGGGCAAACCGAATTTTAAGAAGGGGGAATGTTAGGATTCCGGCCTAGTGGAACACTACAAAGAAGCAGTGGAACAAGGACCAGAATGGATGTAACTCTGTTCAACTAGCATTTGTCGTTCCTGTTATGTATCGTGGTGAGTCACTAATATGTGGGGCAGCGTCGTTGGGTCATTGGTCAATAGACCATTTGTCGTAGTATAAATAAAATGACTGTCTTAGATAAGGAAAGACATATATGAACTTTACTCTGAATCAATACAGCTTGTCCCTGGTTTCTCCCCATTCTTGTCTCCTACCTCTGTTTTCTCTCTGATATCTTCTCCTCCACCAGCAGTAGCTGACACCACGCCCGGTCCGCGGCCTAGTGTCGCCCTGCGCGTGTGCAAGCCTTGACCCCACGGAAGCGGTGCTTTCCCCAGCACGTGTCAGGCGTCGTTCCTGCCCCACGCCGGTGGACTCCGAAGACATCGGTACGCTATCCTGGTAGCCACACCGGCGGCACGTTGCTCCGGCAAGCGTGCGCTGCGCACGAGCTGGAGCTGCGGTCTGCCCTGCTGCCACCCAGCCTTGCGCCGCCATCACTCCGGCCGGCAAGCCGGCGGCGAGTGGCTGAGCAGCCCAGTGGCCAAGCACGACTAGGCCCAGCTGGCTGGCAGGGAGCCCCATTCTTTCTCTCACCGTGCTGCTATCGCATTGGTCCAGTGAAGATGAACCGTTCGTGTGTTTCCAAAAGGATGAAGAGCAAACCGTCCACAATCCCATCACGTGGCCACGTGGTAGCTTCCGGTTGGCCACGATTCGTTGTTTCCCGTATGGCGCCTCACACCAGATCCATCTATTGCATGTGATCCTCTGCGCCTGCAACTGCATAACCCTTTGTGTGGCCTGTTTCCGGCCAATAAAAATACACCACATCACTTTAAATCCGCAACTTATTAATTATTCAATATCCCTTGGGTTATAAATCCTTTTCAACCCGTTCCAGTTGCGTTAACTCTGTAATAACGTCATCAACGCATTAGTAACATTATTTTATCATATCACATGTTTAATTAATTAATTATCTGATGGTTATTAAAATAACAATTGAATTAAAACTAGTTTACGGTTTTAATTTGAACTTTTACAAATACAAGTTAATATGATCAATGTCAACTCAAAGTTTTGAATTAATACTTGTTTAGTACAAACATAATATCTGTTAGCGACTCTCGTATGTCGTGCGTAGTGTGTCACATGTCGTTAGCACACCATTACACACATTGTCGCACGTTGTCACGCATCATTCACATGTGTCACACATGCCGTTCTCGCGTGTCGCGCGTCATTCATGTGTATCGCACACTATCCACACGTGATATTAAATTGTTTGCCTATAATTACTCATGTCAGTTAATTAACTATTTGTTTAATCACAACTATTAAAATAAACTATTAAAATAGTAAGTTAGTCAAAATTAAGTGGTAGCTCTAATTTACATTTTATAAATGTCGATTAATGTGATTATGATGAGTTAAATGTTATAGTTCATATCGTATAACATAAACACGATAACTTCTCAACCGTAACTTCAATTTCGACGTTTTTTTTCTCGTGTGACCGTGGAAGCGAGCTCTATTTTCGCACTGCATGTTTTTATAATGGTTTTCCTTGTATGGTGTAATGTTCTTATATATGTATATGTTTGTTTACTTGTGTCCGTTCATGTTCGTTACGTGACGCCAATAGACGCGATCGGTTCCCAAGGTTTGAGAAATCGACGATCAAGCTTTGGTGTTCGAGAGATCGAGCTCTTCGAGCTCTATAAGTTTGAAGACCCTGGGCATCTGTTTGATAAATGCAAGTGTCCTCTGACCTATTTATATCCTATTCACATGATAACGCATTCCCCCGCATTACCTAATTAAAACCTAAGGATTGACTAGCTTTATATTTATCTTGTCCTTGATTACCTTTTGTGTTATTATGGTTAGATTTATGCTAGCGCTCTACTTTAATCAATGAACCTGATGAGAATATTTATGATACATTGATGATATCTTGATTATGATGTTGGCTAGTGATACTTTAGGGGGCTCGGGCGGTTTCTCGAGTGCCTCTCCGTAAGGACCTGTTCGTTGGATGACCACCCAGGAAAATAGTGTAGCCATGAGGGTGGTATGGGACGCCCTTAGCTAATTAATTAGAGGAACTGAGGTGTAGTTTGCTTCGCCGTCGTGCCGTCAATGGGGCTCGATGTATGCGGCTCACTCTGTCGAGGGTGGTTTGCCCCTCAGGAAGGAGTGCGGTACATTTAGGAAACCTAATGGACGGCTACAACCTCAGAGAATCTTTGTAAAGGCTTTGTAGTGAATCCCTGGGCATTCACCTCGGGAGTGAACAAGGGTCTTGCAAGCCCGGTCTAGAGAGGGAATCACGGCTCGTGGGTAAAGTGTGCAACCTCTGCAGTGGGTTAGAAACTGATATATCAGTCGTGCTCACGGTTATGAGCGGCCTTGGGAGCTACTTTGATTAGAGATACATATGATATGAGATACAATGGTTCTATTGATGGTTTTGGCTTCGATGATGATGATGATGTTCCTCAAAGAGGAAATGGTTCACGGGTTGGTTATTGCTAAAACTTAGCTTCTACTAATAATAAATACCTGACAAACTAAAAGCAAATGCTTTCAGCCTAACTCCACATAAAAGCTAGTCCATCTCAGCCAATCAGGACATTTGCTGAGTACGTTGATGTGAACTCGCCCTTGCTTTCACAAAGCACTAGGTTGCCTTTAGTGTGACCTATGCTCAGGTAAAGAAGGAGAAGGCGTCGAGCTAGAACTCTAGGAGTTCCAGGACATCGATGAGTTCAAGGATTAGGCTAGCGACCTCCCCTAGTCAGCTTGCCTGTGATGGGTTTATTTACGTTGACTACGTTTCTATTATGTGCACTTTGATTTATATTATATAAATGGCTCTAGTTTGTAATATTATTACTTACTCTTTATTGTTATTCGATGCATTGTGCTATGATGAGTCATTTATGTAATCGTTGTTTACGTGAATTTCTGATCCTGGCACGTACATGGTTCACATTCGATTTACCTTCTAAAACCGGGTGTGACAACGCATATCAACCGTCCCCATCGATTCCCTAGCAACAGAACAGACCCCACTGATTTTCTTTGTATGGTGTAATGTTCCTATATATGTATATGTTTGTTTTCTTGTATCTGTTCATGTTCGCTGCGTGACGCCAATAGACACGATCGGTTCCTAAGGTTTGAGGATCGACGATCATGCTTTGGTGTTCGAGAGATCAAGCTCTTCGAGCTCTACAAGTTTGAAGACCCTGGGCATCTGTTTGGTGAAGGCAAGTGTCCTCTGACCTATTTATATCCTATTCACATGATAATTCATTCCCTCACATTACCTAATTAAAACCTAAGGATTGACTAGCTTTCTATTTACCTTGTCCTTGATTACCTTTTGGGTTATTATGGTTAGATTTATGCTAGCGCTCTACTTTAATCAATGAACATGATAAGAATATTTATGATACATTGATGATATCTTGATTATGATGTTGGACTGGTGATACTTTAAGGGGCTCAGGCGGTTTCTCAAGTGCCTCTCCGTAAGGACCTGTTCGTTGGATGACCACACAGGAAAATAGTGCAGCCGTGAGGGTGGTATGGGATGCCCTTAGCTAATTAATTAGAGGAACTAAGGTGTAGTATGCTTCGTCGTCGTGCCATCAATGGGGCTCAGTGTATGCGGCTCGCTCTGTCGAGGGTGGTTTGCCCCTCGGGGAGGAGTGTGGTACATTTAGGAAACCTAAAGTGTGCAACCTCTGTAGAGGGTTAGAAACTGATATATAAGTCATGCTCACGGTTATGAATGACCTTGGGAGCTCCTTTGATTAGATATACATATGATCTGAGATACAATGGTTCTATTGACGGTTTTGGCTTCGATGAATGATGATGTTCCTCAAAGAGGAAATGGTTCATGGGTTGGTTATTGCTAAAACTTGGCTTCTACTAATAATAAATACCTGACAAACTAAAAGCAAATGCTTTCAGCCTAACTCCACATAAAGCTAGTCCACCTCAGCCAAACGAGACATTTGCTGAGTATGTTTATGTGTACTCACCATTGCTTTCACAAAACACTAGGTTGCCTTTGGTCCGACCTATGCTCAGGTAAAGAAGAAGAAGAAGAAGGCGTCGAGGCAGATCTGCAGGAGTTCTAGGACGTCGATGAGTTGGAGGATTAGGCTAGCGACCTCCCCTAGTCAGCTGCCTGTGGTGGGTTTATTTACGTTGGCTACGTTTCTATTATGTGCACTTTGATTTATATTATGTAAATGTCTCTAGTCTGTGGTATTATTACTTACTCTTTATTGTTATTCGATGCATTGTGCTATGATGAGTCAATTATGTAATCGTTGTGTACATGAATTTTTTATCCTAGCACGTACATGGTTCACATTCGGTTTACCTTCTAAAACCGGGTGTGACAGCACATATCAACCGTCCCCATTGATTCCCTAGCAACAGAACATACCCAACTCCCTTGGCATACAATGCTCCATTGACCTCGACTGATCGACTGTGCAGTGACCGTGTCACACCCGGATTTATGGGATAAAGCCGGGTGCATCTAATATGTGCGCCAAAGAAGAACATCACATATAATGACAAAGTGTATAGAGATAAATGTCCCAAATATCATTATTACATAGCAAAAGTCTTACAAAAATAAATGATAGCAATAAAGAGAACTAAATATTATTCCTTGGCTCCATAAAGCTGACTTGGAGACGCCATCTAGATCAACTCGTACTCCTCATTATAGGGCTCCTCTTGGACCACCTGCTCTTCACCTGTGGGGGGGGGGGTTATCGCAAGAGTGAGCTCACAAATGATCATAGCTCAACAAGTTGTGGGGAATAATGTGCATGAACTCACCAAAGGTGGGAGCTCATCTGAAGTGTAAGGTTGTGGTAGCACTATTTTCCCGAGTGGTCGCTCCATGTTCCAATTAACATAATGATCTTATCATGAGTAGTAAATAACAAACTGATTATAAAAGTATGGTCATGAATAATGTGTATCTCAATACCCAAAGCCACATAAAGCAATAGTAGGTACTACCCAAAAATTTAGTGGTAAACAAGGCATAAAGATAGCCAAACTAGGGTAACCTATTGGGTCCCATCAAAATTAACCTATACAGAACATTATGATTAATAAGAACATTATTGGGTAAATAGAAGTGATCAAGGGCACAACTTGCCTTCAACGAGCTCCTGCTCAGCAGTCTCCACCTGCTGAACACCTGGATCCTCTATGGCTTACTCGTCTACTCGCAACAATATAAACAAACATGGTATAGCATAAATTAACATTACACCAAACAGCAGAATAGAATGCATGATAATATTCTACGCGTCGTAACGAGATCGTAGGAACAAGAATCACTAAATTCGGAACTACGGTTGTTGAGTTATGAATTTCCAAAGTTATTAAGTGCTTGGTATGGAATAAATTGAGTAAACAATCTTAATCTATGTTTCATGTCTCAACTAAGTTACTAGATGTTTAACAATATTAAAATTAAATTAGTGCCACTAGAATGGATTAAAAATTATTTAATATGAATTTTCTTTGAATTAAATGAGTTTCTGGAATATTTCTTTTATACAAAAACCATTTTCTATATTATTTCTCCTAATTCCTAAGCTTCTGGACTAGGGACAATATTTTCCGAGAGCAAAGGTTTTAAACTACAAGTATCAGGGCTCGGATGTAATGTTCTTTTAAATAGGGTGGATTGCGGGTTTATTTTAAAACAACTCAGGGTTCCTTATGCAAAAGCGCCACGATGAAGAGGTATCACAGGCTCAGGTTCGTTGGATTGGAGATCAACGCCCAACATCATGTTAGGATCCGATCTGCGATGCCAACCATCGGATCAAGTATCCACGACTCTTATTATCCCGCGAACCGATATGTAATGTCATCCCTTCGATCGATGATTGATGGCATAGATTTAAACCCCCCTAAGTACCCCTATCGGGATCCGAGGACGTGGAGGCAACAACCAAAGAAAAAGGGGGGTAAGTCCTACCCTAATCTCAATCGTACTCGTGCAATCCAAGGAAACTCCGAACCTCAGTGACTGTCTTTGGTATCTTCCAACCCACTATCTCCTTTACTTTAGCTGGATCCACTGAGATTCCTCCTTTGGAGATGATATGCCCAAGGAATGGTACTTCATCAAGCTAGAACTAACACTTGCTAAATTTGGCATAGAGCTGATTGTCCCGTAGCTTTTGTAGCACCACCCGCAGGTGTTCCTCATGATCACTATCATTCTTGGAATAAATGAGAATGTCGTCGATGAATACCACGACGAATCTATCAAGATACTCCATGAACACCTTGTTCATCAGATTCATGAAGTAGGCTGGTGCATTGGTTAAGCCAAACGACATGACTGTGAACTCATATAGACCATATCGGGTAGAGAAAGCCATCTTGGGAATATCAGATGGCCTAATCTTCATTTGATGGTAGCCCAACCTAAGGTCAATCTTAGAGAACACCCTAGAACCTCTCATCTGATCAAATAAATCTTCAATATGAGGTAGAGGGTACTTGTTCTTAATGGTGACATCATTAAGTAATCTATTGTCCACACACATCCTTTGCGAACCATCCTTCTTCTGTACAAACAGAACCGGTGCTCCCCAAGGTGAGGAACTCGGACGAATGTAACTTGCTTCTTGCAACTCCGTTAATTGTTTCTTAAGTTCTTTTAATTCTTCCACTGACATCCTATATGGCATTTTTGAAATGGGAGCGGTACCAGGTAAGAGATCAATGAAAAATTCAACTTCCCTATCTGGTGGCATTCCGGGTAACTCTTAAGGAAAGACATGTAGAAAGTCTCTAACCACATGGATGTTCCTACCCACAAATTTTCCATCCACTAGATATATGGCGGGTCTAGTAGAGGCGGTTATGGTAATCTCAACTTCGAACCTTTCTCCTTTGGAACTGGTGAGTTCTACAGTCCCTTATCATAGTGTATAACTACCTTTACTTTCCTTAACCAGGACATCCCGAGTATCAGGTCTATGTTGCTTTCTTCTAATACTATAGGTGTAGACCAGAATTCCCTTCCCATAATTGTCAGTGTTAATCTATGTGTCATATAGTTTGCTTCAACAGGCCCTTTAGGGGTAATTACTACCAGTGGTTTTTGCGTAGTTTGAAGTGGTAATTCATTTGTGTTGGCATAGCGAGCAAAAATAAATGAATGCGTAGCTGCATAATCAAATAATATGGCCGCTAGAATTGAATTAATGTAAAACATACCGATAGCGATGTCAGCTCCATCAGCAGTAGCCTCGGCACTGACTTGGTTGACCCTAACAATGCTGAATCCCTTGCCAGAGGTTGGAGTCTGTTGTTTGTTCTGAGTGGGTGTGTTGGAATTCCCCATCGGACAAGCATTTGCATAGTGCCCAACTTGACTACACTTGAAGCATGTGGATCCTGTCCTTTTTCCTGCAGACCTCGTCGGGGTGCCAGCGGGGGCAGCCTGACGAGTGTGGGGTGTCTGTGGAGTCCCCTGTGGAGCGTACTGAGCTGGGCGTGGTCCTCCTCCAGGACGAGCTGGTGTACCATGGGCGGAACGTAGCGAGGGCGAATACTGCTGCTACCCTACCCCTGGGTAATGACCTTCCTTTACATTTCTCCTAGCTGAACACGCTTGTGTTCAATAGCTAGAGCTTTGTCAAGAAGCCTCTGCAATGACAGAAAGGTGTGAGCAACCAGTGCATACTGCAGTGGTCCATTAAGTCCCTCTATCAATTGTTCATGCTTCCTTTCATCATCAGCCACTTCATCTGGAGCATATCTTGATAGTTGAATAAATCTGTCACGGTACTCACTGACTGACATAAAACCCCCCTGAGTCACCCGATCGGGATCCGAGGATGCGGAGGCAACGACCAAAGAAAAAAGGGGGGGGTACATCCTACCCTAATCTCAACCGTACTCGTGCAATCCGATGGCCACCTTCACATCCCAACTCCGACGAGAGTTGGCAGCCGCGCCGCCGGACCTCGCGTTGGCGACCTCACCAGTGATGTTCGAATTGATGCCACGAAATGTGAAAACTCAATCAAGAACTGCTACACGAAGCCCAGAGGATGGTGAATTGGGTGGAGGATCATACCGGGGTTTCGGGGCTATAAAGAGGGCGGAGAGCTCAGATGAGGAATTCCTCAGCCTCCCGGCTTTCGATCCCGAGCGCCAAGACCCACACGACCATTTTACGACATGGTGATTTCCCATGCAGTTCTTCGGCACCCGGTGTCAGCGTGGACGGCGGACGGTCAACAACGGCCTCCCTGGTTCACAGCGTGGGAGGTACGGTCGCGAGCTCCCTAGATCCCACCCGAGGTGATATTGGCAGAGGATATGGCTTGTTGGGTTTTGATAGTTGAGGTGCAATGGTGCCGAACCTCAAATAGACTCGGTGGGGGGACTCCTGAGCCGAGAGAGAAGGAGCGGAGGACGCGCAATTCAGTTGTGAGCGCACCGATAGTTGAGGAATAGATATGACAGGGTGGCCCCACAAGTCGGTGTAAGGGAAGTGAGCAAGCAGGTGTGCGCGTGACCGACAGGTGGGGCCCACTTGTCGGCACAGTGCTTCTGATGTATGGCGCATATTCACTTGATGGGCCGAGCACAGGGGAAAATTCGGCCCAAGTGGCGCTTTCTTCTTTTTCTTTTTTTGTTTTTCTTCTTTCCTCTATTTTCCCCAAATCCGTAATTCAAAATAGGTTTGAATTGTTGATTTGAATCTCAATTCTCAAATCTTAATAGCACTTTAATATGAATAATACTACCAATGTTTTGCCACAATCTCACTAGTATCCTTAACATTATTATTATTATTTTTTATTCATTCCTCAATTCCTTTGCTCCCATATTCTTCGGAGTACAATTTAAGTCTAAAGCTAATTTGTTTTAATTATAGGTTTGAGTTTAATGCATGAACATAGAGATCCCAGCATGATGCATAAGTTCATGTTTTTATTTGGTATTTATTTAAAATAAACTATGTCACATGAATAATTCTCATAAGAAAAAGAGTTCCTTTATTATTCCCAATGACAAAATCATGAGTGCTCTATACCAGGGTTTGCAGACCGCACCTGTACCCATTGTATCTCGAAAGGGAGACCAAAATCTTAGGCAAGTGGGTAAAAATTCCGCGGGCAGGTTCACTCAGGTACTAGTCTTACCGATTTACCATATTTCTCGGCATGTGCTTAGAAATTTCAAACGCTTGACACAGGTATCCACACGTTAATCCTTATTCCAATTTTGTCTCGAAGACAGCGTATCCCGATGGATCCGTGTCCATGGACCATCATAATTCCGTTATAAAAAATGGATACAACCAATTCCTGACCTCACGCGAGAGCTAGAAAAATCACTCGACTTCTACCGAGATCCTTAACTAGCAAAGCAACTACTCGACCTATCATACTAGTATCCATCACAAGGGAACCTGAGTTCATGCAGCTAGGGTTTCAAGCAACTCCTACACTTAAGTGCGCAATACAAACCTACGAACATTAAGTGCAGTAAAATAGCATATATATAACGGTTATGCATAAAACTGGTTGTTGGGGGCCTTCTGCTCCGCCGAAGGTCCTCTAAGCAAAAACACCTTCGGTAGGACAGTACAAAAGCAGTTGTGACATGAGTATATAAGCCAAAGCTACGATCGATAGAGCTTTGGCTTGGTGTCATGCTAAAGACGAAGGACGATACCGACTTAAAGAGGAAAAGACTGTAATGTCTCTGATAGTCTGTATTATGATTATAATTAGTTATCAGGGACACGGATGTAATTTTGTCTGGGCTACGTCCCGTGCCTATAAATAGATGAACAGTACCCCTGTACTGTTCATGCTGAATTGTAATCACTCTCGCATCACTTTCACTTTTCCATCTCCTATCAAGTCGAAGGTATAAAAGTAACTTAAATATCATTAATGTTTATACATGTTTATAAAATAAGAATATAAATGATCTAAAGATTGTGATGATTGTTTATATTCTTTTATGTTTCATATGTCTCTGTTTACATTTTGTTCACTTAAATGATGAAGGTATGCCCTTCATGACCTTCGTCTGAAGATCATTATATCTCAGGGGAGATAATGCTTCGAAGGACGAAGGTATCTAATCGTTAACAATTGTGTTGCTTTGTTCTTGATGTATAGCATCCGAGAACAAGGACCAACATTGGCGCCGACCTCCGGTGAACTCACTTCCACGGTTGTGACGATGGCTTCGCACAACAAGCAAGCTGTAGCACCTTCGACCACGAAGCTGGTGCTCCCAATCACAGGTGGTTCAAGCTCTGAACCAGCCAACAAGAAGCAGAAGAAGGAAGCACAAATAAGGGTACAACATGTTGGGGTGCAAGGACCCTTCATCAAATCCAAGTGGTCTCACATTCCAATTATCTTCTCTCAGGAAGATCTTCAACTCAAAGATTATCCTCACAACAAGGAAATGGTTATATCTTGTGTCATCAAGGGATTTTTGGTCCATAATGTCCTGGTTGACACAGGAAGCGCAACAGACATCATCTTTGCAAAGGCTTTCAGGCAAATGCAAGAGCCAGAAGATAAGATACATGATGCAACACACCCTCTTTGTGGCTTTGGAGGAAGACAAATTGTGGCACTTGGCAAGATAATAATGTCAGTTACCTTCGGCTATGTCCATAACACAAGAACTGAATAGGTTATCTTTGACATTGTTGACATGGATTATCCATACAATGCAATTATCGGTCGAGGCACGCTTAATGCCTTCGAAGCAATACTTCACCCATCAGATTTATGCATGAAGATACCTTCGGAACAAGGGCCCATTGCTATTCACCGGAGTCAAGAAGCTGCTAGGAGGGCTGAGGGGAGTTGGACGGATTCGAAGGCTATACATAATATAGATGAAGCCGAAGCTTATCAACAGTATAAGCACAAAAGAGAGAAGGCTGCTTCAGCAGATCAGCCGAAGCCTATGCTCTTGTGTGAAGACATAGCAGACCAAAAGGTATTGCTGGGATCTCAGCTATCTGGTGAACAGGAAAAGTCTCTGTTAAGATTGTTGTTCAACAACAAAGATGTCTTTGCATGGACAGCTAATGATCTCTGTGGTGTCAGTAGAGACGTCATTGAGCATTCACTCAATGTGGACCCATCCTTCAAACCAAGAAAGCAGAGGCTTCAGAAAATGTCTGATGATAAAGCCGAAGGTGCACGAAATGAAGTAAAGAGACTTCTTAGTGCCGGTGTTATCAGAGAAGTAACATATCCAGAGTGGCTGGCTAACACCATCATGGTGAAAAAAGCTAATGGGAAATGGAGAATGTGCATTGATTTCACAGACCTCAATAAGGCATGTCTGAAGGATGAGTTCCCTTTACCAAGAATAAATTCCCTTGTATATGTAGCAGCTTCTTTAGAACTTATGAGCCTATTGGACTGCTATTCGGGCTATCACCAATTTGGATGAAGAAAGAGGATGAGTCAAAGACAAGCTTCATAACTCCTAGTACCTATTGTTACCTTCGGATGCCTGAGGGGCTCAAAAATGCTGGAGGAAGCTTCAGCAGAATGACTGCCAAGGTTCTTCACTCTCAAATAGACAGGAATGTGCTGACTTATGTCGATGACATCATAGTAAAAACACAAAACAAGAAAATCATGTTGCCGATTTGCAAGAGACGTTTGCCAATTTCAGACAAGCTGGTCTCAAATTGAACCCAGAAAAATGTGCTTTCGGAGTGAAGAAGGGCAAGTTTCTTGGTTGCCTGGTATCAACAAAGGGCATCGAAGCTAATCGAAGCTATCCTTCAGATGGAGCCACCAAATTCAAAGAAGGGGGCTCAACGGTTGGCCGGAAGGCTAGCATCGTTGAATATATTTATATCAAGATCAGCAGAGAGGAATTTACCATTCTTTGAAATACTGAAGTCAGTCGAAGTCTTTCAGTGGGGTCCGGCTCAACAGAAATCCTTCGAGGAGTTAAAACAATATATGATAGATTTGACAACTCTAACTCTACCTTCATCAGGAACTCCGCTACTTCTGTATGTGGCTGCTTCCCATGCTGCGGTTAGTGCGGCACTCGTATAAGAGAAGCAAGATGTCCAAGTAAAAAGACAAGCACCAGTATACTTTGTCTCCGAAGTACTCAGCCTATCAAAGAAAAATTACACAGAATTGGAGAAGGTACTGTATGCTGTATTGACTGTCTCCTGGAAGCTTCGACATTACTTTCAAGCATATCACATAATAGTGCCTTCATCACAACCCCTAAAAGACATAATGAGGAACAGAGAAGTTACATGACAGATCGGAAAATGGGCCGCGGAACTTAATGAATTCACCATTGATTATGTACACAGACCCTCAATTCAATCCCAGGCGTTAGCAGACTTCATTGCTGATTGGACGCGAGGGGCTCAGGGTGAAGAAGCAACAAAAGATGCCGAATCTTGGACGATATTATGCGATGGGTCTTGGGAAACCTTCGGTGCAGGAGCAGCTGCTGTTCTAGTGGCACCCTCTAAAGTTAGAACATGTTATGCAATAAAGTTAGACTTCAGTTGTACAAATAACATTGTCGAGTACGAAGCTCTTCTTTTAGGCCTTCAGAAACTAAAGGCAATGGGAATAAGAAGGGTAATCCTCAAAACTGATTCACAAGTTATTTCTGGCCACATGGATAAGAGTAGCAAGGCAAGAGACCCTAAGCTTGAAAAGTATTTGGATGCAGTCCAAAGATTGGAAGCTTCTTTTGAGGGATTTTTCTATAAAAAATATCCCAAGGGGAGAAAATGAGCATGAAGATTTGTTAGCTAAGTCAGCGGCATAGGGGCTCCCTTTGGCTTCAGAAGTATTTTTTGAAACAATAAAAGCACCCTCAGTCGAGCTTATGGAGAGAGCAGTGCTCACAATCTCACTTGTACATAGTGAAGACTGAAGGACCAAAATAATATCCTTCCTCCAAGGCAACCGTCTCTCAGACGATGAAGCTTACAATAAGAGAATGGAGGCAAGAACAAGACCGTATGTAAGAATTGAGGGGGAGTTATACAAGAAAGGAGTTTGTTCCCCATTGCTTAAATGCGTTTCCAGGAATGAAGGACAGGAGTTAATGAAGGAAATACATGCAGGATTGTGTGGAGCCCACATCGGATCCAGGCCTCTAGTGGGAAAGGTTTTTAGACAAGGTTTTTATTGGTCGAAGGCAGCTTCGGATGCAACAGACTTGGTTCAGAAATGTGAAAACTGTCAGAAGTGTGCCAAAGACCAAAAACAACCTTTATCTTTAACACAATTGATCCAACCTACTTGGCCATTGCAAAGATGGGACCTAGATTTGTTGGGGCCGCTCCCACCAGCACAAGGAAATTTAAAATATGTTATGGTAGCGGTGGAATATTTCTCAAAGTGGATTGAAGTTAAACCTCTAGCTACCATAACTTCGGCCACAGTCCAGAAGTTCTTCTGGCAAAATATTGTTTGTCGCTTCGGTGTGCTGAAGGCTATTACAGTCGACAATGGAACTCAATTCGATGTTGAAACGTTCAAGGTTTTTTGTGACCTAATCGGTACAAAAATACATTTTGCATCAGTAAGACATACAGAATCAAATGGGTTAGTAGAGAGAGCAAATGGAATTATATTGACAGGAATAATGAAGTTAATCTTCAATCGGCCTAGAGGAAAGTGGCCAGATGAGTTGATCAAAGTGGTGTGGAGCCACAACACTGCTGTCTCAAGGTCAACAGGTTTTACTCCCTTCAAGCTCCTGTTTGGTGACGAAGCAATAACACCAGAAGAAGCAAGAACAGGATCAATAAGAACCACAGCTTTAGCGGAGGATGAAACTGATTCTCAAATAACAAAAGACACCATAGAAGGGATCAGATTTCAGGCCATAGAGCACATCAATAAGTATCAGGCCAAAACGATAAAATGGCATGATAGGAAAGTTCGATTGAAAAATATCAAGCAAGGCCATTTGGTGCTTCGAAGGATAGCCAACCCAGATACAGTGGGAAAGTTACAGTTGAAATGGGAAGGTCCTTTTTTGGTAGTATCTTCGTTAAGACCCGGTTCTTACAGATTGAAGGATATGAACGACAATGACATACCCAGATCTTGGAATGCAGATGAGCTTTGATGATATTATGTATAATTGATGTAATCTTTTTATTTTCCCTATGGCACCCTTTTCCTTTTAGGAGGGGAGAAAGGTTTTTAATGGGGCCATAGTTTGTAATTTTCATTTTTGTTTAGCCCTATGCAATACAAGTGCCAAATTCCCCAAAAAATGTAACATGTAATATCAGAATCCGCACCATCGAGTGCAAAGAGAACAGGGAAAAGCTCAAAAGACATCCCTAAGGGGATGCAGAGCTGTAATCACTCCGAGGGTGACGAAGCTACAAAAGTCGTTCCTAAGGGAGCGCAGAGTAAGTTCGGAAGTTACAAAAGTCGTTCCTAACAGAGCGTAGAGTAAGTCCCGAAGCTCAAAAGTCATTCCTAAGGGAATGCATAGCCAAATACCACCGAAATAGAAGGTGAAGAAGCTCCAAAGTCGTTCCTAAGGGGATGCAGAGCTTAAATGCCACCAAAATAGAAGGTGAAGAAGCTCCAAAGTTGTTCCTAAGGGAATGTAGAGCTTAAATGCCACCGAAATAGAAGGTGAAGAGACTCCAAAGTCATTCCTAAGGGGATGCAGAGTCTGGGTATGGCTTCGTGTGCGTTTGGGTCATACATTTGCATATTACACAACATCATCCTTTGCATTCATATAAACATTCATTAGACATTCATAGGATCATCATTATCATGACATGAAGCACGAACGATAATATGAACAGAAATGGTCTAGCTTCGGCGACAAAGTGCTTCGTTGAATACGAAGAAGCTTTGTTTCAATCATGAACACATGCATTTTATGCAAGGAAATGCTTCGATGTGTACGAAAAGAAGGGACAGTGTTTTTCGCCTTCGGCTCAAAAGTTACACATGAGTTTTGTCCACAACAAAGCAATTCACACATGGATGAAAGGCAAAATTATATTACAAGGTACGAACCAATATATACAGTATTGAGTTCAACTCTCGATTACATTTTTTTTGCAAAAATAATGCAAATAGATCCTAAGCTCTATACAGGAAGTCATAAAAGGAAGCTTCAGCCCAGCAACCTTCGGAATGCGCTTCGGATTACTAACCTTCGGTGCTGCCATCCTGCAGACAAACAACGGTATAAGGTAAAAGCGATGGTAATAAAGAAAAATCAAGGAAAACAACAAGTACAAGTTTTTGTACCGATTTAAGCAAATTCCGAGCTTCATCTCTAGCCAACTCTCGTCCGCCTTTCGCCCAAATTTGAGTAATAAATGTATTTCCGATACTTTGGGCCTCACCAAGAATATTAATCAAGTCTGATGGCAACATGCTAAAGTTTGGCTTGTTTACTATTTTAGCATGCGTGCATCCGGCCTTCAAAAATGCAGCAGCTGTGCCACGAGAAGCTAAAAGAGCACAGAAATCACCATGCCCAGTTATTACTTCATCGAGTGCATCAACTTCATTCTTGATATGCTTGAAGGTTTCTGATATGCCTTCAGCCGAAGGGGCAATTTCTTCAGAGCTGGCCCCAACCGAGCTGAAGATTCCTTTTAACCGTTGCATGCAGCGAGTAGCAAACTCTGAGCATTTGTTTCGAAGGTCCCTCAGCGATTCCTGCAGCTTCGTGTTCTTATCAGCTTCGGCTTTATATTTCGCTTGCAGTTCCTTTTTCTCTTGTTCGAAGCACTCTGATTTTAACTTTAAGGTTGTTTGAGCTTTGAAAGCTCCTCGTTTAATCTAGCATTTTCAGCTTGAAATTCCACAAGGGAACCTTCTGTTGCTTGAAGCAAGAAGTCTTTCTTTTCAAGAGAAGCTTCACAATCTTTGATCTTGCTTTCCAAGCCTTCAATTATTATCTCATTTTTCTTATCTTCGAGGTCTTGTTGCATTCTTAATGCTTTGCTTAGCAGCATGCTCTGTGAAAATAAGTTGACTTTAGAATATTTTAATCAGTCACAAAGATAACAAGAATCTAGGAAAAAGATTTCACCTTGAAATTGGAGTAAAATAGGCTACCGACGATATGTTGACGTTGGTACCCGCTAATATCAGACTCTAGCTTCAGGAAACCAACACTCTCTGACAGAGTGCCGATTATTTTTGCCCCATCACGGTCATGGATACATCCCAGGATTTCCTCATCAACTCCGCCGAAGAGCATCGATCCCGGCTGGTAGCCACAAGATTTTCTATATTCTTCTAGCTCCTCTTTCTCTGCCTCAGACAATTCTTGACCTCCGAGGTGCCGAAGGTCAAATTCTTTTTCTTTCGATGAAGTATCAGCAACTTCCTTCCCCTTACCAGGCACCGCGACCACGTTTTCCTCTGTGGTCGCAAATGTCTCCTCTACAACCATATCTGATATGAGCTTGTCAATTCCTGACATTGTGCTCACAAGATTAGCAGCTTCGGCAGCGGCTTCAGCCTCGGCACTTGCAACAGGCACCATTCTGGACGCCGAGGCTAGAGGTGGTCTCTTCTGACCTTCAGTCTTCTCCTTTATGGCCGAAGATTGATCCTTCTTCTGTAAAAGTTTCGTCAGTTCTGGTGCCAAAGGACTTAGCAGCTTGATGGGCAAGGATTCAGTCATTACCTTTAGAATTTCTGCTATTTCAGCAGTAGGGGCATTGAAGGAGCTTCTTCTCTTGCCTCAGCCACCTTCGACTCAGCTACTTCAGGCTTCCTCTTTTTGGAGACTGCCGCCTTCAGCTCAAGAGCAGATTTTGCTTTCTTCGAAATCCTCTCATCCTCCTTTACCAGTCTGGCAGCCTGTCTGTTTGAAATACTAAGAATCCTTTTCCTTTTCAAACCTTCGGCACCCTTGTCAAATCTTTCATAGTCTAGATATTCAAAATTTAGCGCGTCCATCACGCGATTTAGCCTTCGTTTTGGCCGAGTGCCAAAGGCAGCAGTCATTAGCTGGTCCTCCTTTTTGGTGTAGTTGCCAAGGATTTCATTGCACATAGTTTCAATCATTTCCAGCCACTCTTGGCATGGTTTCATGAACTCTTTCTCAAACTTGAACCGGTATGGGAGCCGAACAAGTTCGTGCTTTTTGCTCCCATCCTTTTTCTTGGGCATTCCCCAGCCACTAGAGGTCAGAAATACTCTATTTGCCAAGAATTCTTGCACTAGATCTCTAGTGCTGACTTGGGCCGCTACCACTCTAAACTCCACTTCGGCTAGTTGGCATGGGGAGCCAAGCTGCATATGGCCCAAGGGCCTTGTCATTCCGAAGCTCAAAGTCAGTGGACTCATACCCATAGTCATTAGCTTCTCTCTCTTTTTCTCGTCTGCTTTCATATAAAACCATTCACTCTTCCAACCAGTTGGCCACTTGGTACGTGTTGGAGACTTGTTCTCAAATGCTATGAGCTAAGAACAAGGCAACACAAAATGTTAAATGTTAATGCCCTTCGTCCTTCTAAGCGTTATTACCCTTAGGATATAACGATCTTTGGACGAAGGTCATGAAGGACGTACCTTCATCATCATAGTATACATTAATGAAAGATGAAGCATATGAAACATGAAAGATAACATGAATAATCATACAACATCATTAACATAACTTTATTATATTATCATGGAAAGATAGAAATAATATTGAATTACAAATGTACCTTTGGCTTGATAGAAGATAAAAGTACAAGCGTGACGCACGAGCAAGTACAAGTCAGCGTGAATAGTACAGGGGTACTGTTCATCTATTTATAGATACAGGACACAGCCTGTGAGAAATTACATTCATGCCCTTTACATTTATTATTAACTTATATACAATTCTATGAGGACTAGATAGCCTTTTCCCCTTTAAGTCGGTTCCTTTTTCCGCCATCTAGTCGAAGCTTTCTTGCGCATAGCTTCGGGATTGACTCGACCTTCGTCAGGACTAACCTTCGTCCTGATCATGCTTTCCATATTATATATGCTTTTGACCTGAGTCCGAAGGTACCTGTTTACATATCACACTTGGAAAATATTGTTAAATCACATTTTTGAGGACCTTCGGAGGACGAAGGCCCCCAACAGTAGCTCCTCGCAATATTAATTTGTTAGAATAACGAATTCAGATTGCGACATGGACGAAGGCCCTAAGCCAAAGTTCCGAAAAAACACCTTCCCTTTGCTAGAATAGCAACAGTCAATGACAGACGGGGCCCTCCAACTTGGAGTGCGTTGGGCGTATAAATAGGATCTCACACCGACTGCATTTGATACACTGCTTGTGCCATTTGCCTTATTTTCTCAATTTGTTAACTTGCTGCTTACTAGCACTTGATAGCTCTCAAGCTTTTTAACTTCGGTTTGAAGGACACGTTTTCATCATTTCCTAAGAGAAGATGTCTCAAGACAAGAAGACAGTTGTTGAGACGAAGCTAACCGAAGAGGAGAAGCTTCTTGAGGAGAAGACTGCTGGATTTGTCGAGTCAATAGCAAAAACGAATACAGAGAAGATTACTAAAGAAATTTTGGAGGTCTTGTCTGAAGATACTGATGATAGTGACAGCTATGATGTGGAGAGTGGAGGCGAAGACTCTGAAGATCGGCCTTGGCGACCAAGTCATGCAGTCTTTGGGAAATCAACTATCAAACAGAGTCATCTTGATAATATGAGAGGAAGGTATTTTCGAGATATGTCTATTGTGAGGGCTGACGTAGACAGGGCTGTTCCTGCTCCTGAAGAAAACGAAGTTGTGATCTTCCAAAGCTTCTTCAAAGCTGGGCTTTGGTTCCCATTAAGCAGGTTTGTGGTTGAAGTTTTGAAGACATACCAGATTTTCCTTCACCAGATCACTCCTAAAGCAGTTATTAGAATGGGAATTTTTGTTTAGGCTATGAGAAGTCAAGGTCTAGAGCCAAGTGCTAGATGCTTTTGCTGTATGCATGAACTTTCGTATGAGACGAAGCCCTGTGGTAAAGAACAATATCATAACAATTTTGGTTGCTACAGCTTCGTTGCTCGCTCTGGCGCAAGCTACCCAATGCCAACGTTTCAGAAGAGATGGCCCGGGGCCTGGATGGAGGAGTGGTTTTATGTAAAAATGATTTGAAGGCGAGAGAAGACATTAAAGAGGTCATCATGCGCCCCATCTGGTCCCGCTTCGGCCTTCGAAAACCGAAGGTAGAAATTGATGAGGCAGCCAAAGCATGTCGAAGAGCCTTCAGCACAGTTTGCTCTTTTATTGGAACAAGAGACTTAGTTCAGGAACATGTAGCCTACAGGATATGGCCGCTGATAGACAGCTGGGAAATGCCGAAAGAAACCATCACTAACCCTAGCGAAGGCAGCTTGGTTCGATTGAAATACACCTTCAGGTTCGGAGACCAGTTTGTCGAACCAGATGATGACTGGCTGAAGTGTGTTGAAAATACTAGCGATGAGTTACTTGGAGCATATTCCAAGTCCGAAGATAATGCACTATCTGCGGTCTTCGAGAGCCGAAAGAAGAAAAGATTAAACAGGGTTTTTGATGCTATTGGATTTGTGTACCATAACTACCGCTACCCGCCACGGGGGCAGAAGAGAAAAGGCGCAACCTCTGGAAAGGTTGCCGCTTCGGCTGCTCCGAGCGAGCCTGCGCCGAAGAGTAAAAAGTTGAAAGTCCTCACCCACTAGCCCCGCTATATTGAACCGGCCACAGTGCCCGAGTTTAGCGGGGAAATTCCTACGCAGAAGATTGAAGAGCCGACTGCAATGCCGAAGGAACCTTCGGCCAGGTTAGCTGAGCCGAAGACTGATAAAATTGAGGAGCCAAGAATCAAAGGGACAAAAACATTAGAAGTTGTAAGCCCTTCGACAGAAGTGGCGGTGCCGAAGGCACAAATAGGTCTTACGGTGACTCCCAAAATAAAAAGAATGGCAAGTGTACTAGAGACAGTAAAAGCTTCAAGTTCTATTCCTTCAGGGAAAGTTGCCGAGGTTGAAACAAAATCGGCCGAAGTTGAGGCTGCAGTGAGCTAGGGTAGCGCCGAAGCTGGGCCTTCAGAGCCTGTTGATAAACAACCTTCGAAAATTGAGAAAAAGGCAGCAAAGGAAAAGGCTATAGAGCAGAGTTTGCCTGAGAAATCTGTCACTCCTACTCCCGAAGTTTTAAAGGAAAATATTGAATATATCATCCGTCATGCTTCGAGAAAGAAACTCTCTAAAGATGAAGAACGAGAAGCTCAACACAATGCCTAGAAACTGAAATATCCAAAAGGGGCATTAGTGTTCAACGGCAGCGGAGAAGAGGATTTCTTGTACTGTCTCCCAGACAGCAAGGAGATATCTGTCTGCCTAGAGATGAGCAGAAGCTTCGGATTCCCAACATTAGAAGATGGGCTTTCAGTACTGTCTAAGGATGAATTGGCCGACAGTTTAGCATATAATAGTATAAAGGTGTGAAAATCAATTTTTGTACTTAAAAACGAATTTTTTCATTTGTTTATGCTTAATATTATGCTCCTTCTGCAGGGCTTGATCCTTAGCAATGCCCTCAGGGCACAGAAAAATATCGAAGACGAAGGATGCACTATAGCTCTGAACAACCTTCGTTCAGAAGTAATTGAACTAAGGACCGAAGGTCTTGAAAAAGATAAAATATTAATTTCATTGGTGAGCAAAATAAAAGAAGACGAGGCTACTTCCAAAGCCCAAGCTGAAGCCTAGAAAAGTGAAATTGAAGACCTTCAGAAACAGCTGGCTGAAGCCAAATTAAAATGCGCAGTTGCCGAAGCTGATCGAGATGCCAGTGAGTACTGGAAAAATTATTTTGAAAAGACAGTTGCAGAACTCCGCGCATCAAAATAAAAGTGTTTTGAGAAATCTATGGAATGCGTTAAAAAGATAAAAACTAGCTTCGCCAATGTGGGCGCGTACTCAAGTGAAGACAACTTCATAAGGGGCGATCCTGAGGGCGTAATCGCGTGGATCAGTGGTGAGGCCGAAGCCTTTGAAGAGATTTTGAGTGATCGCGGGGACGTCTGTGCCTTCTCTGGCGCGAGAGGAGTTACATCTATTTTGGAGAAGGCAGGGTGCGAACATGTTAAAACTTTGGCCCAGGCCGAAGCTGCCTTCTCTATCGACGATACGAAGGACCCCTCGGCCGAAGCAAGCTCAATAGGCGGAAATTTTTTTACTGATATCTGGGAAAATGGTGGCCGAGGGATGGCCCATGAAATAATGAAAAAGAGCGAAAAAGACATTCATGACACTCGAGAAGCAGCGAAAGCAGCTGAAAAAGCTGCGGAACTTGAAAGACGAATAGGTATTACTCAACGTCTTTTAACTTTATTGTTGTTTATTTTTGTGACTTCGAACTAATTCATGTCTTCTACCGCAGCTGAACTATCTCCTCCCCCAGAGCCATTCGACCCAATGGCCGACCCAGAGACAAAGAAAACAATAGAGATTATTATTATGTCCGAAGCTATTGTAGACGAAGTCATTACCAAACTGCTGACCGAAGCTGCAGATAAAGTTTTGAAGGAGGAAGAGTAGCTATTGTAAAAACATTTCTAGAACATTAATGTAACATTTGCTGAACTATGCTTGTAATATTTGGTGCTTGAATGTAATATATATATAAATTGTTTGTAATTCAGTTCTTTGCGATGCATGAAACTTTATGTACATACCGTTTTTGAGCCTTCGGCGAAAAAACACCTTCCCTTCTTTTCATGCTTCGTAAAGAAGAGCTTTTATGCTTCGTAAAAATCATCCATACTTTGTAAAACATCAATGCTTCGTAAACAATAAATCCTTTTCTCCACATCAGAACTGATGAAGCTATGATTGTCAGCTTACTTTGTGCCTTGGCATTTTTTATAAAGCATTGCCCAAAGGTCGGCCTCGTTTTCAATTGACGTCATTGATGTGATATGATGTATGATGTGATGCTATGCGATATGATGCGATGATATGATGCGAAGAATGATGCTAATGTATCGTGCAAATGAACGCCCAAACACACACATCCGAAGCTTCATCCACAACCTTCATTCCCTAAGGAATGACTGAAATCTCTTTGTCGTTTATTTTTCGGCTGCACCGTTTATTTTTCGGTGTAAATTCTGCATTTTCTAAGGAACGTCTTTTGAACTTCTTCGCCTTCTATTTCGGCGGTATTCGTGTTGACTTTTCGCGCTTCGCCTTATATTTCGGCGGTATTTGGCTCTGCATTCCCTGAGGAACGACTTTTGAGCAGAAAACTTACACTGTGCTCCCTTACGAACGACTTTTTGTAGCTTCGGCAAACTAACGTTGCGTTCCTTAGGAATGACTTTTTGTAGCTTCGGTGATCCTTGCAATGTGATTTTTAGCCCCGCATTCCCTTAGGAACGACTTTTGAGCTTCATCAATTTTTGGACTTCGTGAGTCTGTGGAGAAGATATATTTCACTATGGCAAGAACGAAGCTATTACAAGAAATTGAAAATGGCAAGAAAACTAGGTTTACAATAATTGTTCCTTATTAAAAAAGAAAATGACAATGAATGTAAAAACTGTTTTAGGGGTAGGATATCTCTCAATAGATATGTTTCGATTCTGGCACAGTACTGTTGACTGTGCGAGCTTCGGACTCCTCCCTGAAATCTTGCTGCTGATGGGTCTGTTGGCTCCCTTCTGGCTGCTGGCCTCGTGAATATGCAGGTTGTAGTGGTGGCAGAGGTGGAGGCTATGGCCAAGATGCCTGTGGCTGGCTAGCCGAAGCAACAAAAGCTGCAGGATGGTTACCCACATACTCTGGTATGTAGGGTGAGTGATACGAAGCAGTGTGCATGACCTGCTTCGGCTGGTTCTGCTGAGCTGTGACTTCTGCTATTTCCTTTTGTTTCTAAATAGTGACATGACACATCCTTGTAGTATGGCCCTTGTCCTCACCATAGAATAAGCAATAAATTTTTCTAGACTGACCCCCAAACCTTCCTCCGAAGCCCCTGGCGCCTCTGCCTCTTGGAGCTGGCGGCTGGAAAGAGCTTTGTTGCTGCCCCGAAGCTTGCGAGGAATACTGTGGCCTCTGTTGTTGACTTCCTCTGTCATCACTCTGAGTAGAGTTGTGATTGACCTGACATGCCTCGGGTGGATTCTTCCTCCGAAGCCCCTGGTCATTTCAGAGAACCTATATGCTTCCTCCCTTCTTTGGCGGAAGTCATTGTCAGCTCGGATGTACTCATTCATCTTCGGGAGCAGCTTCTCCAGAGTCTGTGGGGGCTTTCTAGCAAAATACTGGGCAGTTGGTCCTGGACGAAGCCCCTTGATCATGGCCTCAATGACAATTTCATTGGGCATTGTAGGCGCTTGTGCTCTAAGACGCAAGAACCTTCAGACATATGCCTAGAGGTACTCCTCATGATCTTGCATACATTGAAACAAGGCCTGAGCTGTGACTGGCTTCGTTTGGAAGCCTTGAAAACTTGTTACAAGCATATCCTTGAGCTTCTGCCACGAAGTAATAGTCCCTAGCCGAAGAGATGAATATCATGTTTGGGCCACATTCCGAACTGCCATGACGAAGGATTTGGCCATGAGAGCTGCATTGCCTCCATATGAAGATATAGTTGCTTCATAACTCATCAAAAACTGCTTTGGGTCTAAATGTCCATCATACATGGGAAGCTGAGGTGGTTTGTATGATGGGGGCCATGGGATAGCCTGCAGTGCTACTGCCAAGGGAGAAGCATCATCAAAAGTAAAGGTACCATGATTAAAATCATCATACCATCCATCATCGTTGAACAAGCCTTCTTGATGAAGCTCCCTATGTTGGAGCCTTCGTTCTTGTTCATCTTGAGCAAGATGGCGTACTTCTTCAGTGGCTTCGTTGATCTACCTTTGAAGATCAGCTAGCCGGGCCATCTTCTCCTTCTTCCTTTGTACCTGCTGATGGATTATCTCCGTGTTTCTAATTTCTTGGTCCAACTCCTCCTCCTGAAGTATTGGACTAGTGGCCTTCCTCTTCAGGCTTCGGGCCTCTCAAAGAGAAAGGTTTTCCTAATTTGGGTCTAGTGGCTGTAGTGCAGCAGCCCCTGGCGCTGAAGCTTTTTTGGTGGCATGACGAAGGTCAGTGCTTGCCGAAGGTGGTCGAAAAAGGGTTCACCGGAGGTGGGCGCCAATGTTGGAGACTTGTTCTCAAATGCTATGAGCTAAGAACAAGGCAACACAAAATGTTAAATGTTAATGCCCTTCGTCCTTCTAAGCGTTATTTCGCTTAGGATATAACGATCTTCGGACGAAGGTCATGAAGGACGTACCTTCATCATCATAGTATACATTAATGAAAGATGAAGCATATGAAACATGAAAGATAACATGAATAATCATACAACATCATTAATATAACTTTATTATATTATCATGGAAAGATAGAAATAATATTGAATTACAAATGTACCTTTGGCTTGACAGCAGATAAAAGTACAAGCGTGACGCACGAGCAAGTACAAGTCAGCGTGAATAGTACGGGGGTACTGTTCATCTATTTATAGGCACAGGACACAGCCTATGAGAAATTACATTCATACCCTTCACATTTATTATTAACTTATATACAATTCTATGACGACTAGATAGCCTTTTCCCCTTTAAGTCGGTTCCTTTTTCTGCCATCTAGCCGAAGCTTTCTTGCGCATAGCTTCGGGATTGGCTCGACCTTCGTCAGGATTGACCTTCGTCCAGATCATGCTTTCCATATTATATATGCTTTTAACCCGAGTCCGAAGGTACCTGTTTACATATCTCACTTGGAAAATATTGTTAAATCACATTTTTGAGGACCTTCGGCGGACGAAGGCCCCCAACAGTATGGTAGCTAAGAACTGGTGCCTTCGTATCCTTTCGATACGCAAAATTGTAGCAACCAAAATTCTCATGAAGGCCATCAGCCTTGGCCTTCGTCTAGTAATGCAACTCATGCACCGGGCAGAAAGCTTCGGCATTAGGACTCATTCCCTAACTTCGGAGGGCCTATATGTAGACACTAAGTCTAACAATTGCATTGGGTGTCAATTGATGAAGGTATATTTCAAAGTTCTTCAAAACCTCTCCTATTATATCATAAAGAGGGAACCGAAGCCCCGCTCTAAAGAAGCTTTTAAACACAATAACTTCATCATCCTTCGGCTCAGGAACCACTTCCTCGCCAGCAAAACGAATAAGTTTTACTCTCAGTTTCACCAAAGAACCCAATTTTTTCATTATAACATATCATCTGCTGTCACAGTGGATCTACCAAATTCAAGGTGGCTAGGTTTTCTGGGCTTAGGATGGTGTAATCCTCTTCATCTTCGTTACCACTTCCCTCTCCAACTGTGACTTGCTCAGCTTTAGCAGTCAAAGTACCTTCGGCAACAGGCTTTTCTGGCACAAGACCCAATTGTCTCATCACCTCTGATATTGGTGCCGTCTGAGTTACTTCGGCCTCGTCTCCCTCACGAGACACTCTAGCAGTTGATCGCACTCTGGCCATTTCAATGTTTTCACTTTTTGATGAAGCTAATCTCAAGTGATGAAGCGTTCGCTCGAAAGCGCAATGCAGAAAGCTTCGGCTATGGTTAAATTTTTTAACAGCATAACAATGCAATGGCAATGAATGCTATGGTAACTCCTCACCAACCCGTGTATTTATATAGTGTTGTAGGGGGAAGGTGAACCGCAAGGCCGCTCGCACTCGCTGAACGGTGGACCGTCCGGTGCCTGGAATATTATAATCGTTTCTCGGCAACGAGCTTAGGGAAGGTGTTTTTCAGACCTTCGGCATTCCGAAGCCTTCGTGTTTTTTCGTGGATCGAGCTCGTTACGAAAAACGATCTAGCACCGCGAAGGGACTACTGTTGGGGGCCTTCTTCTCCATCGAAGGTCCTCTAAGCAAAAACACCTTCGGCAGGACAGTACAAAAGCAGTTGTGACATGAAGATATAAGCCAAAGCTACGATTGATAGAGCTTCGGCTTGGTGTCATGCTAAAGACGAAGGACGATACCGACTTAAAGAGGAAAAGACTGTAATGTCCGTGATAGTCTGTATTATGATTATAATTAGTTATCAGGGACACAGATGTAATTTTGTCCGGGTTGCGTCCCGTGCGTATAAATAGATGAACAGTACCTCTGTACTGTTCACACTGAATTGTAATCACTCTCGCATCACTTTCACTTTTCCATCTCCTGTCAAGTCGAAGGTATAAAAGTAATTTAAATATCATTGATGTTTATCCATGTTTATAAAATAAGAATATAAATGATCTAATGATTTGTGATGATTGTTTATATTCTTTTGTGTTTCATATGTCTCTGTTTACATTTTGTTCACTGAAATGATGAAGGTATGCCCTTCATGACCTTCGTCTGAAGATCATTATATACCAGGGGAGATAATGCTTCGAAGGACGAAGGTCTCTAATCGTTAACAATTGTGTTGCTTTGTTCTTGATGTATAGCATCCGAGAACAAGGACCAACACTGGTGCTTGCCTGGAATCCAACACTAGATAGTGTTTGCTAGAGGGTACTCGCTTGGCGAGCATCCACTAGTTAAGTCCATCCTTCTTCGGGTCGTCCACCAACTTCATCTTGTGGTCACCCCACTTCATGTCCATTATTTCGCATGATCATCATCTCTCGATCCTAAATGAGATGCAGGATGCATATGTATGAATATGACGGAAAACATCACAATACTCTCCAAGCACACGGTAGCAAACTAAATACTAAACAGTAAGACACTATAAACGACTATCTGCAAGTGTTAGCTATCTATACGTCATCGGAACATGAATTCAATCACCATTGCAAGGACGACGATCACTATCTGTACTTAACCGACACAGACACGACATCATAAGCACAAGCATTTATCCATTTGCTCTAGTTTTTCATTTGTTCCTTCATTATTATACTAGTTAAGTACACATAAATTCGCTATGACTCCTAAATATCATATACCCAGACTTGGATTAACATGGAAATAATCATTTAATCGTGTTCTACAAATAGTCACCAGATTATAATACAAGAACACACCGAAGAGAACACACGGGAGGAGATAGTCTAATCGCAATTACATAGTATACTATTTTAATGAGGTTGTTTTTTGGTAATATCTAGGACTAGCATAAAGCTATATAGAGTATATTATAAATTTTGTTTCTCTGACCATATAACTGCACTTGCTAAGTGTTGATTAAGCTAAGCTACTTAATAGACCTCAACCAAATTAGTTCACTAACTTAGTGAGACATGTACTAGTTACTTATATATATATATATATCCTCAATTATATTAGTTACTATCATTATTACTTAGTTCAATCAAGATCAAAACAAGCAAGCAGTTGACTCAAGGCAAACACAATGGAGTGGAACAATCAATCACAACCAACATGTTTAGGATAGGAGCACAACAGTTACTTGTTTCCATCATAACTCACATGATATTCATCCAAAAATAGTGAACCAGTACTTTTTGGAAAGGTTATGAAGTGCTCTACAACTTTGGTGTTACTACCTTAACGTGATTAGACACTTAACAAGGTTAAACAATGCTAAATGATAGCCCTGTCTAGACTTGCGACTTCAAAAATTCATAACTAAAGACTCATGCCTCCAAACCAAGTGATCTTAGACTTCCTAGAAAACTAATGAAATTGTCTACAAATCATTTATAAACATCTCAGATTGATTTAGTATGTATCAAGAGTGAAAGACACTAGGAAGGCCTTGCTGTCCAAATTTGGATAGATTTAGGCTCCATACTTCAAACAACTATAACTTGACCTTTAGACCAACAAAAAGGGTGATCCGAGACGTTTTGGAAATCTTAGTAAAAGTACGACATAAATTTTATAGTCACCAAGAAGTGGTTCCAATTTTAATCAACCCAAACAATACAGTTTTTGAAATCTGGTTAGAGAGTGGACAAAATACAACAATCTCTTTGTAAAATTCATAACTCTCAAACTATCAGGCCTATTGTCATGAAATTTTAACACAAAAAAGATAAGGATGTTATCAACAACTTTTGTATAATCATCTTAAGATTATTTGGTAATTAACTAGCTGGAACATTTCTAAGAAACATTGCTATTTAGGTTTGGACAGATTTCAGCATGCAACTTTAAACAATCATGAATAGAGTTCTATATACCCAATAAATGATGGTTCTCAACTATTTAGAAATCTTAGAAAAATTAATGCAGCTCTTATAGTATCTCTAAGAAGTGCTTCTAAGTTCATCTTAGCCAAACAACGCAGTCATTCAGATTCACACAGAGAACAAGCAAAAAACTTGATGTTGATCTTGCTACAAGCATAACATCCAAATCATTAAGCCTAAACTTATGAAATTTTATGAAAAGCTAGATATTGAAGTTAACTAAATCTTTTGTATAGAATAAGTCTTTAAACCACCACGACACAACCATTTAACCTCTAATTGATATTGTTGGAGGCCTTCTTCTCCGCCGAAGGTCCTCAAAGCAAAAACATCTTCGGCAGGACGATATGCAAGTAGGTACGACATGAAGATATATGCCGAAGCTACAATTGAAAGAGCTTCGGCATGGTGGCATGCCTAAGACGAAGGATGTCACCAACTTAAAGAGGAAAAGACTATGTAGTCCCTGATAAATTGTATCATGATTATAATTAGTTATTATGGACACAAATGTATTTTTGTCCGGGCTGCGTCCCGTGCCTATAAATAGATGAACAGTATCCCCGTACTGTTCACGCTGAATTATAATTACTCTGGCACCATTCCTACTTTCTTACTTTCTATCAAGCCGAAGGTACAAATGTAATATAAATATCATTGATGTTTATTCATGTTAACAAATAAATGATATAAACAATCTAATGATTTGAAATGATTGTTTATATTCTTCATATATATTTTCATGTCTCTCTTTACATTTCTGCTCACTGGAATGATGAAGGTATACTCTTCATGACCTTCGTCTGGAGGTCATTATATCCTAAGGGAAATAATGCTTCTAAGGACGAAGGTCCCTAATCATTAACAATTGTGTTGCTTTGTTCTTGATGTATAGCATTCGAGAGCAAGGACCAACATTGGAGCCCACCTCCGGTGAAGTCACTTCCACTGTTGTGACGATGGCTTCGTACAACAACCAAGCTGTAGCACATTTGGTCACGAAGCTGGTGCTCCCAATCACAGGTGGTTCAAGCTCAGAGCCAGCCAACAAGAAGCACAAGAAGGAAGCACAAAGAAGAGTGCAGCATGTTGGGGTGCAAGGACCCTTCATCAGATCCAAGTGGTCTCACATCCCAATTACCTTCTCCCAGGAAGATCTTCAGCTTAAAGATTATCCTCACAATGATGCCATGGTTATATCTTGTGTCATCAAGGGATTTCTGGTCTACAATGTTCTGGTTGACACAGGCAGCGCAGCGAACATCATCTTTGCAAAGGCTTTCAGACAGATGCAAGAGCCAGAAGACAAGATACATGATGCAACACACATTCTTTGTGGCTTTGGAGGAAGACAGATTGTGGCACTTGGCAAAATAACAATGTCAGTTACCTTCGGTTACGTCCACGACACAAGAACTGAACAGGTTGCCTTTGACTTTGTTGATATGGAGTATCCATACAATACAATCAATGGTTGAGGGACGCTCAATGCCTTCGAAGTCATTCTTCATCCAGCATATTTATGCATGAAGATACCTTCGGAACAAGGGCCCATTGCTGTTCACGGGAGTCAAGAAGCTGCCAGGAATGCAAAAGGGAGCTAGACGGATACAAAGGCTATTCATAACATAGATGAAGCCGAAGCTTATCAGCAGTATAAGCACAAAAGAGAGAAGGTTGCTTCAGTGAATCAGCCGAAGCCTATGCTCCTGTATGAAGACAGCAGACCAAAAGGTACTACTAGGATCTCAGTTATCTGGTGAACAAGAAAAGACTCTGCTAAGGTTTTTGTTCAACAACAAATATGTTTTTGCTTGGACAGCCAATGATCTCTGTGGTGTTAATAGAGATGTCATTAAGCATTCACTCAATGTGGATCCATCCTTGAGGCCAAGAAAGCAGAGACTTCGGAAAATGTCTGAGGATAAAGCCGAAGGTGCACGAAATGAAGTAAAGAGACTTCTTAGTGCTGGTGTTACCAGAGAAGTAACATATCTAGAGTGGCTAGCTAACAATGTTATGGTGAAAAAGGCTAATGGGAAATGGAGAATGTGTATTGATTTCACAGACCTCAACAAGGCATGTACGAAGGATGAGTTCCCTTTAACAAGAATAGACTCCCTTGTAGATGCAGCAGCTTCTTCGGAAATCATGAGCTTATTGGACTGCTACTCGGGCTATCATCAAATTTGGATGAAGAAAGAGGATGAGCCAAAGACAAGCTTCATAACTCCTAGCGGTACTTATTGCTACCTTCGGATGCCCGAGGGGCTCAAAAATGCTGGAGGAAGCTTCAGCAGAATGACTGCCAAGGTTCTTCACTCTCAAATAGGCAGAAATGTGCTAACTTATGTTGATTACATTATAGTAAAAAGCATAAAACAAGAAAATCATGTTGCCGATTTGCAAGAGACGTTTGCCAATTTTAGGCAAGCTGGTCTCAAGTTGAATCCAGAAAATTGTGTTTTCGGAGTGAAGAAGGGCAAGTTTCTTGGATGTCTAGTATCAACAAAGGGTATCGAAGCTAATCCAAGCAAGATCGAAGCTATCCTTCGGATGGAACCACCAAATTCAAAGAAGGGGGCTCAACGGTTGGCAGGAAGACTGGCATCGTTGAATAGATTTATATAAACATCAGCAGAGAGAAACTTACCATTCTTTGAAATACTGAAGTCAGCCGAAGTCTTTTAGTGGGGTCCGGCTCAACAAAAAGCCTTCGAAGAGTTAAAACAATATTTAATAGATTTGACAACTCTAACTCCACCTTCATCAGGAACTCCGCTACTCCTGTATGTGTCTGCCTCCGATTCTGCCGTCAGTGCGGCACTTGTACAGGAGAAGCAAGATGGCCAAGTAAAAAGACATGCACCGGTATACTTTGTCTCAGAAGTACTCAGTTTATCAAAGAAAAATTACATAGAATTGGAGAAGGTATTGTATGCTGTGTTGATGGACTCCAGAAAGCTTCGGCATTACTTTCAAGCATATCATATAATAGTGCCTTCATCACAACCTCTGAAGGACATAATGAGGAATAGTGAAATTACAGGAAGGATTGGAAAATGGGCTGCAGATTTTAATGAATTCACCATTGATTATGTACATAGATCCTCAATTCAATCTCAGGCATTAGCAGATTTCATTGTTGATTGGACGCCAGGGGCTCAGGGAGAAGAAGCAACAAAAGATGTCGAAGCTTGGACGGTATTCTGTGACGGCTCTTGGGGAACCTTCAGCGCAGGAGCAGCTGCTGTTCTAGTAGCACCCTCTAAAGTCAGGACATGTTATGCAGTAAAGTTAGACTTTAGTTGCACAAATAACATTACCGAGTACGAAGCTCTTCTTTTAGGGCTTCGGAAGCTAAAGGCAATGGGAATAAGAAGGGCAATCCTCAAAACTGATTCCCAAGATATTTCTGGCCACGTGGACAAAAGTAGCAAGGCACGGGATCCGAAGCTTGAAAAATATTTGGATGAAGTCCGAAGATTGGAAGCTTCTTTTGAGGGATTTTCTGTAAAAAATATCCCAAGGGGGGAAAATGAGCATGCAGATTTGCTAGCTAAGTCAGCGGCACAGGGGCTCCCTTTGCCTTTGGAAGTATTCTTTGAAACAATAAAAGCACCTTCAGTCGAACTTATGGAGAGAGTAGTGCTTACAATATCACCTGTACATAGTAAAGATTGGAGGACTGAGATTATATCTTTCCTCCAAGGCAACTGTCATTCGGATGACGAAGTTTACAATAAAAGAATGGAAGCGAGAACAAAACCATATGTAATCATAGAAGGGAAGTTATATAAATATGGAGTCTGCTCTCCATTACTCAAATGCTTGTCCAGAGCCGAAGGTCAAGAATTGATGAAGGAAATACATGCAGGATTATGTGGGTCTCATATTGGGCCTAGGCCTTTGCTGGGGAAGGTTTTCATACAAGGATTTTACTGGCCGAAGGCAGCTTCGGATGCACAAGACCTGGTTCAAAAATGTTAAAATTGCCAAAGATGCGCAGAGAACATAAACAACCTTCATCTTTAACCCACAGCCAACTTGGCCACTACAAAGGTGGGGTCTGGATTTGTTAGGTCCACTTCCACCAGCACAAGGAAATTTGAAATATGTCGTTATAGCAGTGGAATATTTCTCTAAGTGGATCGAAGCAAAGCCCTTAGCCATAATAACTTCGACCATAGTATAGAAATTCTTTTGGCAAAATATTGTTTGTCGCTTCGGCGTGCTGAAGGCAATAACTGTTGACAATGGAACTCAATTTGATGCTGAAACGTTCAAAGATTTTTGTGACCAAATGGGTACAAAAATTCATTTTGCATCAGTAAGGCATCCAGAATCAAATGGGTTAGTAGAGAGAGCAAATGGAATTATAATGACAAGAATAATGAAGTTAATCTTCAATCAGCCTAGAGGAAAGTGGCCAGATGAGTTGATCAAAGTGGTGTGGAGCCATAACACAACTGTCTCAAGGTCAACAGGTTTTACACCTTTCAAGCTCCTGTTCGGTGACGAAGCAATAACACCAGAAGAAGCAAAGACAGGATCAATAAGAACCACAACTTCAGCGGAGGACGAAGCTGATTCTCAAATAACAAAAGACACTATAGAAGGGACCAGACTTTAGGCCATAGAACACATCAATAAGTATCAGGCCGAAACAATAAAATGGCGTGATAGGAAAGTTCGATTAAAAAATATCAAGCAAGGTCATTTGGTGCTTTAGAGAGTAGCTAACCCAGATACAGTGGGCAAGCTACAGCTAAAATGGGAAGGTTCTTTTCTGGTAGTATCTTCGTCAAGACCTGGTTCTTACAGATTGAAGGATATGGACGGCAACGACATACCCAGATCTTGGAATGCGGATGAGCTTCGGCGGTATTATGTGTAATTGATGTAATCTTTTCTATTTTTCCTTTGGCACCCTTTTCCTTTCAGGAAGGGAGAAAGGTTTTTAACGGGGCCATAGTGTGTAATTTTTTATTCTTATTTAGCCCTATTCAATACAAGGGCCAAAATCCCCCAAAAATGTAACATGTAATATCAGAACCTGCACCATCGAGTGGAAAAGAGAACAAGGAAAAGCTCAAAAGTCGTCCCCAAGGGGATGCTAAGCTGAAATCACTCCAAGGATGACGAAACTACAAAAAGTCATTCCTAAGGAAGCGTAGAGAAAGTTCTGAAGCTACAAAAAGTCATTCCTAAGGGAGCGCAGAGTAAGTCCCGAAGCTCAAAAGTCGTTCCTATGGGAATGCAGAGCCAAATACCACTGAAATAGAAGGTGAAGAAGCTCCAAAGTCGTTCCTAAGGGGATGCAGAGCATAAATGCCACCGAAATAGAAGGTGAAGAAGCTCCAAAGTCATTCCTAAGGGGATGCAGAGCTTAAATGCCACCAAAATAGAAGGTGAAAAAGCTCCAAAGTCGTTCCTAAGGGAATGCTGTCACGCCCGGGTTTTGGGGCACCAAGACCCGGGCGCGAACATAATCACCAGGTGTGCTGGGACCATGTCTCACACATATGATGAATCATGGCACAGGATCGAATGTCACATCTTTACTATATAATAGAAGTTCTGTACAAAATAAATAAATATTTACATTATAAGGATACAACGGTCCAGCAACCCAAAGTTTACTGGGAGACGACGGCCTAGACCTCTCACGAACTCGTCACATCATCCTCCAAGCGCCTCATCCTACGGTACCTGTTCTTGACCTGTGGGGGTGTGAGACAGCAAGAGTGAGCTCACATACGTTCATCGCTCAACAAGTTGTGGGGAATAATGTGCATGAACTCGCCAAAGGTGGGAGCTCACGTGAAGTGTAAGGCTTACCAAAGAGGATGGTTAGAGCTGAGCATTGCTTTTAAAGTTGGTCAAAACTTTATTAGCAATTACTAAGTATAAGTAAATACCAACCCAATTAAGTAGTAGAACAAAAGTAACAACATCACCTGCGATGCAATGCATATGACGAATTGAATTTAGTTCCATAAATTAATCATGTGAGTGTCCGAGCTGCTCATGACCGTGAGCACGGCTAGTATACCAGTTTTACACTCTGCAGAGGTTGCGCATCTTTACCCACAAGTCATGTTACCCATCTGCCAAGAGACGGCCAATCCCATACACCTCTACCGAGGAGGCGAGGCAGGGTAACACTACGAGGCCTTTATAAAGTTCCACTAGCTTCAGAAAACCCGCTACAGTTTATAGGAAGCTCCAGTGCAGGAGTCCCTCGACTGACCGCCATCGTAGCAAAATCAACCAAGGACCTCCCTACACTGACCACTCCCCTACTGCCCTTGCCCCTTTCGGGTAAGGTAATCATCCACTAGCTTTCCTAGTTAATCAGCCAAGGGCGTCCATAAACCCTTGTGGTAGCATTGTTTTCCTGGGTGGTTCTCCATGTTCCAATTAACATAATGATCTTAACATGAACAATAAATAACAACTAATAACAAAAGTATAATCATGAATAGTGTAATCTTCATACCCAAAACCACATAAAGCAATAGCAGGTACTACCCAAAAAGTTTAGTGGAGTCAAAGTATAAAGATAATCAAACTAGGGTAACCTGTTGGGTCCCATCAAAATTAACCTATGCAGATCATTATGATTAATCAGAACATAACTGGGTAAAAAGAAGTGATCAAGGGCACAACTTGCCTGGGACTTGAGATTCCAGGTACCAACTTGCTCTTCGGTGACTCGTAACCTCGCGCTAGTCGTAGCAATACAAACAAACATGGTATAGGCAGAATTAACATCACACCAAACATAAGAATAAACTGTGTAACAATAATCTACTCGTCTCTATGAAATCGTAGGAACTAGAATCACTAAATTCGGAGCTACGGTTATGAAGTTATGAATTTCTGGAATTATTTAGTACTTATAATAGATTAATCCAAATGAACAATTTTAATTCAAGTTTCATGGCTAAATAGTGTTACTATTTGATAGACAATATCAGTACAAAATTATTGCAACTGGAATGACTCAATTTGGAGTTAAAATGAATTAACTATGAATTTCACAAGTTTCTAGGATTATCTTTGTATTAAAAATCAATTTCTGTAATTAATTATCCATTTTCATCGTTCTCTGGACCGAGCACTAATTACAGAGGACCCCGGGGGCAAAACCAGAAGTTTTCCCCAGACTCAGACAACCTGCTGGTGGACGGCGGGTTGATTCATTAAATTCCTAGGGGTCTTACTGCAAGACGTCTCGGTTGAAACGGTACTAAGGATTCACGACCGCGCGATTAGAAATGGACGACCCGGATTAGCTCTACCTTACACCGAACCGGTACGCGCCCAGAGCCACCCGATCTGAATCTGACGGCGCCAGGTTTAAAATGTTGCGATCTAATCAAAACCGCCCAACGTGAGATCAACGGTCGCGATTGCCCCAACTCTGGATCTAATTACCACCGTTGGATGAGAATCCAACGGCAAGAACGTCATCTCCCTCCCCAAGCACCTGGACACGGAGGAGCATACCCCACGCGGTGGGCTTCACACCGACGAGCAGCGCATCCAGGGTCACAGAGCCCAAATCTTAGAATAGATTGGCGCAAAACGTAGAGGGGCAGCTAGCGGAGTTATCCGGTGGACACTTACCGGCGATTGAAGAGGTCGCGAGCCCGCCCACGGAGGAGAGCGGATCCGCGGCTGCGCTTGCACTCCGGCGAGGAATTATAGGGCGCCCAGTTCTCTTTTCGTCGTATAGGAGCCACGACCACAGTCGCTGTGCCCTGGCGAAGCTCCCTGATAGTACACCAAGGCCCCAACATGAACGCAGCCCGGAATCGACGTCGGTGGCATCACTCAAATCTCTCTACGCTCGGTAATGGCGGACGCCACGGATGCAAAAGGGACGGCTCGGTTTTATACGGCTACGAGGTTCCGAGTCAGGGGAGCCTGCCCGCAAGCGATTAGCACGGCAGGCGAGATATCCGGTTAGTTGCAACAGAATCCAAGCATCGCGTGGGGGAGAAATTTAGCGGCGGCTGTGAACGGAGAAGGAGAGAAGAAGGTGCTGACTTGGTGACCCCACATGTCGGCAAAGCGGAACACCCGGGCGTGCACCGTAGTGACCGGCAGTGCGGGCCCACGTGGCGTTGTCAGAACTGAAGCGCGGCTGCTTCATGGGCCAAGCAGAGGGGAAATCAGCGCGGTCGGGACAGGTGGGTCGCCAGTGCGCGCGAGGGGAATGGTGGGCCGGGTAGATTTGGCCCAGTACAGGGTTTTCTACTTTTTCTTTTTCTTTTCTGATTTCATATTTCAATCCTAATTTCAAATCAGGTTTTAAATTCCAAATTTCGAATTAAATGTAAATAGAGTTCAAGCTTAGAACAATTTTTGTGCACATACAAAACTCCAATATGAATTCAAAAGTATAATTTTATTTATCATCCCTTTTAGCAAATGTTCTCAACATACAAGCCATGAAATTTATTTTTTGGGAAAAATAAATTCTAATGTGTAACCTTCATTAAAAGACGATTTTACTTACCCTCCTTAATAATGTCCTTCAACCATATTAGTAAAAAAATAATCTAATTCGTAGGAAGATCTTTCCACTTTCTTTAATTTCTTCATTTATTTATTTTCTATTTGCATAAACTAATGCCATTAGTTATGTATGAAAGAAGGGAATCAAGAAATCCCTAAAACACCTGATTTTAAATTTATTTATGTATTTGTTTTATTATTATTATTATTATTATTATTTTATACCAAATTTTTTGGGCAAACATTTATGAATCTCCAAAATTAGAATTTTGGGTGTTACAAATGCAGAGCTTAAAGATTCCAAAGTCGTTCCTAAGGGATGCAGAGTCTGGGTGTGGCTTTCTGTTCGTTTGGGTCATACATTTGCATGTTACATTACATCATTCATTGCATTCATACAGACATTCGTAGCATCATCATCATCATGACATAAAGCACGAACAGAAATAGTCCGGCTTCAGCGACAAAGTGCTTCATTGAACACGAAGAAGCTTTGCTTCAAACAAATACAAGCATTTTATGCAAGGAAATGCTTTGATGTGTACGAAAAGAAGGGAAGGTGTTTTTCGCCTTCGACTCAAAGGATGCACGAATTTCGTCCACGGCAAAGCAATACGTACATGGATGGAAAGGTAAAATTATATTACAAGGTATGGACAAATATACACAGTACTGAGTTCAACTCTCGATTACAATTCTTTACAAAAATAATATAAATATTCCCTAAGCCCTATACAGGAAGGCATAAAAGGAAGCTTCGGGCCAGCAACCTTCGGAATGTGTCGTGGACTATTAACCTTCGGCACCACCATCCTGCAGACAAACGATGGCATAAGGTAAAAGTGATGATAAAAATTAAGGCAGACAACAGGTAAAAGTCTCTTACTGATTTAAGTAGATTCCGAGCTTCATCTCAAGCCAACTCTCGTCCACCTTTAGCCCAAATTTGAGTGATGAATCTATTTCCGATACTTCAGGCCTCACCAGGAATATTAATCAGGTCTGATGACGACAGGTTGAAGGTTGGTTTGTTTATTGTCTTCGCATGCGTGCATCCGACCTTCAAGAATGCAGCAGCTGTGCCACGAGAAGCTAGCAGAGGCAGAAGTCACCATGCCCAGCTATCACCTCATCGAGTGCATCAACTTCATTTTGAATGTGCTTGAAGGTATCTGATATATCTCCACCCGAAGGGGCATTATCTTCAGAACTAGCCTCAACTGAGCAGAAGACTCCTTTTAATCGTTGCACACAGCGACTGCCAAATTCCAAGCATGTGTTCCGAAGGTCCCTCAGAGATTCCTGTAGCTTTGAGTTTTTATCAGCTTTGGCTTCATATTTTGCTTGCAGTTTCTTCTTCTCTTGTTCGAAGCACTCTGATTTTCCTTTTAAGGTTGTTTGAGTTTGGAGAAGCTCCTCGCTTAACCTAGCATTTTCAGCTTGAATCTCTGCAAGCGAACCTTCTGTTGCTTGAAGCAGGAAGTCCTTTTCAAGAGAAGCTTCGTAAACTTTAATCATATTTTCCAAGCCCTCGATTATGATCTCATTTTTCTTGTCCTCGAGGTCTTGTTGCATCCTTAATGCTTTACTTAGCAGCATACTCTGTGGAAATAGGTTGACTTCAAAAAATTCTAATATCACAAAGATAACAAAAGTTTAGGCAAAAAGAATTTTTCCTTGAAATTGGAGTAAAAGAGACTGCCGACAATATGTTGCCACCGGTAGCCGCTTATATCAGACTCAACCTTCGGAAAACCGACACTCTTTGATAGAGTGCCAATTATTTTCGCCCTGGCACGATCATGAATACTTCCCAAGGCTTCTTCATCAATTCCACAAAAAAGCATAGCTCTTGGCTGGTACCACAGGATATCCCATATTCCTGTAGCTCCTTCTTCTCAGCCTCGGACAATTCTTGACCCACCAGGTTCCGAAGGTCAAAATCTTTTTCTTCTGAAGTAGCATCAGCAATCTTTTTTTCTTTGTCAGGCACTGCGGTCATGACCTTCTCTGCAGCTGTAGCTGTCTCTTCTGCAGCCATATCCAAAAGAAGTTTGTCAATTCCTGACAGTGTACTTGCAAGATTGGTAGCTTCGGCAGCAGCTGTAGCTTTGGTAGAGGTTTTAGCTTTAGCAGTGGCCTCGGCACTTGCAACAGACACTATTCTGGATGCCAAGGCCAGCGGTGGCATCCGCTCAATAGCTTGCATAACATTAACGATTCTTCATTTTTACTGACATTTAGTCTTCTCCTTTGTAGCCAAAGGTTCATCCCTCTTCTGTAAAAGTTTTGTCAGTTCTGGTCTCAGAGGACTTAGCAGCTGGATGAGCAAGGATTCAGTCATTACCTTTAGAATTTCTGCTATTTCAGTAGAAGAGGGCGTTGGAGTTTCTTCTGTTGCCTCAGCTACCTTCGGCTCCGGTACCTCAGGCTTCTTCTTCTTTGACACTGCCGCCTTCGGCTCAGGAGCAGTTTTTCTCTTCTTCGAAGCCTTCTCATCCTCCTTAACCATTCTGGTAGCTTGTCTGTTTAAAATACTAACAATTCTTTTTCTTTTCACCCCTTCGGCACCTTTGTCAAGCTTTTCATAATCGGGGTATTCAAAATTCAAGGCGTCCATTACCCGGTTCAATCTTCGTTTTGGCCGAGTACCGAAGGCTGCAGTCATCAGCTGATCTTCCTTTTTGGTATAGTTCCCAAGTATCTCATTGCACATGGTCTCAATCATGTCTAGCCATTCTTTGCAAGGCTTCTTGAATTGTTTTTCAAACTTAAAGCGGTAAGCAAGTCAAACAAGTTCATGCTTTTTCCCCACTTCTTTCCTCTTCGGCATTCCCCAGCCACTTGACGTAGGATATGTTCTGTTTGTCAAGTATTCTTGCACCAAGTCCCTAGTACTGATCTGCTCAGCTACCACTCTAAATCTACTTCAGCCAACTGACATGGTGACTTCAGTTGCATATTGCACAAGGGCCTGGTCATTCCGAAGCTCAAAGTCAGTGGACTCATAACCATGGTCATCAGCTTCTCTCTCTTTTTCTCGTCAGCCTTCATATAGAACAACTCACTCTTCCAACCAGTTGGCCACTTTGTACGGTAGCTGAGAACTGGTGCCTTTGTATCCTTTCGATAAGCAAAATTGTAACAGACAAAATTTTCATGAAGGCCATCTGCCCTGGCCTTCGTCTGATAATGCAGCTCGTGCACTCGGCAGAAAGCTTCGGCATCTGGACTCATCCCTTGGCTTCAGACGACCCAGATATAGACGTTGAGTCTAACAATAGCGTTGGGAGTCAGCTGATGAAGATATATCTCAAAGTTCTTTAAAACTACCCCTATCATTTCATTCAGGGGGAATCACAGCCCTGCTCTGAAGAAGCTCTTGAAAATGCCAACTTCATCCTTCTTCGGCTCTGGGATTACCTCTTCTTCAGCAAATCGAATAAGTTTGCTCTCAGGCTCTCCAAAATAGCCCAATTTCATCATCATAGGAATGTCATCTTCCGTCACAGTATATTTTTCAAATTCAAGATGACTAGGCTTTGTTGGGATCAGAATGCTATAGTATTCTTCACTCTCATCAACATTTTCACCCTCAAGCACAATTTGTTCAGCTTCGGCATTAGAAGCACCTTCGTCAGCAACCTCCTCTAGCACAACTAGACCTGATCGCTTCATTACTTCTGAAATCGGCGCTGTTTCGGCGGCCTCAGTTTTGTCTCCCTCACGAGACACTCTAGCAGTTGATCGCACTCTAGCTATTTCAATGGTTTCACCTTTTGATGAAGTTAACCTTAAACGATGAAGCGTTTGCTCGAAAGCGCAATACTAAAAGCTTTGGCTATGGTCAAATTTTTTAACAGCACAACAGTGCAATGGCAATGAATGATGTAGTAACTCCTCACCAACCCGTCTATTTATATAGTGCTGCAGGGGGAAGGTGAACTGCCAGGCCGCTTGCACTCGCTGAACGGTGGACCGTCCGACGCCTGGAATATTATAATCGTTTCTCGGCAACGAGCTTAGGGAAGGTGTTTTTCGGACCTTCGGCATTCCGAAGCCATTGAGTTTTTCGTGGATCGAGCTCGTTACGAAAAACGATCTAGCACCGCGAAGGGACTACTGTTGGGGGCCTTCTTCTCCGCCGAACGTCCTCTAAGCAAAACACCTTCGGCAGGACGATATGCAAGCAGGTACGACATGAAGATATATGCCGAAGCTACAATTGAAAGAGCTTCGGCAAGGTGGCATGCCTAAGACGAAGGGTGGCACCGACTTAAAGAGGAAAAGACTATGTAGTCCCTGATAATTTGTATTATGATTATAATTAGTTATTAGGGACACAAATGTAATTTTGTCCGGGTTGCATCCCGTGCCTATAAATAGATGAACAGTATCCCCGTACTGTTCACGCTGAATTGTAATTGCTCTGGCGCCATTCCTACTTTCTTACTTTCTGTCAAGCGGAAGGTACAAATGTAATATAAATATCATTGATGTTTATTCATGTTAATAAATAAAGAATATAAACAATCTAATGATTTGAAATGATTGTTTATATTCTTCTTATATATTTTCATGTCTCTGTTTACATTTCTGCTCACTAGAATGATGAAGGTATACCCTTCATGACCTTCGTCTGGAGATCATTATATCCTAAGGGAAATAATGCTTCTAAGGACGAAGGTCCCTAATCATTAACAATTGTGTTGCTTTGTTCTTGATGTATAGCATTCGAGAGCAAGGACCAACAGATATTAAGGTACAACTCAAGCATTCTAAGAAACATGCATACTTTTGTTTGCTTGTAATTTTTCACTAATTCATCTTATAATTATATAATGTATATTATTTTAGCACTATATGAGGCTATCTAATTTGGGGCTGAGATTTTTATGAGGCATAGGTGATCTCAATTCATGACTATTGTACAAGTTTCACATGCACAAGTTTTATATATTATTTACTACAAAAAAACAAATTTTTAATGCAATAAAGCATGTGAGAGCAAGTTAAATCTAAAACTAATTATTTTCTATGATTGCATGACGATATTTAGTTTTATTAGGCTACTACAACATCTTGTAAATATAGTGGAACACAATTTTTCATTTTTAGATCCAAATATTATTTATAAACCATTTAAAACTACTTAATATGCATCAAACAAGTTAAATCACTAACTCAGTGATACACGCACCATAATTGTCACACTCGGATTTAAGGGATAAAGCTGGGTGCATCTCATATATGCGCCAAAGAAGACAATAATAACAGAGTGTATAGAGATAAATATCACAATATCATAAGAGTACTTATTACATAGCGGAAGTCTTACAAAATAAATTATAAATATAAAACGAACTAAAGTCCATCCTTGGCGCCATAAAGTCGACTCGGAGACGCCACCTAGATCAAGTCGAACTCCTCATTGTGTGGCTCCTCCTGGGCCACCTATTCTTCTCCTATGGGGGGTTTATGTTTGGCAAGTGTGAGCTCTCAAAAGATCATAGCTCAACAAGTTGTGGGCAATAATGTGCATGAACTCACCAAAGGTGGGAGTTCATGTGAAGCGTACGGCTAATCAATAATAGGGGTTAAAGTTGAGCATTGCTTTTAATAAGTTGGTCAAATTTTATTAGCAATTACTAGATGTAAGTAAATACCAAACCATAATAAATATAGAACAAAAGTAATAAATAACTCCCATGCAATGCAAATGACAAATTGAATTTAGTTTCATAGTATAATCATGCGAGAGTCTTGAGCTGCTCATGACCGCGAGCATGGCTAGTATACAAGTTTTACACTCTGCAGAGGTTGTACCCTGTACCCACAAGTCATGTTACCCATCTACCAAGGGATCGCGACTCCCATACACCTCTACTAAGGAAGCGAGGCAGGGAACCACTATGAGGCCTTTACCTAGTTCCACTAGCTTCAGAAAACCCGCTATAGTTTCTAGGAAAAGCAATACAGGAATCCCCCGTTTGACCGCCATCGCAGCAAAATCAACCCGGGAACCTCCCTACATGCCTACTCCCCTACTGCCTTTGCCCCTATATGGTAAGGTAGTCCTCCACTAGCTTTCCTAGTTAGTTAGCCAAGAGCATCCCATTCCACCCATGTGGTGGCACGTGTTTCTCAAGTTAAGCTCCATGTTCCAATTAAAAATAATGATCTTGACATGAACATAAATAAAATAACAGAATAATTGGAACATGGACATAATGTAATATTAATCCCAAAACCATATAAAGCAATAGCAAACTACCCAAATGATTCAGGGGTGAACAAGATGAAAGGATAACCAGACTAGGTGACCTATTGGGTCCCATCAAAATTAAACCTATGCAGGAATAAATGATTATAAAGAACATTACTGGGTAATAAAAGTGGTCAAGGGCACAACTTGCCTTCAATGAGCTCCTGCTCATCAACTTCTACCTGATGAACACCAGGATCCTCAGTCACTGGCTCTTTTACTCGCCACAATACAAACAAGCATAGTATAAAGAGGAAATTAACATCACACCAAACATGAATACAAAATACATATTAATAATCTACATATTAAAATAAGATCACATGAACTTGAATCATTAAATTTGGAGTTATGGATTTTATGTTATGAATTTCCAAAGGTTTTATGTGCTTGGTATAAGATTAATTAGGAGCTAAACTTTCATATAGCTTTCATATCAAAATAGAGACACTAGTTGATAAACAGTAATATTACAAAATTATAGAAACTGAAATGGATCAATTTGGACTTAATATGAATTTTCTATGAATTAAACAAGTTCTAGGGATTTTTTATATTAAAAATTCATTTTCTATTTCAATTTCCCTGATTTTCCATTTCCTTGGACTGCGCGCATGATTTAAACCAAAGCCAGGGGCCACTGCGCAAGAAGTCTAGGACTCAGACACCAGTCGCCAGGACTGAGCCGGTTCATTCTAAGAAACTACAGGGGCTCTTAAGTAAGATTGATGCAGTGAAGGGGTATGGAGCCATTTTGGCCGTTAGATCTAAATCCAGCAGCCAGGATTAGATCGACATTAACTTGAATCGGTACGCGCCAGGAACCATCCGATCCCGACGCCCCAGATCTAAATACCCTAAATCTAATCTCAGCCGGTTATCACCGGATCGACGATTCTCACCAATCCAGGCGAAACGGTAACCTACCATCTAATTTGGGTCGTCCTGAGGGAGATCAACGGCCCCTATCCTGTCTTCTACCTCGCCGCACAGATACGGCGCAGAGAACTCCACCCCGTGGCGCACCCGCCAGAGACATCGCCCCAGGCAGACGGTTGAGGCTGAACCCTAATTAACCCCTGCTACACGAAGGGATGGCAACGACGAACACGGAGGGGGTGAAATTACCAAGAATCGGGTACGCAGACAGGTTGTCCTCGAGTCCAGGCGGCCCGGCGGCGCTCCTTCCACTCCGACGAGCGATTAAGGTTTGTGCGGTCGCCAATTCCGCCCGCAAACTCCACGGGCGGCTTCCTGACGGCACGCGCAATCCTCCCCGACCCAACCAAAGGTCCCGACCAACAGTGAGGCAAAGATCCACAGCGGCGGTATTGTTCCTCCTAGCAGAACATGGTGGCGCAGTGGTTGTCGCGGAAAAAATGGCGGTGAAAAGTTGGGGCTCGCGCGGGCGAGGTCGTGGGTTCAGGTATTTGTGGGCGGGGTGGGAGCGCGGTCGGATGCAACGGCCTCCGATGCACGTGTCGAGGTAGCGGATTATGCGGAGGTGGAAGATGGTGCATGGGTCCCGCACGGCAATGACTACGAGCACGAGGGAATAAGTCACGAGCGGACTCATAAGTGTCTGACGGAAGGGGCCCACCACTACGGGTTCACCAGAGCGCATGCGCAGACTGACACCCGACCTATGGGATCCACCAGTCGGTGTAAAGGAGGAAGCAGGCAAGCGCGCGCGACTGATGAAGCGGGCTTGCCTATCGGCGCACTTAAGATGAGGAGTCGGGTCGCACGGATGCGAATCCTAATGGGCCGAAATGGTGGTATCCGGCCCGAGTGTAAAGTTCTATTTCCCTTTTTCTTTTCCATTTTATTTTTTCTATTCCTTTTCTTCTTTATTTTGAAATCCAAATTTAACACCTCAATTTAAATTCAACTTTGTGACATATTTGTACCGAGACTAAATGTTCCACTTGATCATACCAAAATATGAAGAAGTTATTTATTTATAAATTTATTTTGTATTGTATGATATCTCTTCCTTTCCTCTTTTTCCTATTTTCCAAATTCTCGTAAATTTCAATTTGGGGTTCATTCCAAATCTTCATTAAATTTTATTAATATCATTGTTATTATTTTCAAATGCACAATCAAATAAACTCCAACATGATGCACTTATTATTTATATGTTCTTGGCTAATTTCATACTTAGATAAGGTTGTTCACATGTGATATCAACATAGAGGAATTATACATAGGAATAACTATCTCCTTTTATTTGATTTACAAATTTGGGTATTATAAATCCTACCCCCTTAACAAGAATCTCGTCCTCGAGATTTAGGAAGGACTAGGGAAAAGATGGGGAAATTCTATGCGAAGCTCTTCTTCTCTCTCCCATGTAGCTTCATCTTCTCCATGATGACTCCATTGCACTTTGCACATCTTTATCACTTTATTTCTTGTAACTCGAGTCAAAGTATCAAGAATTTTGATAGGATATTCTGTATAGGTCAAATCACCCTGAACACTGAGCTCTTCCATTGGTAATTGTTCTTCAGGGACACGGAGACACTCTTAAGTTGGGACACGTGGAATACATCGTGCACATCAGATAGATTATCAGGTAGTTCGAGTTGATATGCCATCTCCCCAACTCACCTAAAGATTCTGAATGGTCCAATAAAGCGAGGGGATAATTTGCCCTTAACTTTGAATCTCTTCATTCCACGAAGTGGTGACACCTTGAGGCACACATGATCACCTTCCTCAAACTCCAGTGGTCTTCTTCGATTATCAACATAGTTCTTTTGCCTAGTTTGAGCTACCCTCAAATTCTCCCGGATTATACGGACTTGTTCTTCTGCCTCTTGAATAAGTTCAGGCTCAAAGAACTGTCTTTCTCTAGTCTGATCCCAATATAGAGGAGTCCTGCACTTCCTTCCATATAAAGCTTCAAATGGTGACATCTTCAGACTGGCCTGGTAACTATTATTATATGAAAACTCAGCATAAGGTAGACTCTTGTCCCAACTGCCTCCATGCTGAAGGACACAAGCTCTCAACATATCTTCCAGTACTTAATTCGTCCTTTCAGTCTGGCTATCAGTCTGAGGGTGATAGGCCGAACTGAAGCTTAACTTTGTATCCATATTCTCATGAAAGCTTTTCTAAAATCTGGAGGTAAACTGTGAGCCTCTATCCGAAACGATCTTCTTCGGCACTCCATGTAAACACACAATCCGAGCCATGTATAACTCTACCAACTTAGAACCTTTATAAGTAGTCTTGACCGGAATGAAATGAGCCACTTTGGTCAGTCTATCCACAATCACCCATATGGAATCATATCCTTTCGGGGTGCGAGGCAATCCGATAATGAAGTCCATACCAATCTCTTCCCACTTCCATTTGGGTATCTTTAAGGGGTGCAATAGTCCAGCTGGTCTTTGATGTTCAGCTTTGACTCTTTGACATACATCACACATAGCCACATCTGCAGCCACATCTCTCTTCACCCCATACCACCAGTACTTCTGCTTCAAATTCTGATACATCTTAGTGCTACCAAGATGGATAGAGTAATCAGAGTCATGGGCTTCCTTCAATATAGTCTCACGAAGGCTATCAATATTAGGAACACATATCTGGATCTTGAACCATATTGTGCCTTGCTCATCCTCCGTGAATTCTGGACCTCTACCTTCGGTAATCAGATCTTTGATCTCTTGGATTTTAGCATCACCAATCTGACCCTTGCAAATTTCTTGCTCCAAGATAGGTTCCACTTCAATAGTGACTCCTTCAGTGTGTGCAACAATTCCCAGGTTGAGTCTTCTGAAATCTTCAGCAAGTTCATTGGGTAACTATGCAACAATGGCTGAATGGACGTGTTCCTTCCGACTCAAGGCATCCGCATCCAGATTCGCCTTGCCCGGGTGATAGTGAATCTCCAAATCATAATCCTTTATGAGTTCCAACCATTGTTGTTGCCTAAGGTTGAGATCCTTCTGAGTGAATATGTACTTCAAACTCTTGTGATCGGTGTACACTTGGTACTTGGTTCCCATAATATAGTGTCTCCAAATCTTGAGTGCATGCACTACGGCTGCCAGTTCTAAGTCATGAGTGGGAAAGTTCAACTCATGTTTCCTCAACTGACGAGACGCGTAGGCAATCACGTGTTCTTCTTGCATAAGCACACATCCCAAGCCTTGGCCGCACACATCACAATAGATATCAAATCCCTTTTGTAGATCTGGCATAACCAACACTAGGGGTGACATCAATCTCAACTTCAGTTGATTAAAGCTATCTTGGCACTTCCAGTCCCACTTAAACTCTCTCCCCTTCTCTAGAAGTGAGGTCATAGGCTTAGTAATCTTAGAGAACCCTTAAATAAATCACCAATAATAGCCTGCAAGTCCCAAGAAACTCCGGACCTCAGTAACTGTACTGGGTATACTCCACTCCACTGTCTCCTTAACTTTAGTAGGATCCACTGAGATTCCTCCATTAGAGATGATATGTCCAAGGAATGGCACTTCGTCAATCCAAAACTCGCATTTGTTGTACTTGGCATAAAGTTGATTATCACGTAGCTTTTGTAGCACCAATCTCAGATGTTCCTCATGATCACTATCACTCTTGGAATATATAAGAATATCATCGATGAATACCACAACGAATCTGTTAAGATACTCCATGAACATCTTATTCATCATATTCACAAAATAGGCTGGTGCATTAGTTAGTCCAAATGACATAACTGTGAATTCATATAAACCATATCGGGTTGAGAAAGCCGTCTTGGGAATACCAGATGACCTAATCTTCATTTGGTGATAACCCGATCGAAGATCAATCTTCGAGAATACCCTAGCACCTCTTATTTGATCAAATAAGTCTTCAATGCGGGGTAATGGATACTTGTTCTTCACAGTAACATCATTAAAGGATCTATAATCTACACACATCCTCTGTGATCCATCCTTCTTCTGTACAAACAGAACCGGTGCTCCCCAAGGTGAGGAACTCGGACGAATGTACCCAGCCTCATGTAACTCCGTTAACTGCTTCTTAAGTTCTTTTAACTCTTCTACGGACATCCTATATGGCCGTTTAGAAATAGGAGCAGTCCCAGGTAAGAGGTCAATGACAAACTCAACTTCCCTATCTGGTGGCATCCCTGGTAACTCCTCTGGAAAGACATCGGGAAAATTCCTAACCACACACACGAATGTTGTCACCAACAAACTTCCCATCTACTAAGAATACAACAGGTTTGGTAGAGGCAGTTACTGTAATTTCAACTTCAAATCTTTCTCCTTTAGAGTTGGTAAGTTCTACAGTACCTCTAGCACAATGTATAACGACCTTTGCCTTTCTTAACCATGACATACCGAGGATCAGATCTATACTGTTTTCCTCTAACACTATAGGTGTAGCCTAGAATTCTCTTCCCATAATTGTCAATGTCAATCTATGTGTCATATAATTTGCCTCAACTAGCCCTTTAGGTGTAATTACTACCATGGGTGTTTTCATATTTTGCAGTGGTAACTCATTTGTGTTGGCATATCGACCAGACATAAATGAATGTGTAGCACCAGAATCAAATAATATTGATGCAGGAATTGCATTAATATAAAACATACCAAGTGTGATGTCAGCTCCTTCAGCAGTAGCATCAGCGGTGACTTGATTAACCCTGGCAATAGTGAATCCCTTGCCAGATCCTGGAGTCTGCTGCTTGTTCTGCACGGGTGTAGTAGCAACCCTCTGCAGACAAACATTAGCATAATGCCCTGTCTTACCACACTTGTAGCATGTGGTACCTGCACTCTGCCCTGAGAATTTCACCGGGGTGCCAGTGGGGGTAGCCTGACGAGTCGGTGGAGTTCCCTGTGGTGTGTACTGAGCTGGGTGCTAACCTCATCCAGTGCGAACCGGTGTACCCTCGGGTTGAACATAGCGAGGACGAACGCTGCTGCTCCCCTGACCCTGGGATATTGCCTTCCTCTTCATGTCCCCCAGCTAAACATGCTTGTGTTCAATGGCTAGGGCCTTGTCAAGCAACCTCTGGAATGATGGAAATGTCTGAGCCACTAAAGCATACTGCAGTGGTCCATAAGTCCTTCGATGAAGTGTTCTTGCTTCCTCTCATCCTCAGCCACTTCATCTGGTGCATACCTTGAGAGCTGAATGAATCTGTCGCGGTACTCGCTAACTGACATGCTCCCCTGCTTCAGCGACAGAAATTCTTCTTCTTGATCTTCATCAGTCTAGCACGTATATGATAGTTTCTGAACTGAGTAGCAAATTCCGCCCATGTGATAATATCAGCAGCATCGTGGAGAGCAGTGTAGGAATCCCACCAATCAGCAGCAGTACCAGTCAGACGACCAGAAGCATATAAAACCTTCTCCCAGTCAGAACATTGTGCAATATTCATCATCTTCACCACTGACTTCAACCAGTCATCGGCATGCAGAGGATCGAGAGAGCTGGCAAATGTCAGTGGCTTGTGGCTCATGAATTCCCGGTGCTTGTCCCAGGGTGGAACTGGTGGTGGTAGTGGTGGTGGCAGTGGTGCTTGCTGCTATTGCACGCTTCGCTCCTGGCGCATCTCCTCCCTCTCTTGGTGCATCTCCTGACGCTCTTGTCGCATCTACGCGTGCATATCTGCCATAGTATCAGCCATTTGTTGCATTATCCGCATCTGGGCTGCAACTGCTAGATCAGCCCTGGCTGGTGGAGGATTTGGAGGATTCGGAGAATTCATCTCGGCTTGTTGTTGTTGCTATCTAAGTACCCTCCGATTGTGTCGATTGGGGGTAGATCAATTCCACCTCCCTTCCTAGTATTGACCATCTGAGTTAGAAACACATGGTAATGGAGAATTGTAGACAAGGAGAGTAATTAAGAGGCATGTTAATTTGGGGGATTTATTAGTTAAGTAGTTTAGTGTGTCACCTACACAAGCTAATACATTACCTTAGGGTGGTACATGCTAAGATGCCCAACTATAATGTTTCAATCAATCAAAGAAGCAAATCAGACATTTATCATTAGAACAATCAACCAACATTTTTAAATAGAGAAAATAGTTTTGATTTTGTCTTAGGCCTCCTATCTCTTAGAAAGGGCATAAATGTAGGATTCCAAGGTGTGAAATCCATCTTGTCTTACAGTAGAAAAGATAAGAGTAATCAGAGTATAACAACAAAAGGTGAGACAGGATCAAGATAAGTGTAGAAAGAATCAGAGTAAGGTAAGGGTTTTGTCCATTTCTATCTAGGTTTCGTCCTACATTCAACATTTCCTCTGATACCACTTCTGTCACATCCAGATTTAAGGGATAAAGCCGGGTGCATCTCATATATGTGCCAAAGAAGACAACGCATATAATAACAGAGTGTATAGAGATAAATGTCACAATATCATAAAAGTACTTATTACATAGCAGAAGTCTTACAAAATAAATTATAAATATAAAATGAACTAAAGTCCATCCTTGGCACCATAAAGTCGACTGGAGACGCCACCTAGATCAAGTCGAACTCCTCGTTGTGCGGCTCCTCCTGGGCCACCTATTCTTCTCCTGTGGGGGGGTTATGTATCGCAAGTGTGAGCTCTCAAAAGATCATAGCTCAACAAGTCCTGGGGAATAATGTGCATGAACTCACCAAAGGTGGGAGTTCATGTGAAGTGTAAGGTTGATCAATAATAGAGGTTAAAGTTGAGCATTGCTTTTAATAAGTTGGTCAAATTTTATTAGCAATTACTAGATGTAAGTAAATACCAAACCTTAATAAATATAGAACAAAATTAATAAATAATTCCCATGCAATGCAAATGACAAATTGAATTTAGTTTCATTGTATAATCATGCGAGAGTCCTGAGCTGCTCATGACCGCGAGCACGGGTAGTATACAAGTTTTACACTCTGCAGAGGTTGTACCCTGTACCCACAAGTCATGTTACCCATCTGCTAAGGGATCGCAATTCCCATACACCTCTACCAAGGAAGCGAGGCAGGGCAACACTACAAGGCCTTTACCTAGTTCCACTAGCTTCAGAAAACCCACTATAGTTCTAGGAAGAGCAATGTAGGAATCCCTCGTCTGATCGCTATCGCCGCAAAATCAACCCGGGAACCTCCCTACACGCCTACTGCCCTACTGCCCTTGCCCCTATCGGGTAGGGTAGTCCTCCACTAGTTTTCCTAGTTAATTAGCCAAGGGCGTCCCATTCCACCCTTGTGGTGGCACGTGTTTCTCAAGTTAAGCTCCATGTTCCAATTAAAATAATGATCTTGACATGAACATAAATAAAATAACAGAATAATTGGAACATGGACATAATGTAATATTAATCACTAAACCATATAAAGCAATAGCAAACTACCCAAATGATTCAGGGGTGAACAAGATGAAAGGATAACCAGACTAGGGTGACGTATTGGGTCCCATCAAAATTAAACCTATGCAGGAATAAATAATTACTAGGTGGATGCCCGTGCGTTGCAACGGGAAGATAAAATACCACGATAACTCATGTACAAATATGTTATAATATTATAGGAAAAGGTTTCATAATTTATTTGTAATCCTACCCATACATTAATATACAAAAACACTAATTATTATTCTATATTTTTGTTAGTATCACTAAAAGTAGATGTTTACATACCTTAAAAGATATAGGTGTATATTCATCTGTTGCTATGGAATCAATATGATAAGATACATTGATATGCAAAAATACTAATTATTATTCTATACTTTTGTTAGCAACACTAAAAGTAGATGTTTTCATATCTTAAAAGATATAGTAAGGTACGTGCCAGAGTAAGCCACTTTTTAAGGAATATACTCTGACATCATGAACTTAGAAAACTTGCTAGCAGCAATCCACCGCCTACTGCTTGTCTCTCTAGAAGAGGTAGCCAGCTCCCCTTCAAATACATGGAATGCTTGGTGTGATTTGAGTACATGGAATGACAATTTCTACAATCAGAAGCCGCTAACTGCATACAAGCAAAACAAAAGGAATAATTCCATTTCACATTGAATCAGAGATTAGAAGTTGGAGCACAACTCGTTTGTCAGCTTTTTTGCCGAAGCCCGACGAAAATTACAAACAGAAAATGGATAGAGCAAGAAAAGGAGTGCTCAAAATTAATGACATCTAAGTAAAAGGCATCAACCTTTTCCTTTCTGCTTCTATGTACCCTAAATAAACAACCTAAAACCTAAAACTTAACCCCCCTAACTCTGCTCGTGTCAGCTACTATAGGTTTCCCTATAATGTGCCATATATTAGCCTCTTAATAGCAGTCTCACAGAATGGTTCCAGAATCTTGAATTCAATCTCCAAGTACTCTCTTAGAACCCGCATGTTCAAAAACTGAAAATATGGTGTTATTAGTGTATCAAAAATGAGTATATGAGTGGCATTATCTGGGGTTGGGAGGTGAGGAGAACCAGAAATGGTTTCTTTGGATGCGCTTCTTTTTTTTCCGATTTAGGAGAAGCACATCCTATTGAAGTTAAACAGAAGAGAAATGCTACCATTATTAAAATGCCAGAAGTTAAACAGAAGGGCAATGCATACCTATATATACACACACGCGCCCCTTATTAAGCTACGATGCAATATGTTTAAGCATGAAATTAGCATTGATGAGGGATGAACAAACCTCATGCAAAATAGAGATACAGATGAATTAGGTTACCAGATGAGTACAGTGGTTCTTTTGTTGTATATTATCTGCTACTACTACTACTTCATTAGTTCATTCTCATATGTTAAAATATTGAGAAATACATACCCTACCAATAGTGCCAATGATGGCAGTGACAAATGAACAAATTGAGCCAACAAATGGATAAAAAGCATTTCTACCTTTCTAATAGCAGCAGTTGGGTTGCCAGCAGCACCAAGAGCATCAGTTCTCTCAGATTTTGTGGCTCATTCCAGCCATCTCAACAATACCACCAGCATTGTCACTGATTGGACCATCTCAGCAATATCATAGTGATGTTTGACCTTGACAGTGAATCCGTTAATCCCAGCAGAGCTGCTTTACGGAGCCTCTGATGCTAATGATATGGCAAGTCATTGGAAATTTGGATTGGATAAAAAATAATCTATTTAGATTAAACAAATTCAAGCCCAAGAAATATATGCACATCCTGAATTGCATCCTCACCTTAAGCATATCTTGTACATGCCGACCATCCTGCATTGCATATATCACAACAAATCGATTGGAATGAAATAAAAAATCAATGGAAGCATGCAGGGAGAGGGCTCGAGACTGGACCACCTTGTACATGTTGATCTTGGTGATCTGGTAGGAGACATCGGGCCAGGTGGTCTTGGCGACCTTGTCGCTACTTCATCTCCTCCCTTCTTTAGAGCAGCAGCACACCACCTCACTCGATGTTCTCGATGGAGCGCAGCACACCAACAATACAAATCATTTATTTTAAAAATGATTATTTCCTTCAAGGATAGGCCGGGTTTCTTGGGCCCTTCTTCCATTTCAGGTAAAATAAGCATCATGCATGGACAAATGCATATCACTATATATATGGACCTGTATAAACGACACATACTGTACAACATTATATGCTTAATTAATCAGGCACAACCACAAAAGCATGCAGCATTAGTTGCTTGAATACTGACAGCACAAATTATGTATCATAGAACAAGTGTACCAAAACTATATATTGCAGACAACAGCCATCTCAGATGTCAAGCACACAGATACCATCGCATCACTTATTCTAAATTACATCAAAAGTAAACAAACTCCAAACATGGTCTAATGAGAGTCTGTATTAAAAAACAGTTCCAGCATTTGATATTACTGTTGAAAGAAGTGGTACTGGTCTTCCATTCCATCACAAGAATTGTGACAACTTAAACTATGTAGGAACAAAGGAGGAGAAAATAGAGCAGCAGAAACAGGTTAGACGCCTTGCCATTTTCTAGAGCAGGCCCTAATGCCATTACAACTTTAATTTCTTCCTCAAGCTGTTTTAGCTCTATCAACCTTGCTACCCATGCCCGCTCTCTTGCCACAGCAGCCATCTTCCTTTCTGTTCGTTCTGCCTCCTTTCTCTTAACAGTAGCAAAATACTGAGCTCTGTGCTTCTTCTTCTCAGCCTGTACAAGTAACACATGCATTTTAAGTGTTTCATTAGAAACTAAGGGCGATACATCAGAGCTCAGATCCAGGTAACACTACTCAGCCATATCGACTAAGTTGCTTTGGTTGATACTTCAATTTACTCATGTATCTCTATGTCAGGCTTGGGTTATGCCATTCACTTGCTTGGGTCCAGGAAAATGAACAAATTGTAAAATAGTGAATCAAAAGAAGGTTGATTTTAAACTCTACTAAGCACCGCTGGAATTGACTGGGTGGCACAAAAAGTTATTGTGTAGATCCGTTTCATGGTGACACTTGGGACTGCTAGGCGACATCTACCTATCAACTCTCAAGATTTTATTGGTGAAAAAAATCCCCCTTCCAGCATAAAGGAAAATCAGGCTAGGCTCACATAGCATAAAACAGAATACCGTAGCAGTAAATCAAGTAATATATTTATTATAATAATAACAGTAACGACTATAGAGAATGCAAAGGGCATTCACCATGATAAAGTCCTTGCGCTGCTTGATCCGCTTCTTCTCCTTCCTCCCTCGCATGCTCCCTTGGTTCGGCTAACTAACTAGTATGGGCTCGTCAGGCTTGCACTTCACCAAGTAGTACGGACCTGCGGACGAGCAGCAGCATGTACATTAGTGACAGAACTGAACAAGCGGACGAACGACGTTGAACCTATCAGGGGACCCCAGCAGAAACTCTGTAAATAAACTACAAGAACACAGCCACGCTCCAATCGAGCAGCGAAAATAAGAGGAATGATATAGAAAAGATGCAAAAATAACTTTCCTGCCACCGGCGCCCGACGCCGACCCCGAGGTCCTTTCGCGGAGGTTGGAGCTGTAGCAGAAAACGAGGCGGGATTGCGGCGGCTGGTAGGGCGGTTCGCGGCTTTCGCGGCGGTCGCAGTGGGATTGTGGCGTGGGAGCGGGTGGTAGGGCGGTTCACGGAAGGATTTGCGGGCGGGCGGGTGGTAGGGACGGCGGTTTCCTGCGGCGAGGTTTCCGGCGTGCGGGCGGGCGGAGGCGGGCGCGGGGTTTCCGGGGGCGGGGGCGGTCTACACAATGCTCTTAATTGTTAGTAGAGATAAGCTAGATTATATAATCCTATAGGCAAACAAGCAGTGCCTTAACAGCTAACACATGAAAGGATGTTATGGATAACATTATCAGTATCTTTACGCCCTCCCCAATTGGTAATTGGTGCAAAATCACACATTTCAGCACATTAAAAGCTTGTTTTTTAAGATCTCAACATTTATTAACACATACACAAGCCATAAGCAACAACACTTCATCAGCTTTAGACTACCACATTAACATGTACATATATCAGCATTTTGGCAAAAAAGCATAATTTGTTTAATACCTTGAAGACCGATCAACAAACAAGAAAATCAAATCACAATGAAAATGCAAGTAAATTGCGGTCAATGAGACAAGTGCATCCTAATCATTGTGGCAATAATATTTATTAGGAAATGAAAAACATATAGAGCACTAAGAGAAAAATGTAAAGTACACCAAAATTATTCGATCCCATTCACAAAAGATGCCACCACTAAAGAGGCAGAAAATCAAGACCATGTTGACCTAGTTTTAGACACTGGCACACATATAGCACAATAGCCAGTAGCCTACCTTACCATAGAACTTCTAATTCACACATACATTCAAAATTGAAGTGTCCTTGGTTCTAGACTATTCTCAATAACCATCCCAGTGTTCCCAAAAATGGGCCTAAAGGAGTGCAATGCAGGTGAAGTACTTGCACATTAGAACTATGTTCAACACTAATAGCAAACATCAAACTTAAGAGAAGAGTGAATCCATCAGATTTTGATATGATACAGTCAATTAACTCATCATGTGTACTACAACCTACCACATAAACACCACCTAGTAGAGATCCTGTTGTCTTTAATTTAGGGAACGAAACAACCAACTGAACTATACCACACTCTTATTTATTTTCTTGAACTGAAGTTATGGTAGGTATCCTATATTATTTCTACTATCTCAAAAGCCTATGAACTCCCAGCTGTGTTGATAGGCTATGATTCCTTATTTATAACAAAAAGGTTTCCCAAAAGTTGGTCTATACTTTGTGAAGGATGAGAAGACCAGGATTTTTTTGTCCCTGTTTTAATTATCAAAGGAAGTAAGATGCTAGTCTAAAACAGATTGTTTCATAGGATTAAACCTATGGAAGCTTTTACTAAGCTTTTAAATGACTCATATAAAATGCTTAACTGAAGTCTAAAAAACCACAACAGAAATCTAAATCAATCATTTTAAAAGCACAATATTTATGTACTAAATTACCTTTCCAAGCCTCCCAAAGAGGATTCGATGAAGAAAAAACTGCAGTAATGTAAAGCTGGCATGAGCTGGGTCCGGGAGGAAGGAAAGGTGACTCAAGCAGCATGAGAGAAAATGGCAACACTGAAAATGAAAAAACATACTTACTTGGAAGTACTTGGGAAGAGCTTTGGAATTCCATGCCCCTTGAAGTTGTTAAAATTCAGGTGCCTTAAATTTAGGTACCTGAGCACAAACATATTACTTTTCATACATCGTGTCTAAAAGTGACTACTTATCCTCTATTCATTGTTGCTACATATTCCAAAATCAATCTAGTGTCTTCTAAAAGTCACAACTATCGATCAAGATAAGTCCAGGAATTATGGTTTAAAAATTTACTACAACCAACCATAAAATTCAATATTAATCTAGGAAGTGTGTCTATATGCTGAGGTTTCTCATCATCATCTACTATAAGATGGTGAAATCAGATCAAATACACAAATATTAAGCTACTTGTAAGTTACGAAGACAATATAAAAGACCACCATTGCATTGGATATTATAAGTTACTACAAAGCAAGCTTTGGATACTAATATAGCATGCCTTGGATAGAAGATAAAATGTCCATGTCAAGACTGCTGCAGAAGTCTCATGACCAGCAATGAGCATGGTCATCAAATCATCATGAAGTTGCTTGCTGGAGACCTATGATAGATGGATTGAAGCTACATGAGGATGAGCAAGCTGAAATAAATAAAAGAACTTATTTATATGAAAGGTAAATAAATTATAGACAAAAGATATGGTTTATGTACCGTAGCGCTCAATATAGGCCAGACATGTCCCCTTAGCACTCTCCAATGCCTTTATCCAAATGAAACCGACCAGAATGGTTAACCAATATAGGGACATCCTTGTAGATAGAGGCATATAGAACCACCACTCTCCACCTAAAAAAAGAGATGCATACGTGATCACCAAATTTTCAAATGGGTAACAAGTTTAGGGAAAAATAGCATGACAAGGATATCATGGCGGCTACACTTGATTTCTGTGAGACAATATTGTTTTTTCTGTTTTCTCTTGCTTGTGTTTAAGGATAACAAAGCCCCTCTTTAAAGATTTTTATTGTGCTTTTAGTAAGTTCAACAAAATGTGTGCTTCTGCCTAATTACAACTGTTTTTCTATAAAAAATTACACCTTATAGAATGCCTCACAACACACACACTCACTACTATGAAAGAATCATCATGCTCGCATTTTTCAAGTAAACATGTAGTGCATAACACAAAGATACACAAACATATAGGTCTTACATGGCAATATACTATCATTTGTAGGTTTTTAACTCTTCATCTAATATTAGATCACAGGATAATACAACCCAACTATTCTCTGAGGATGCATATAGTTTCTATCATTAGAAGATCGCGTAAGCAAGAAGAAGGAAAAGTAAAACTTACTAATCATGTTATGGCAGCACAACATGTCCAGAGGATGCATAATACCATAAATAGACGATACAAAGTGTTTATTAACATGCCAATGGGCGAACATAGTGACAATAGACCAGATGACCAAATTACATAAAGGTTTGGACATAAGACATTAGCACACAAAAAAACAGAATTCAGATCAGTGCAGCATGGTGTCGGGGTCTAGGATCTTGATGAAGCTATAGTGGCGGCTGAGCAGGCAGGCATTGTCGGCCACAATACACAATAGTGCGGGACAGTATAAACATGTAGTTTTTTGCACAAATAGACCAAGTTTTTTGGCACAAACAGACCAAGTTGCAGAGGCTTAAACATAAAGGGAGCAAAGGACTATATCCATGTCCGAAAGAGGAGAAGCATGGGCGTTAGCTTGAAATGTTAGAAATGAAATGCAAAGATCCAATAGTAACCTAAGATACAATAGGGTAACACCATCGGAACAACTTTTGAGTAAAAGACTTTTGAAACACTGAGAAGCTCTATTTCTGGGAGAGGAAGCTGTATGGTGAGGTCAAGGTATGGTCATCATCTTCTGTTGAAGAACTGTCCTTGTTTTAAATTTATACTACAATAGAACTGATCTATGAATTGGAGCTACAATATTGGTGGTTTATGGAAACGTTCTTTGGAAACTAAATGATAACATTGTATTTGTATGACATGATGCAGTCATGTCATAATGTGTAGTGTTAGTTATATGTCAGTCTTATTTTGCTCTAAACTTTGCACTTCGTCTTAAACTGAGCCTATTTGGACTGCATCAAGAAGCACACCACATTCGTCTTCATCTAGTAGTAATCATCATATATATCTAGGAGTAGAAAACTTATCAAACCACATTGCATACCATGTTCATGCTCTAGACGTCTCCTGCTGCTAGTGGAGGTTGCCTTAATTTGTGTCCCTACAGAAGATGTGGTTCCAGTTTCAATGCCTATCAAAGAGCATCCAGATATCCTCGATGGACACATGTTTGGTCCCCGTCAGCAAGAGGATGATGAAGATGGACATGGCGATGATGAATGAGGTGAAGAGGAGTATCATATGGATAAGGGAAGATATATTTACTCTTCAAGGACTTCAGTTGCTACATGTTGCATTTGCACTATGAATGCAGTGATTTTGTCAGTGACAAGATAATCATCCATTGCAACGAAGGTTTGTGTCCATTTCCATTAAAGGCGTTAGATTCTGCCTATAAAAGAAATGAGACATTCCCATGTCAGGAAGCAGCTTCAATCCAAGTTAAGTCAGTGTTCTAACATAATTTTAATTATCAAAACATCTAGAGTGCTTGAAATTCATTCATACAAAAATGCTTGAGCATAGAATGAGGAGGCTAGAGCATAGATGTACTTGTAACTGTGCACCATTTGTACACTGGGCAAAATCCAAGTAGAGATGGCTACCTAATATGGTGACATGAACTCTAACATACAAGCTAAGCAATGTCATTGCCCACATTGGAGAAACTGTTTTTCTGAAACCTAAGAAATCAGAGAAAAGCCACAAAAACAATAACATTGTTAGAAATGCATATTTATGATTAGACAATGAATAGACCCAGCAAGTCATGCATAGCAGTCAGCCTTAATATAGTAGTATAGATTTATAGCCTCTATCCTATAACAGATGTCATTTTTTAACCAAACATTATTTGAACCTTCTAGTGCAAAACGATCCTAATAAACACTTTCTCGGACAAGCAGTCAGCTCCTCAAAAGGAAAAGGGAAAAAAGAACCACCTCAATGGATGAATATGCTAGTGAACTAAACAAGCAAAATGCACTGGTCAGCTATATAGTGTGAAGCTAGAAACTTATAGCTTCACTTTCATGATAGTTATTACCTGACTTATATGGTCCCTGGCATTTTGCAGCTGAATTCTAGTCCTACTGTTTGCCATCCCTATTTCTAGGATTGGGTCAGATTTTGTTAGACAAATTATTAGTAATTTACATGCTCTATGGCGTAGGGAAGATCGACTCTGCTAGCTAGATTATTGCACATACTTATATTTTGTCTATGCAGGTAAGTTGTAGCCACCTAATTGGAGCAGAAATGAAATTATACATGGTTTGAACCTAAAATATCCTCGACCTTCCACAAAGGACATAAGGACAAGGGACTATGGAAGAACACTATTAGCTCTTCAGAAAAAGCCCAACCGATGCAAAGAGTACAGAAGAAGAACTATTTTCTCATCAGAATCGTATCACAAAGGAACCTAAACATACCTTGATGTAAAATACAATAGCAACTACAAGAAGACTTAGAGTCATCCCAGCAGAAGAAATCTGCAATTTGAAATGGCAATTAAACTAAGCTACAGAAAAACTTGTAATGGCAACATAATCAAGTAATCTGAAAGAGAATTACAAGCACTTGTAAAAATATATGTGTAGAACACAACAAACTGAACAAATGCCTGAACTGTATTATGGATTGCTTTTCTGTATACAAACCAATCTTCACTTTAGCTGCATAATCGGTTGCTCCACTCGACTGCTTCCTACTCGCCTGCCCCCCCCCCCCCCACTCGGCTGATGCTCGACCAAGATGGCCCGTATGAGAAATCGCCAACACAACGCCGATGGAGGCAGGGGTGCTTTGAACATAATGAACACATGTAGGAAGACACTTAAACAAATCTAGTTCTGAAAAGCAAGATTCTTGGAAAAGATAACACATACAAGAGCATGGTGCTAGCTGAAAGTTGAACATAATGAACAAACAATTAAAACAAGTGTGTACAATTATACATTCATAATGTCAATGAATTGCAGAGGTAGAACATACTTCAACAGCTATGTCGTTATCTTGCAGCAATCCAACCACAAATGTTGGAGCCCAAATATAGATTAAACCAGTAAGCCTAGATGTTGTGCGGAGAGTAAACTATGACATATATGATTTTCTGAAATCATATCATATTAGAGAAAACATACCTCATAAATCCATTGTTGCTTGCATACAGAACATCAACTAAGGAATATTGGGGTGATGATTTGAAATTTCAATAGATAGAGATACATTGAACCTGTAGAAAATAGAGAAAAATATAAAGGAATGCAATCATTTAGAACCCACTATGACCATCGACTTTCCAATAAAGCTTAATCAATATAAAGGATGCTGGTGAGCGACCCCAAATATGGCACGAGCACGCAGTCGTCCTTCTTCTCGGCGCCTCGGCCTGAAGGCCTCCGCGCCTCCGCGAGAGGAGCTTGGCTGCTCAGCGCCCGCGGAGAGGAGCTCATCCAGTCGTCCTGCCGAGCAGGCGGGCGGCCTGGGCAGAGCTCGAGTAGGCGGCGCCTCAGCCTGGTCGCGGGCAGGTCTGATCGAAGCTCACGGCTACCTGGCGCCGGCGGTCTGGGGCGACAGAGCTCGGAGGCGCGGTCGCGCCTTGCGTGGAGGCTCAGCGTGGAGGCCTGGCATGGCGTCGGCGGCTCGGCGGACGACGGTTGCGGCTCACGCAGATGAGGGGAGTGGGATGCAGTTGATGTGAAGGGAGTAGTGAGAGCTAGCTAGGGTTGCGGAAACGACAGGAGTGTGTGCGAAATTTCACCTCGGTCTTCTGCTCCTCGAGCTTCTGCTGCTCGATCTGGGTGGTGAGCTCCTCCGCGGTCTGCGCCGTCATTGTCTCAGTGTCGTGGGAGGGGATACGAGGGCAGAGCAACGGCGACGGACTCGAGCGGAAGGGGAGGGGAACAGGGGCTCTTTGCTCGCGCGGCCCTTCCTCTTCCTCGCCTCAGCCGAAGGGTCCGCGTCCTCGTCCGCCAACCCAAAGTCATCCAGCCCGTCATCGCTGGGCATGCCTCCACCGCCGCCCTTCTTGAGAAGGTGCTTTCGGGGCTTAGAGGAGGACCCTGCCCCGCCGTCGTCGCCGTGGATGGGGGTTGTTGGAACTTGCTCTCAGTTGCAAGGGGATCCAACAAGGGTGAATAATGACGTCAACAGGGTTCTCGCGCTCGATGGCAATAGCTCTATTAATCTGCCCTCTCACGGGCACTGTGCGGGGGTATTTATAGGTGTCTGAGCGCCCAGCGCCTTGTGTTAAGGACGCATGTGCCCTCGGATACCTAGGTTATCCCCGGAATATTCCCATAAAGCAGGGTTACAGACTGTAATTACAGGAATGCCTTTGCAAATTAGGCCCGTAACACGCAGCGGCCACGCGGGGCCCGTTACAATGGGCCGGATCACACGTGGGCCTCTGAGCTGGACGAGGCCGCTCGGTGGGATGACGACGTCGCAGGCCTTAGTCTGGCGCCGTATCGAGCGAAGGCCTGTTTTGTCTCCGTCGGACCAGCGACTGCAGCGAAGGCCTCGAGCGAAGGGTGGCGTCTTTGCCTTCGCCCCAACATTTGCCCTCCGAGGGACCAGTTCGACAAAGTCACCTGGTGCCGAAGACGTCGCTAGATGGCAGAGACGCTGCCCTCGCTCGAAGTGGTTCCGCGAGGGTTTTTGACATGACCGTTGATTGACACCGTACTGTTGGATTGCGGGTTTCCCGAAGCGCCGCGCCCTGTTGGATTGCGGGTTTCCCGAAGAGCCACGCCCTATCTATAAAAGGGGGCGGGGGTCGGCGCTTTTTGAACTTCACTTTCCGCGCTCCGTGCAAACCCTAGCCGCCTTTTTCCATTGTCTTACTGCTCATCTGCCCGCCTTGCTTTTGTTCGCCGGAGATCTGGCTCGAGTGAAGCAGACCGCCCGCCGCCGCCGACGGTACGTAGCGATGCCGACCTCCTCTTCTTCTGCTGCCGCTACACCGTCGGCCGACGCCTCGCCGCCGACCGTCGCTTCGCCGCCGGTCTACGCCTCATCTGAGGAGACGCTGAGTAGTTTGGTGGCAGAGGAGTTGCGCGCCGGCGATTCTGTGAATTTTGGCGTGTTGCGGATGTCGTCGGTCCGCGTGCAGGATATGCAGCGGCTGGGTTACTTTGGCGGCGGAGTTGCTCGTGTCCCGGGGACGGAGGAAGTCCCCGAGCCGGAGGGCGAGTTGGTTGTGTTCGAGGCGTTCTTCACCGCCGGTCTCCGCCTGCCTGCACACCGATTTGTTGGCGAAGTCCTGCGCAGGTTTAACGTTCAGATACATCAGCTGACTCCGAATGCCGTGGGGGCGGAGAGCGGTCACGGGTCCAATCGCCGTCGCCGTCGAGGTCGTCATCGAGGTCTTCATACGGCTGATGCTCAGGGGAGGGTTCCCGTTCGTCGAGGTTCACGATCGGCTCGCCTTCGTCATCGTAGCTGGGAGAGTAGATCGAGGAGGGGAATCAAAGTGAGGCGTCGAAACCCTAGGAGAGGCAAAGAGAGATAGGGGGCACGGAGCGGAGAGATACTTACTTGTCCCCCATGCTGACGACGGCGAGACGGGAAGCGAAACCCTACGCGAGGCGAGGAGAGAGACGAGCTAGAGCTGGAGCGGGAGGGAGGTGAGGAAGAAGAGTCGTTGGTGGACCGTGGCAGCCGGCGATGCCGCGACGGGGAGGAAAAAGGATTGGGGGCGACAGAAGGCAGGGTGGGAGAGGCCGCGTGGGGTTGGTGGGCAGGATCGGACGGTTGAGATCACAGAATGGTAGAACGGACGGCTGAGATCATAGAACGGCAGAACGGCAGGCTACCCTTGTAGCCTTAATAAGTAGCAGAGATAAAGAATATTATTGGATAATAAAAGTGGTCAAGGGCACAACTTGCCTTCAATAAGCTCCTGCTCAGCAACTTCTACCTGCTGAACACCGGGATCCTCAGCCACTGGCTCTTCTACTCGCCACAATACAAACAAGCATAGTATAAATAGAAATCAACATCACACCAAACATGTATACAAAATACATATTAATAATCTACATCTCTACTACTATATAAGCCTGTAGTGTAGGCATCCACACCCTATGCACCATGGTTCTGCCTCCGACACCCTCTCGCCTGTGCTCCGTTGATCCCACGGTCCTCGCCCCAGCCTCCGTCAACCATGCCTGCATGTTGGCTGGGCCGCGCGTTGCCTACCTCCTCAGCCCCTGCCCCGCCGCGATACACACCGCGCGCTACCTGCCTCCCCAGCCCTTGCTCCGCCATGATAGACACCGCGCGCTGCTGCCTCCCCAGCCCCCGCGTGTTGCCGGGCCCCCTGCCTTGCTGCGACAGGCGCCCCCCTCTCCTTGGAATGAGATCGTCTGAAGTCACGCGATTTGAATTGCCTTTGCAGTCACTTCATCTGTGCCCCTACCGCTGCCGCCGCCAAGCCTCCATCCATGGCACCTCGGGCGCGCCTCTCCCAAGCCCAAACCTGAGACCCATCCTGCCGTGGATCACCAAGCGAGGAGGGGCGCACCGACCGGCGGGCCAGATGGTGTCCGACGCCGTAAGGGGTGAGTAGCGAGGTCGGCGTCCACGAACGGAATCAGCGGCGACGCATCGAGGCGACGGTCGGGGCGGGGCCACCATGTCTGCGGTAGTGTGCAGCAAGAGGTCCTCCTCGATCTTCGGCGATGATCTTGTACCTTTCCCTTCCTCCCCTTGTCAGCGTTCTTACTAGAGGAAGAACACTGAACGGAGATTACAGACAAGAAGAGACGAAGAAGGAGGATTGAGCGTGAGCTTTGGTATTCTGTTATTTCCAAAACTGAATGTCTTTTCCCTCAACTCTCCTATTTATTCTATTACAACCACTATTTAATACGGGCCTTAACGAATCCATTCGGCACCGGAAATTCTGGAGCTGGGCTTCCTAGTGCGTCGGCCCACCATCTTGTCTTGTGGCCCTTCCAGCGTTGTGTCCCCTGCTCCATCTTCAGAATGCCCTTCAGCCATTCCAGGAGAGCTGACACCCCTCCGTCCCCTTCCTACCACCACCATCCCGCCAAGAGGGCCCGCTGCTCCCCGACCCGTCGGAGCGAGGTTCTGCTTCACCACCTCTTCCCCGACATGGATCCCCAGGTTCGTCATGTTCTTGCTTCCTGACATTTCAGATGGCTTACTCAGGTTACCAGCACTAAAGCCCTCTGCTGCTGCATCATCATTGCCAGTATTAAAATTATTCAGACCAATATGGGGTGATGTACTCCTGTTAAGTACAAACATCTATCGCCGTTAAGTGCATCAGATCCTTCCTTGCTGCTTGATGAGCCATCACTATCACTATTGGTGCTACTTCCACTACCAGTTTTTGCAGCACTTCTACTTTGGCTCCCACTGTCACTTCCACTGTCACTATCGCTATCGCTTCCACTATCACTAGAAGTTCCAGCCTTACCTTCACTGTCATTACTGAGTTTTCCATCTGTTGGAGCAACTAGGGAGCCCATAATGTCAATCCTCTCACATATATCAGGATCATCAATCGTCAGGCTTGGAGCTGATTCCTCAATGTTCTTACTGATGGATCTGTTAGACACAGCAATAGATGTTTGTTAAAGCATTATGGTAGAATTATAGATATGTAGGCATATAATTGTCCAAAGTTGCAGAAGCAACATAATGAAAACCAACTTCTGCGAGATCCAAAAGAGAGAAGGACCAGAGCTTGGACTTAAACAAGAAAACAATAATACCTTACTCCTTCAGATGCATGACTTTTTGAGCTTTCTACCTCCAACCTTGATTTCAAAATATACCTCTCAGGTCCATGGTAATTTGCAATCTGAAAGAACATTGTAAAAAAATCCTAATTGGGAGAGGACATGGTAAAAAAATTCTTGATGACACTCTGTATTTTCTTTGATGCATTTGGAAATGCATCTGCAACATCTTTCTCTAAGGCCTGCATATGATTCATAACATGTGAGAACAAAATCAAACAAATATTTGTGGAATACTAGAATAATGGAATATGACGTCCATAAGCATCTACAGAGTATGGTAAAACAAAAAAATGGTGTTACGTAACAAACAAGAAACATTTCATGTGTATGAACAAAAAAATGTTACTATGCACTATGTTCAAAAGGTAAAAGGGAAACCATCAAACCACAAAATAGAGATACAAATACAATACCACTTGATAAAAGCACCAAGATGCAAGTGGGTTTGACAGTCAAAAGAAAAGGCAAAAACTCTGCAGAAATGTAAGTCCCAACACCTTCAGCATTAATAACTAATAAGGTATGAGTCTTTACAAAGGAGTGCACAAGGTTCCTGAGTATTTTTACCATTTGCACATGGACTTGATTAATATCATGTTACCCATGCTCATACCTTATTAAAAAGAGATTTACCTTTAGGCCCATTCCTTTTGGATTTTTTGAGAGCACGTTTATCAAGTAGCTTCGCACTTCATTTGTACTATCATCCACATTTGCAGCATGAGAACTTGCTCGATGATTTATATCTTTGTTAGAAATCTTATTTCTAACTGATTTATCATATTTACTATTTTCCCCTTTGTTCAAATCAAAAGGTGTTATGACTTCATTATTTGCATTTGATCCAACAGGAAACGAAGGATTGCTTTCTCCAGGTTGTTCACGAGAAGGTGCAGGTGAACTTGAGATATTCCCTTTGGGAATATTGTTAGATAACTTCACCTTCAAAACTGATTTGGTTGGGGTGATAACAGCAGCTGGAGTAGGTGAATAAACGACATGTATTAAAAATAAACAGATGAAACAAAGAAAAAATATGACCCAGCAGGATTAGAACCTTTATTCTTCTTAAGAAATTCTTGATGATGCTTCCAGTGCATCCTCCGTGGATTACCTAAATTGTAATTACAGCCACTAACATTAGTGAGAATTGGCATTTACAATTGCACATATTTAGGAAGACATTTTTCATATTCCTGTGTCATATTTGCTTCTTGCACTTAACGGCGTGCTATGATGTCATTCGTTGTGCAACTAAAGTCTCACTGCATTATCTGTTTCAAATACTAAAATGTTTCTTTCAGTTACACAAGTTCAATGTAACTATGTATCTGGATCAATAAATTCTTGTTGTTAACTATAAATTCTTCCTGTTGCATATTTAGCCTGTCTTGGTAGAGAATAGAGATGTATGTATCTACCACATGTTCTTGATTTTTCATTGGTATGATTCTCATTTACAAAATTATTTCAGTTGCTTGAAAAAGCTCTTGAGGCCTCTGGAGATGACTTGGACTCTGCAATAAAGAGATTAAATGAGCCGCGCCTGGAGTCAGCTGGGACTATCCTAGCTGCCACTGTTTGCGAATCTGAGAAGGACATACCATCAGCTCTGAATTTATTGTGTGAAGGTATGTACATTGTATTTCATCTAGGAATAGTTGTGTGCCAAATAAAATGTATCATATATTGTGGTTACACATTTCTTTTATCAGCCTGTTTGGGACAGCACCATCAATTCCATGAGAAGTTAACCAAATGGTCCAGATCCAGGAAATCCAGATTCACCAAATTTGTGAATCTAGGGGCCAAATTCACCGTTTTGGTGGAGCTCCTCCATGAGGTGATCCACCAAGTCAAGTTTGGTGGTGTTGGTGAAAATTACCTACCACTGCCACTCATTACACATGTACCATCCGGTCCGTTCTTTCCTTTCTTTCCCATCTTCGATTGCTTCTTTCCCAACGCCCCGTCCATGCTTGTTGTCTTCACTCGCCCCGGCCGTGCCCTACTTACCCCCGCCCCTCTTCCTGTCTGTGCTCGCGTCGATAGTGCCCCACCTCGGCTGGTCCGTTCTCTCCCTCTTTGCCCATGCCGACCACGCGCCTAGCTACGCTCTGCCCCTGTTGCATGTCTGGCTGCGCCCCACCTTAGGCGGCTGACCCTCTCTCCCTAGCCATGCCCATGGCTGAGCTCCACCAGTCAGCCGTGCCCAGCCCGCCTCGGCCGATCGGCTCTCTTCCTCTCTCTTGCCACACGCCCGCGTCGGGCAGCCAGCTCTCCTTCTCTCTCTATGGCCATGCCATGCTGGACGTGCCTCGTCCCAGCCAGCCTGCTCTCTCCCTTTCTTTCTCTAGCATCACGCCTAGCCGTGCCCTGCCCCGACCAGCCCTCTCTCCCTGGCCACGCCCACGCTAGGGAAAGAAAGAACAAGAGACAAACACGTGGGGTCTATCCCAAGGATAAATTAGGCAATTCAAATTAAATTGTCCTTGTGGATCTGTATCGGCTGCATAAGTCAAACGGTTCCATGGTAGATCTTAGATTTACTATTGAAGCTGCTCCATAGTGAATCCTAGATTTAGATTCAGTTTTTTTAGAGGTGGAGCTGTCCCAAACAAACCCTAAGTTAATGTTGCTACGAATGCCAACATGCCTGATGGTGCATAAACAATGTTGAGTGCCATCAAGGAGGCATGTCTAATTGTTTTACCAATATTACAGATTATGAATTTTTGTTGTCATTCCTGATTACCCATTGTTATGGCAATTGTATACTTGATGCAGTAGTGAATTCTTGTAAACTGCATATGCTAACTAAAGCTAAGGGCCTAAGCTATGCAACTCTGTCATCCATATCTGTATTCTCAATTGACCTTTGTTTCAGTTTACTCCTTTTTCCTTGGGCATTACTTGCATTTGTTAACAGTATATATAACATTTAGTGGCCAACCTATATTGTATATCTTTGTGAATTCTCTATTTTGTGAATCAAATTTGAAATACTGACTTGGTGATTATCTGTCTTTGACAGGTACCACCAGTAATGGCCATTTGGACGTAGCTACTAAAAACCCACCTGCAGCTGATAACTCTCAGACAAGTCATCATAGCTTTGAATGGGTTGACCTATTTGTCAAAGAGATGATGAGCTCCTCCAACATAGACGACGCACGAGCTCGTGCATCCAGGGCTTTGGTAGAGTTTGAAAAATCCATCATGAATCGAGTTGGAGCTAAAGCAGTGTAGAATTTGCATAGGGTACTACTAGAACATGCATCACATGCCATTTTGTCATTAGGATCTGTGCTCCTTGGAAGCTTAAGTAGTTATGCTTTTTTCCCTCCACAGGAAAATGTGATGCTTAAGGAGCAACTAGCAATAATCCTCCGAGAGAATGCTGTTCTAAAGCGGGGCGTTGCGATACAGCATGAACGCCAAAAAGAGTTTGACGTGAGGACCTAGGAAGTCGATAGCCTGAAAGAGATGGTATTGCAGTATCAGGAGCAGCTAAGAACTCTTGAGGTACCCGTTGTGATTTTGATCCTTTGATGTTTATATACTCTACGAAAAGGTAAACAGTGATACATGGTTTGACGTACATAAACAATTATGCAAATAGAGTGCATCTGAAGCAGGCTCAGCAGAACAATTCTATGCCTGGACGTTTCCCACCTGATGTCTTCTAATGTGTTGTCATGGCTCAGCAGAATTATTATTCCTATTAAGTAATGTATGTCTTTCCTTCGGATTTCTAATGTCTTCTAATGTATGTATCTACCACCTGATGTCTTCTATTTGATGGAGGGAGGGAGAGGGATTCACTTATTTCTACTGTGATAAATTGACTCAAATGCTACATAAACCGTTATACACCATCATTGGAGATAGGCACTGATAAAGCATCGATATTAAGGTCCAAATATGTTGTGCACCTAGAAGCTAGAAGTTGAGATGAAATACTAGCATGTTACGGATTTCTATAATTAAAAATTCTGAATTAACTTTTTAGAAATAATTTGTGTGATATTGATAATGTTTTCCACACGGATTTTGCATATTATAGAGATGTTTGTCGTTCAATATCAATGTTTCATACAAATTTTTTACTTCTGTCGCAACGCACGGGCACATACCTAGTATTAAATTAAGATCATATGAATAGGAATCATTAATTTTGGAGTTATGGATTTTAAGTTATGAATTTCCAAAGGTTTTATGTGCTTGGTATAAGATTAATTACGAGCTAAATTTTAATTTAGTTTTCATGTCAAAACAAAGAAGCTAGTTGATAAACTATAAAATTATAGAAACTGGAATGGATCAATTTGGACTTAATATGAACTTTCTATGAATTAAACAAGTTCTAGGGATTGTTTTTGTATTAAAAATTCATTTTCTAATCCAGTTTCCCTGATTTTCCATTTCCTTGGACTGAGCGCATGATTTAAACAAAAGCCAGGGGCCACTGCGCAAGAAGTCTAGGACTCAAACACCACCCGCTAGGAATACGTGTTCATTTTAAGAAACTACAGGGGCTCTTAAGTAAGATTGACGCAGCAAAGGGGTATGGAGCAATTTCGGCCATCAGATCTAAATCTAGTAGCCATGATTAGACCGATATTAACTCGAATCGGTACGCGCCAAACCATCCGATCCGATCCTGATGCCCCAGATCTAAATACACTAAATCTAATCTCAGTCGGTTATCACCGGATCGACGGTTCTCACCAATCCAGGCGAAACCGTAACCTACCATCTAATTTGGGCCGTCCCGAGGGAGATCAACAGCCCCTATCCTGTCTTCTACCTCGCCGCACAGATACGGCGGAGAGAAGTCCACCCGGTGGCGCACCCGCCGGAGACATCGCCCTGGGCGCACGGTTCCTAAACCCTAATTAACCCCTGCTACACGAAGGGATGGCAACGATGAACACGAAGGGGGGGAATTACCAAGAATCGAGCGCGCAGATGGGTTGTCCTCGAGTCCAGGCGGCCCAGCAGTGCTCCTTCCACTCTGGTGAGCGATTAAGGTTTGTGCGGTCGCCAATTCTGCCCGCAAACTCCACGGGCGGCTTCCTGATGGCACGTGCAATCCTCCCCGATCCAGCCAAAGCTCCTGGCCAATGGTGAGGCAAAGATCCACGGCGGCGATATTGTTCCTCCCCGCGGAACGTGGTGGTGCAGTGGTTGTCGCGGAAAAACAACGGTGAGAAGCTAGGGCACACGCGGGCGAGGTCGTGGGTTCAGGTATTTATCGGCGGGGTGGGAGCGCGGTCGGCTACAACGGCCTCTGATGCACGCGGCGAGGTAGCGGCTGATGCGGAGGTGGAAGATGGTGCGTGGGTCCCACGTGGTAGTGACTGCGAGCGCGAGAGAATCAATCACGCATAGACTCATAAGTGTCTGACGGAAGGGGCCCAACACTACGGGTTCACCAGAGCGCGTGCGCAGACTGACGCCCGACCTGTGGGACCCACCAGTCGGTGTAAGGGAGGAAGCAGGCAAGTGCGCGCGACTGACGAAGCGGGCCCGCCTGTCGATGCACTTAAGATGAGGAGTCGGGCCGCGAGGATGCGAAGCCTAATGGGCCGAAATGGTGGTATCCGGCCCGAGTGTACAGTTCTATTTCCCTTTTTCTTTTCCATTTTTCCTATTCCTTTTCTTCTTTATTTTTTAATTCCAAATTCAACACCTCAATTTAAATTCAACATTGTGACATATTTGTACCCAGACTAATTGTTCCACTTGATCATACCAAAATATGAAGAAGTTATATATTTATAAATTTATTTTGTATTGTATGATATCTCTTCCTTTCCTCTTTTTCCTGTTTTCCAAATTCTCCTAAATTTCAATTTGGGGTTCATTCCAAATCTTCATTAAATTTTATTAATATCATTGTTATTATTTTCAAATGCACAATCAAATAAACTCCAACATGATGCACTTATTATTTATATGTTCTTGGCTAATTTCATACTTAGATAAGGTTGTTCACATGTGATATCAATGTAGAGGAATTATACATAGGAATAACTATCTCCTTTTATTTGATTTACAAATTTGGGTATTACAATAATTTATGAAATGTTTACCAGTAATCAAGCATCACATAGAGAGCCTACTATAAAAAGTGCAAGCCATTTCAGGCACTAGAGCTACAGATACAAAAATAGCAAGCAAATCAATCACCTTTTCCCAACTTGATTTAATTAATACACCAAGAAAACAGTAAACAATATATAGGGTTTATATTTTTATTAGCTAGAACATGACATCATATAACTAACAAAACAAGTCTCATTTTCAGGCTTTTAAAATTAAAATATGGAGAGAAGCAAGTTCATGGGTTTCCTAAACCACTTTTCAAAAATGAATTTTTATAGCATAAGCTTTCTATTAAAATATGCCATATTATAGATCCACTAGATAAAACATTTCATAACACATCCGACAAAACAAGTTTTATGATTTTAGGAGTTGCCAAACTCAAGATATGGATTTTTGAAGAAAGAGCAAAATCAGCAACTTTGTGCACATGACTATTCATTCGAACCCACGCGTCATTGACTCAAAGGGGTCTTCTTCCTTGGTTCATGCATCTATCATAAGGGAAGATAAGGACGGGTGGCTCGGGGGCTAACGACGTTGGGCTCTGGCAGGCACAAGGGAGGGCGCCTAGCGGAGGGGGGCTAGAGGCGTGCGCCGCAGGGTGGTCGAGCCCATAGGCGATGGTGCACGGCCAGTGAACAGCACGATGAAAAAGACGCGTGCATCCATGGCAGAGAGAGAAATAAGGAGAGCCGAGGGCTCGACTGGAGGTAGGAGTAGGGGCTGAGTGGCCAACGTGGGGGGGGGGAAGGGGAGGTGGAGACACGGCCTGGGTGTGGGAGGAGGAGCTATATGTAACACCTCAGGTGTTACCATGACTAGAACCTACCCTGAATGCTAAGGATTGTGATCACATGAGGAAATAACTTGAAGATAACAAAGAACCTTGGAGATTATGTGTTAACCAAGAATTCTAAGGACCCAAGGGCATCATTTAAGCTTTGGTGCACTTGCTACATTGGGTAAGAAAGGGGGGGAAACCTAGACCCCTCTTGAACCCTCCTTTCCAAAGCCATGGATGAGAGGAAGAAGAAAGTAAGAAAATGTGCAAAACATGAGTGATCTTTAACCCAACCCTAAGCAACCTTGTAACCAGCAATTAGAGGAAGAAAATATGGCAAAAAGGCCCCTGGAGAAACCCCAAATCAAATCTCTAAGTGGAGAGAGAGCTAGAGCTCTCTATTTCTCTCTAAGTCCATTTTTAACCCTAGTTTAAGGATCAACCGTGTTCACCTTGAAGATGGCATCAAATCCACTTGTGTTCTATACCAAAAACGTGGCATACCACCTAGGGCACCCACTGGAAAAAGTTGAGCCCAAGACTCGGACGTTTGACATGCCATGGCATGGCTTTTGTCGCGAAGCGCCCAGTGTGACACACCTGATTTGGCATCCAAAGATCTCCCTCCCTAGGCCATATCTGCCCCGACGTCTCACAGTTGAGTGACAGCCCTAGGTGCCAGGAAGAGGTCTGCGCCGAACCTTTGCAAAGATTCGCACGTTTGCGACCTCTGCCGGCGTTTGAACAATGGAAGAAACAAACCGCCACGTGTTCGACGCGTTCTGCCGCGCCAGAGCACGCCCGCGCGCGCCCCCGCGAGCCTCGCGCCGCGCCCGAGCCAAGCCAGCGCCCTGGTCCGCGTCCGCGCCTATAAAACGCCCAGGAGCCTTGGCCGTACCCCTCCGCACGCGCTCAAGTCTCACCGGAGCTCAGTTCACCGCCGTTTGCCCGTGCGCGACGTGCCCGCGGCCACCCGAGCCACTGCCGCCGTAGACCGGCTAGCCCAGCCTTCCACAGTCCCATCCGACCCTCGGACACGAGTGTGCATCCACCAGTGAAGCTCCCCGAGCGAAGAATTGGGCTCTGCTTCACCGGAGACGCCGGAACAAGGTCACCGGACTTCACCCGACCGCCGGCAACCGTGGACCGAGGTACACGGTGAGTCTCTCTTCGATTCCTTGCACGGTTAGACTCCTTAGACCTCCATGAAGCTCCTCGTGCACCCTAATTGAACTCTACCGCCGTGGGTTGGCCGGAGCAGGCGCCGCCGTCGACCCCCGCCGCCTGTGCTCGTGGCCAGGGTGACTCCGACCACCTCCGGCGACGACCCGCACATCGACGTGACCGTCGCGACCTCCTGAACGTCACTGACCACCTCGCCGGGCCTCCCTCGCCGCCGGTAAGCCGCGCCGTCCTTTTCTTTCCGCGGCTACTGTTTCAGTTGGGGGAAGGACTGCGGGTGAGAGGGAGAGAAAGCCAGGGGTTTAAGTGAAATGTCAGAGACTCAGGGGAATAGTGGCGCGAGGGTAGATCTGTGAGGTTTGATTCGGTTTAAACCTAGGGACCTCGGCGCAAACTGCTTTTTCAGAAAAACTTTATTAAAACCTGATTTAATTTCAAACAGAAACTTTAAAAACCCATAACTTATGTTTGGTTTATCCAAATTTGGTCAAACTAATTTTGCCAGACTCTTAATAATGTAACATGTCTAAGAAAAATATAAAACCCCATAAGTACTAGAGAAAAATATAAGGTTCTGATTTAATTTTAGTTTTGACCAAAAGCTTAATAATAGCAAGAAAAATGGTTGTACTATTTAACTAGGGTTGGAAAAATTTGGAGAAGTTTATATCTACCTACTGACCTAGTTAAAAATGTTAAACCCCTCTGTCCATTACATTAAGTTAGTTTTCACCCCTTATTCCATAATATGCTTAAGGTTAAGAAAAATAGAAAAAGTGACATAAATAAGGAATCAGAGGGCACCCCTATTTTTATTGAAATACTTAGTCAATGTAGTTCACTGGAAAAATATATCATACCCTGTTGTAGTGTAAGATAAGAAAGATACCTTTTAAATGAATAAAATAAGGATAACTTAGAAAAACCCTACAAAAATAACCCTAAGGTGAAACCTCCCCAAACCTTAGGATAACTAATGCTTTGATAATAAGAACTTAAGAAAAATCTGAAATCTGTTGTTTGATATTTTTCAAATGACAAGTTAGTTCTAAGCACCCTTTTTGCACCAAACTTTAGAAATCCATCATTAATTAACCATCATGTTGCTCTCTGCCATTTTTGGTACAAGAGCTTAGTATCACCAATAGAGGCCAACAAAAATAACCTTTAAGACAGAACCTACCCCTAACTAAGAGGTGTAGTGTAAAGTGGCCCATTTTGCCTAACTATTGTTATTTTTGTTTTAAGCCTAGCTTTTGTACTTTGAGCCTCAACTTCTTAAAACCAGCTAGAATAGCAAGTGCCAACCCACTGTAATTTTTATTGAATTTTTGAAAATTTTTAAAATACTGTTGTAGTTCAAACCTACCCTAGAAACCCTAAATGGAAATTAAAGAAAGGAAAATAGATAATGGAAATTAATGTCCTCCTAAGACCTTTGTAAATTGTCCACTGAAATCTACAAAAACAATGCAAATCCCCTATGTTATCCTAAAAGAAAACCTAAACCAAAAAGGGAATAAGTCTATGTATATATGCCACTAGAAGACCCACATAGCCAGGGAACCCTAAGTTAATTCTTGACTTAATTTCTGTAGTTTAATGTTCATAAATCTTGCATAATCATGACATACATGTTCATTGCATTTCGATAGACTGTAATCTTGTTGACGGAGAGTACATCCTCGTGCCGGAGCAAGGAGCTGCCCAGGAGGTTGCCCCAGACCCAGCACCTGAGCCTGCACCAGAGGACCTGCCTGCCACTGCTTTGGAAGGCAAGCCCCGGTTTATGCATAACCTGTTATTTATGCTATTTTACTTCACTTATTGATTGTAGGATTGATTGTGCACTTAGGTGTAAGAATTGGTTGAAACCCTAGTTGCATGATCTCAGGAATCCTTTTGAGATGAATACTAGTATGACAGGTCGAGTAGTTGCTTTATTTAATTAGGATCTCGGTAGAAGACGAGTGATTTTTCTAGCACTCGCGCGAGATCAGGAAATTGATTGTACCCACTTTCTCACTGTCATGATACTAGTTGGTGGACAACAATCCATGGGGATTGGTTGCCCACGAGATGGAAAAATGGAATAAGGATTAACGTGCGGATACCTGTGTCAAGCGTTTGAACGTACTAAGCACATGCCGAGAAATATGGTAAATCGGTAAGCCTAGTACCTGAGTGAACCTGCCCGCAGACATATCCCCTCACGCGACCTGAGACGTAGTCTCCCATTCCGGTTATGGTGGGTACAAGTGCGGTCACTGCACGACGGCCAGTCGGGGTCAGTGGGGCATTGTACGCCAAGGCGGTGAGCCCTGATCTGTTGCCAGGGAATCGATGGGGACGGTTGATGTGTGTGGGGATGGAGTGCCCCTGCATGTCGTGTGTTTAGGTTTACCTTGCAAGGATAAAAACTCGATTCGAATCGTCTGCTTCTCGCAGCTAATGAGACTGCTTGATCCATTGTACTGCATTGAGTAACAAGGGGAACTGTGATGAGATGATACAAGATGTTGTTTGCTAAAAATGCTTGCTACTATGTATGAGTAGATAGTACACTTTTAGCCTTAAGAGAGTCACACTTAATTTTGACAAAGTTAAAATCTTGATTTAGAAACTCAGCTAGTGCTTTTGGCAACCAAACCCCACAGCCAAACAGCTGCATGTCTAGAGGTAGAGGAGTATAGACTCCTCACACCGGGTAAGTCTAGCTGAGTATTAGTATACTCAGCCTTGCTTGTGGCACAATTTTTACAGGTTCTCTGGAGGAAATGGCTGCTGGAGTGACTTGGCCATCCACCCTGCCACCGGGTTGGACTGTCGAGTGGGACCCTGCCTCGGCTGAGGAGCATGAGGAGTGATGGGACAGGCTTCCCCATCTCTCTGTTTATTTACCGTTAGTTTTATTCCGCTGCACTTCGAACAATGATGGTTACTTTTGCAAAAACTCCGATGATGATGATGTAATAATCTAATGCTCTCACATGCATGGTTTTATGCTTTATTGTATTTGCTCTGTGACTCACCATCGAGTGAGATTGTGGTACTTGATCCTGTCAGTGGCCGTGTCGGACTAGATCCGAGGGATTGACGGGTTATTCCCATTTAAGTGTGGTCTAGCCTCTTAGGCAGGGCTTAGGCACTTAAGTTGGAGTAATTCGGGCAGTTCCGCCACACTATAACACCCTGAATTTAGTGGTATAAAATTTATTCTCTAATATCCACCAAATTCAAGTGTTACCCCTCTTTCCTCTCCTTCTCTGTTTACCTTTTTCTTTTTCTTTAAAAGGGGTTATTATTTTGGAAGTGTAATTGTATTTCTTGTGAGCAAAACCTCAGAAGAATAATGAAGTGTTGCATCATGTTGACCCTCATATCTTACTCTTGTTTGATGCATATGTTTGGGGGCATCTCTTTGAAAAATGGTGAAATGCATTTGAGTTGAATTCAAATAAAAAGAAAAGGAAAAGCTCTCTCCCTTTCTCAGCCTTGGGCCACCCTTTGGCCCACCTAGCACCTCGCTTGTGGCCCAGCCACGCTCGACCGAGCCCCCCTCAATGGCCCAGTTCCCCACTGGCCCATTCCTCTTCCATGGGCCCGTGCTCGCGCGGCGCGTGCGCCGGTCCGCCGGGCGCCCCTGCGGTGGGACCCACAGGTCTGCCCCCCATCCCCGTAACTAGTCGAGCCAGGATCCCCGTGCACGGACGCGCTTGCCTCATTGCCTGGCCCCACCTATCACCCCCTTCATCTGGCCAACCACTCATCCCACTCCCCTCGCGCACGTCGCATGCCATGACTAGAGCGCCCCCGCCGAAGCCCATCGAGCCGCTGCCGTCATCTTCGTCGAGCAGTCCGGCCAAGCTCCACCGTGGGTGAGAACTGAGAGCACCTAGAGGGGGGTGAATAGGTGATCCTGTGAAACTTGAAAACTTGATGCCACAAAAACATGGTTAAGCGTTAGCACAATAATGCCAAGTGGCTAGAGAGGAGTCTCAACAAAACACAATAACCACAAGAGATCAACACAGAGATGGCACAGTGGTTTATCCCGTGGTTCGGCCAAGACCAACGCTTGCCTACTCCACGTTGTGGCGTCCCAATGGACGAGTGTTGCAATCAACCCCTCTCAAGCGGTCCAAAGACCCACTTGAATACCACGGTGTTTTGCTTTGCTTTACTATATCCCGTTCGCGAGGAATCTCCACAACTTGGAGTCTCTCGCCCTTACACTTGAAGTTCACAAAGAAGCACGGAGTAAGGGAGGGATGAGCAACTCACACAAGACACAAAGATCACAACAAATACGCACACACAAGACCCAGACTTGAGCTCAAGAGACTATCACAAGTTTCTCACTAGAACGGAGCTCACATCACTAAGAATGTCGAACAAGTGCGCAAGAATGAAGTGTGAGTGATCAACAATGCTCAAAGGATGCTTGGTTGTCTTCTCCATGCGCCAAGGGGTCCCTTTTATAGCCCCAAGGCAGCTTGGAGCCGTTGAGAGCATTGTAGGAAGGCAATTCTTGCCTTCTGTCGACTGGCGCACCGGATAGTCCGGTGCACCACCGGACACTGTCCGGTGCGGATTTCTTTCCTTGTTTGGCGAAGCCGACCGTTGGAGATTCAGAGCCGTTGGCGCACCGGACACTGTCCGGTGCACACCGGACAGTCCGGTGCTCCAATGTGACCGTTGGCTCGACCACGCGTCACGCGCGGAATCCTCGGCCGACCGTTGCCCCGGCTGACCGTTGGCTCACCGGACAGTCCGGTGCACCACCGGACAGTCCGGTGAATTATAGCCGTACGCCGTTAATCATCTCCCGAGAGCGACGAGTTCGCCTGTGAACGGCTCAACGGACAGTCCGGTGCACCACCGGACAGTCCGGTGATTTATAACCGTACACCGCCATCGAAGTCCCGAGAGCACCAAGTTCGCCAGAGCTAGCCTAGCGCACCGGACACTGTCCGGTGCACTCAGACTGCGCAGACTTTGGCTGAACAAGGCCATCTCTTTTCCAATTCGATTTCTCCTGTTTCCAGCACTTAGACACAATACATTAGTCCATAAAACAATGTACTAAGTCTAGAAACATACCTTTTGACTTGATTTGCACTTTGTCCAACACTTTGGATACTTTAACACTTAAGCACTTGTGTTGGCACTCAATCACCAAAATACTTAGAAATGGCCCAAGGGCACATTTCCCTTTCAAGAACCGCCGACCCTTTCCTCCTTTTCTCTTTTACATCTGCCCTCCCTCCTCTCTGCTCTCACCGGTGAACAGTCGCAACGACACCGAGCCGTTGCGGTGGGCCCTCCCCGGCCATCCGTCGTCGCAAGAAGCCCCACCCTGCGCTGCCTCCGGTCACAGCGCCACGGCATCCCGCTCAGTGCCCGTGCATGGAGAGAACGACGATTATGACAGTGGGGGCCCGCCTGCAGCCCGCAGTCGCGACCCCGCTCTTTTCCCCCTATCATTGCCTTGCGGGCCCTGCTGTCAGACCGACTGTCCGCCCGCGCCCCTAGCCACTAGACCCCATCCCGTCAGTCACAGCGCCTGCCCCTGCGTGCATGTTCATCCTTGCCCTTCTAATCTCGTCCCCCGTTCTCGATCCAATGGCTTAGAGACTCCGATACCTCTTCGCGGATATAATTTTATTTAAAAGACCCCCAGTTTTCCGAGAATAAACCCGACGACCCTGGTTCTTTTACCCGAGCCCCTAGAATCTTGCAGAGAGGCCCTTGGACTCTTATTTAATCAGGAAAATGTGTTTAAAATAGGATTTTTGAATTCCAAAACTTCCAAAATTCATAACTTTTTCATATGAACTCCAAATTAGGTGATTCAAGTTGCAAAATGTTCATCATGTTTTGTCTACCTATTAAAATAATGTTTAACTATTGTTTTCATGTCTCAATTCATAGTTGATCTCTAGGTTAGAGTTGATGCTATAGGAACCCTAATAGAAATAAAATAAAGATAAGAACCCCTAGCAAATATTCAAATACTTAACTTTACAAACCCAACACTATTTGATGTGTAATCCCATCCCTGAACTAACTATATTTGAACAAGTGTTATAGTAAGATAGACTTGGTTAGAGACCAATAAATCACATGGCATAGTAACCTACCTCAACTTAGGAAGCAACTCATTGTGTTTACCTTTTATTGAACTGTGTTCACCTTGTTGCATATGCTTGGTGTATTGTTCTTTTGTTATTTCCTAAGTGTGTTGAATGAATGATTGCTTCGTGTAGACCACGAGCCGTCTATGATTCCGTTGGGAGTTACAGGAGATTTCCTTGACTTATAACTTGGTGAAGGCAAATGTCCTCTGACCCATTATGTCCTACTTACTTTATAATTCATTTCCCCGCATACCATAATCAACCTAATGATTGACTAGTTTTCTGTTTATCCTATCCATGATTACCCTTTTGGTATTTGGCTATTATGGTTAATATCATGCTAGTGCTTTACTTTAATCAATGAACATGATGAGAATACTTTATGATACGATTATGTTATTCTAGTTATACTAAAGGGGACTCGAGCTGTTTCCCGAGTACCTCTTCGTAAGGACTCGAGCTATTTCCCGAGTAATCCTGAAAGAAGACTAGGACTTATTGTAAAAACATCTTTAAATGGTCAATGTAAGGGACACTAGAATAGACATTATGCTTTTATTGTAACGAAGTTGTAATATTTGATGTGTGTAACTTTGGATCGAATATGTAAATTATTTCTTTACGATGCATGAAACTTACATACATACCGTTTTTGAGCCTTCGGCGAAAAAACATCTTCCCTTCTTTTCATGCTTCGTAAAGAAAGAAGATCCGTGGTTTGTAAAATAACGATATCCATGCTTCGCAAAGAGAGATCCCTCTTTTGTGTGCAGGCTGACGAAGCTGTAATTCGAAGCTTACTTCGTGTAACTTTGACAGTATTTTCCGAAAATCGGCTCTGTATTCCATTCTTGTGTCATTGATGCAATATGATGTATGATATGGTGCTATGCAAAATGATGTGATGATATGATGCAAAATGATAATGATGACGAAGACACATACTCACACTCCCACACTGGAACACACAATCTCTTCATTCCCTTAGGAACGACTGAAATCTCTTGGCCGTTTATTTTTCAGCTCCACCATTTATTTTTTGGTGTAAGTTCTGCATCCCCTTAGGAATGTCTTTTGAACTTCTTCGCCTTCTATTTCGGCAGTATAAGCTCTGCATCCCCTTAGGAACGTCTTTTGAACTTCTCCGCCTTATATTTCAGCGGTATTTGGCTCTGCATTCCCTTTGGAATGACTTTTGAGCAGAAACCTTAAGCTGCGCTCCCTTAGGAATGACTTTTGTAGCTTCGGCGATTTTAGCTCTGCATTCCCTTAGGAACGGCTTTTGATCTTCGTAAACTTACGCTGCACACCCTTAGGAGCGACTTTTGAGCTTCGACAAATTTAGCTCTGCATTCCCTTAGGAATGACTTTTGAGCTTTGGCAAATTTAGTTCTGCATTCCCTTAGGAACGACTTTTGAGCTTCGTAAACTGTGAAGAAGATATATTCCATTCTGATAGAAGCAAAATCATTACAAGAATTTAAAACTAAATTTTCATTGCTTGTTCTTTATTGAAAAATAAAATGACATAGAACATAAAAGTATCTTAGAGGCAGGATATCGCTCAATAGATGTGCTTTGATTCTGGCACAGTACTGTTGACTGTACGAGCTTCGGATTCCTCCCTTAATTCACGTTGCTGTTGGGAGGGCTGGCGCCCTTCTGGCTGCTGGCTTCGGGAATAGGTAGGCTATAGTGGTGGTGGAGGTGGGAGTTGTGGCTAGGAAGCCTGTGAATGGCTAGCCAAAGCAACATAAGCTGCAGGATGATTGCCCACATATTCTGGTATGTAGGGAGAATGGCACGAAGCAGTGTGCAAGACCTGCTTCGGCTGATTCTGCCGAGCTTCGGCTTCTGTGATCTCCTTTTGCTTTAGAATAGTGATTTGGCACATTCTTGTAGTATGGCCCTTGTCCTCACCACAGAATAAGCAATAGATCTTCCTGGGCTGATCCTCATATCTTCCTCCGATGCCCCTGGCGCCTCTGCCCCTTGGAGCTGGCGGCCTGAAAGAGCTTTGCTGCTGCCCCGAAGACTGTGAGGTGTATTGTGGCCTCTGAAGCTGGCTTCCCTTGTCATCATTCTGACTGGAGCTGTGGATAGATCTGACATGCCTAGGGTGGGTTCTCCCTCTGAAGCCCCTAGTGATCTCAGAAAATCTGAAAGCTTCTTCCCTTCTTTGTCGGAAGTCGTTGTCAGCTCGGATGTACTCATCCATTTTCTAAAGAAGCTTCTCCAGTGTCTGTGGGGGCTTTCAAGTGAAGTATTGAGCCATAGGTCCTGGCCGAAGAACCTTGATCATGGCCTCAATGACAATTTCATTGGGCACCATGGGCGCTTGTGCCCTCAATCGCAAGAACCTTCGAACATACGCCTGAAGGTATTCCTCATGGTCTTGCGTACACTGGAACAAGGCCTGAGCTGTGACTGGCTTCATCTGAAGGCCTTGGAAACTGGTAACCACCATGTCCTTGAGCTTCTGCCATGACGTGATTGTCCCTGGCCGAAGGGAAGAATACCATGTCTGGGCCACATTCCAGACTGCCATGACGAAGGACTTCGCCATGACAGCTGCATTGCCTCCGTATGAGGATATTGTTGCCTCATAGCTCATCAAGAATTGTTTTGGGTCCGAGTGCCCATCGTACATGGGTAGCTGGGGTCACTTGTAGGATTGTGGCCATGGGATAGCCTGCAATTCTGCTGCCAAGGGAGAAGCATCATCAAAAGTAAAGGTATCATGATTAAAATCATCATACCATCCATCTTCGTTGAATAAGCCCTCTTGACGAAGCTCCCTGTGTTGGGGCCTTCGGTATTGGTCATCTTGAGCAAGATGACACACTTCCTCAGTAGCTTCATCGATCTTCCTTTGAAGATCGGCCAGCCGAGCCATCTTCTCCTTTTTCCTTTGCACTTGTTGATGGATATTTTCCATGTCCATGATCTCTTGGTCCAACTCCTCCTCCTGGAATGTTGGACTGGTGGCCTTTCTCTTCTGGCTTCGAGCCTCTCGGAGAGAAAGAGTCTCCTGGTTTGTGTCCAGTGGCTGCAGTGCAACAGCCCCTGGCGCTGTTATCTTCTTCGGCGGCATAACGAAGGTCAGTGCTTTGCCGAAGGTTGTGGAAGTGAGTACACCTGAGGTGGGCGCCAATGTTGGAGACTTGTTCTCAAATGCTATGAATTAAGAACAAGGCAACACAAGAATAGGTTAATGGTTAATGTGATGTGCACCCGTTGGGTGATTGCCCGATCTTTCGATGAGAGGGTGTGGAATAACTCGATTGGGGGAGGAGACGACGTTCACGGCCCGACTACAGCCTTCCAAAGACGCTGCGCCTTAGCAACCGATACACCACCTCCTATGGCTGTCACGATCTTGTGGAGCGTGACACCCTGGCCACTAGGGCACTCGTCCTGCAAGCAATCGAAGAACTAGCAAGAACAAGTAGAACAAGTACTGAATTACCAGATCCAAATGTAGGTTTCAAAGTCAAACTCCAATATGGTGGGGTTCCGAAGACAAGAAGACGGGCGGCTGAACTAGCACGCGCGCTTGCAAGCAAGTAGCGAGAGCTAAACTTGATCTAAACAAAACCCGCTGTTCTTGGTGGCGGCTAGGGGGTTTATAAACATGGGAGGACGACCACAAGGGTATTGGGGTCGTGCTGCAACCCTAGGATGCGTCCCTAATGGACCTAACTTGATACACGACCCATTGTGCCAAAATAGGGTGACGCAGCACCATGGGCAGAAAAGGCAGGAAATGTCTCTGTTGGGGACTTGTTCTCAAATGCTTCGGGTTAAGAACAAGGCAACATAAAAAGTGTTAATTGACAGGGTCCTTCGTCCTTCGAGTCATTATGCCCCTTCGGGAATAATGGATTTCGGACGAAGGTCATAAGAAACACACCTTCGTGAATATAACAAGTAATGACGAAGGATTCATACGAAGGATTCATATGAAGCATGAAATATAATTTAGACTTCATCATAAAATCATTTCTATTTTATTAACATGGACAAATAGAAATGATTCCAAATTACAAATGTACCTTCGGTCCTGAGAGAAGGTAGAAAGTACAAGCGTGACGCAAAAGCGAATGCCAAGTCAGCGTGAACAGTACGGGAGTACTGTTCATCTATTTATAGACGCGGGACGCAGCCCACGTAAAATTACATCCATGTCCATTACATTTGTTAACGGTTTATGGAAATCTGTCGAGGCCCCCGAAGTCTTTTCATCTTTAAGTCGGTTCCCCCTTATGCCATCGCGCCGAAGCTTCCCTGCGCACAGCTTTGACTGCCCTCGACCTTCGTCTGGTTCAGGCTTCGTCCTGGTCGTGCTCCATATCCATAATTCTGAATCCGAAAATACCTGTTCATATAATCCGCTTGGAAAACATTGTCAAATCATGTTTTCGAGGACCTTCGGAGGACGAAGGCCCCCAACAGTAGCCCCTCGCAATATTAATTTGTAAATAATAAATTCAGATTGCGATATGGACGAAGGCCTTGAGCCGAAGGTCCGAAAAAACACCTTCCCTTTGCTAGAATAGCAACATTCACTGACAAGCGGGGCCTTTCAATTTTCAACGCCCTAGGCGTATAAATAAGATCACATCGCGAACTCATTTGGTACGCACACTTGCCTTTTGCTTCGGCCCACTAAAAATTTTTAGCTCTTGTTCATTAAGATTTGCTGGTCTTTTTGATTTCGAAGCTTCGGCCTCGGGAACAATTTTTTAGCGTTTCTGAAGATGTCTGAAGGCAAGAAGATCCCTGCTGAGACGAAGCTGAAGATCCCTGCTGAGACGAAGCTGAGTCTCGAGGAGGAGAAGAATCTGGGGTTCCTGATAGCGATGGCAGAGACCAATACAGAGAAAATCACGAAGGAGATTCTCGAAGGTTTGTCCGAAGATACTGATGACAGCGACAGCTATGATGTAGAAAGTGGAGAAGAGGCCGAAGACCGACCATGGCGGCCAAGTCACACGGTTTTCGGGAAGACCACTATCAAACAGAATCACATTGATAATATGAGGGGAAGGTATTTTCGGGATATATCTGTTGTGAGGGCTGACGCTGGAGAAAAGACTTCTCCCACTCCCGAAGAAGATGAAGTTATAATCTTCCGAAGCTTTCTCAAGGCTGGGCTTCGATTCCCCCTGAGCAACTTTGTTATTGAGGTACTGAAAACATTTCAAGTCTACCTTCATCAACTCACTCCCGAAGCTATCATAAGAATGGGAATTTTTGTCTGGGCTGCAAGAAGCCAAGGTTTAGAAGCAAATGCTAAGAGTTTTTGCAACATTCATGAATTATTATACGAGACGAAGCCCTGGGGGAAAGAGCAATATCACAACAATTTTGGGTGCTACAGCTTCGGCGCCCGCTCCGGGTCAAGCTGCCCTGTGCCGACCTTTCGGAAGAGGTGGCCCGGAGCCTGGATGACAGAGTGGTTTCATGTGAAGAATGACTTATCAGCGCAAGAAAATGTTAAAAGTATTATTATGTACCCCGTCTGGCAACGCTTCGGACTACGAAGGCCGAAGGTTGAAATGGACGAAGGAGCCGAGGAGTGCCAAAGAGCCTTCGGCGTAGTCTGCTCCTTCATTGGAACAAGGGACTTGGTCCAAGAGCACATAGCCTTCAGGGTATGGCCACTTGCAGAAAAATGGGAAATGCCGAAGGATACTATCAAAGAGTCCGACGAAGGCGGACTCGTCAGACTGAAGTACACATTCAAATATGCAGATAAATTTATTGAACCTGATGACGACTGGTTGAAAAGCATTGAAACATTAAGTGACGAACTGCTTGGGGCATACTCGAAGGCTGAGAACACCGCGTTATCAGCAGCCTTCGGAGGCCGAAAAAAGAAGAGACTCAACCGGGTGTTTGATGCAGTTGGGTTCTTCTACCCTGATTATCGTTATCCCATTCGAGGGCAAAAAAGGAAAATCACAACCTCTGAAAAAGAAGAAGCCGCAACTGCTCCTAGCGAGCCAGAACCGAAAGGAAAAAGGTTAAAGGTCCTCACACACCGGCCACGACATATTGAACCAGCTTCGGTGCCTGAGTTTACCGGAGAAACATCTTCGGTCGCCGAAGCTGAACAGCCAACCTTGCTGCCAGAAATTGCAGTGATGGCCGAGGCGCCATCCACAGTAAAAATGGAAGAAGTGAAAAAACCGACTAAGGAAAAAGCATCAGAAGTTTTGAGTCCTGCAGCAAATGCCGAAACAGCAAAAAACCAAAAGGGTCCAATGGTGACCCCAAAAAGGAAAAGAATGGTAAATGTACTGGATGTCTTGGACACAATTAAGTCTTCAAGCACAACTCCAAAAAAGAGTGTTGAAATTGCTGAAGCAATTTCTGAAGCTCCAACACAACAGGTTGAAGCTGAAGCTGGGCCCTCAGAGCCCTTGAAGGAGCAAACTTTGGAAGCCGAAGCAATAAAAATATCAGAACCAATTTTAGTTGAAGAAACTGACACTGCCATCCCCGAAGCGCCTACCAGCATATGCGATTACATTATACGACACGCTTCGGGGAAGAAACTATCTGCAGAAGAAACTTATGAAGCCAATCATTATGCGAAAGAGCTGAAATATCCGAAGGGGGCAGTAGTATTCAATGGGACAAATGAAGACGACTTCCTATACTGCCTACCTGATAATAAGGAACTATCTGTCTGCCGAGAGATGGCCAGGAGTATAGGCTTCCCGAAGCTCGAAGTTGGATTAAGCGCCATGACGAAAGAGGATCTCGCAGACAGTCTTGCATATAATAGCCTGAAGGTTTGGGAATTAGACTTTTTGAAAAATCCTTACAATACTTAATTCATTCCTTTATTCTTATATAGACTCTCTTTTTTATAGGGTTTAATCCTGAGCAACGCATTGAGAGCACAAAAAAGTGCCGAAGATGAGAGTTATGAGATTGCGTTCAACAATTTGCGCTCCGAAGTTATCAAATTGAGAAACGAAGCTCTAGAAAAGGATAAAATTCTTCTTATGCTGATAGACAAAGTAAAAAAGGATGAAGCTGCTTCAAAAACCCAGGCCGAAGCCTACAAGCGTGAAATTAAAGATCTTCAGAAACAGCTGACTAGAGCTAGAGAGGAGCGCGTCCTTGAGGAAACAAAACGAGAACTCAGTGATCATATGGTCAACAAATTGGAGTTAAGAGTTAAAGAGCTTCGTACATCTCAGGGAAAATGTTATGTCAAATCTATAGAATGTGTGAATAAAATTAAAACCAGCTTTGCCAGCGTGGGCGCCTTCTCCAGCGAAGAGAATTTCTCTCGAGGCAATCCCGAAGGTCCACTGGAATGGATTAGCCACGAAGCAGAGGCCTTCGAGGAGATCCTGAGCAGTCGTGGCGATATCTGCGCTTTTTCGGGCGCCAGAGGAATTGCTTCTGTCTTAGAGAAGAAAGGTTGCGATCATGTAAAATTTCTAGCTCAGTCTGAAGCTGCCTTATCTTCCGAAGACATCAAGGACCCCTCGGCCGAAGCAAGCGTGGTTGGCGGCAAATTTTTTACGGATATCTGGAACGACGGCGGCCGAGGAATAGCGCAAGAGATTATTCAAAGGAGCGAAAAAGGCATCCATGATGCTAGAAAAGTGGCGGAAGCTGCTGAAAAAAGTACGGAGCCCGAAAGGCAATTAGGTATTAATTAGTTGTTCTTATTGTGTTGTAATTTTTGTTTCAAACTCTGCACATAGTTTGTAATAGTGATGAAGAAATGTTCTCTTCCCTCAGAAGCTGCTGGGTCGACTGCCAACCCCCACACAAAAGGAGATGAAGAAATCAAACAAATGGCCGAAGCTATCATGGACAAAGTTGTTGATCAACTTCTAAATGAAGTCGCCGAAGCTGTATTAAGAGAGGACTAGATGCTATTAGAAGAAACATTTAAATTGTGATCTATGTAATATTTTGTACATTTGGATGTAATATACAAGTTTCTTTTCATTATTCAATTCTTTACGATGCATGAAACTCTATACATACCTTTTTGAGCCTTCGGCGAAAAAACACCTTCCCTTCTTTTCATGCTTCGTGAAGAAGACATTCTTCGTTAAAATTATTCTGATGAATCACATCCATGCTTCGTGAAATCATTATCCGAAGCTATACTCCGAAGCTATACAATTTCAATATTGATCTGATAAAGCTCACCCATGTTCCATAAAAATATTCTCCGAAGCTGTATTCCGAAGCTATACAATTTTGATGTCACTTTCTCAAAGCATCCTTTCGAAGGTCGAGAGTGTCACCTTCTTTTGCCAAATGCAATATGATGTATGATGCTTATGCTATGCAAAATGATGTGATGATGTTATGCTATGCATGTGACATTTGTTCCGAAGATACACATAAAATATATTCGTAAGCTCTGCATTCCCTTAGGAACGTCTTTGGAGCTTCTTCGTCTTTTACTTAGACGATCTCAGCGTTGACTTTTCGCTGTAAGCCTCCCTTAGGAGCTTCTTCGCCCTTTACTTAGGCGGTATCAGCGTTGACTTTTCGCTGTAAGCCTCCCTTAGGAGCTTCTTCGCCTTTTACTTAGGCGGTATCAGCGTTGACTTTTCGCTGTAGGCTCTGCATTCCTTTAGGAACGACTTCTGAGCAGAAAACTTACACTACGCTCCCTTTGGAACGACTTTTTGTGACTTCACAAACTTACTCTGCGTTCCTTAGAACGACTTTCTGTTATTCCGAAGGATTTTTAATTCGAAGGTCCTCTTTGGTAACGGAAAAAATTTTAAGCTTCAGCAACTCAAGCTTGTGGAGCAAATAGATCTTCCTCGTGGAAAACAACGAAATTATTACATGAAAACTATCAATGTTTTTTGCTTCACAGAAAATAAAACTGAATAGGAAAGATTGCTATCAAAAGTAGGATATGTGTCAATAAATGTGCTTCGACTCTGGCACAGTGCTGTTGACTGTGCGAGCTTCGGACTGCTCTCTGAAGCCCCTCTGATGTGGAGCGTATTGACTCCCTTCTGGCTGTTGACCTTGCTGCAATGGAGGTGGGGGCGGAAGCTGTTGCCAGGAAGCTTGAGGTTGACTTGCCGAAGCTACAGAAGCTGCAGGGTGGTTGTCTATGTATTGTGGGATATAAGGCGGATGATACGAAGCAGTATGCATGACCTGCTTCGGCTGAGCTTGTTGAGATGCAGCTTCGGCAATTTCCTTTTGCTTCTGGATTGTAATATGGCACGACCTAGTGGTATGGCCCTTGCCTTCTCCACAGAACAAGCAAAACAGTCTCCTTGGCTGATCTCCGAATCTTCCGCCGAAGCCCCTGGCGCCTCTGCCTCTTGGAGCTGGTGGCCGGAAGGAAGTTTGTTGTTGCCCCGAAGCCTGTGAGGAGCACTGCGGTCTGTTCTGCTGACTCCCCTTATCATCATTCTGAGTGTTGTGGATGGACCGGACATGCCTCGGGTAGTATCTCCCTCCGAAGCCCCTGGTCATTTCAGAAAATCTGAAGGCCTCCTCCCTTCTTTGGCGAAAGTCATTGTCAGCCCGAATGTACTCATCCATCTTTTGGAGCAGTTTCTCCAAGGTCTGAGGAGGTTTCCGAGCAAAGTATTGAGCTGCAGGTCCAGGACGAAGCCCCTTAATCATGGCTTCGATAACAATTTCATTGGGCACCGTTGGTGCCTGCGCCCTCAATCGTAAGAACCTTCGGACATACGCCTGAAGGTATTCTTCGTGATCCTGAACACACTGGAACAAGGCTTGAGCTGTGACCGGCTTTATGTGAAATCCTTGAAAGCTGGTCAGTAACATGTCCTTCAGCTTCTGCCATGAAGTGATTGTTCCTGGCCGAAGGGAGGAATACCAGGTCTGAGCAACATTCCTGACGGCCATAACGAAAGACTTCGCCATGACTGCAGCATTGCCCCCGTACGAAGACACTGTTGCTTCGTAGCTCATCAAGAATTGCTTCGGGTCAGAGTGGCCGTCAAACATGGGAAGCTGAGGTGGCTTATAGGATGGAGGCCAAGGTGTAGCCTGCAGCTCAGCGGACAAAGGAGAAGCATCATCAAAAACAAAATTTCCCTGATGGAAATTGTCATACCAGTCATCTTCGTTGACGAAGCCCTCCTGATGAAGGTCTTTCTGATGAGGCCTTCTGTTCTGCTCATCGTGAGTAAGATGGCGAACTTCCTCAGAGGCTTCGTCTATTTGCCTCTGCAACTCAGCTAGGCGGGCCATCTTCTCCTTCTTCCTCTGCACTTGTTGATGTAGCATCTCCATATCCCTGATTTCTTGGTCTAGCTCTTCTTCCTCGAGCGTCGGACTGACGACCTTTCGCTTCTGGCTTCGGGCCTCCCGAAGAGAGACGGTTTCCTGGTTGTGGTCCAACGGTTGCAGTGCTGAAGCCCCAATCGCTGAAGCTTTCTTCGGCGCCATAGCGAAGGTCTAGAGCTTCCGAAGGTGTTCAAAAAAAGCTCGAAGTGGAAGTGAGTTCACCGGAGGTGGGCGCCAATGTTGGGGACTTGTTCTCAAATGCTTCGGGTTAAGAACAAGGCAACATAAAAAGTGTTAATTGACAGGGTCCTTCGTCCTTCGAGTCATTATGCCCCTTCGGGAATAATGGATTTCGGACGAAGGTCATAAGAAACACACCTTCGTGAATATAACAAGTAATGACGAAGGATTCATACGAAGGATTCATATGAAGCATGAAATATAATTTAGACTTCATCATAAAATCATTTCTATTTTATTAACATGGACAAATAGAAATGATTCCAAATTACAAATGTACCTTCGGTCCTGAGAGAAGGTAGAAAGTACAAGCGTGACGCAAAAGCGAATGCCAAGTCAGCGTGAACAGTACGGGAGTACTGTTCATCTATTTATAGACGCGGGACGCAGCCCACGTAAAATTACATCCATGTCCATTACATTTGTTAACGGTTTATGGAAATCTGTCGAGGCCCCCGAAGTCTTTTCATCTTTAAGTCGGTTCCCCCTTATGCCATCGCGCCGAAGCTTCCCTGCGCACAGCTTTGACTGCCCTCGACCTTCGTCTGGTTCAGGCTTCGTCCTGGTCGTGCTCCATATCCATAATTCTGAATCCGAAAATACCTGTTCATATAATCCGCTTGGAAAACATTGTCAAATCATGTTTTCGAGGACCTTCGGAGGACGAAGGCCCCCAACAGTCTCGGTAAGAAAACAATGATTACGGCGGCCTCAGAACAGATATGACTATAATTCCGGATCCATATGAAAGTAGACTTGATAAGCTTTCCATGTTGTGCTTGAACATTCCAATCCGAGCCCGCATCTGACCGTGGTGACCGTCACAAGTTGGTGTTCTTCTGCAGTCCGAATCCAGCATGTTCAAATCCTTTTCCCTTTCGGTCTTCTCCCTGATTCCTAAGCAAAACAAGAGTGCACGGGTCTCCATGGTCTAAATATGATGGACATGAACTCAAGAGTGTAATCACCTGATGGTTGAGTTGACGAGCACGAGCGCGAGTAATGGGACCAGAAATTGGTACTTGTATTGGTATAGATGCATCAGTAGTGTGGATGTCTTCATCATTCTCCCCTTCTTGCATTTGAGTCGTCCTCGACTCAAGCTCAACTTCCTCTCCCAAGTAGGGCTTTAAATCTGCAATGTTAAATGTGGGGCTAACCCCAAAGTCTGTAGGCAGATCTAGCCTATATGCATTGTCGTTAATTTTCTCTAGCACTTTAAACGGTCCATCGGCTCGAGGCAACAATTTAGATTTTCGTAATTCAGGAAACCTTTCCTTTCTCAAATGCAACCAAACTAAATCTCCAGGTTCAAAATTTATTTCCTTTCTACCTTTATCACTAGCAAACTTATATCTAGCATTCATACGCTCTATGTTTTCTTTAGTAGTTTCATGCAGTTTTAACATCAATTCAGCACGCCTAGTAGCATCAAAATTTAGTTTTTCAGAAGATGGCAAAGGCATTAAATCAATAGGAGCACGAGGCAACAAACCATATACAATCTGAAATGGGCACATCTTTGTAGTAGAATGCAATGATCGATTATAAGCAAATTCAACATGAGGCAAGCAGTCCTCCCACATCTTAATATTCTTTTTTAGAACTGCCCTTAACATAGTAGACAAAGTTCTATTCACAACTTCAGTTTGACCATCAGTTTGAGGATGACATGTAGTAGAAAATAAAAGCTTAGTCCCCAATTTTGCCCACAAAGTCCTCCAAAAATGACTAAGAAATTTAGCATCACGATCAGAAACGATTGTGTTGGGCACACCATGCAAGCGAACAATTTCACGAAAGAACAAATCAGCAATATGAGTAGCATCGTTAGTTTTATGACATGGTATGAAATGTGCCATCTTAGAAAATCTATCAACAACCACAAACACACTATCACGTCCCTTCCTAGTCCTAGGCAATCCCAGCACAAAATCCATAGAAATATCTTCCCAAGGAGCACTAGGAACGGGTAGAGGCAAATACAAACCGTGTGGATTTAACCGTGACTTCGCCTTTTGACATGTCGTGCAACGAGCAACCAATCTCACCACATCTCTTCTCATCTTGGGCCAAAAGAAATGACCAGCAAGTATGTCCTCCGTTTTCTTTGCTCCAAAATGTCCCATTAAGCCACCTCCATGTGCTTCCTGTAACAACAACAAACGAACGGAGCTAGCTGGAATGCATAGCTTGTTAGCTCTAAACACAAACCCATCACTAACGATATATTTGTTCCATCCTTTCCCATCTTTACAATGCAGCAACACGTCTTTAAAATCAGCATCATGAACATATTGGTCTTTAATCGTCTCTAATCCAAAGATTTTGTAGTCAAGTTGATTCAGCAAAGTATATCTCCTAGACAAAGCGTTAGCAATGATATTCTCTTTTCCTTTCTTGTGCTTAATAACATAAGGAAACGATTCGATAAATTCAACCCACTTAGCATGTCTACGGTTCAGTTTTCCTTGACTACGAATATGTTTCAAAGATTCATGATCAGAATGAATAACAAACTCTTTGGGCCACAAATAATGCTGCCATGTTTCTAATGTTCGCACAAGAGCATATAATTCCTTATCATAAGTAGAATAATTTAGAACAGACCCACTCAATTTTTCACTAAAATATGCAACAGGTTTGCCTTCTTGTAACAAAACACCACCCAATCCAATTCCACTAGCATCACATTCAAGCTCAAAAGTCTTATTAAAATCAGGAAGTTGGAGGAGAGGTGCATGTGTCAACTTACCTTTCAGCACGTTGAAAGCGTGCTCTTGTACTTTGCCCCAACTAAAATGCACTCCCTTCTTCGTAAGCTCATTCAAAGGTGCAGCAATGGTGCTAAAGTCCTTCACAAAACGGCGATAGAAGCCAGCAAGTCCTAGGAAACTCCGCACCTGTGTGATAGTCTTTGGCATAGGCCATCCCTGTATCGCTTCTACCTTGGCTTGATCAACCTCAATTCCCTGTGGAGTCACAACATAACCAAGAAACGAAACTCGATCGGTGCAAAATGTGCACTTCTCAAGGTTACCAAATAAACGTGCATCTCGTAAAGCATTAAAAACAGCACGCATGTGATCAACATGTTCATCCATAGATTTGCTGTAGATCAATATGTCATCAAAGTATACTACCACAAATTTTCCAATGAAGGCACGCAAAACCTCGTTCATTAATCTCATGAAAGTGCTAGGTGCATTAGTTAACCCAAAAGGCATGACTAACCACTCATACAATCCGAACTTAGTTTTGAAAGCAGTTTTCCATTCATCTCCCAATTTCATACGAATCTGGTGGTACCCACTACGCAAATCAACTTTAGAAAAGACGATGGCACCACTCAATTCATCAAGCATATCATCTAAACGTGGAATAGGGTGTCGATACCGTATCGTGATATTATTAATAGCCCTACAATCAACACACATACGCCATGTTCCATCTTTTTTAGGCACTAAAATAACCGGAACAGCACACGGACTAAGAGACTCACGCACGTAACCTTTGTCGAGTAGTTCTTGCACTTGTCGCTGAATTTCTTTTGTTTCCTCTGGATTTGTCCTATATGGCGCACGATTTGGCAAAGATGCACCAGGAATAAGATCAATTTGGTGCTCAATCCCTCGTATAGGTGGCAGCCCCTCTGGTATCTCACTTGGAAATACATCAGAATACTCCTGCAAAATGTTAGTAATAACAGGAGGCAAAGAATGCTGCATATCTTGAATTGAAATCAAAGCATCCTTGCATACCAAGGCGTAGGCAACAGTAGTGGAAGCAAATAATTCATTAACATCAGTTTTTGTTGCAAGCAAGCAATGTCCTTTCAATTTTATCCCATCTTTGTTATTACCAATAGCTTTAATATTCTTGTTGTTCTCAGTTTTAGCTTTGGTAGCTTTAGCAACATCATCACGCACAATAGCCTCAGGAGACATGGGAAGCAAAATAATTTTCTTATCATGGTGTATGAGAGAATATTGATTTGATCTACCATGATGCATACAATCTGAATCAAATTACCATGGTCTACCTAGCAGAATATTACAAGCATCCATAGGCACAACATCACAGTCAACAACATCACGATATGAACCAATAGCAAAATTAATTCGTACCAGCTTGGTTACCTTGACCTTACCACTATTGTTAAGCCATTGAATGTGATATTGATGCGGGTGCGGTTTGGTCGTAAGTGCAAGCTTCTCCACCATGTCGCTGCTAGCCAAGTTGTTGCAGCTACCTCCATCAATGATCAAACGACATGAACGCTCCTTAATGACACACTTTGTTTGAAACAATGTATGTCGCTGATTCTGCTCTGCCTTCTCCATTTGTGCACTAAGCACACGCTGTACAATGAGGCTCTCATAATGCTCTGCATCATCTGCACCAATCTGTTCTTCGGGTGGTTCCTTAGTGCCTGCATCATCAGCCGCAAGCAAAGCAAGTGTAGCTTCATCCAAATCACTAGCAGAGGAATACCCACCATCGTCTTTTACCACCAAAACACGCTGATTAGGACAATCACGCTGCACGTGTCCATAGCCCTTGCATCGATAACACAAAACATCTCTTGTTCTACCTGTGGAAGCTACTGAAGAGGCACTACCTGCGGGTTTCTGGGCAGATTTGGTTGCTGAATTTGTGGAAGATGCACGTGGTTTGTCGCTGGAGGAAGGCGGGGGTGCTGGTCGACTTGGCGAGGGAGTTGGTGCTGGTGTACGGCCGATCATGGACGTAGTCGTGCGCTGTTGCCATGGTGTAGATTTTCCTGCAGAAACATTAGACCTTGCACTAGCACGTCGTCCCTGCACTTCCCTTTCAGCTTTGCAAGCAAGATGAAACAATCGGGTTACATTAGCATAATCTTTATAAGCAAGGATGTCCTGAATTTCCCTATTTAACCCGCCCAAAAATCTAGCCATAGCAGATTCCTCACCCTCCTCTATGTTACAACGCAGCATACCCATTTGTAATTCCTGATAATATTCTTCTACACTTTTAGTACCCTGTCTCAATTGTTGCAACTTGTGTAACATATCACGTGCATAATAAGAAGGAACAAATCTAGCCCGCATGACCCGTTTCAACGCATCCCAAGTTTGTGGCATGTTATTAGGATTCTTCTTACCATGTTCTATCCACCAAACAGAAGCAAAATCAGTAAACTCACTAGTAGCAGCTCTAACCCGCGCATTCTCAGGAAATTCATGGCATGCAAACTTTTGATCAACCGCAATCTCCCAAGTAATGTAAGCATCAGGGTCATATTTACCATCAAAAGGAGGTATTTTAAATTTAACCTTACTAAAAGCATCATCATTACCATGTACCTCATGTCGGCGAAAACCACCCATACCTCTACGGTTAGTACGTAGTCGCCGGCGATTAGGTGCTTCTTGGTCATCTTGTTCAGTATCAGCAACATAGTCATCCCAGTTACCTTCGGCGCCCTCATCACGCCCACCATTGATATTAGCATGCATCTCATCAAACCGTCTCAAGAGTGCGACAAGGCTCTTGTCAATATGAGCAACTGTCATTTCCACATTTGCAAGTTTGGTGTTTGTGTCGATCTGTGTGGCCTCCAATTGCCCCATCTTTTCATTCGTCACCTGCATGTCATTATCAAGACCTTCCGTGTGCGTCTTCACCAGCCTTACAAAGTGTTGTATGATACCCTTGGTGCGAGGAGAGTGTGGCATATTACGAGAAGCATCATCAACCTCCAATCCTGCCATGGTTAGACGAACAGAGGCAACAAGAAGAAAAAAAAATGTGAAGGAATGAAAACTCTACAACTATTAGGATGTAGCTACTGCAAGGCGCTCACTCTCAACCTGCCACACAAGCTCTTACCAATTCTTACCTTGCACAACAGGAGGGGTCAGCAACCAACAAGTCTGCAACCGTGGAATAAGTGTATCGGTGCCGCAGCAACACGACCTGTCAAACTGTAGTCGAAATATGTAGAGTTGTAGGTGGGCTGAAGCAAGGAATACACTAGTACCACGTTAGTTACAAAAGCAAGCTGAATAATCGTTCAACGGTGGTACTGTGCTGGTCCTAGGCTAAACCAGGCTAGAGACGTGAGCCTAGGCACAAAGGTAGTCACTGAAAAAGAACAACTAGCACAGCACAAAGAGAAACAACAGATTTAGAGATTCAGCCCCCTTCTTCTTCTTTTCCCTTTTTTTTTCTTTTCTATTCTTTTTTTTTTCTTCTTCTTCTGTTTTTTTTTGCAGGGGCCTAAACCCTTTTTTTTCACTATGACAACCCAAACAATAAAGATATTGCTAACAGCCCCTTTAAATCAGATTTAACAAATCTTGTTAATATAGAAAGTGCAGAAATCTCTACGATGATTGCGGAGCGCTCAGAACGAATTTTGAGATAAGGTCAGATCCGTTGGAAAGAAGATAAGATAAGCTTTCCAGATTGTATTTAAACTTCCAAATCGGATATGATATGTATCCGTGGTGGCAAAAACGAACCAGAGATGTTTTTGGTGATGGTGGATCTCGTGGTGACCAAAACGTGGTAGAACTCAAAACTCTAAAGGAATAAACTAAGACCAGCAACTCGACACAACCGATGCAACCAAAAACTCAACAAGCCCTAACTAAGTAGTACTAGTAAATGCTCAATGGTTTATAGGATTGCGGTAAAACTAATCTACTATTTTTTGGCTTTTTCTGGACTATAGGAGATAAGAAAACAGCGAAGAAAAGTAAATCTCTCACCGATAAACCTTGCTCTGATTACCAACTGATGTGCACCCGTTGGGTGATTGCCCGATCTTTCGATGAGAGGGTGTGGAATAACTCGATTGGGGGAGGAGACGACGTTCACGGCCCGACTACAGCCTTCCAAAGACGCTGCGCCTTAGCAACCGATACACCACCTCCTATGGCTGTCACGATCTTGTGGAGCGTGACACCCTGGCCACTAGGGCACTCGTCCTGCAAGCAATCGAAGAACTAGCAAGAACAAGTAGAACAAGTACTGAATTACCAGATCCAAATGTAGGTTTCAAAGTCAAACTCCAATATGGTGGGGTTCCGAAGACAAGAAGACGGGCGGCTGAACTAGCACGCGCGCTTGCAAGCAAGTAGCGAGAGCTAAACTTGATCTAAACAAAACCCGCTGTTCTTGGTGGCGGCTAGGGGGTTTATAAACATGGGAGGACGACCACAAGGGTATTGGGGTCGTGCTGCAACCCTAGGATGCGTCCCTAATGGACCTAACTTGATACACGACCCATTGGGCCAAAATAGGGTGACGCAGCACCATGGGCAGAAAAGGCAGGAAATGTCTCGGTAAGAAAACAATGATTACGGCGGCCTCAGAACAGATATGACTATAATTCCGGATCCATATGAAAGTAGACTTGATAAGCTTTCCATGTTGTGCTTGAACATTCCAATCCGAGCCCGCATCTGACCGTGGTGACCGTCACAAGTTGGTGTTCTTCTGCAGTCCGAATCCAGCATGTTCAAATCCTTTTCCCTTTCGGTCTTCTCCCTGATTCCTAAGCAAAACAAGAGTGCACGGGTCTCCATGGTCTAAATATGATGGACATGAACTCAAGAGTGTAATCACCTGATGGTTGAGTTGACGAGCACGAGCGCGAGTAATGGGACCAGAAATTGGTACTTGTATTGGTATAGATGCATCAGTAGTGTGGATGTCTTCATCATAATGCTCTTCGTCCTTCGAAACATTATTTCCCTAAGGATATAACGATCTTCGAACGAAGGTCATGAAGGGCATACCTTCATCATCATATTATAAATCAATGATAGACGAAGCATATGAAACATGAAAAACAACATGAATAATCACATGACATCATAGTATATCTTTCAATATATGATTATAAATGGGTAAAAACAATATTGAATTACATTTGTACCTTCGTCTTGACAGAAAGCAAAGGCACAAGAGTGATGCACGAGCGAGTACAAGTCAGCGTGAACAGTACGCGGGTACTGTTCATCTATTTATAGGCACAGAGCGCAGCCTGTGTTAAATTAGATTCATGCCCTTCATATTTACTATTGACTTAAGAACAATCTATCGAGGACTAAATAGCCTTTTCCTTCTTAAGTCGGTTTCTTTTTCTGCTACTGAGCCGAAGCTCTCATGCGCATAGCTTCGGCACTGGTTTGACCTTCGTTCCGATCCTGCTGTCCATATTGCGTACCACTTTATTTCGAGTCCGAAGGTTCCTGCACATATATTATACATGGAAAACATTGTTAATTACGTTTTTTAGGACCTTCGGAAGACGAAGGCCCCCAACAAGCATGAAATTCATAATAGAATTTCTCTCTTAATTAATCTTGTATCACACACATAAAATCTTTGGAAATCCATAACTCCTCCACTTTAGCTCCGATTTAACTCATTCCAGTTGCGTTAGCTTCGTATAAATATTTACTATGCAATAATAACATTTATTATACCATATCTCATTCTTTTATAATTATTTATAGAATAACCTCTCATATGAATTATACTAACCAATTTATAAAATAATTTAATATTTTAATCACATAGATCTTCTATAAAATCATAACTCTTTAATCGTAACTCTGATCTTAGTAGTTCTCGATCCCACAATTTCATAGCCACACGTAGATTATTATTATTCAGTTTGTATTTATGTTTGGTGTGATGTTAATTTTGTTTATACTATGTTTGTTTGTATTGCTACGACTAACAGTGAGGTCACGAGTCACCTGAGGATCACCTTGGTACCTAGAATCTTAAATGCCAGGCAAGTTGTGCCCTTGACCACTTTTGTTACCCAATAATGTTCTATATTATCACTTATTCATGCATAGGTTTAATTTTGATGGGACCCAATAGGTCACCCTAGACTGTCTATCTTTTTACCATGTTTGCCCCTGAATCATTGGGTAGTTATGTTATTGCTTTACACGGTTTTTTTTGGGTTAATATTTCATTATATCCATGTTCCTATTATTCTGTTATGTTATTTATGTTCATGATAAGATCATTATGTTAATGGGAACATGGAGAACCACCCGGGGAAACAGTGCTACCACAAGGGTAGTATGGGATACCCTTGGCTGACTAATTAGGAAAGTTAGTGGATGACTACCTTACCCAAAAGGGACAAGGGCAGTAGGGGAGTGGTCAGTGTAGGGAGGTCCTTGGGTTGATTTTGCTACGATGGCGGTCAGGCGAGGGATCCCTGCATTGGAGCTTCCTAGAAACTGTAGCGGGTTTTCTGAAGCTAGTGGAACTTTGTAAAGGCCTCGTAGTGTTACCCTGCCTCGCTTCCTTGGTAGAGGTGTATGGGATTCATGACCCCTTGGCAGATGGGTAACATGACTTATGGGTAAAGATGCGCAACCTCTGCAGAGTGAAACTGGTATACTAGCTGTGCTCACGGTCATGAGCAGCTCGGACACTCACATGATTAATTTATGTAACTTAAATTCAATTTGTCATTTGCATTCGCATGGGATATTTATTAATTTTGTTCTATTGTTTATTATGGTTTGGTATTTACTTACACTTAGTAACTGCTAATAAAATTTGACCAACTTATTAAAAGCAATGCTCAATTTTAACCCCTACTGTTGATCAGCTTTACACATCACATGAACTCCCACCTTTGGTGAGTTCATGCCACATTATTCCCCACAACTTGTTGAGCGACGAACATGTGTGAGCTCACCCTTGCTGTCTCACACCCCCCCCCACAGGAGAAGAATAGGTGGTTCAAGTGGAGCCACATATCGAGGATTTCGATTTGATCTAGGTGGCGTCTCCCAGTTGATTTTCTGGCACCAAGGATGGATTTTAGTTCGATCTATATTTATATTTTATTTTGTAAGACTTCCGCTATGTAATAAGTACTCTGATTATATTGTGACATTTATCTCTATACACTCTGTTATTATATATGTTGTCTTATTTGGCGCATGTATGAGATGCACCCGGCTTTGTCCTTTAAATCCGGGTGTGACAGAAGTGGTATCAGAGGAATGTTGATTGTAGGACGAAACCTAGATAGAAATGGACAACCCTTACCTACTTACCTCTGCTACTCTGATTCTTTCTATACTTTTCTTAATCTTTTCTCATCTATTTCCGCTATACTCTGATCATTCTTACCTTTTCCTTTTAAAGACAAATGTGGATTTCACACTTTGAAATCCCGTGCCTAAAGTGACCTTTAGGAATAGGAGACCTACTCTTAGTGTGACGGAACCTCCCAAGTAATTAGGCCCACCTACAGTTGTCCTTATCCAATGGACCTCAGACAACCCTGTAGGTGCCCCTGTATCACTTGACAAGTTCGGTATCTGCTTTTCTTACCTTTCCCAAGAGCGTTTCACCCGTCACGCAGACATTACAAGCATCGGAGTTACGAGAATGCGGAAGCAATTACATCAACTTACCTTTATTTTAAAGTAAGATAAAGTTGAATATGTATAGACCAGATTATATCCTAGGAGTGCAGAGTAATATTATTACATACCCAGGGAGGCAAAAACTCCTCCCGATAAGTTTTTACACAAAAGTCCTAAATGGAGGATCCTTTCCTCCCGCACTTCATTCCTTGCGTTCTTCCTTTGGTACCACCTTAGAACAGAAGCAACAAAAGTTTGTCGCTTCCTCACCTAAAAACAACGGGGAATAAAACCCTGAGTATGGAATTACTCAGCAAGTCTTACCCGACTAAAGAAAAGACTCTCAAGGGTATGCTGGTTGAGGGAGTCAAGGTAAGGCTTCTCAATATTCAAAGACTCTGTTTTGCAAAATTGCTTACTAAAGTGGATCCTTAAAAATCCAGTTTTATTTGTCAAGTTAAGTAAAATTACCTGCAACTAGAGTTCTTTCTACCCTAGTTCAATCACTTGACTTGTACTAGCCAATTTCTTAACAAACCTTTCATCTTTACTAGAGTTCTACGTATAGGGCAGTGACCAAGTCTTCATGACCGCGAAGGTACGGCGATCCGAATCGATTATACTCAGCTGAGGATCTCCAATCACACGACATATGTAGCACTTAACCCTTGCATATGTCAACCCGCCACCGGGGTTCTTAAGACCAGATCAGGTTCACGTGAACCGAGAGCACAGATACACCACCGTCCAGCCTCTTGCCACGGAGGGTACACGCTACTCTTGCCACCGCTCCACGCCCATTCCGTGTTATCTTATTCTGGCCTTAGTCTGCCCGAGGCAAGGCTTACCCATGATGAGGCATGTGACCAGTTAAAGGGTCCTCGGTCATCAAGCCTACATCGACACGGTCCTTAATCGACTCAGACGGAGACACTACACCGAGACTCCCTTCTCGTGCAAGTCACCCGCCCGGTCTCAGCTTAATCATTTCAAACCCAAAGTTCGGTACCTGGCAGAGGTACATCTTTTCCGATGTTGAACCCATCATGGCCGTGATGGATCCACCATCAAGTTTTATTTTCAAAAACATCCCACCCACTTTTGCCACATCATCTTTTGTAAAACAAAACATTTTGTTTTTCTAAAGCAAGGCTAAGCATCAAAATAAGTTTGTGAAACGGGTGATCAAGGAAGGTAATCAAATTCAAGGACAGGAATTGTTTTATCAATCAACTCCTATCACCTAATGCATCAAGCAAGTGAGAAAGATTTAAAAACATCAAGGGAGGTGGCAAATGCACCAGGGCTTGCCTTCGTTGATAGGTGAGTCAGGCTCGGATCTGCAGATATCAAAGTAGAAACAATTTCCTGCCTGAGATTCTGAAGGTGGTGGTGTCTTCTCTTCGGTCACTTCGACTTCTTCTTCGTTTTCTAAATATAACCATATAGGTATATATAAGAATGAATGCCATGTAATGCTCATGAGAGTGCAAAGATAATAAGGATTTATTATCTAAAGTCTTGAATACAACTTTCCTTCACGGAACTCCGAGAACTTAGGGTTTCTGGAGTTAGTAAAGGAGTTCAAAGGGCAGGGGTGGGGGTTTTGGGTTCTAAGTATCAAACAAGGTCCAAATCAAACTAAACTCTACCCAAGGCTTCTAAATAATGTGTAGAGCTCATAGAAAAAGTTTGGGCATTTTTGGACTTATTATCTATTTTCTAAAAATCCAGAATCAATGCTTTAGGCTATTTTAAATAACCCAAAATTCCCTATTTAATCTAAAAATCATGAAACTATTTTTATTAAATACTATGGAAAATAAGAAGTCTAGGAAATTTGGTTTGACATTTTTATCATTTTTCTATAATTTTCTACAATTTCCTAAGGCTTCACTGAAAAAGAAAAAGGAAAATATTAAACATACTGGGCCGGTTTCAGCCCAGGCGGCCCAGTAACACAGGGAAAACGGGGCGTGCCCGCACCCGCGGTGGAGATTTTGCAGAAACGTCCTCGGGGTTTTGGCTAACTGGGAACAGGTTCTTTTACTATTTCATTGAGTCACTAACGGTTTGCACATAAACCCTCCATATTCTATTTCTTCGCAGGGGGAGGCCCATGACGACGGTGAGTGCGATGGAGCTCCGGCGAGCTAGCAGACCGGCCTAACGGGGCAACGACTGGCGTTCCCGAGCGGCGGACACCAAATCAGACCTACTTCGAGCATTTCCCCTAAGTTAATCGCACGGTTGGTGACCTACTCCACCCTGCCCACGAGAACAGCGAAGGCTAAGGACTTTTGCTTGTGTTCCCGGCAATGGGTGGCGACCTAATTCAATTGGACGGGTTGGAGAGCATCACCAGCATACAGAGACACGAGAACAATGCGCGAATTGGATGGTGCCTTACCAGAACGGACTGGCAACGGTGGAGTTGTGCTTTGCGGTGGTGGAGACCAATTTGGGGGAAAAGGGGAATTCTCCGGCTATGGTGGGCAATTGAGGGGAAGAACGGGTGTGTCAGCTTCGTGATGACCTAGCGCAGTAGTCCTCGGCCTTCAATTTATAGGGAGCTTCGACGGTGGCGTGCAATTTGGCCGAGCAACACAGGCGGCCGGAGATAAGGAAGAATACCGGCGCAGTGAATACATGTTCAACGCCGTGGCAGCTATTCTGGTGAGCAACGGGGAGCAAAAGTGAATTGTGGCGGTGCGGTGTCGAGGCTCGGACACGCGGCGTAAGGCCGAGAGGTGGTGATCACCGGCGTGCCCATCGAATTTCCACCGCGGCGTGTGCGGTACGGTGGCCGGATTTGTTTATGGTCGGAGTTTATCCCCGGCGACGTACACCGGGTGTTATCCACTCACCCCGAGCACAAAGTGGACTGGAGGTCGCACGAATCGCGGAGGCAATCGGTCGCCGGCGGTGAAGTGGCTGCGCTGGCGTCCTGATCCACACGAGTACTGTACCATGGCGAATTCAGTTAGATGAACCTGATAGAGCATCTTGGAACTCGATTTACTCCTGATTTTGTGTGGTGACCAGGCTAGCTCTCTGTACCAAAGTTATAGACCTATAGTTCATCTTCAACTTTGCCATGGAGCTTACCATAAAATAGTTACCGAATTCCATTCAAAATCTGGCTCAAAGTTCACCCCATCACACTGCTACTGAAAATTCAGTTCAGGGATTGCCTGACAGCCCGACTTTGAGCTTAATTATCTCCAATTTATTCTTAACAACTAGACTTACACTCTATGTGGTGACCTAGGGCAAAAACCCTAGAATTTGAAAGTTACAAAGCTCAAAAGTTGAGCCCATAACACTGTTTTCTAGACTTAGAGTGGAATCACAATTGGGGTCTTTTTGCAAATTTGTCTAAAACTGTGGGTTTGGCTTGCAAATCTTCATAAATGTGAACCATGTGACCTTATATGCTTTAACATTGTAGTTTTTACACTTTAGTCCAAATGGGCACTACTTTTGCACATAGGCCCCTAGGGTTTAAATTTAGGGTTTTCCAGGGTTTCAATTGAGGTTTCTGGTATCCTAGGGGTATAAATGTAATGTAGATCTATCTTTAGTAATATTTTATGATTGTTTTACTTAAACCTTAGGGTTTTCTCAATTTGGGTCATGTTTTACCCCTTTTGGTCCCTATTTAGGGTTAAGTCCCCTATTCCAGGGTTCTATTTGCAAAACACCCAAAACAATACAACTTGCTTGAAATTTTAGCCTAGTGAATGCACTCTAAGTGTGTCAAACATATGCAATGCCAATGCTTATGATGTTATGCTCAAGTTTTAGTTATAGTAATTCCAGGGGTGTTACACTTAGGAACAAAAACAAAACTATTTTTATAGGTATCTATACGCTTGAGTGTTTGTTCTTATGATACCTGTCTGATTTGGATTTTTGATTGAGTGTGATGAGTTGTGGAGTAATGTCCACGATTACATCTGCATATACGTATAGGCATAAATATAAATAAATAAAATTCACGAGATAACTAAACAACTTAGATTATCCTCCATTAAAGTGTATCTATTTTAAATGGATCCTTCTTACCTTAAAAGATTCTTTCTTACTTTAATGGACCCCTCTTAACTTAAAGGAATCTATCTTATCCTAATAGGTTCATCTTGTGTTAAAAAAATTTATCTTATCCTCTTAAATTGTTTATAAGATAAACTAGACCAACTAAAAATACCCCACTAGAATATTTCATATAGATCCCCTCTTATCTTAAAAGATTCTGTCTTATCTTAATAGATCCATCTTATCTCAAAAGGTTCTATCCTATACTAATAGATCTAACTAATCTCAAAAGATTCTATCTTATTCTTAGAGACTCATCTGGTCCTAATAAGCATACTTATCCCCACACTTTGCTTATCTCATAATAGTGTAACACACATGATCTATTCCAAAAATAAATTAAGTGGATCTTATCTAGTCTAATCTGATTACACCAATTTAATTCTGACCCCATCTAATTTGATCAGATCTAATCTAATGGACAAACATGATAGATAATACTGGGAAAATAGATTGGACCCTACTTCTATAAGCATGTTTTAACCTAAATTGGTGCTCTAGATTGACTGGACCACATACAACTACCTAACCATATGCAACTACCTTAACCACCCGATAGTTCCATAACCCCTCTGTTTCAACCGACAGAGATTCTGACTTACCTACATCATATAATCCCTCCTATCTCAAAAGATTCTAACATATCCTAATAATATATATATCCTACCCTGGTAGATCTATCTAATTTAAACTAGTCTAATCTAGTTATATCCAATCTAATCTAGAACCCCAAAGGAAGCTCGATTATGCCATAATACACTCATTCTATGTCAACCCTCACCAAATAGCTAAAACATGATGTACCCTTGTTTCTATACCACACCTGCTAATGGCATAAAAAGAATTTCAGGTGTATAAAAAAATACTAGAGTTTCATAAAGATAAAGTCAACTGGATATGCTCAACTAAATGGTATTCTTAAATGGGATTATAGAATCTAATTTGATCTAAACTTATGTGATCTACATAAATAGATTAGTGTTACTTGGACCCTTCTAGCCAGGTGATAACTTAACTTAGTGCATTAGACCAACTCAACCATGAGCATAAGAGCTAATCCAACCCATAGAGTCATGATGAATGGTGTAACCTATCCATCCCCACCTAACATCAAACAAACTTTTGACCTACATCATGTAATCTATCTCATCTTGACAAAATACTATTTTAACCTTGGACATTCACCTTATATGACTAGTAAACCCAATCTGGACATAAAACAAAGATTAAGCCCTGCTAAAGAGTCTTTAGATCATAACCAGCTACTGGCCTATTCATTCTGCTTACCAAATACTTTTCATTGCGAAGCTATCCTACCATGTGTTTCTAACTCTCATGGTCAATACCAAGAAGGAAAGATTATTCGGCAGCAGCAAGCAGAAATGAATCCTCCAAATCCTTCATCGGTTGGAATCGATCAAGTGGTTGCCACCCAGATGATGATAATATAACAAATGGCAAACATGGATACCGAAATGCAAAATCAGATAAGACAAGAACGCGAGAAAATACGTCAGGACCTGCTAGAGATACGTCGAGAAATAAGGCAAGCACGGTTGGAAAGACAACAACAACGCCCACTACCTCCACCACCACCACCAGCAGCTCCACCAAGCTACATAAACATATATATATATATAAATTACTACTATTTGTAAGATCTAAATGTTACTTTAGTTAGTAAATAGTATGATACTGTTTTAGGAGGAATAATAAGGTCTAATTGACCCTATGTGTTGCTAATAAAGTATGCATCATGCTGAGATTTTTGTTTGTGCATATGTGTTGAGACAATATGAGTATACACCCTTTCCTTACAAATCTCGAGGACGAGATTTCTATTAAGGGGGGTAGGATTTGTAAGGCCCAAAATGTGTATAAAAATATATAATAATAATAAAATAAATATATGAAGAAATGAAACGGTAAATTCAGATATCTCAAATTATACTTGAGAGTTGAAAATTGAGACTGAATTCTGAAAACCAAGAATTATCTTAGAAAAAAAGTAATAGAAAAGTTTTCCAATCAAATAAATGATAATGCATAACATTAAAAGGTGCACCATAAGCATTTATTTACATGAATGTTTAATGTTGAAGTAACTTCTACTTCTTATCCCACCTTCAAAATACTATTTTTCTAAAAATAAAGAAAACAACATGAGTGTGTCTCATATTTCAAACATTCATCAAACAAATAAATTAATTAGAATAAATAGATATCTACTGCATCATGATTGAATTTTAGTGGGTATTAAATTTGAATTATTAAACTATATCTTAGATTGGAATTGAAATCTTGTAATGTCAAAAAGAAATAATAGGGGAATACAATAGAGAGATGAAGATTTGGATTAAAACCTAAATTTGGATTTGGAATTCAAGAGAGAAATACTATAAAAGACAAGATAGAATTTATAAATATATAAATTTACCCCACTGATTTGGTCAAAATGAATACTTAAATGAGTATAAATTCTTATGTGAAATTTGAATTCAAATTTTGGATTTGAAATGGAAAGGAAAGAAATAGGAAAATAGAAAAAACAAAAGAATAAAAAAATAAGAAAGAAACCCTGTCTGGGCCGAGTATCCCCATTCCGGCCAACCTCCCCTGTACAACCGTGCGGCTCATCCTCACGCGACACGCGCCGACATGTGGACTCCGCTGGACAGCCTCAAATCGAGCGTGCTATTCTTTGGCGAATCCGCTGTCGTCCAGTCACTGACAGCTCGGTCCCTTCGGTCGGATCTATCCTGCTCCACACAACGACCTCCTCACGCATGGCGGACCTCACCTAACTCTGAACCCCTCTTTCCTTCCTCTCGTAGATAAAGGGATCATGGCTGAGCCATATCTTCCCCTTTCTCCTTCGCCGCATTGCCTCAGCCGCCATCGCCCGGGCGCCCGTAGGGAAACGATTCTACCGCTGTCCTCCGTCGTGAGCCTGCTCGGTGGCCAACATTAAGGCATCAGCAACCATCCTAGGGTGTTCCCTGGGACACACAGAAGGTGTCCGTGCTGTCGCCCGGCCGACTCAATGGCCGGAGCCGAACTAATTGCTCGTCGGCGCTAGAACACCACCGTGGATCCGCGGAGCACCGTGGACAGTCGCATCCTTGCCACAACCTTCAAAGAAGGTACTCTGGGTCTTCTCTTTGTGCTCTCCTCATTGTTTAGTTGGCATCTAGGGCGCTAGCCGCGTAGCCTACCAGTGTGGGGAAATGGCCAGCAATGGCGCCGCCGCTAAGGACCGGTTGCCGTCGTTGGGCGCGGTCGGGGGGAAGAAGATAGCGTGCGCACCGTTGGATGATGTGTTGACGGCCCAGATTAGATTGATTAGATACCAGTTCGGTGGAGTCGATTACAGCCGTTGGATCTAGATCGGGCGTGGGGTGATGAATCCGGCTGTGTTTAAATCTAGGGCGTCCGTCCAGATCGTGTGGTCCACGCTGCGTACCGGTTCGCGTGATTTATGATCTAATCAGGGTCGTAGGTATAGGATCGGGTGGTCAGGAGCGCGCCATACCCCTTCGGCCACACAATTTAACTAATAGGACCCTGGCAAACACTTGATTCAACCCGCAATCCACAGGTCCTATTCACTGAGTCTAGAAAATTTTACCCCAGAGACCCTGCTTTTCTCTGTTTTTATGCACGCAGTCCAGAAGTCAGTAAAAAGAAATAAATGATTAAGGAAAATGATTTTTAGTATGAAATTAATTGCAGAAAACTTGTAAAATTCCTAGAAAATTCATTTGAAGTCCAAATTGACCCATTCTAGTTCCTATAATTTTGTTTTAATATTGTTCATCACTCAGTAACACTGTTTTAGCATGAAACTCATAATAGAATTTCTCTCTTAATTAATCTTGTATCATACACATAAAATCTTTGGAAATCCATAACTCCTCCACTTGAGCTCCGATTTAACTCATTCCAGTTGCGTTAGCTTCGTATAAATATTTACTATGCAATAATAACATTTATTATACCATATCTCATTCTTTTATAATTAGATCTCTATTTAATTTATGTTGGTTAGTCTTGTTAATCTTCTTATCATTATAATCTACTAAAATATGATCTATGGTCAATTTATAACTTAGATTAAAGTTGAGATAATTATTTATACAATAATCTCTCATATGAATTATACTAACCAATTTATAATATAATTTAATATTTTAATCACATAGATCTTCTATAAAATCATAACTCTTTAATCGTAACTCCGACCTTAGTAGTTCTCAATCCCACGATTTCATAGCAACGCGTAGATTATTATTATTCAGTTTGTATTTATGTTTGGTGTGATGTTAATTTTGTCTATACTATGTTTGTTTGTATTGCTACGACTGGCAGTGAGGTCACGAGTCACCTAAGGATCACCTTGGTACCTGGAATCTCAAGTGTCAGGCAAGCTGTGCCCTTGACCACTTTTGTTATCCAATAATGTTCTATATTATCACTTATTCATGCATAGGTTTAATTTTGATGGGACCCAATAGGTCACCCTAGACTGTTTATCTTTTTACCTTGTTTGCCCCTGAATCATTGGGTAGTTATGCTATTGCTTTATATGGTTTTTTGGGTTAATATTTCATTATATCCATGTTTCTATTATTCTATTATGTTATTTATGTTCATGATAAGATCATTATGTTAATGGGAACATGGAGAACCACCCGGGAAAACAGTGCTACCACAAGGGTAGTATGGGATGCCCTTGGCTGGCTAATTAGGAAAGCTAGTGGATGAGTACCTTACCCGAAATGGGCAAGGGCAGTAGGGGAGTGGTTAGTGTAGGGAGGTACTTGGGTTGATTTTGCTGCGATGGCGGTCAGGCGAGGGATCCCTGCATTGGAGCTTCCTAGAAAGTGTAGCGGGTTTTCTGAAGCTAGTGGAACTTTGTAAAGGCCTCGTAGTGTTACCTTGTCTCGCTTCCTTGGTAGAGGTGTATGGGATTCATGACCCCTTGGCAGATGGGTAACATGACTTGTGGGTAAAGATATGCAACCTCAGCAGAGTGTAAAACTGGTATACTAGCCGTGCTCACAGTCATAAGCAGCTTGGACACTCACATGATTAATTTATGTAACTTAAATTCAATCTGTCATTTGCATTCGCATGGGATTATTTATTAATTTTGTTCTATTATTTGCTATGGTTTGGTATTTACTTACACTTAGTAACTGCTAATAAAATTTCACCAACTTATTAAAAGCAATGCTCAGTTTTAACCCCTACTGTTGATCAGCTTTACACATCACATGAACTCCCACCTTTGGTGAGTTCATGCCACATTATTCCCCACAACTGATAGAGCTGGAGTGCCCGATCTTTCGGTGAGTGGAGATAATTCTGATTTGGTGGAAGTAGACCCTCACGATCCGACTACGACGAGCGAACCCGAAGCGCCAATGCAATCGCTGAACCAACTCCCAATGGTTACCGACCTTGCTGCTGCGAGATCGGCCTGATCATGAAGATCGTTTCCTGTGCGCAATCGAAGAACGAACAAGAAAAAGATGCGAGCAATCTTAATATCACTCGAGGTGGAGTTCTGAATCACAGAGGATAGCACATATTTGTGCGTGTTCTGGGGTAGCTAAAGCTAGATCTAAAACAAAACTCGAAAGATAAAGGAGGCGCAGCTCCTGGATAAATAGAGAGGGGGCGCAGCCCCTAGGGGCGGCCAACCCTAGGTCGTCCATTATGGGCCGCAGTTGGGCTGGTCGTCTATTCTTCCGGGCCTTCGTTCTTTAACAGCATGATGTAGTTCAATTCTCTTGCACGGGCCCGAGTCACTGGCCTAGGTGGAAGGGGTGGCGCCTGGACTGGGGAAGATGGTGCCTGGGCTGGAGAAGGTGCTGCTAGTGTAGATGTGCTCGTGTTGGTGTTGATGTCCTCATCATCCTCCCCTTCTTGAACTGAAGTCGTCCTCGACGGCAACTCCTCATCTTCTCCCGCATACGGTTTCAAATCTGCAACATTAAAACTAGTGGAAACACCAAACTCCGCAGGCAGGTCAAGGATATAAGCATTATCATTAATCTTGGTTAGTATCTTAAAAGCACCAGCAGCACGAGGCATCAATTTAGAACGGCGCAAAGTAGGAAAACGAACCTTTCTCAAATGCAACCAAACCATATCACCAGGTTCAAAAGTAACTAGTTTCCAGCCTTTACTATCAGTAATCTGATATTTAGCATTAGCAGCAGCAATGTTTTGTTGAGTTTGTTCATGGAGATTAATCATTTGTTCAACATGTGCAAGAGCATCTATGTGTGGGGCGTCCGCAGCATCAAGCGAAAACAAAGCAATAGGCGCCCTAGGAATGTAACCATAAACAATTTGAAAAGGGCACATCTTTGTAGAAGAATGTGTTGCATGATTATAAGCAAACTCAACATGAGGCAAGCAATCCTCCCAACGTTTCAAATTTTTGTCTAAAACAGCCCTAAGCATGGTAGACAAAGTTCAATTAACTACCTCAGTTTGACCATCAGTCTGAGGGTGACAAGTGGTGCTAAACAGCAATTTAGTTCCCAATTTATTCCACAGAGATCTCCAAAAATGACTCAGAAACTTAGCATCACGATCCGAGACTATTGTATTGGGAATACCGTGCAAACGAATAATCTCTCTAAAAAACAATTCAGCAACATTGCTAGCATCATTAGTCTTATGACAAGGTATGAAATGAGCCATTTTGGAGAATCGATCAACAACCACAAAAATGCTATCCCTCCCCTTCTTAGTTCTAGGCAATCCCAAAACAAAATCCATCGAAATATCAATCCAAGGGGAAGTAGGAACAGGCAAAGGCATATACAAACCATGGTTGTTCAACCGTGACTTAGCTTTCTGACAAGTAGTGCAGCGTGCAACAAGGCGCTCAACATCAGCGCGCATCCGAGGCCAAAAGAAGTGGGCAGCCAACACCTCATGTGTCTTGTAGACGCCAAAGTGCCCCATGAGACCGCCTCCATGTGCTTCCTGTAACAACAAAAGACGAGCCGAGCTAGCTGGAACACACAGCTTGTTAGCGCGAAACAGGAACCCATCCTGTATGTGAAATTTGCCCCATGGTCTCCCATTAATACAATGGCCGAAAGCATCTTTAAAATCAGCATCATCAACATATTGATCTTTCACAGTGTGCAAACCAAAGGTTTTAAAATCTAACTGTGACAGCATGGTATAGCGACGAGACAAAGCATCAGCAATAACATTGTCCTTCCCGTTCTTGTGTTTAATAATGTAAGGAAAGGACTCAATGAATTCTACCCATTTAGCATGATGACGGTTCAGATTTGTTTGGGTACGAATATGTTTTAAAGCCTCATGATTAGAATGGATTATGAACTCACGATGCAAAAGATAGTGCTGCCATGTATGCAAAGTGCGCACTAAAGCGTAAAGCTCCTTATCATAAGTAGAATATTTCAGACTAGCACCGCTTAATTTTTCACTAAAATAAGCAACTGGTTTTCCTTCTTGTAACAAAACAGCACCTAGCCCAATACCGCTAGCATCGCATTCAAGCTCAAACACTTTATTAAAATCAGGCAATTGCAATAGGGGAGCTTGGGTTAACTTATCTTTCAAAGTGCTGAACGCTTCCTCCTGTGAATCACTCCAAGCAAATGGCACATCTTTCTTTGTAAGCTCATGTAGAGGCGCTGCAATGGAGCTAAAATCACGAACAAATCTGCGGTAGAAACCGACAAGTCCAAGAAAGCTCCGAATTTGTGTGACCATCGTCGGTGTAGGCCACTCCCGAATGGCAGCAATCTTGCTGCTATCCACCTCAATGCCCTGTGGAGTAACAACATAACCAAGAAACGAGACACGTCGTGTACAAAAGATGCATTTTTCCATGTTAGCAAATAACTGGGCAGCACGCAATGCATCAAAAACAGCACTTAAATGTTCCAAATGCTCTTTCTTAGATTTGCTGTAAATAAGGATATCATCAAAATAAACAACCACAAACAATCCTATGAAGGGCCTTAGAACTTCATTCATCACTCGCATAAAAGTGTTGGGAGCATTAGTCAATCCAAACGGCATAACCAACCATTCATATAAACCAAATTTCGTTTTAAAAGCCGTTTTCCATTCATCACCCAGTTTCATTCTAATCTGGTGGTAACCACTACGCAAATCAATTTTAGTGAAAATAATGGCACCACTAAGCTCATCTAGCATATCATCAAGGCGTGGTATAGGATATCGATAACGAATAGTGATGTTATTAATAGCACGACAGTCTACACACATACGCCATAACCCATCTATCTTGGGAACAAGTAACACAGGAACAGAGCAAGGGCTAAGAGACTCACGAATGTATCCCTTGTCAAGCAACGCCTGTACCTGGCGCTGAATCTCCTTCGTCTCATCCGGATTTGTACGGTACGGTGCGCGGTTCCGAAGCTGTGCGCCGGGAATGAGGTCGATCTGGTGCTCAATGCCACGAAGTGGTGGGAGACCCGGTGGTAAGTCTTTGGGGAAGACATCAGCGTACTCCTGCAAAAGGTTAGCAACCATAGGGGGAATAGCCAAAGATGGTGCATCATCAAGTGAAATGAGGACACTAGAGCATATAAGTGCATAGCATGGCAAATGAGCACCGTGTAGATCATCAAAATCAGCACGTGTAGCAAGTAAAACAGGAGCCTTCAACTTGATTTCAGAAGGAACAGAGGGCGATGGATCAAGTTGTTTAGCAGTTATAGCAGCTCGGGCAAGATCATCTTTAACAATTTGTTCAGGTGTCATTGGATGTATAATTATTTTCTGACCCTTAAAAATTAAAGAATAATGATTCGAACGACCATGATGCAAGCTATCAGTATCATATTGCCAAGGTCGACCAAGTAACAAAGAGCATGCTTCCATGGGAATAACATCACAATCAACAAAATCAGAATAAGCACCCATGGAGAAAGGAACGCGCACGGAACGTGTGATTTTTATTTTACCACCATCATTAAGCCATTGAATGTGATATGGGTTTGGATGCTTATGAGTGGGTAACGATTACTTTTCGACCAGCATGGTACTCGCCAAATTGTTGCAACTATCGCTGTCGATAATGATGCGAATTGACCGCTCCTGCACAACACCCTTTGTATGGAACAGAGTGTGTCGCTGATTCTTCTCGGGCAAAGCAACCTGTGTACTGAGAACACGCTGCACAACAAGACTTTCATACCTATCAGCGTCGCCCGGGTTGACATGTACCTCCGCCTTAGCTGCATGGTCAGTGGCAAGTAGTGCATGTTCAATTTCTTCAGAATCACTAGCGGAAGAGTACTCACCATCGTCACAAATGAGCAAAGTGCGCTTGTTTGAGCAGTCCCGAATCACATGGCCAAATCCTCTACAGCGATGACACTGAATATCCCGTGTACGACCTGTGGGTGGGGCAGTGCTGGCTGGTTTGGTCGTCTTCTCGCGTGGAGTAGTGGTTGACGTGGATGGCGCAGGGGAACTGGTGCTGAGGTGGATGTCGAGCTTCGTCCTGCAAAAGGGTTAGAATATGGCTTCGAGCGGCGTCCCTGCACTTCACGTTCAGCTTTGCAAGCATATTCAAATAAAGTAGTCATATCATAATATTCCTTATAATCAAGTATATCTTGGATTTCGCGGTTTAAACCACCACAAAAACGTGCCATAGCAGCGTCGTTGTCCTCCAATATCCCACAACGAATCATACCTTTTTGTAACTCCTGGAAATAGTCCTCAACAGATTGAGAACCTTGCTGAAAACGCTGCATTTTATTAAGCAAATCACGAGCATAATACGAAGGCACAAATCGATGTCGCATCGCAGCTTTCAACTGATCCCAAGTGGTTGGAATGGTAGTGGGATGTTTTATTTTAAACTCACGCCTCCAAATTAAACAAAATCAGTAAATTCACTAATAACAGCTTTAACCTGAGAATGTGCAGCAATATCATGGCATGAAAATTTTTGTTCAACCTCTAACTCCCAATCAAGATATGCAGCAGGATCATATTTTCCATTAAAAGGTGGAATTTTAAATTTAATCTTAGAAAATAAGTCATTAGGGGGATGACGAACCACACGGCGTGCACGACCACAGCGATCTCCATCGTCCAACTCAGTGTCACCGCCGTAGTCCTGCTCCATCTTTGTGGTCAATGCATCAAGGCGTGCCAGGATGGTGTCGAGTGTGGTGCGAGTCGCCGTTTGAGCAAGGTCAAGCTGGTTGAAACGCTCGGTCGTCGAAGTGACCGTTGAATCAATCCGTTCATGCATCGTCCTAATGTCAGCAGCAAGTCCATCAACTTGTCCCCTTACTTCCAGCAACTGGGCATCCACCGTGTCGTGTGCTCCTGCCATAGTTAGCGCAAACACCAAAACACCAAAAGAAGAAGAAAAAACCAACGACAAAAACAGGGGTGTACTGCTCACAAGGCGCTCACACTAGTGTTGTTATCAAATTCTTATCCGTTCTTACCAAGCCACAGTGGTGAACTGCAACCAACAGGTGGAACCGGTGAAAGATTGGATGAGCGATTGCCTGGAGAAACAGAAGCCTGCTCGTCGTAGAAATATGTGGAGTTCTGGGTAGGCTGCACTCAAGTCAATGATTAGCACAATCAAACAATAATGCAAAGTTGAATTATAGTGCAGAACACGAAACTATATTGCTGGCCACAAGTGCAAAGGACGGATGGAACTAGCAGAATGGCAGTACCGTAAATATTGTACTAGCGAGGCCACTAGTAGGAATCACAAGTGATTTTGTTTTTCTTTTTTGTATGATTTTTTGATATTTTCTCAGCACAAGAAGCAACAAAATAGGAGCTACACGAAGTTTCACCTAAAACAGAGATCAGATGTGGTCTATAGAAAATCAGGAAGTTCTCTGAAAAGCGTGCGAGAACTTTGACGAATTTTTTTCTTTATTTGCCTCAGAATGATGTCAACTAGCTCCTGTAAAAATTTCAGATTTTTTGGACACCCGAGCGAAAAGTTATGCCCGGTTTACGGAAGCTACCTCAAGTTATGTTTTAAAACGACCGGAATGAAACAACCGTATCCTTTCTCCTTCGTTTTCTTTTTTTTTGTTTCTGTTTTTTTACGTAACCGAAGGAGAAAAATAAGGAAGCGGCCGTTGACTCGGTTTGTTTTTTTTCTGTTTTTTTCGTAACCGAAGGAGAAAAACAAGGAAACGGCCGTTGACTCGGTTTGTTTTTTTCTGTTTTTTTTTGACGTAACCGAAGGAGAAAAACACGGAAACGATGTTGACTCGGTTTGTGGCGTGATCAAACGGGGGATGGTGGCGGCGCTAGGTTTTGAATGGTGGAAGAACACAATGCAACCAGCAACAAATGACGCGAAAGCACACAAATTCAACAATGCAGATTATTGAAAGAAAGTGCGAGGCTCAAAAGGGTGCTGGGATAAGGTCTAACCTGAATTTTTATGTGGTTTTGTGGACTGTAGGAAAAAAAACACTCGATAAACTCACCGATCAACCTGGAAATCTGATACCACTTGATAGAGCTGGAGTACCCGATCTTTCGGTGAGTGGAGATAATTCCGATTTGTTGGAAGTAGACCCTCACGATCCGACTACGACGAGCGAACCCGAAGCGCCAATGCAATCACTGAACCAACTCCCAATGGTTACCGACCTTGCTGCTGCAAGATCGGCCTGATCACGAAGATCATTTCCTGTGCGCAATCGAAGAACGAACAAGAAAAAGATGCGAGCAATCTTAATATCACTCGAGGTGGAGTTCTGAATCACAGAGGACAGCACGTATTTGTGTTTGTTCTGGGGTAGCTAAAGCTAGATCTAAAACAAAACTCGAAAGATAAAGGAGGCGCAGCTCCTGGATAAATAGAGAGGGGGCGCAGCCCCTAGGGGCGGCCAACCCTAGGTCGTCCATTATGGGCTGTAGTTGGGCTGGTCGTCTATTCTTCCGGGCCTTCGTTCTTTAACATCATGATGTAGTTCAATTCTCTTGCACGGGCCCGAGTCACTGGCCCAGGTGGAAGGGGTGGCGCCTGGACTGGGGAAGATGGTGCCTGGGCTGGAGAAGGTGCTGCTGGTGTAGATGTGCTCGTGTTGGTGTTGATGTCCTCATCAACAACTTGTTGAGCGATGAACATGTGTGAGCTCACCCTTGCTGTCTCACCCCCCCACAGGAGAAGAACAGGTAGTTCAAGTGGAGCCACACATCGAGGAGTTCGATTCGATCTAGGTGGCGTCTCCCAGTTGACTTTCTAGTGCCAAGGATGGATTTTAGTTCGATCTATATTTATATTTTATTTTGTAAGACTTCCGCTATGTAATAAGTACTCTGATTATATTGTGACATTTATCTCTATACACTCTATTATTATATATGTTGTATTCTTTGGCGCATGTATGAGATGCACTCGGCTTTTTCCTTTAAATCCGGGTGTGACAAAAAAAACTACCCCCAAATTTTGGGTGTTACAAGGTCCATTTATAGCCCCAAGGGACCTGTCACACCCGGGTTTCGGGGCACCAAGACCCAGGCGCGAACATAATCACCAGGTGTGCTGGGACGAAGTCTCAGACATATGATGAATCATGGCACAGGATCGAATGTCACATCTTTACTATATAATCGGAGTTCTATACAAAATAAATAAATAAATACATTATAAGGAGACAACGGTCCAGCAACCCAAAGTTGACTGGGAGACGACGGCCTAGACCTCTCACGAACTCGCACAGCATCCTCCATGTGCCTTATCCTGTGGTACCTGTTCTTGACCTGTGGGGTGTGTGAGACAGCAAGAGTGAGCTCACATACGTTCATCGCTCAACAAGTTGTGGGGACTAATGTGCATGAACTCGACAAAGGTGGGAGCTCACGTGAAGTGTAAGGCTTACCAAAGAGGATGGTTAGAGCTGAGCATTGCTTTTAAAGTTGGTCAAAATTTTATTAGCAGTTAATAAGTATAAGTAAATACCAACCCAATTAAGAAAAGTAATAACATCACCTGTGATGCAATGCATATGACAAATTGAATTTAGTTCCATAAATTAATCATGTGAGGGTCCGAGCTACTCATGACCGTGAGCACGACTGATATACCAGTTTTACACTCTGCAGAGGTTGCGCATCTTTACCCACAAGTCATGATACCCATCTGCCAAGAGATCGCGACTTCCCATACACCTCTACCAAGGAGGCGAGGCAGGGTAACACTACGAGGCCTTTACAAGGTTCCACTAGCTTCAGAAAACCTGCTACAGTTTATAGGAAGCTCCAATGCAGGGATCCCTTGCCTGACCGCCATCGCAGCAAAATCAACCCAAGGACCTCCCTACACTGACCACTCCCCTACTGCCCTTGCCCCTTTCGGGTAAGGTAGTCTTCCACTAGCTTTCCTAATTAATCAGCCAAGGGTGTCCCATTAAACCCTTGTGGTAGCACTATTTTCCCGGGTGGTCGCTCCATGTTCCAATTATCATAATGATCTTATCATGAATAGTAAATAACAACTGATAATAAAAGTGTGATCATGAATATTGTATCTTCATACCCAAAACCACATAAAGCACTAGCAAGTACTACCCAAAAAGTTCAATGGTAAACAAGGTATAAAGATAGACAAACTAGGGTAACTTATTGGGTCCCATCAAAATTAACCTATGTAGATCATTATGATTAATTAGAACATGAGTGGGTAAAAAGAAGTGATCAAGGGCACAACTTGCCTGGGACTTGAGATTCCAAGTACCAGGATGATCTTCAGGTGACACGTGTTCTCACTGCTAAACGTAGCAATACAGACAAACATGTATAGGCAAAATTAACATCACACCAAATATAAGAATAAACTGCGTAATAATATTCTATGCTGCATAACGAGATCGTTGAAACAAGAACCACTAAATTCGGAGCTACGATTATTGAGTTATGGATTTCTGAAGTTATTTAGCACCTAGAACAGATTAATTCAAATGAACAATTTTAATTCAAGTTTCATGGCTAAACAGTGTTACTAGTTGATAGACAATATTAAAACAAAATTATAGAAACTGGAATGGGTCAATTCGGAGTTAGAATGAATTAAATACGGATTAAACAAGTTTATGGATTTATTTTTATACTAAAAACCTATTTCTTTATTAATTTCTGAATATCCTAAGTGTTCTGGACCGAAGACACTAATATCGGAGAGCCTAGGGTTAAATTTGCAAAACTCTACCAGACTCAGAATACTCCCGCGAGGACGGCGGGTTGATTTATGGAAAGTGTAAGGGCTCTTTTACAAAAGTGAACGGCTGAAGGGGTATGGAGTAACCAGAGCCGTTGGATCAGATACACACGGCTCTAATTAGAATCGAATTGGTACGTGTTGTGGTACGTCAGATCGCCATCCAACGGTTCCAGACCACCCACACCGAGATACCACCGGATACGTCCATTGATAGATCAACGGCCAGGATTTTATTTACGGCTGTCGTGCTCATATCCATCCAAGGCTGATCCAACAGACATGCGCTAATTGTCCTTATGGCTAATCCTATCCGTCAGTGAGCCATTTAACGCATCTCGCACTTCTCCTATCACCCGCCCCAACTACCGGACCGTGGCGGCGTGTTCAGCCGACGGCGGCGCCCTGACCGGCGCAGGGGTATCGCTTGCCCTGGCTTGCTACCTTTAAGGAGAACGGTGCTACATGTACAGGGGAACATGGCAAACAAGATCAAGGGGATATTACCATGGATGGTCGTTCGGGTGACGTCGGCCATGGCGAGGGCGGATTTGCGGCGAAACATCTGCTCCGACGAGCAATTAGAGGCGGTCCGGTCGCCCATCACGCCCCTAGAAGCCAGGCCCAGGATCCCAATGTTCTGGCAACAATCCCCCGCCCGCCATAGAGGCCCCGACAGTGGAGGTTGCAGGCGTCCACGGCGGTGGGTATCTCCCTTTCCTGCAACCCGCCATTGCTCACGGTCGCAGGGGCACGAGTGCCGATGGGAACGGAGCGCCGGGCATCCGGCCATGGGATGGGCTGTGCAATCATGGAGTTCTTGTTTTATATCCTAGGCGGACCACAACAACCGCGCGGCATCCGCGGCCGCCGCGCAGATCTTGGTGTTCTGTTGGGCGGAGTCGGCTACCACAGAAGCAGGAGATGAAGAGGAAGCTGACCACGCGGGGGCCACCGCTCGGTGCTCAAGCGTACCCATCGCCTATTGGGTCACGACTGGATGAAGCAATTGGGCCTCGAGCGCGGATCCGTGCCAACAACGGCCCACGCGACAGCATCCCAGGGATACACATGCACGCGTGATTTGGCTGACAGGGAGGGTCCCGCATGTCAGCACCATTTGCAGGAACTGGGCTACGCAGATGAGAAGTAAATGGGTCGGCACGGGGATTGGGCCCAACACAGATTTGTTTTCTTTCTTTTTTTCTACTTTCTATTTTCCAAATTCATTTGAAATTACGATTTCGAATTTGAATTCTTCAAATTTATTTAAAATGCACAATACACAATCCAACATGGATGCAAAATTTAAGTTTTATTCTTTATTATTTATTTCTTTACTTACATAATCAAGTGCTCATAATTATGAAGAGTAAGAAAATGATTCACACATCCAAATAGTTAAAAATCCAATCATATCATATTTAAAAATCTAATGTTTTCTATTCATGTGAAACATAACTTTAATTGTTATTATTATATTTTTATTAAATATAAAATTCAACCAAAGAGTTTTTTAAGGGAATCTTGTTTCTAATCTATTGTTAGATAATAGGTTTGTCTAAAACATAGGAGAATTCCCCATATTCTTAAAGTTAGTATTTTGGGTATTACAGGACCTAGGAGCCGTTGGAGCTCTCTTTGGAAGGCCTCGGTTGCCTTATGTCTGCGGGTGCACTGGACTGTCCGGTGCACACCAGACACTGCACAATGCAATGGCTACGAATAACCTGATTGGCTGATTTCCCCTTCTGGGGGCCACCGGACTGTCCGGTGCGCCAGTTGACCATTGGCACCGGACGACGTGTCAATTAGCCGTTGACCGGCTGGCACACCGGACTGTCCGATGTTCTGTGTGGATTGTGTGGTGATTTATAGCCGACGGAGTCTTGGTTTTCCCGAGAGTGGCATGTTCGGTGGACCGTGCACCAGACTGTCCAATGCACACCGGACTATCCGGTGGGTGGCACCGGACCATCCGGTGCTTTGCAGAACAGCCCAACTTTCCCTTTTTCTTTCCAAATCTCTTTTGCTCCTTTTTACTTGACTTACCATAATCCCTAACACTTAAACACATATGATTAGTTCCCAAAACAATTGACTAAGTGCTCGGAGTTTACCTTTTTCACTTGGCACCTTATGGATTTGTGGTATGCCCACTTTCAGGCCTAAAATTGCCTTTTTCTCAATTTGATTTAACTTCCTATTGTCATTGCTCATACAAGATGATGTTAGTCTAAACACAATGTATTGAGCATTTAATCACCAAAACAAAATAGAAATAGCCCAAGGGCACATTTCCCTTTTAGTCACTCCTAACACTTCAACGAACAGGGCATGCTTTAAATGTGGGCAGACCAGACATTATGCCAAGAACTGCCCCAACAAGGCTGCTTACACTACTCTAGCTTCGATAAAGCAAGGCTAAGCCCAGGAGGTAAAAGTCAGGCCTGTCAATCGAGGACATGTTAGCCATGTGGAAGCAAAAGCTGAACCCGAAGAACTTAAAAACCTAGAAGAGGTGCCAGGAGAAGATGAGGAAACCGATGAAGAAGATAATGAACAGCAAAACTAGAGTCTCTTATCTCTGTACTAATCTCGCGGTCGAGATTCATTTTAAGGGGGTAGGATTTGTAAACCTTTAAAATAAGATTGAAAGTATTAGCAAGATCTTGGAGAAACAAAACTAGAATTTATCTTAAGTGTATATTTATTTGTGAAGCTTGTTCCCTATTACATAAATATGATATAAAAGTTCTTCGAGAGGTTAAGAATTATTATATCTCTTAAACATGGATTCCTCACCTTTAAAAATATTGATGGATATTGAATTAAAAAGTTCAATTTTATCTCACATTCAAAATATCATTTTCCTACAAGGACTAAAATATAATTCATACTTGAAATATTTGCTTAACAAATTAATAAAACAAGTAATAAATATGTTTAAAGTATTTGCATCCATGTTGGACTATTGTTTAAGCACTTGAGTTGAAATTTGAAATTTAAGACATATTTTGAACTAGTAGTTTGAATTGAAAAGAAATCAGGAAAATAAAAGAAAGGGAAAGAAGAACTCGCCTGCTGCCTGGGCTAGAATCCACACCCGCCGGCCCAGTACCTTGCTCATCCCGTGGCCCACCTCTCCTTTCCCCCCACACCGCGCGCGCCTCAACCCAGCCAGCCCGGCCGCTTGGGCCACTTCCTGGCCCATTCACCCGAGCCCGCGCGCGCCCCACCGTATCACTGACAATGCGAGCCCGATTTCTAGGCTCCCGGCCCACGCACTAGAGATCTCCTACAAGCACCGACACATGGGAACCCCTTGTTAGGACCCGTCTCCAAGCTTCGTAACATCCCACGACTGTTGCAACAACCATAAGGCCTTGTTCGTTTGTGTCGGATTGTACCCGGAATCGTTCCAGCTAATCAAAGTTTATATAAATTAGAGAAGCAATCCGGTTAGGAATCATTCTGACCCACCAATCCGGCACAAACGAATAAGGCCTAAGGGAGGTTTGGGCCGCCCGGCCGTACGCCAATGTGGGGTCTCTGCCCTTGCCACTATAAATCTATGCACGCACATGGCCAACTGCATCACGCTCCAACACGAGAAAGCGCCGCCGGAGAGAGAGAACAGAGGAGACCCGCCTTAGCCATAACCTGTCCACGTTGTCGATCTATGTCCAAGGAGTATGCATGGGATTTCGCCAAGCCTTAGGGAATTGGTTGGTGAGGCTCCGGGACTTGGGGATCGGGCGGGGACCATCGAATTGCTCGCCAGAGCCCTGCGTCCACCGCTCGCCGTGGATAGTTCTCCGCTTGCCGTAGTACACGGTAAGAAGATCTTCTTTGAATTCTCCTTGCTTTCCGCTACGTGTATAGTCATTGGGGGGAATAGAGCCCCGGGCTTCGGTTTGGCGCCACGCCGGCAAGCCTTCGCCGTGTTTGGGGGTGACACTACCACAGGCGGTCGGGTAGGGGGAGGAAGAAGCACGAGTATTGTCGATCCCATGGTGGATGGCTAGGATTAGTCAAAAGATACCATTTCGGCCAATGAGACCGCGAGGCGTTGGATCCTTATCCAACGTAATCAGTAGATCTCGGGTATTTAAAATCCAAGCTGTTGATTTTTGATCCAATGTGCAGCAACGCATACCAGTTGGATTTTATATCCGGGACATCGGATGATGATCTGATGGCTCAGATTCCATCCACTCCATCGGCCGAGACAATTTTACTAAAGCGACCCCATGTAACTTAGTAATTAACCTGTCGTCCACCCTAGTTCAGTTTATATTGCATATTGGTCCTTTTTCTTTCTGTTAGGTCCTTGAGCTCCTATTAAATTGTACCCGCAGTCCATTACTCACTGGAATTATCAATATAAATATAGAAAAATGAATTTTTATAAACCTAGAAGATTAAAAAATCCACAAGTTTCTCGTTTTAACTCTGATTTTGTCTTTTCCAGTTGCGTTAACTTCATAAAAATATTTCCTACACACTACTAACACTATTTATGTCATATCATAGACTTTTATAATTAGATATTTTTTTAATCTAAGCTCTAACCTCGCTAATCAAAGTTAATCAGTCCCAAGTTATAATTTGAATAAAATATGATTTATAATAAAGTTATAACTTAGATTAAAATTGAAATAGTTATTTGTTTGGAATATCTTTCTCATATGACTTATATTAATACACATAGAACATAGTTTTCATAATTTAGCATGTGGATCTTTCGAAAAATATATGTTTTTAGCCATAACTCAGAATTTAGTAATTCTCGAACTACGATCTCATAGCGACGTGTAGAATATTATCACACAGTTGTTTTCTATGTGTGGTGTAATGTTAATTTTACACATTCCTTGGTCTATCTATATGTATTGTTACGATAGAAGTGAGGTTGCGAGGCACCTACATTGTACATTGGAGAAGTACCTGGAGTTGCACCAAAAAGGCAAGTTGTGCCCTTGATCACTCTTCTTTACCTAATAATGTTCCTATTAATCGCTGTGACATGCTTAGGTTAATTTGATGGGACCTAATAGGTTGCCCTAGTTTTGTTTACCCCATGTCTTGCAAACAAATGAACTATTGGGTAGACTTGCTATTGCTCTACCTAGTTTTTGGGATTAATGTTATACTAAATTATGATCATGTTCCATTATTATTATTGTGGGTTTAATTATTGTTCATGATAAGATTATTGTGATAATTATAACATGGAGAACCACCCGGGAAAACAGTGCTACCACAAGGGTGGTGTGGGACGCCCTTGGTTGACTAATTAGGAAAGCTAGTGGAGGACTACCTTACCCGAAAGGGGAAAGGGCGATAGAGGAGTTGCCGTTGTAGGTAGGTTCTCGGGTCGATCATGCTACGGGTTTTTCGGACGAGGGATTCCTATATCTCTCTTCTCATGAAATCGTAGAGGGTTTTCTGAAGCTGGTGGAACCTTATAAAGGCCTCGTAGTGGATCCCTAGTCATTCACGTTGGTAGTGTCAAAGGGCCTTGCAAAACCTGGCTAGACGGGATACACAACTTCTGGGTAAAGGGTGCAACCTCTGCAGAGTGTAAAACTGGTATATCAGTCGTGCTCACGGTCATGAGCGGCTCGGACACTCACATGATTAACTTTAAACTTAATTGTCATATGCATTGCATTGTGGGATTTATTATAATTGTGATCTCTTATTTTATTGGGATGATATACACTTATACTTATTAACTGCTAATAAAATTTCAACAACTTATTAAAAGCAATGCTCAACGTTAACTATTTTTTGTTGATCGGCCTTACATTATACATGAGCCCTCACCATAAGTGAGCTCATGCACATTATTTCCCACACTTGTTGAGAGATGAACTTTTGTGAGCTCACCCTTGCGATAAACACCCCACAGGTGAAGAGCAGGTGCCCCCGGAGGAGGACTACTATGATGAGTTCGATGAGGTCTAGGTGTCGTCTCCTAGTCAGCTTGATGTCGCCAAGGGATAATAATATTAGTTCATATTATTTTTATCAGATACTTTGTAAGAAATTTTCGTTATGTAATAAAGTTTGTGACATTTGTCTCTATACACTGAGTCATTGTATGTGTTGGTCTTCTTTGGCGCACATATGAGACGCACCCGAGTGTGCCCCTTAAATCCAAGTGTGACATGGTCTTATTGAATTGCTTGATAGAGTCTTGGGTGAGGTGGTCTTTATCCCGAATCTCTTGCTCATCCTCCTTTTCTTGCCCAACTTCATCTCCCCTTTGATCAATGCCATCATCTTGAGGTGGCTCATTGTCTTGAATTTGATATTCTTCTTCCTAAGTTTGTTCCTCATCTTGTGTTGGTGGAGATGCTTGTATGGAGGATGAAGGTTGATCTTGTGTTGGTGTAGGCTCCTCGAGCACGTACTTGTGGGCACACATCTCTAATGGACATGTTCCTTAGCGTGGTGCATAGGGTTTCCTCATCATCTAACTCATCAAGATCAACTTGCTCTACCTGGTAGCCATTAGTCTCATCAAACACAATGTAGCAAGAAACTTCAACTAATCTAGTGGACTTGTTGAAGACTCTATACACCCTTGTGCTTGAGTCATAACCAAGTAAAAAGCCTTCTACTGCTTTAGGAGCAAATTTGGAATTTCTACATCTCTACAAAATAAAGCATTTGCTTGACTCAAAAAAAGAAACATTGGGCTTTTTACCAGTGAGGAGTTCATATGATGTTTTCTTGAGGATTCAGTGAAGGTAGAGCGGGTTGATGGCATAGCAAGCAGTGTTGATTGCCTCCGCCAAAAACCGATCTGAGGTTTTGTATTCTTCAAGCATGGTCCTTGCTATATCCATCAGAGTTCTTTTCTTTTTCTCCACAACACTGTTTTGCTAAGGTGTGTAGGGAGAAGAGAACTCATGCTTGTTGCCCTCTTCCTCAAGAAATCCTTCAACTTGAGAGTTTTTGAACTCCATCCCATTATTGCTTCTGATCTTCTTGATCATCAATACGAACTCATTTTGAGCCCATCTCAAGAATTTCTTCAGAGCTTCTTGGGTCTATGATTTTCCTACAAAAAGAACACCTAAGTGAAGCAAGAATAGTCATATACAATAACAAGACAATACTTATTCCTGTCGATGCTTATGAAAGCGATCAGGCTGAATATATCCATGTGGAGTAACTCAAGCAGCCTTTCGGTCATCATGATGTTCTTGTGTGGATGGTGAACTCCAACCTGCTTTCTTGCTTGGCATTCGTTATAAATCCTGTCTTTCTCAAAATGAATATTTGTTAGTCCTAAAATGTGCTCCCCTTTTAGAAGTTTGTGAAGATTCTTTACCCCAACATGGGCAAGTTGGCGATGCCAGAGTCAACCCATATTGCTTTTAGCAATGAAGCAAGTGTCAAGTTCAACATTTTAATTTGTGAAATCAACTAGATATAGTTGGCCATTTAACACTCCCTTAAAAGCAATTGAATCATCACTTCTTATAAAACGGTAACACCAATGTTGGGGACCTTTGTCTTCCGAAGGTCCTCAAAAACATGATTAACAATGTTTCCCAAGCATAATATATGTACAGGAACCTTCGGACTCGGGATGAAGCTGTACACAATATGGAGAGCAGGGTCGGAACGAAGGTTGAACCAGCGCCGAAGCTGCGCGCAAGGGAGCTTCGGCTCAGTAGCAGAAAAAGGAATCGACTTAAGGAGGAAAAGGCTATCTAGTCCCCGATAGATTGTTCTTAAGTCAATAGTGAACATGAAGGGCATGAATGTAATTTCACACAGGCTGCGCCCTATGCCTATAAATAGATGAACAGTACCCTCGTACTATTCACGCTGACTCGTACTCGCTCGTGCGTCACGCTTGTACTTTTGCCTTCTATCAAGCCGAAGGTACAAATGTAATTCAATATTGTTCTTATTCATCCATGATTATATAATAAGGACATATAAATGATGTTATATGATTATTCATGTTATTTCTCATGTGTCATATGCTTCTTCTTTCATCAATGTAAATTGTGATGATGAAGGTATGTCCTTCATGACCTTCGTCCGAAGATCGTTATAACCTAAGGGAAATAATGCTTCGAAGGATGAAGGGCATTAACCATTAACTTCTTTCTGTGTTGCCTTGTTCTTAATTCATAGCATTTGAGAACAAGTCCCCAACATTGGCGCCCAGCTCTGGTGTACTCACTTCCACAACCTTCGGCAAAGCATCAACCTTCGTCATGCCGCCGAAGAAGATAACAGCGCTAGGGGCTGCACTGCAGCCACTGGACACAAACCAGGAGACTCTCTCTCTCTCTCTCTCTGAGAGGCCAGAAGCCAAAAGAGAAAGGCCACCAGTCCAACACTTCAGGAGGAGGAATTGGACCAGGAGATCAGGAACATGGAGATCATTCACCAACATGTGCAAAGGAAAAAGGAGAGGATGGCTCGGTTGGCCGACCTTTAGAGGAAGATCGACGAAGCTACTGAGGAAGTGCGTCATCTTACTCAAGATGACCATGATCGAAGGCCCCAACACAAGGAGCTTCGTCAAGAGGGCTCATTCAACAAAGACGAATGGTACGATGATTTTAATCATGGTACCTTTGCTTTTGATGATGCTTCTCCCCTGGCAGCAGAACTGCATGCTATCCCATGGCCACAATCCTACAAGCCACCTCAGCTACCCATGTACGATCGACACTCGGACCCAAAGCAAATTTTGATGAGCTATGAGGCAACAATATCCTCATACGGAGGTAACACAGCTGTCATGGCCAACTCCTTCGTCATGGCAGTCCGAAACGTGGCCCAGACATGGTACTCTTCCCTTCAGCCAGGGACAATCACGTCATGGCAGAAGCTCAAGGACATGCTGGTTACCAGTTTTCAAGGCTTTCAGACGAAGCCAGTCACAGCTCAAACCTTGTTCCAGTGCACACAAGACCATGAGGAATAACTACAGGCGTATGTCCAAAGGTTCTTGCGATTGAGAGCACAAGCGCCCATAGTGCCCAATGAAATTGTCATTGAGGCCATGATCAAGGGTCTTCGGCCAGGACCTATAGCCCAATATTTTGCCAGGAAACCTCCCCAAACTCTGGAGAAGTTACTTTATAAAATGGATGAATACATCCGAGCTGACAATGACTTCCGACAAAGAAAGGAGGAAGCTTACAGATTTTCTGAGATGACTAGGGGCTTCGGAGGGAGAATCCACCCTAGGCATGTCAGATCAATCCATAGCTCTAGTCAGAATGATGACAAAGGAAGCCAGCTTCAGAGGCCACAGCACACCTCACAGTCTTCGGGACAGCAGCAAAGCTCCTTCAGGCCGCCAGCTCCAAGGGGTAGAGGTGCCAGGGGCTTCGGAGGAAGATATGGGGATTAGCCCAGGAAAATCTATTGCTTATTCTATGGAGAGGACAAAGGTCACACTACAAGAATCTGCCAGATCACCATCCTGAAGCAAAAAGAGATTGCCGAAGTAGAAGCTCGACAGAATCAGCTGAAGCAAGTCCTACATACTGCTTCGTGCCATTCCCCTTACATACCAGAATATGTGGGCAACCAACCTGCAGATTCTGTTGCTTCGGCAAGTCATTCACAAGCTTCTTGGCCTCAGCTCCCACTGCCACCACTATTGCAACCTGCTTATTCTCGAAGCCAGCAGCCAGAAGGGCGCCAACACTCCCAACAACAACGTGAATTCAGGGAGGAATCCGAAGCTCGTACAATCAATAGTACTGTACCAGAATCGAAGCACATATACTGAACGATATCCTGCTTCTAAAATACTTTTATGTTCTATGCCATTTTGCTTTTTTAATAAGGAACAAACAATGTAAATTTAGTTTCAATTTCTTGTAATGATTTTGCTTCTATCAGAATGAAATATATCTTCTTCACAGATTTACGAAGCTCAAAAGTCATCCTTAAGGGAATGCAGAGCCAAAATTGCTGAAGCTACAAAAGTCGTTCCTAAGGGAGCGCAGCGTAATTTTTGTGCTGAAAAGTTGTTCCTAAGGGAATGCAGAGCTAAAATTGACGAAACTACAAAAAGTCGTTCCTAAATGAGCGCAGCGTAAGTTTTCTGCTCTAAAGTCGTTCCAAAGGGAATGCAGACCCAATACCGCCGAAATATAAGGCGAAGAAGTTCAAAAGTCGTTCCTAAGGGGATGCAAAACTTATACCGTCGAAATAGAAGGCGAAGAAGTTCAAAAGACGTTCCTAAGGGGATGCAGAACTTATATCACCGAAATAGAAGGTGAAGAAGTTCAAAAGTCGTTCCTAAGGGGATGCAGAGCTTGTGTATTCCAGTGTGGGCGTGTGGGTGTGTGTCTTCGGCATCATCATCATTTTGCATCATATCATCACATCATTTTGCATAGCATCACATCATACATCATATCGCATCAATGACACGAGAATCGAATACGGAGTTGATCTTCGGCGAATGCTTCGTCAAAATGAAAATGTGCTAAGGCACGAAGTAAGCTTCGGGAAATACAGTTTCATCAGCCTTGTCATAAAAAGAAGGGATCTCTCTTTGCGAAGCATGGATATCTTTATGAAGCATGGATCTTTTTCTTTACGAAGCATGAAAAGAAGGGAAGGTGTTTTTTTCGCCGAAGGCTCAAAAACGGTATGTATGTAAAGATTCATGCATCACAAAGAAATAAATCGCAATAATTTACATATTTGATTCAAAGTTACACACATCAAATATCATAGTTTTGTTACAATAGAAACCTAATCTTCCTTCATCTGTTATATATATCAAACTTTTCAAAATGTTTATTACAATACAATCTATTCCTCTTTAAGAACTTTCTCTGCAACTTCGTTCAGCAATTTGTTAACGACTTCATCGACAATAGATTCAGCCATGTTTATGATCTCCAGCGCTTCCTTCATTTTTGGATCAGCTAGGGGATCGAACGGCTCCGGTGGCGGAGATAATTCAGCTGAAGTAGGAAAAATTAATTAGTCCGAAGCCACAAAAATAAATGTCAAAGCTGAAAACCAAAATATGATACCTATACGCTTTTCGCGCTCTGCAGCTTCTTCAGCTCGTCTTGCTTCTGTTCGGGCAGCTTGGGTGTCTTTTTCACTTTTCTTTATAATTTCATGGGCCATCTCTCGGCCACCATTCACCCAGACATCATTATAGAATTTTCCGCCCATCATGGTTGCTTCAGGTGAAGGATCCTTCGTATCATCTACGAAGAAGGCAGCTTCAGTCTGGGCCATGGTTTTAATATGGTCGCATCCAGCCTTCTCCAAGATGGCTGAAATTCCCCGCGTACCGGAAAACGCGCAAACATCCTCGCGGTCACTCAAAATTTCTTCGAAGGTTTTGGCTTCTCCATTTATCCACTCAACAACGCCTTCGGGGTCGCCTCTTATGAAGTTTTCTTCAGTTCAGTAGGCACCCACTTTGGCGAAGCTAGCTTTTATTTTCTTCACACAATCCATGGATTTTTCAAAGCACCTTTCCCTAGATGTGCGAAGTTCTTCAACATTTTTCTCCAGATGATTTTTCCAATATTCGCTAATTTCTTGGTTAGCTTGCGAGAGTGTGCAGTTTTCCTTAGCTTCGGTCAGCTGTCTCCGAAGGTCTTCAATTTCAGTCTTTTGGGCTTCAGCCTGAGCTTTGAAACTAGCTTCGTCTTCCTTCACTTTGTTTACCAATGAAATTAAAATTTTGTCTTTTTCAAGACCTTCGTTTCTCAATTCGATCACCTCTGAACGAAGGTTATTCAGAGTGATTGTATAGCCTTCGTCTTCAATATTCTTCTGCGCCCTAAGCGCATTACTAAGAATTAAGCCCTGCAAGGGGAGGAAAGAATTAAGTATGACAAATAAAGTACATCATTCTCAAATTCAAAGTTAACTCTATACCTTTATAGTGTTATACTCTAGGTTGTCAGCAAGATCATCCTTCGACAAAATCGAAAGGTCATCTTCCAGCTTCGGGAATCCCATGCCTCTACCTATCTCCCGGCAAACAGATATTTCTTTGTTGTCCAAGAGACAGTATAAGAAATCATCTTCATTACTTCCATTAAAAACCAAGGCACCCTTCGGATATTTCAGCTTTCGCGCATAATGCCTGGCTTCCAAAATTTCTTCTTCGGACAACTTCTTCCCCGAAGCGTGTCGAATGATGTAGTCAATATTTTTTATCAAAGCTTCGGGAGCAAGAGTCTCGATATTTTCAGGAGCAATTTGCTCTGCCACTTTTTCTTTAGGCGTGACAGGCTTTGTCTCGATGAGCATTGAAGGCCCAGTTTCGACTTCAGCTTGAGTTTGCGTAGCTTTGGCTTCTGCTTGCCTGGTTTCAGCTTCAGCCTGTGATTTGGCTACATTTTGAGCAATTTTCTTTGCAGGAGCAGGGCTCAACGCCTTTGTATTGGTCATCCTTCTCCTCTTGAGAGTTGCAGCAAAAGCCTTTTGCATCTTTGGCAGATTTGCCTTCATTGGAGGGCTCAGAATTTTTGGCATCCTTATTATTTCTTCAACCTTTGGCTCTTCGGCCTTATCAATATTATCTTCGACTGCCTTGACTGTATGCGTTTTTGGCATTACGGTCAACTCTTCAGTGCTCTGTGTAATCAATGCAGTCTGTGTTGCTTCGGCTGCTGAAGTAGACCCTGCGACAAATTCAGGCACCACGACCAGTTCAATGTAACGCGGCCGGTGGGTCAGAACCTTCACCTTTTTGCTCTTCGGCACAGGCTCAGCTGGGGTGACCGAAGCAGCAATCTTCCTCTTTTTCTCTTGTCCTCGCAGCAGGTAGCGGTAATCAAGGTATACGAAGCCAATAGCATCAAATACCCTGTTTAATCTTTTCTTGCCCCGGCAACCAAAGGCTGCGGACAGGGCATTATCTTGAGCCTTGGAGTATGCTCCAAGTAGCTCATCACTGGTAGCTTCAATGCACTTCAACCAGTCATCGTTCAGCTCATCAAATTTCTCCCTAAATCTGAAGGTATACTTCAGTCGGACCAGACCACCCTCACCAAAGTCGGGGGTGGTCTCCTTCGGCATTTCCCAGCTTTCCACAAGCAGCCATACCTTGAAGGCTATATGTTCTTGAATCAAATCTTTTGTACCAATGAAGGAGCAAATAGTGCTGAAAGCCCTCTGGCACGCTTCGATAGCGTCATCAATTTCCACCTTCAGCCTTCGGAGGCCGAAGCGAGACCAGATGGGGCGCTGGATGATTTCTTTAATGTCTTCCCTTGCCTTTAAATCATTCTTCACATAAAACCACTCTTCTATCTAGGCCCCGGGCCATCTCTTCCGAAATGTTGGTACCGGGTGGCTCACGTTGGGGCGAGCAATAAATCTATAACAATCGAAGTTGTTATGGTACTGTTCTTTGCCAGTAGCCTTCGTCTCATATAAGAGCTCGTGCATACTGCAGAAGCACTTTGCACTTGGCTCTAGCCTCTGACTCCTTACAGCCCAGACAAAAATCCCCATTCTCATAATAGCTTCGAGGGTGATCTGATGAAGGAAGATCTATTAGATCTTCAGCACTTTAGCTACAAACTTGCTCAAAGGAATCCGAAGTCCAGCCTTAAAAAAGCTTCGGTAGATAACAACTTCGTTTTCCTCGGGAGCAGGGATGTTGTTGTCTCCGCCAGCCCTCACGATAGACATGTCCCGAAAGTACCTTCCTCTCATGTTCTCAATATCACTCTGTTTAATGGTCGATTTTGCGAAGACAACATGGCTTGGCCGCCAGGGCCGATCCTCAGAATCTTCATCCCCACTTTCCACATCATAGCTATCACTGTCACCAGTATCTTCAGATAAACCTTCCAGTATCTCTTTAGTAATCTTCTCTGTATTTGTTTTTGCCATGGACTCAATAAATCCATCAATATAAGGATCCGCAACCTTCTTCTCCTCAAACACCTTCGTCTCTTCAGTCAGCTTCACCCTCTCAGTCATTTTTCCCCAGACATGGTGAAAACACGTCTTTTAACCGAAGCTCAAAAAGCTTGAAAGTCTAGCGAGCGCTAGTGAGAAAAAGCTAAAAGTTTGAGAAAATAATGCAAATGGCAGAAACAACGTATCAAATGTTGCCGGTGTGAGTTCATATTTATACGCCTAGCACGCTGCAACTTGGAGGGCCCGTCTGTCATTGATTGTTGCTATTCTAGCAAAGGGAAGGTGTTTTTCGGACCTTCGGCTTAAGGCCTTCGTTCACGTCGCAGTCTGAATTCGTTGTTATAACAAATTAATACTGCAAGGGGCTACTGTTGGGGGCCTTTGTCTTCTGAAGGTCCTCAAAAACATGATTAACAATGTTTCCCAAGCATAATATATGTACAGGAACCTTTGGACTCGGGATGAAGTTGTACACAATATGGAGAGCAGGGTCGGAACGAAGGTTGAACCAGCGTCGAAGCTGCGCGCAAGGGAGCTTCGGCTCAATAGCAGAAAAAGGAACCGACTTAAGGAGGAAAAGGCTATCTAGTCCCCGATAGATTGTTCTTAAGTCAATAGTGAACATGAAGGGCATGAATGTAATTTCACACAGGCTGCACCCTGTGCCTATAAATAGATGAACAGTACCCCCGTACTGTTCATGCTGACTTGTACTCGCTCGTGCGTCACGCTTGTACTTTTGCATTCTGTCAAGCCAAAGGTACAAATGTAATTCAATATTGTTCTTATTCATCCATGATTATATAATAAGGACATATAAATGATGTTATATGATTATTCATGTTATTTCTCATGTGTCATATGCTTCTTCTTTCATCAATGTAAATTGTGATGATGAAGGTATGTCCTTCATGACCTTCATCCGAAGATCGTTATATCCTAAGGGAAATAATGCTTCGAAGGACGAAGGGCATTAACCATTAACTTCTTTCTGTGTTGCCTTGTTCTTAATTCATAGCATTTGAGAACAAGTCCCCAACAACCAACATTCATAAATAAACCCATATGATATATTTGAGAAACAGAAAGCAGATTGTAATCTAAAGCATCTACTAGGAATACATTATAAATGGAATGGTTAGGAGTTATTGGAATTTTACCTAGACCTCTTACTAGACCTTGATTCCCATCCTCGAATGTGATTTCCTTTTAGGCATCATCATTTTTCTCATATGTGGAGAACATCTTCTCCTCCCGAGCAATATGGTTAATGTATCTGCTATCGATTATCCAACTTGTTCCACTGGATGGATAAACCTACAACCTAGATTTAGGCCTTATTCTTAGGTACCCAAACTATCTTGGGTCCTTTCACATTAATTAGAAACAAGCACCTTAGGTACGCAGACACAAGTTCTTGGACTCTTGTGTCTGTCCCTAACATATTTGGTAACTACTTTACCAGATTTGCTAGTAAGAACCTAAGATGCATAAAAAGTCTTAAATGATAATTTTGGCTCAGATTATGCATCAACAATGTTATTTTAAGGCATATTAGCAGTTTTGGCATGTGAAGTATAATGCCTAGAACTAGATGCTTTAGATTTATATATGTAAGCATGATGAATAGTATAATGAGAATAAGTTTTCTTAGCATGTGTTTTTCTAGGAATCTTATGAGCAGAATAGTTCTCAGGATATAAAATGTAACCTTCCCTATCATACACCATAGGAGCCTTGCCCTTTACAAATTGAGGAATTTTGTTTCCTTGGGCATTAAGTTTACTATTGTCTTTGCTCCCAGGATGGAACCCAACACCGTCCTTGATGCCAGGGCATCTCCCACTATAAAGCATGCTATGAGCAAGTTTAAATTTCTCATTCTCAAGCTCATGCTCAGTAATTTTAGCATCTAATTTATCTATGTGATCATTTTGGTTTTTAATTAAAGCAAGATGATCACTAATAACATCAACATCTCTAAAACTAGTACAAAAAGTAACTTGCTTAATGGAAGATGTAGAGGCATGGCAAGCATTCAATTCCGCAATCTTAGTAATAAAATTGACATTCTCATATTTAAGACATAAAATTGAACCATTGCATGTTTTAGCTCATTAGTCAAATTTTTGCATTTTCCCTTCTCATGAGCTAGAGCATCTTTTAGCTTCAACAAATTTCTCATTTTCCCTAACGAGTAGATCATTTTGGCTTTCCAAGAGTTCATCATTCTCATTAATGGATTTTATTAATTCATTGATTTTCTCAATTTGCTTGAAGCTAAGGCCTTTAAAGAGCAAAGTGTTGGCACAAATTTTGGCCTTATCATAAAATATATCATATGCCAGTTAAATAGCTTCAATTAGTGTGAACCATGAAGGTGTAAAAAGGTTAGAAAGTTAAAACCAAATGAATTAAAAAATAATAAATATGGCATAGTCAAACGACCAATGTTGATATCTCTACTACTTATTAAGATAACAAGGGGTAGGCTGCCATTCCCATGGCTAGTCCAGTTCTATCGTTCCAATCGTGGAAACCACTCTCCCGAGACCGCATCCGTAAACCTACCCCAGTCGTACCTCTCCTCGATCGCCACTCGTAAACCCTACCCCAACCCTACCCCCGGAGTCACCCATGCGCCCATGGAGGAGGATGTTGATTCATCCTTGGAGGTGGCCCTTTTGATGGTGCTGGTGGCGCTCATCATGGTGTCGTAACTAGCGTAGGGCCACGGCCCGAAGGGAGGAGGTTCGTCGCCTTGCGCTGCTGTGGCAACCATGATGGCAGTGACTCATCCTCCGCGTGTCTGTCGGCTTCTGCACAGCACGGGCTCCCCGAAACTCTAGACAAGACGATGTCCTCGTGCGCGCATAACTCCACGATGAGCCACCGCCGCCACGGCCCACCGCCATCCGCCGCCTTTGATGTATCCCACTTGCGACCTCGGCTTCCTCTGGCCCCATCGTAGAAGAGCCCCCAAGAGGTCTCCCGAGCGGCTACTTTCAGAGCCCAGCGATTGGCCTCCCCGCCGCATAAGTGCGTCATCGAGAACATCGCCAAGGACGACATCCCCAAGCTCTTCCTGAGGTGGTCCCCTCCGAGCTATAGGTTCTAGTCAGAGTGGTAGGCAGATGCCACCAAGGATCAGGTGAGGGTGAGGTGCTGACGTAGCAATTCGATGCTCTGCTCAGACAACATATTCTTGTCATTGTCTCCGTCATTCTCTAGTCCTCGCTCATCTCACCGCTGTGGCGGAACCGCCCGAATTATTCCAACTTAAGTGCCTAAGTCCCACCTTAGAGGCTATACCACACTTAAATAGGAATAACACGTCAGTCCCTCGGATCTAGTCCGACGAGGCCACTAACAGGATCAAGTACCACGTACTCGCTCGTTGGTGAGGCATAGAGCAAATACAATAAAGCATAAAACCATACATTAAGGAGTATTAAATTTATTACAACATCATCCGAGTTTTAGCAAAAGTAGTGATCATTGATCGGAATGCAGCGGAATAAAACTAACGATAAATAAATGGAGGGATGGGGAAGCCTGTCCCATCACTCCTCATGCTCCTCCTCAGCCGAGGTAGGGTCCCACTCGACTGTCCAACCCGGTGGCAAGATGGACAGCCAAGTCACTCCAGCAACCATGTCCTCCAGAGAACCTGTGAAATTATGCCACAAGCAAGGCTGAGTATACTAATACTCAGCTAGACTTACCCGGTGTGAGGAGTCTACTCCTCTACCTCTAGACATGCAGTTGTTTGACTGAGGGGTTTGCTTGCCAAAAGCACTAGCTGAGTCTAAAAATCAAATTTTAGCTTTTTCAAGTTTTAGTGTGATTCTCTTAAGACTAAATGTGTACCTATCTAATCATACATGGTATCAAACATTTAGCAATCAACAACTTTCTCCAAGTCATCACATTTCCGCTTGTTACTCAATGCAGTACAATGGATCAAGCAGTCTCATTAGCTGCGAGAAGCAGACGATTTGAATCGAGTTTTTATCCTTGCAAGGTAAACCCAAACACACGACGTGACGAGGCACTCTGTCCACACACACATCAACCGTCCCCATCGATTCCCTGGCAACAGATCAGGGCTCACCGCCTTGGCGTACAATGCCTCACTGACCCCGACTACCGTCGTGCAGTGACCGCACTTGTACCCACCATAACCGGAATGGGAGACCACGTCTCAGGTCGCGTGAGGGGTAAAGTCTGCGGGCAGGTTCACTCAGGTACTAGGCTTACCGATTTACCATATTTCTCGGCATGTGTTTAGTACGTTCAAATGCTTGACACAGGTATCCGCACGTTAATCCTTATTCCAATTTTCCATCTCGTAGACAACCAATCCCCATGGATTGTTGTCCACAGACCAGCATCATTATGATATGAAAGTGGGTACAACCAATTCCTGACCTCGCGCGAGTGCTAGAAAATCACTCGACTTCTACCAAGATCCCTAATTAGTAAAGCAGCTACTCGACCTAGCATACTAGTATCCATCGCAAAAGGATTCCTGAGTTCATGCAACTAGGGTTTCAATCAACTCCTACACTTAGTGCACATTACAAACCTACAAACATTAAGTGTAGTAAAACAGCATAATAAACAGTTATGCATAAAACCGGGGCTTGCCTTCCAAAGTTGGGGCTGCGGGGAGATCCTCGGTGGCAGGCTCTGGTGCTGGCTCCTAGACTCCCTCCCGATCAACTCCTTGCTCAGGGATGAGCACGTACTCTCCATCAGTGAGGTTGCAATCTATCGAATGCAATGAATAAGATATTTGTATGCTATGATATGCAGAATTTCGTAACCATTATGCATAGTGAAGAAAAACTAAGTTAGTTGATAACTTAGGGTTTCCTTGTTATAAGAAGCTTAGTGGTTTATGCTTAGAAACCTAGGTTTGAGGTTTTGCTTAGAGGCAAACGTAGTGGATTAAGACTTGGATTGCCCCTTAAAGGTTTTAGTAGGTACTCACGGGGTTTTGCTGGGTTGGTTAGGGTAACATTAATCTCCACTACTAATTCCCCTTTTCATTTTCTATTTATGCTCTTAAGGTGGGCTTGAACTACAACAGTGATTTCAAATTTTCCAAAAATTCTGTAAAAATTACAATGGGTTAATATTGGTCACTGTAGTCTGTCCTATAAATTTGAGGTCAAAAATAAATAGAATATGCCCTGGACAAAAATAACAAAAGTTGGGGCAGAGGGGTCACTTTGCACTACAACTCTTATCTAGGTGTAAGTTCTATACTAAGAGTTATTTTTGCTGGTATCTATGGGTAATAACATGCTTCTGTGCCAAAAATCACAGAGGGTTACTTAGTGGTTATTTAGTTATGATTTTCTAAAGTTTAATGTCAAAAAGACACTTATAACTAACTTGCTATTTGAAAAGTATCAAACAACAGAACTTTTATTTTTCCTAGGTTCTTCTTAGCACAAGAGCAGTCATTCCTAAGGTAGGGGTGTTTTCTCCTTAGGATTATTTTCTTATGACTTTTCAAAGTTTTCTCTATTTGCCATGAATAAATGTTAGTGCAATTTCTTTTCACTGGACTATGGTTCAACAGATTTTTCTTGTGAACTACATCACTTAGGCATGCTAGGAAAAGTATGGTTGCCCTCTGGTTTCCATTTTCAATCCATTTTTTTCATTTTCCTAAGTTTGAGCATAAACAAGTTTTAGTGAATAAATCTTCCTTAACCTTGTATACTGGGGTGTTTATTAATTTTAAACAGTGTAACTACTAGGATAGTGTCTCCACTATTTTTCTCAACCCTAGTCTAACAACATTTCTATCTTTCCCTTTATTATTAAGTTTTGGGCAGTTTTCTTATTTAAATCAAAACTCTAGAAAACATTACAGGAACCATGGGGTTTACTATTTTTGCTTGATAGTTTATATTTCACAAAATCTAGCAAAATTGGTTTGACTAAATTTGGATGAGTATTCTTCAAGTTATGTATTTATCAAGTTCTCTGTAGTATTTAAAAGAAAAGTAAATTCGAAAAGCGAAAAGAAAAACAGATTTGCGTTGAAGTCCCTGGGTTTTCTTCCCCTTTTCTCTCACAAATCAGTCCTCGGTCTACTATTCGCATGAGTCACTGACCTTACGCACAACCCCATGAACTTATCCTATATCTAACCCGCAATCCATGGCTGGCTGGAACAGTAACCGGGGCAAAGATCATGGCGGCGAGGCTCACCGGCGGCAGTAGAGCTCCGATGGGGTGGTCGGTGACGTCGGGGAGGTCACGGCGGTCACGTTGGTGTGCGGGTCGGCGTCGAAGGTGGCTGGGGTTGCTCTAGTCATGAGCGCAGGTGGCAGAGGTCGTCGGCGGCACCTGCTCCGGCCAAACCACGGCGGTAGGGTTCAATCAAAGTGCACGAGGAGCTCCTCTGGGTGATGTAGAGGCTATGCGCGCAAGGAATCGAGAAATGGTTCAGTGGGTTACCCGGTCCACGTACTCCGGTGGGGTTACGAACTCCGGCGAGCGTGATCGCACTGTTCCGTTAGGGCTAGTCCTTGGCTCAAGCTTGGGAAAGCTTCACAGCCTCTCGAGGAAGCTATCCGAGGGCTCGGATCGAGCGGAGGTGGGCGGGAGTGGTTTGGCCACGGTGGGCGCCCTCGGGCGGCTCTGACGGGTCGCGAGGAGGTCGCCGGAGCTGCGGGCTGGCTCGGGAAAGCTAGGCATGGTGCGGAGGGGGTGACAGGGATGGTGGCCGTGCATGAGGGCGGGCTTTATAGCCACTCGCGGGCACGACATGGGTGTGGGCACGGGGGCGGCCGAGGGCGCGCGTGCGGGCGTGCTCTGGGCGCTTTCCCGAGTGCCTACCCACGTCGAACACGTGGTGGTTTGGTTCTACCGGTGTTTAAAGGCCTGTTTGGTCGCCTTAGCGTGTAGATCTCAGCAAAAATCCCGTGCAAGGTCTCTTCTCTGCACCATATCCTATCTTTTCCATGTGAGTTCCAAGCAAAGATATGGTCGGGGTTGAGAGATATTGTGGTGTGAAGTTGGCTCTATCTGAGTTGTCCAGCCCGAGACAAAAACCATGTCAAGTCATGCCAAACGACTTAGGGTTGGGTTCAAATTTTTCCAGGGTGTTCTAGGGGTCTTTAGGCGCCATTTTGTTAATTAGGCCCTATGGTTTTGAGGTTTGGAAAAATGTGAACATGTTTGATCTTTGAAAGAGGGCTGGTTTTGAAATTGAGAAAAATCTGATTTTTCTTTTATGCCCTTCTCTTTGGTGACCTTTTTGGGGTTTTTTCTGAAGCCTTTTTGGGGTCACTCTCTTACTATTTTTTGTAGGGTATAAAGTGTACTACAACTTTTATAATTAGTCCAAGTCATGATAATGTGGTTTACATAGCCTTTTTGCTATACTCCCCTCTAGGGCTCCATTTGCCTAAAGGGATTTGAATTAGGGTTTCAGCCATTCTCTCTTCTTTAGGTGCATGATAAGGCCAAAGCATGACTTCTAAAATGGGTTACACCTACTTAGGATCTTGACCCCCAAGTTTGGTGTCTTTTGCTCAAACTAAACCACATGTGATGATGGGTTCAATAGTGTTGGCTTGAGTGAAAACCCTAAGTAACACCTGGGGTGTTATAGCACTGCTCCATAGGAATCCGTGGAGTATTCCAGTGCGGTAGAGAGTCAGTCGAACCAAAATGGAGACACATCGAGGCATAAGATGCATGCTGCTAATGCATAGGTGTAACTGTCTTTCATGGATATTAATATAATCTTGTTGAACTTGAAGTTGGTTGTTCGCTTTCATTTCAATTTTTACCTAAACTATTGAACAATGATGGAAATGTGTAGTGCTCTAAGATGATATATATGACCAGACTAAACTGTTGTTGTCGCTGCAGCTTTAGAATGTTATCGCACCTGTTAAGGGTTCTCTAGAATCAAGACAGAAAGAAGTGGATAAGTCTCCATTAGCTAAGGATTCCCTATGATGGAATAAGTCATGTGGTTTTTGTGTGGAGGACATCTCTACAGTAGCATGTGGAGGACAACATTGTGGAGGACAACATCTCTACAGCAGTTGTTGGGGCCTTCGTCTTCCGAAGGTCCTCAAAAACACAACTAACATGTTTTCCAAGTATAATACATTCACGGGGACCTTCGGCCTCAGAATGAAGCTGTACATGATATGAAAAGCATGGTCTGGGAGAAGGTTGAACCAGTTCCGAAGCTACACGTAGAGAAGCTTCGCCTTAGTGGCGGAAAATGAAACCGACTTAAAGAGGAAAAGGCTATCTAGTCCTCGATAGATTGTCCTTAAGTCAATAGTAAACATAAAGGACATGGATGTAATTTTACACAGGCTGCGTCCTGTGCCTATAAATAGATGAACAATAACACCATACTGTTCACGCTGACCTGTATTCACTTGCACGTCACACTTGGATTCTCACCTTCTGTCAAGCCGAAGGTATAAATGTAATTCGATATTGTTCATGTTTATTCATGATGAGATAATATAAACATCCTAATGATGTCATATGATTATTCATGTTATTTTCCAGGTTTCATATGTTTCTACTTCCATTATTATATATGGAAATGATGAAGGTACGTCCTTCATAAACTTCGTCTGAAGATCATTATATCCTAAGGGAGATAATGCTCCCAAGGACGAAGGTCTTTAACCATTAACATTTTGTGTTGCCTTGTTCTTAACTCATAACATTTGAGAACAAGTCCCCAACATTGGCGCGCAGGTGTTTTTTCGGACCTTCGGCTTAAGGCCTTCATTCATGTCGCAGTCTGAATTTATTGTTATAACAAATTAATACTGCAAGGGGCTACTGTTGGGGGGCTTCGTCTTCCGAAGGTCCTCAAAAACACAACTAACATGTTTTCCAAGTATAATACATTCACAGGGACCTTCGGCCTCAGAATGAAGATGTACATGATATGAAAAGCATGGTCTAAGAGAAGGTTGAACCAGTTCCGAAGTTGCGCGTAGAGAAGCTTCGGCTTAGCGGCGGAAAATGAAACCGACTTAAAGAGGAAAAGGCTATCTAGTCCTCGATAGAATGTCCTTAAGTCAATAGTAAACATAAAGGACATGGATGTAATTTTACACAGGTTGCGTCCTGTGCCTATAAATAGATGAACAGTAACACCATATTGTTCACGCTGACCTGTATTCACTTGCACGTCACACTTGGATTCTCACCTTCTGTCAAGCTGAAGGTATAAATGTAATTCGATATTGTTCATGTTTATTCATGATGAGATAATATAAACATCAAAATGATGTCATATGATTATTCATGTTATTTTCCATGTTTCATATGTTTCTACTTCCATTATTATATACTGAAATGATGAAGGTACGTCCTTCATAACCTTGGTCTGAAGATCATTATATCCTAAGGGAGATAATGCTCCAAAGGACGAAGGTCTTTAACCATTAACATTTTGTGTTGTCTTGTTCTTAACTCATAGCATTTGAGAACAAGTCTCCAACATTTGCGCCCAGGTGTTTTTTCGGACCTTCGGCTTATGGCCTTCGTTCACGTCGCAGTCTGAATTTATTGTTATAACAAATTAATACTGTGAGGGGCTACTGTTGGGGGCCTTCGTCTTCCGAAGGTCCTCAAAAACACAACTAACATGTTTTCCAAGTATAATACATTCACAGGGACCTTCGGCCTCGGAATGAAGTTGTACATGATATGAAAAGCATGGTCTGGGAGAAGGTTGAACCAGTTCCGAAGCTGCGCGTAGAGAAGCTTCGGCTTAGCTGCAGAAAATGAAACCGACTTAAAGAGGAAAAGGCTATCTAGTCCTCGATAGATTGTCCTTAAGTCAATAGTAAACATAAAGAACATGGATGTAATTTTACACAGGTTGCGTCCTATGCCTATAAATAGATGAACAGTAACACCGTACTGTTCACGCTGACTTGTATTCACTTGCACGTCACACTTGGATTCTCACCTTCTGTCAAGCCGAAGGTATAAATGTAATTCGATATTGTTCATGTTTATTCATGATGAGATAATATAAACATCCTAATGATGTCATATGATTATTCATGTTATTTTCCATGTTTCATATGTTTCTACTTCCATTATTATATACTGAAATAATAAAGGTACGTCCTTCATAACCTTCGTCTGAAGATCATTATATCCTAAGAGAGATAATGCTCCGAAGGACGAAGGTCTTTAACCATTAACATTTTGTGTTACCTTGTTCTTAACTCATAGCATTTGAGAACAAGTCCCCAACAGCAGTTAAAAGCATCAGTTTTTGACTGCTGTAGTGTGGTAGCAGCACGCACTGCAGCAGTGCAGTGCACAGCAGCAGCAGGCATTACATCAGCAGTGCAGTGCAGTCTTTTGACTGGCAGCAGTGCAATATAGTCTTTTGACTGCACTTTAGCATCTAGACGACAACACATATGTGCTACAGTGTGTAGTGTATTCTAGTACAGCCCCCAGGGCTATAAATATGTGTCCCGAACCGTTCTAAACATCACTTGCTCATCTCCTTTCCGTGCCTCTCCCTATACTTAGTTGGAAGCAAGAGCTCCAATTATTGCTTCCTCTCCTACTCGGTTGAGCATCCTTTCATCTGAGATAGCCTCTTCGACATGGAGCGACCCCTCTCTAGCACACCATGTCCCTACGCTCGGTCACTTCGAGTGCGCGGCACCAGCAGGAGGCCAAGGTCGTCGTGGCACAAGAACGCGAGCGAGCAGCAGCTGCTGCTGCAGCAACAACGGCTAGGGCAACACGGCTGGCGGTGGCGAAACTGGCAGCAACGAGAGCGGAAGTAGAAGCAGCGGAGGCGGCGGATGCTTCACGTGCGGTGGCATGTCACATCCGGTTTTGGAAGGCAAACCGAATGCGAACCATGTATTTGCCAGGATCAGAAACTCACGTACACAACGATTACTTAATTGGACATCATCACACATCGCTCAAAGTAAATAGCGGAAAGGTACTTTAATACATCAAGATGTCCAAGACATCCACAGAGTCTATAACATAGTCATTAAAATAATCAAAGTGCGGAATACAAAACATAGTAGATAAGGCCTTCACAGGCAGCTGACTGGGTTTACCACTAAGATAACTAGAACTCGTCCTAGTCCTGTAACTCCTCAAAGTCCTCCATGTTGCCAGCATCTCCTCCTGAGCACTGAATAAAGTGGGGACAACCTATGGTGGGGGTGGTTTTTAAAGCAAGGGTGAGTACACATCAACGTACTCAGCAAATGTCCCATTTAGCTAAAGTGGACTAGCTGTATGTGGAGTTAAGGTTAAGCAGTTGCTTTTAGTTGGTCAAATATTTATTACTATTAGTAGAGCCAAGTTTTAGTAATAAACCCAGTTATTACCCAAATGTACTCCCTTCAAGAGGAAATAACAGAGATTATAATTGTAGCCATCATTATTAAACATCATCATAAGAGTATCCAAAATTCTTCTAATCAAAGAGGATCCCAAGGCCACTCTTAACCGTGAGCTCAGCTGATATACTAGTTTCTAACACTCTACAGAGGTTGCACACTTTACCCACGAGTCGTGATTACCATTCAACCCGGAGATCATGACTCCCCATTGATCACTACCAAGGTGACCTGGTAGGGACTCGCTACATAGCCTTTACAAAGACTTCCCTGGTGCATAGCTGCTCGTTAGGTTTCGCCAGTCGTACAAACGCAGTACACCTCCCTAAGGCGGGTGACTAACAAAACCAAATCAAACGAACCTCTGCACCCCCCTTGGCAGAGCAAGCACTACGCCCCAGTCCCCATTGTTGGCCCTCCGGCAAAGCCAGCTACACCCCAGGTTCATCTAATTATTTAGCTAAGGGTGTTCCATTCCACCCTCATGGTTGCATTGTTATCCCTGGTGGTCACTTAAGGAACAGGTCCTTACAGAGAGGTACTCAGGAAAATGGCCTGAGTCCCCTAAAATATCACAAGATCATCATCGGGATAACATCATCGTATCAAAAATATTCACATCATGTTCGTTGAATAAGTTAAAGCAATAGCATAAAGCTAACCATGATAACCCAAAAGGTAAACAAGGATAAGGTAAATACAGACTAGTCAATCCTTAGGTTTCAATAATGTAATGCGAGACGGTGAATTATAAAGTATGTAGGACATAATAGGTCAGAGGACACTTGCCTTCACCATGTTGTTGCTCAGGAAGATCTTCGGCAACACACTCAGGAACCATGGGCTACTCGTCGTCTAAATAAAGTGATCATACATTCAATACATTTGGAAAATGACAAATGAACAGCACACCAAACATGTACAAACAATGGAACACATCTCAAAAGGAAAAGAATAACCTCAAAAGGAGTTTAGGTTATAGGGTGAACTAATCACATTTAGTAGTTTGTTATTCTCTAAGTGTTGTCTATCCCCATGATTACATAATCTGATTCCATTTATCTTATTGAGACATAGAAGTTAAACCAAGGATAAATTCATATACTACATATTATTAATCTCACAAGATTAAATATCCATTTACCACTAGGATTTTCCTTTTTATTTATTTTATTAAACAAATAAATTAACACATAAACTAACCTATAGCTTAGATATAAAATTAGAGTGCACAGACTATGGATGAGCATAATTTGTTTGAACAGAGAATATTCCTATGAACATTTTGCAATTTGAATCACTAAATTTGGAGTTCATATGAAAAAGATATGAAATAAACAAGTTTTGAAGTTTGAAATACAAAATTAGGTCCAAATATGTGATTATTTAAAAGGCCGGGGGTCTGTTTATAACAATCCAGGTGCCTGTGCGCAAAATCAAGGGACGACGGGTTGATTCTCGGAACACTGAGGGTCTCTTTAGCAAAATCGCCGCAGAGAACGGATCTGCGGGCGAGCGCGCGAACGCGGGCGCGGGCACGCACTGACCAGCGGGATAGGGTGGTCAGCGACCAGGGGTGGGGAAGCAGACTAACCAGTCGGGCCTAGTGCTAAGGGCACAAGCGGCCGACAGGTGGGTCCAGGCGCAGGGCGCGCGTGTGTGAAGCGGTATCCGGTGATCCAGACAGCGCGATTGAGATCGGACGGCCAAAATCAAGCACCGGAGGGGTTAACGGCTGCGGGCAGCACAACTCTTGCTCACGACGGTGAGGTCGCCAGAGCTACTACGGATGTGGGCTACAGCGGTTTCGAGGTCGCCGAGGTTGGCCAGGATCGACGAGGAGAACCTAGCGAACACACTGGTGGGGTTCTAGCAACGAAACTGGGGCCAGAGATGGAAGAACGGTGGAGGGAGAGCTCCGGATGGGTCGGGGGTAACTCCGGCGAGGAATCTCGGCCGCGAGGAGAGGCAATCGAGTTCGATAGGGCTCGGTCTAGTCCCAGTAGGGGTAGGGGAGGGCTATGGGCCAACATTGGGGCATGGAGCGGGGTTGAGTTGGCTAGACACCGCGCAGGGCGCGGCGAGCAGGCGCGACCGAGCTCCGGCGAGGCCAAATTGGCTACGGTCAGGCACGAATAAGGAAAATCAAGCACGGGAATGGATGTCTCACCTCAAGACGGAGCTTGGGGTGGCTTAGCGTGACTTCTGACGGGTTGGATGGCCGACACGGTGGGCACAGAACTCCGGCGAGCGCGAGCGGTGAGAGTAGAGCGCGAGAGAGGGTGAGCTTGCGCGAAATGAGGCAGGGGAGGGAGTGCGGATGCGGGCGGTGCTCAAAAGGGAGCTAGGGTATGTGGGCAGGCGACATGGCTGGGGATCTCGGCGTGCGTGCGCGCTGGTCCACGGCGGTCCGCGTAGAAGGCGGAGCTGACAAGGCGGCCCCACGGTGTAGTGAGGGGGAGCGGCGAGTAAATGGGCGTCCGGGCTGACGAGCGGGGCCCGCGGGACAGAGACAGAAGAGGGTGCGCGGGCAAGTAGGCGACCGACGCCGACAACCTGGGCCCACTGGGCAGAGGGAGGGCGAGGAGAGCGAGCGGGGAAAGGAAACCGCTGCTGACAGGTGGAGCCCACCTGTCAGGCAGCGAGGGCGCGCGCGTGGCCCCGCTAGGCTGGACTGGCTGGTTTGGGCTGAATTGCGTTTTTTCTTTTTCCAGAGATTTTCTATTGCCTTTTCTTTTTATTTTCTTTAGGGTTTTAAATTCAAATTCAAACCAAGTTTCAAATTCAAACCAAATCAAATGTGTGCATCAATTCAAAGAGTATTTTGGGCTCAGCATGATGCACCAATTCATGACTCACATAAGTTTTGACAAAAATAAATAATTAATCCTACACTATTTAACTTAATTCTACCCAAAAGGAAGAGAGAGATTAGAGAGAGACAAAGTGTTGGGGCCATGCTTCGTCGCCGAAGGTCCCACAGGAAGAAACACCTTCGGCAAACCCGTTTAAACGTAGTACCGAAGCTACCACTCATGAAGCTTCGGTACTATAACGTATCTGAAGACGAAAGTTTGAACCGACTTAAAGATGAAATGACTTCATAGTCCATAAGGGTCTGAGTCATAATTGTAATCTTTTGTAAGGGGCATGACTGTAATTTCTCACAGGCTGCGCCCTGTGCCTATAAATAGATGAACAGTACTCCTTTACTGTTCACGCGATCTTGTAATCTCTGGCACGTTACGCTTGAGTTATTGCTTTCCACCAAGGTGAAGGTATAAATGTGCGCAAATATTATATTTTAATACCTATATATTCAAATGATGAAATATTCAAATACACTTTATATTTTATATTTCATTTCTTATTGTTCGTTGTTTTACAAGTATGATTACGAAGGTCACGTCTTCGTAATGACCTACTCCTGACCTTCGTCCGAAGCTCATTAAATCCTCGGGGAGATAATGCTTCAGCGGACGAAGGACATTTATACTTAACATTTTTGTGTTGCCTTGTTCTTGATTCATAGCACTTGAGAACAAGTCTCCAACATTGGTACCCACCTCCGGTGAACTCACATCCACTTGTTGAGCTGATGGCTTTGTTCAAAGCTGGAGTTGCTTCGGCTCCGAAGCTTGTGCTCCCGATAACAGGCGGTTCATGCTCAGAGCCGGCTAACAAGAAGCAGAAGAAGGAGGCACAAAGAAGGGTACAACATGTAGGGGTGCAAGGACCCTTCATCAAGTCAAGATGGTCTCACATTCCGATTACCTTCTCTCAAGAGGATCTTCAGCTTAAGGATTACCCTCACAATGATGCTATGGTTATCTCTTGTGTTATCAAAGGATTTCTCGTCCACAATGTTTTGGTTGACACAGGCAGTGCAGCGGATATTATATTTGCCAGAGCCTTCAGATAAATGCAAGAGTCCGAAGACAAGATGCATGATGCCACACATCCTCTTTGTGGCTTCGGAGGAAGGCAGATTGTAGCACTTGGCAAGATCACGATGTCGGTAACCTTCGGATTTATCAACAACACAAGGACTGAGCAAGTCGTGTTTGATATTGTTGACATGGAGTAACCTTACAACGCAATCATTAGTCATGGTACTCTCAATGCTTTTGAAGCAATTCTTCATCCAGCATATCTTTGCATGAAGATACCTTCGGACCAAGGGCCCATTGCTATTCATGGAAGTCAGGAAGCTGCCAGGAAGGCCGAAGGAAATTGGACAGATTCAAAAGCAATCCATAACATAGATGGAGCTAAAGCTTGTGAGCAATACAAGTACAGAAGGGAGAAAGCTGCTTCGGCCGATCAGCCGAAGACCATGCTCTTATGTGATGACATAGCAGAGCAGAAGGTGCTTTTGGGATCTCAATTGTCCGAGGAACAGGAGAAAACCTTGATAAGGTTTCTGTTCAACAACAAAGATGTTTTTGCATGGTCAGCTAATGATCTCTGCGGAGTCAACAGGGATGTTATTGAACACTCGCTCAATGTTGGTCCATCCTTCAGACCCAGAAAGCAGAGGCTTCGGAAGATGTCTGATGACAAGGCCGAAGGTGCTCGGAATGAAGTGAAAAGACTCCTCAGTGCCGGAGTCATCAGAGAAGTGAAATACCCAGAATGGTTAGCCAATACTGTTATGGTAAAAAAGGCAAATGGTAAATGGAGAATGTGTATTGATTTTACTGATCTTAACAAGGCTTGTTCGAAAGATGAGTTTCCATTACCAAGGATAGATTTCCTAGTTGATGCAGCAGCTTCATCAGAGCTTATGAGTCTGTTAGATTGTTATTCGGGTTATCATCAAATTTGGTTGAAGAAGGAGGATGAACCAAAAACCAGCTTCATAACCCCTAGTGGAACATATTGTTATCTTCGGATGCCTGAGGGGCTTAAGAATGCTGGAGGAAGCTTCAGCAGAATGACAGCGAAGGTTCTTCATTCTCAGATAGGCAGAAATGTGCTAACTTATGTTGATGATATCATAGTAAAAAGCACGAAGCAAGAAAATCACATTACTGATCTGCAGGAGACCTTCGCCAATTTTAGACAAGCTGGTCTAAAGTTGAATCCAGAAAAGTGCGTTTTCAGAGTAAAGAAGGGGAAATTACTTGGTTGCCTAGTCTCAACAAAAGGGATTGAGGCTAATCCAAATAAAATCGAAGCTATTCTTCGAATGGAACCACCAAGCACAAAAAAGGGGGCTCAGCGACTGACGGGGAGACTTGCATCTCTGAATCGATTTATATCCAGATCAGCAGAGAGAAATTTACCATTTTTTGAGGTGCTCAAGTCAGCCGAAGTTTTTCAATGGGGACCAGTTCAGCAGAAAGCCTTCGATGAGCTGAAGCAGTATTTGATAGATCTAACAACATTAACTCCACCAATGCCAGGGGCTCCTCTGTTGTTATATGTGGCGGCTTCGCACTCAGCTGTAAGTGCGGCACTCGTCCAAGAGAAGCTTGAAGGGCAAGCCAAAAAGCAAGCCCCAATATACTTTGTCTCCGAAGTCCTTAGTTTATCAAAGAAAAATTATACAGAATTGGAGAAGGTGCTGTATGTTGTTTTGATGGCTTCCAGGAAGCTTCGGCACTATTTTCAAGCATACCATATAAATGTTCCTTCTTCACAGCCATTGAAGGATATTATGAGAAACAGAGAAGCTACTGGAAGGGTTGGAAAGTGGGCTGCGGAACTTAATGAGTTCTACATTGATTATGTGCACAGATCTTCGATTCAGTCCTAGGCGTTAGCAGATTTCATTGCTGACTGGACGCCAGGGGCTCAGGAAGAAGAAGCAAGTAAAGATGCCGAAGTTTGGATAGTATTCTGTGATGGTTCTTGGGGAACCTTCGGGGCAGGTGCAGCTGTCGTTTTAATTGCACCTTCTAAAGTTAGAACATGCTATGCAGTGAAACTCGATTTTAGTTGTACAAATAATATTGCTGAATATGAAGCTTTGCTTTTGGGTCTTCGAAAGTTGAAAGCAATGGGGATAAGAAGGGCGGTCCTAAAAACTGATTCCCAAGTTATTTCTGGCCATGTTGACAAAAGTTGCAAAGCAAGAGATCCGAAGCTTGAAAAATATCTGTGTTGGGGGCTTGTTCTCAAATACTAAGAGTTAAGAACAAGGCAACATAAAAAGTGTTAAGTGTTAAAGTCCTTCGTCCTTTGAAACATTATTCCCCTTCGGGAAATAATGAGTTTCGGACGAAGGTCACAAGAGACATACCTTCGTAAATATAACAAGTAATGACGAAGGATTCATATAAAACATGAAATATAATATAAACATCATAGAATCATTTCTATTTTATTAACATGAATAAATAGAAATGATTCCAAATTACAAATATACCTTCAGTCTTGAGAGAGGATAAAAGTACAAGCGTGACGCAAAAGCAAATGCCAAGTCAGCGTGAACAGTACGGGAGTACTGTTCATCTATTTATAGACGCGGGACGCAGCCCACGTAAAATTACATCCATGTCCATTACATTTGTTAATGACTTATGGAAATCTGTCAAGGCCCACGTAGTCTTTTCATCTTTAAGTCGGTTCCCCTTTCTGCTATCGCGACGAAGCTTCCCTGCGCACAGCTTCGGCTGTGCATCATCCTTCGTGGGGCTTGGTAATCAGCTCGTCCTTCGTCTGGTCCAGGCTTCATCCTGACCGTACTTCATGTTCATAATTCTGAGTCCGAAAGTACCTGTTCACATAATCCACTTGGAAAACATTGTCAAATTATGTTTTTGAGGACCTTCGGAGGACGAAGGCCCCCAACAGTAGCCCCTCGCAATATTAATTTGTTAATGATAAATTCAGATTGCGATATGGACGAAGGCCTTGAGCCGAAGGTCCGAAAAAACACCTTCCCTTTGCTAGAATAGCATCATTCACTGACAAGTGGGGTCTTTCAATTTTGAACGCCCTGGGCGTATAAATAAGATCATACCGCAAACTTATTTGGTACACGCTCTTGCCATCTGCTTCGGCCCACTACATTTTTAGCTCTTGTGCACTACGATTTGCTGATCTTTTTGTTTTTAAAGCTTCGGCCTTGAAAACATTTTTTTTAGCGCTTTCAAAGATGTCTGAAGGTAAGAAGATTGCTGCCGAGATGAAGTTGAGCCTCGAGGAAGAGAAGAACTTGGGGTTCCTTATAGCAATGGCGGAAACCAACACAGAGAAAATCACCAAGGAAATTCTTGAAGGTTTGTCCGAAGATACTGATGACAGCGACAGTTTTGATGTTGAAAGTGGTGGGGAAGAATCCGAAGATCGACCATGGCGACCAAGTCACACGGTTTTCGGGAAAACTACTATTAAGCAGAGCCACATTGATAATATGAGGGGGCGGTATTTTCGGGATATATCTATTGTGAGGGCTGATGCTAGAGAAAAGACGTCTCCCACCCCCGAAGAAGATGAAGTCGTAATTTTCCGAAGCTTTCTCAAGGCTGGGCTTCGATTCCCGCTAAGCAACTTTGTTGTTGAGGTACTGAAAACATTCCAAGTGTACCTTCATCAACTTACTCCCGAAGCTGTCATAAGAATGGGGATGTTTGTCTGGGCTGCAAGAAGCCAAGGTTTAGAAGCAAATGCTAAAAGTTTTTGCAACATTCATGAGTTGTTATATGAGACGAAGCCCTGGGGAAAAGAACAATATCACAACAATTTTGGGTGTTACAGCTTCGGTGCCCGCTCCGGGTCAAGCCGCCCTGTGCCAACCTTTCGGAAGAGGTGGCCCGGAGCCTGGATGACTGAATGGTTCTATGTAAAGAATGACTTATCGGTGCAAGAAGATGTCAAAAGTATCATTATGCGCCCCATCTGGCAACGCTTCGGACTTCGAAGGCCGAAGGTTGAAATGGATGAAGCAGCCGAGGAATGCCAAAGAGCCTTCGGCGTGGTCTGCTCTTTCATTGGGACAAGGGACTTGGTCCAAGAGCACATTGCCTTCAGGGTATGGCCACTTGCAGGAAAGTGGGAAGTGCCGAAAGAGACCATCAAAGAGTCCGACGAAGGCGGACTAGTTAGACTGAAATACACATTCAAATACGGAGATAAGTTTGTTGAACCTGATGATGACTGGCTGAAAAGTATTGAAACATTAAGTGACGAACTACTTGGGGCATATTCGAAGGCTGAGAACACTGCGTTATCAGCAGCCTTCGGAGGCCGAAAAAAGAAAAGGCTCAACCGGGTGTTTGACGCAGTCGGGTTTGTCTACCCTGACTATCATTATCCGGTACTGGGTCGCAAAAGAAAAACTACTTCTCCGGCAACAGAAGCTACCACGAGTGCCACTAATGAGCCAACGCCGCAAAGGAAAAAGATGAAGGTGCTCACCCACCGAGCGCGCTTCATCGAGCCGGCCACAGTGCCAAAATTTATTGGTGAAGTCTCTTTGGCCTCTGAAGCTACAGAACCAGCTGCAGTGCCGAAGATAGAAGAGAAGACTGAAGCGCTTCTGGCAGAAAAAGCAGAAAAACCGAAGATTGAAGAGCGGAAAATATCGGAAATCTTAAGTCCTTCAGCAACTGTTGAAACAACAAAAAATCAAAAGGGGCCGTTGGTAACCCCGAGAAGAAAAAGAATGGTGAACGTGTTAGATGTTTTGGAGTCAATTAAGTCTTCAAGCACAACTCCAAAAGGGACTATTGAAGTTGCTGAAGTGTCTACCGAAGCTGAAGTTGCTGAAGCTTCGAAACAACAACCTGAAGCCGAAGCTGGGCCCTCAGAGCCCACCAAAGAACAATCTTTGGAGACCGAGAAAATATCAGAACCAGCTTTGGTTAAAGAAATTGACACTGCCGCCCCCGAAGCTCCTTCCAGCGCACGCGATTACATCGTGCGACATGCTTCGGGGAAGAAATTATCCGAAGAGGAAACTTACGAAGCTAACTACTATGCTAGAGAGCTAAAGTATCCGAAGGGGGCTATAGTATTCAATGGGACAAATGAAGATGACTTCCTATACTGCCTCCCTGATAACAAAGAATTATCTGTCTGCCGGGAGATGGCTAGAAGTATGGGTTTCCCGAAGCTCGAAGCTGGATTGTGTGCTATGACGAAGGAAGATCTCGCAGACAGTCTTGCATACAATAGCTTAAAGGTATGGGAATTAGACGCTTGACAAAATTTTTATTACGTAATTCTTTCTTTTATGCTTATATAGATTCTTTTTTGTATAGGGTTTAATTTTAAGCAACGCATTAAGAGCACAAAAGAGCGCTGAAGATGAAAGCTACGAAATTGCGTTCAACAATCTACGTTCAGAAGTTATTAAACTGAGAAACGAAGCTCTAGAAAAAGACAAAATTCTGCTTACATTAGTAGACAAGGTAAAAAAGGACGAAGCTGCTGCGAAGATTCAGACCGAAGCTCACAAACGCGAGATTAAAGATCTTCAGAAACAACTGGCCCGGGCGAAAGAAGAGCGCATACTTGAAGAAACAAGACGGGAATGCAGCGACCAATGGGCTGATCATTTGGAGGCAACCGTGGAAGAGCTTCGGTCTTCTAAGAAAAAATACTACGAAAAATCCATGGAATGCGTGAATAAAATTAAAACCAGCTTCGCCAGCGTGGGCGCCTTTTCCAGCGAAGAGAATTTCTCTCGAGGCAATCCCGAAGGTCCACTGGAATGGATTAGTCACGAAGCAGAGGCCTTCGAGGAGATCCTGAGCAGTCGTGGCGACATCTGCGCTTTTTCGGGCGCCAGGGGAATTGCTTCTGTCTTAGAGAAGAAAGGTTGCGGGCATGTAAAATTTTTAGCTCAGTCCGAAGCTGCCTTATCTTCCGAAGACATCAAAGACCCCTCGGCCGAAGCAAGCGTGGTTGGTGGTAAATTTTTTACTGATATCTGGAACGACGGCGGCCGAGGAATGGCGCAAAAAATCATTCAAAGGAGTGAAAAAGGCATCCATGATGCTAGGAAAGTGACAGAAGCTGCCGAAGGGCAAATAGGTATTAATTAGTCGTTCTTATTGTGTTGTAATTTTTATTTCAAACTTTGTTCGCGATTTGTAATAGTAATGAAGAAATGTTCTCTTCCCTCAGAACCTGCTGGATCGACTGCCGACCCTCACACAAAAGGAGATGAGGAGATTAAACGAATGGCCGAAGCTATCATGGATAAAGTTGTTGATCAACTTCTAAATGAGGCCGCCGAAGCAGTATTAAGAGAAGACTAAATGTTATTAGAAAAAACATTGGAAGTGTGATCTTTGTAATATTTTGTACATTTGAATGTAATATACAAGTCTCTTTTCATCATTCAATTCTTTACGATGCATGAAATTCTATATACATACCATTTTTGAGCCTTCGGCGAAAAAACACCTTCCCTTCTTTTCATGCTTCGTGAAGAAAACATTCTCCGTTAGAACTGTTCTGATAAATCACATCCATACTTCGTGTAAACATTCTTCGAAGCTATACAATTTTGATATTACTCTGATGAAGCTCATCCACGCTTCATAAAAACATCCTCCGAAGCTATTTTCCGAAGATTATTATTGTATTCCCTCGTGACTTTACATAATTTGCTCTTTCTCAAAGCAACCTTTCGAAGGTTGTTACTGTGTCCCCTTCTTTTGCCATATGCAACATGATGTATGATGCTTATGCTATGCAAGATGATGTGATGATGTTATGTTATGCAAATGACATTTGTTCCGAAGATATTCACAAAATATATTTGTAAGCTCTGCATTCCCTTAGGAACGTCTTTGGAGCTTCTTCGCCTTTTACTTAGGCGGTATAAGCTCTGCATTCCCTTAGGAACGTCTTTGGAGCTTCTTCGCCTTTTACTTAGGCGGTATCAGCGTTGACTTTTCGTTGTATGCTCTGCATTCCCTTAGGAACGTCTTTGGAGCAAAAAACTTACACTGCGCTCCCTTTGGAACGGCTTTTTGTAACTTCGGCAACTTACTCTGCGTTCCTTAGAACGACTTTTTGTTGCTTCGAAGGATTTTTAACAATTCGAAGGTCCTCCTTGTTACCGCAAATATTTAAGCTTCAGCAACTTAAGCTTGTGGAGAAGATAGATTTTCCTCATAACCAACCACAAAACTATTATATGAAAACTGAAATGTTCTTTTATTACACAGAAAATAGAACTTAAACGGAAAAACTGTTATCAAAGTAGGATATCTGTCAATAAATGTGCTTTGATTCTGGCACAGTACTATTGACTGTGCGAGCTTCAGATTGCTCTCTGAGATCCCTTTGGTGCGGAACATATTGGCTCCCTTCTGGCTGTTGGCCTTGTTGCAGCGGAGGTGGAGGCGGGGGCTGTTGCCATGAAGCTTGAGGTTGACTCGCCGAAGCTACGGAAACTGCAGGGTGGTTGCCCACATATTCCGGGATGTAAGGCTGATGGTACGAAGCAGTATGCATGACCTGCTTCGGCTGTCCCTGTTGCGCTGCAGCTTCTGCTAGCTCCTTTTGTTTCTGGATGGTGACATGGCACATCCTGGTGGTATGGCCCTTGTTCTCACCGCAGAATAAGCAAAATGTCCTCCTTGGTTGATCTCCAAATCTCCCGCCGAAGCCCCTGGCGCCTCTGCCTCTTGGAGCTGGTGGCCGAAAGAAAGTTTGCTGTTGCCCCGAAGCCTGTGAGGAGCACTGCGGCCTGTTCTGCTGACTGCCCTTGTCATCATTTTGAGTGGAGTTGTGGATGGACCTGACATGCCTCGGATAGAATCTTCCTCCGAAGCCCCTGGTCATCTCAGAAAACCTGAAGGCCTCCTCCCTTCTTTGGCGAAAGTCATTATCAGCACGAATGTACTCATCCATCTTTTGGAGCAGCTTCTCCAGAGTCTGAGGAGGCTTCCTAGCAAAGTATTGGGCTGCAGGTCCAGGACGAAGCCCCTTGATCATGGCTTCGATAACAATTTCATTGGGCACCGTTGGTGCCTGCGCCCTCAAACGCAAGAACCTTCTGACATACGCCTGAAGGTATTCCTCATGATCCTGAGTGCACTGGAACAAGGCTTGAGCAGTAACCGGCTTCGTTTGAAATCCTTGAAAGCTGGTTAACAACATATCCTTCAGCTTCTGCCATGAGGTGATCGTTCCTGGTCGAAGGGAGGAATACCAGGTCTGAGCAACATTCCTGACGGCCATAACGAAAGACTTCGCCATGACTGCAGCATTGCCCCCATACGAAGACACTGTTGCTTCGTAGCTCATCAAGAACTGCTTCGGGTCTGAGTGGCCGTCGAACATGGGAAGCTGGGGTGGCTTATAGGATGGAGGCCAAGGTGTAGCCTGCAGCTCAGCGGACAAAGGAGAAGCATCATCGAAAACAAAATTTCCCTGATGGAAATTGTCATACCAGTCATCTTCGTTGACGAAGCCCTCCTGATGAAGGTCTTTCTGCTGAGGCCTTCTGTTTTGCTCATCATGAGTAAGATGACGAACTTCCTTAGAGGCTTCGTCTATCTGCCGTTGCAACTCAGCTAGCCGGGCCATCTTCTCCTTCTTCCTCTGCACCTGTTGATGTAGCATCTCCATATCCCTGATTTCTTGGTCTAGCTCTTCCTCCTGAAGCGTCGGGCTGACAGCCTTTCTCTTCTGGCTTCGGGCCTCCCGAAGAGAGACGGTCTCCTGGTTGTGGTCCAGCGGTTGCAGTGCTGCAGCCCCAGTCGTTGAAGCTTTCTTCGGCGCCATGGCGAAGGTCTATAGCTTCCGAAGGTGTCCAAAAAAGCTCGAAGTGGAAGTGAGTTCACCGGAGGTGGGCGCCAATGTTGGGGGCTTGTTCTCAAATACTAAGAGTTAAGAACAAGGCAACATAAAAAGTGTTAAGTGTTAAAGTCCTTCGTCCTTCGAAACATTATTCCCCTTCGGGAAATAATGAGTTTCGGACGAAGGTCACAAGAGACATACCTTCGTAAATATAACAAGTAATGACGAAGGATTCATATAAAACATGAAATATAATATAAACATCATAGAATCATTTCTATTTTATTAACATGAATAAATAGAAATGATTCCAAATTACAAATATACCTTCAGTCTTGAGAGAGGATAAAAGTACAAGCGTGACGCAAAAGCAAATGCCAAGTCAGCGTGAACAGTACGGGAGTACTGTTCATCTATTTATAGACGCGGGACGCAGCCCACGTAAAATTACATCCATGTCCATTACATTTGTTAATGACTTATGGAAATCTGTCAAGGCCCACGTAGTCTTTTCATCTTTAAGTCGGTTCCCCTTTCTGCTATCGCGACGAAGCTTCCCTGCGCACAGCTTCGGCTGTGCATCATCCTTCGTGGGGCTTGGTAATCAGCTCGTCCTTCGTCCGGTCCAGGCTTCGTCCTGACCGTACTTCATGTTCATAATTCTGAGTCCGAAAGTACCTGTTCACATAATCCACTTGGAAAACATTGTCAAATTATGTTTTTGAGGACCTTCGGAGGACGAAGGCCCCCAACAATCTGAATACAGTTCGAAGACTTGAAGCCTCCTTCGAAGGGTTCTCTGTTAAGAATATTCCACGAGGAGAAAATGAACATGCTGATCTATTAGCCAAGTCAGTGGCACAGGGGCTGCCACTACCTTTGGAAGTTTTCTTTGAAACAATAAAAGCACCTTTGGTTGACCTTCTTGAAAGAGCAGTGCTCAATATATCTCCTGTTTACAGCGAAGATTGGAGAACTGAGATCATGTCTTTTCTCCACGGCAATTTCCTGTCAGATGACGAAGCTTATCAAAAAAGAATAGCGGCAAGAGCTCGTCCATATGTAATAATAGAAGGGGAGTTATACAAGCGTGGAGTCTGTTCTCCATTGCTCAAATGTTTATCCAGAACTAAAGGAATAGAGCTGATGAAAGAAATACATGCAGGTCTGTGTGGATCTCGCATCGGATCTAGGCCTTTATTGGGTAAAGTTTTTCATCAAGGATTCTATTGGCCAAAGGCAGCTTCGGATGCAGCAGAATTAGTCCAAAAATGCGAAGGTTGTCAAAAATGTGCAAGATATCAAAAACAACCTTCGTCTCTAACTCAATTAATACAGCCCACTTGGCCATTACAAAGATGGGGCCTTGATTTGCTAGGCCCACTTCCACCAGCACAAGGGAATTTAAGATATGTTGTAGTGGCAGTTGAATACTTCTCTAAATGGATTGAGGCAAAGCCTTTAGCCACAATAACTTCGGTTACGGTTCAAAAGTTTTTCTAGCAAAATATTGTTTGTCGCTTCGGAGTGCCAAAGGCCATCACCGTGGACAACGGAACGCAGTTTGATTCCGAAGCTTTTAGAGAGTTTTGTGAACAAATTGGCACGAAGATCCATTTTGCATCAGTTCGGCATCCGGAGTCAAATGGACTTGTCGAAAGAGCTAATTGCATTATAATGACAGGAATAATGAAGTTAATCTTCAATCAGCCCAGGGGAAGTGGCCGGACGAATTAATCAAAGTGGTGTGGAGCCACAACACAACAATATCAAGGTCAACAGGTTTTACACCATTCAAATTGTTGTTTGGTGACGAAGCAATAACCCCAGAAGAGGCTAAGGCAGGATCAATAAGAACAGTGGCTTCGGCAAAAGACAAAGCTGATTGCCTTGTGGACAAAGATGCTATAGAAGGGATCAGGCTTCAGGCTGTGGAAAACATCAATAAATACCAAGCTGAAACAATAAAATGGCGTGATAGAAAGGTTCGGTTGAAGAACATTAAGCCAGGACATTTGGTGCTTCGAAGAGTGGCCAACCTAGACACAGTGGGCAAGCTACAGCCGAAGTGGGAAGGCCCTTTTCTGGTAGTATCTTCATCAAGACACGGTTCCTACAGGTTAAAGGATATGGACGGCAACGACATTCCTAGATCTTGGAATGCGGATGAGCTTCGGCGGTATTATGTGTAACCTGATGTAATCTTTTTTATTTTTTATTTTTATTTTTTCCTATGGCGCCCTTTTCCTTTCCAAAGGGGGAGAAAGGTTTTTAATGGGGCCATAGCATGTAATTTCTCTTTTTCTCATATCAGCTCTACAAGAGCAGTATCCTCCAAAAATGTAAATGTAAAAACTAGGGCATGCACCATCGAGTGCAGCGAGAAAAAGAAAAAACATGGAGAAGCTCGAAAGACGTCCCTAAGGGGATGCAGAGCACGACAAAGCTACAAAAAAGTCGTTCCTAAGGGAGCGCAGCGTAAGTTTTCTGCTCAAAAGTCGTTCCTAAGGGAATGCAGAGCTTACAGCGAAAAATAAACGCTGATTTCGCTGAAGTAAAAGGCGAAGAAGCTCCTAAGGGAGGCTTACAGTGAAAAATAAACGCTGATTCCGCTGAAGTAAAAGGCGAAGAAGCTCCTAAGGGAGGCTTACAGCGAAAAATAAACGCTGATTCCGCTGAAGTAAAAGGCGAAGAAGCTTCTAAGGGAGGCTTACAGCAAAAAATCATTGCTGATACACCGAAATATAAACGGTGAGGTCGAAAAATAAGCGGCAAAGAGATTTGAGTCATTCCCAAGGGAATGAAGGTTTTGGTTATGGCTTCGAATATGTATTTGGACATTCATTTGCACGATACATCACATCATGACATTTGCATTCATAAACATTCATTTAGACATATATAGGATCATTATCATCATATCATACAGAAAAGGCAGATGCTAAGGCCATAAGGATAAAGCTTCGGGGAAAAACAGAAAGAAGAAATTTTCATGCTTCGTTGTGAACGAAAAGAAGGGAAGGTGTTTTTCGCCTTCGGCTCAAAAATTTTTCGTCCACAGCAAAGCAGATCATACACGGATGAAGGGGTAAAGATATATTACGAGGTACGCACAAATTTACATAAAAATATTTACAATCATATTACAAAATTTTCTCTATAATCTTCTGCAGCAAAGCCTTTCGGAGCATCTGTTAAGGCTTCAGCTCATCATTCTTTAGCTTCATCATCCTGTACATGTTAAAACAAAATGAGAAAAGTGCAGAGTTCAAGGAGAAGGTAAAAGTAACGAGTATAAGTTTCTCACTAGCTTAAGGTGGCTTCGAGTTTCGTCACCAGCCATTTTTCGCCCGTCGTTTATCCAAATTTGAGTCATAAACCTGTTTCCTATGCTTCGAGCTAGGCTGGGGATGTCAATCAAATATGTTGGTGACAAACTGAAGTTTGGCCTATTAACAATTTTCCTGTGCGTACAGCCAGTCTTCAGGAAAGCAGTGGCTGTGCCTCGAGAAGCTAACAGGGCGCAGAAATCGGCATGCTCAGCGATAACTTCGTCAAGTGCATCAACTTCGCCCTCAATATATTCAAAGGTGCATGGCAGGTTTTCAACTGAAGGTGTAAACTTCTCAGAGCTGGCTCCAATTGAGTGAAAGACAACCTTCAGCCGCTGCACGCATCGGTTGCCGAAGTCTAAACATTTATCCTGAAGCTCCTTCAATGATTTCTGCAAATTTGAATTCTTCTCAATTTCGGTTTTGAGATTCGTTTCAAGATTCGTCTTTTCTTGCTCAGATTTTTCTGATCTTATGAGTAATTCGCTGTTTAATCTGTCAATTTCGGCTTGAGCTTCTGCCAGCGAACCCTCCATAGAATGGATGACGAAGTCCTTTTTCTCTAAAGCAGCTTCGCGATCTTTGACTTTATTTTCTAAATCTTGAATGACGGAGTCCTTTTTCTCCAAAACAGCTTCATGATCTTTAACTTTATTTTCTAGATCTTTAATTATAGCTTTGTTTTTCTCGTCTTCGAGATCTTGTTGCATCCTCAGCACTTTACTTAGTAATATACTTTGCCAAAAACAACCTTCGTTAGAAAACATCTTAATTCAAAAAATAATAAAAGTTGATTTTTACCTTAAAATTAGCATAGAACAGGCTACCGGCGATATGGTGTCGCCGGTACCTGCAGAGGTCCGCCTCAATCTTCGGCAGGCCAACATTCTTAGAGAAAGTCCTAATGACCTTTGCCTCGGTTCGATTCCGAAGGCATCTCAATTTCCCTTCATTGACTCCACCAAACAGCAAAGCCCCTGGTTTGTACCCACAGGATACAACATTTTTCTTCAGTTCTTCTTTTTCAGTTTCTGATAACTCTTGCCCTAGTATATCTTGAAAATTGAAGTCTTCCTCTTCCAAAGTATCTTCAATTAGCTCTTTTCCTTTCTCAATTGTTGTATCCATCGCGGCCGCAGCAGCTTCTTCCTCAACCATTTTTAGAAGCAGGTTATCAATATCACCAAGTGTGGTTTCTAGATTAGAATCTTCGGCGGTTTCGGCTGTGGCACCTTTGGCTCCGGTGGCTATGACTTCGGCAGTGCTAGCGCCTTCAGTAATTGGTATTTTTGACGCCGATGCCGGCGGTGGTGTCTGATGAATAACATCGGCCACTTGGATAATTCTTTGTTTTTTCAGTTTAGCAGGACTCTTCATTGCCGAAGGCTCCTTTTCCTTCTGAAAAAGCTTTGTCAGTTGTGGTGCCAGCGGACTTAGCTTGATAGGCAAAGGTTTAGTCATTACCTTTAGAATTTCTTCCACATGCACATCGGCAACAGAAGGCGTCGCAGGAGCTTCTCCCTCTTGGCCCGATGTTTTTGGTTTCGGGGCCGTAGTTTTCCTTTTCTTTGAAGTAGATATCTTTGGCTCAGGGCTCGGTTTTCTTTTCTCAAATATTTCTTTGTCCTTTTTAGCCAATTTGGTAACTTCTTTGTCGAGGACGCTGGCAACTCTTTTTCTTTTCTGGCCTTCAGCCCCTCTGCCCAACTGCTCATAGTCAGGATAATCAAAATTCAAGGCATCCAGCACCCGATTCATTCTTCGCTTCGGACGAGTACCGAAAGCCACAGTCATTAACTAATCTTCTTTCTTAGAATAGTTACCAAGGATCTCGTTACACATAACCTCAATTGTGTCCAACCACTATTGGCAGGGTGCTTTAAAATATTTTTTAAACTTGTAATAATAAGGTAGCCGGACAAGCTCCTCCTTCTTCTTCTCCCCTTTCAGCTTCGGCATGTCCCATTCCTTCAAAGTTAGGAATACTCTGAAGGCTAAGAATTCTTGGACCAGATCTCTGGTACCAATGTGCTCTGCAACAACCCGAAATTCGCCCAGCGCAATCTGGCATGGACTATCTGGATCCATGACGCATTGAGTCCTAGTTTCTCCGAAGGTTAAACTCAAAGGGCTCTGAACTAGCTTCTCCTTCTTCTCATCTACTTTGACATAAAACCATTCACTCTTCTAGCCAGCTGGCCATTTTGTACGATAACTGATAACTGGATACTTGGCATCTTTCTGATGTGCAAAATTGTAGCAGCCGAAATTATCATGCAGCCCGTCTTCTCTAGCTTTTGTCTGGTAATGATGCCTCCTGGCTTTGGAGTGCCCAGATGTAAACACTAAGCCTAACAATGGCGTTAGGAGTTAACTGATGAAGGTGAATCCCAAATCTCTCTAAAACATCTACAATCATCCCATGAAGGGGAAATCTTAACCCCGCTTTGAAGAAGCTCTTAAAAACCACTACCTCATCTTTTTCAGGCTTCGGGGTAATCTCTTCTCCCCCGAAGCGAATCAGCTTCTTTTTGTCTTCACTGAAATAGCCTAACTTCAGTAATTTAGCCATGTCACCCTCAGTAATAGTAGACTTCCCAAACTCTAGGTGGCTGGGTTTAGATGGCATCGCACCATACTCATCCTCAGATTCATTTTCTTCAACGTCAGCTTGTTTTGCTTCGGCAGCAGATATATCCTCTGATGTTGCCAGCCTAGACCGCCTCATTGCTTCGGAAATAGGAACAGTTTCATTGGCTTCGGCCTTGTCTCCCTCACGCTCAATCCTGGCAGTGGAACGCAATCTAGCCATTTGATTATGAATTCCTAAAGTTTTTTGAAATTATAACCTTTTTTCCGAAGCTCTTCTTGTAATGAAGCAGAATCCAAGGTGGTGCTTCGTTTGAGTGCAAGGGTCAAGCTTCGGCTATGGTTAAATTCCTGGCAGCAAAACAATGCAATGGCAATGAATGTTGTGGTAACTTCACACCTACTCGTCTATTTATATAGTGCTGCAGGTAAGAAGGTGAATCGTCAAGTCTCCTACACCGGACGAACAGTCGCTCGCACCCACTGAACGGTGGGCCACAAAACCCGAGAAGGTAAATATGCATGGTGGGACTACTCCGCACTCGGAAGTTTTATTGTTTCCCGGCAACGAACTCAGGGAAGGTGTTTTTCGGACCTTCGGCTACCCGAAGCCTAAGAGACTTTTTCATGGATCAAGCTCGTTACGAAAAACGATCTAGCACCGCGAAGGGGCTACTGTTGGGGCCATGCTTCGTCGCCGAAGGTTCCGCAGGAAGAAACACCTTTGGCAAACCCGTTTAAACGTAGTACCGAAGCTACCACTCATGAAGCTTCGGTACTATAATGTATCTGAAGATGAAGGTTTGAACCGACTTAAAGATGAAATGACTTCATAGTCCATAAGGGTCTAAGTCATAATTGTAATCTTTTGTAAGGGGCATGACTGTAATTTCTCACAGGCTGCGCCCTGTGCCTATAAATAGATGAACAGTACTCCTTTACTGTTCATGCGATCTTGTAATCTCTGGCACGTTACGCTTGAGTTATTGCTTTCCGCCAAGGTGAAGGTATAAATGTGCGCAAATATTATATTTTAATACCTATATATTCAAATGATGAAATATTCAAATACACTTTATATTTTATATTTCGTTTCTTATTGTTCGTTGTTTTACATGTATGATTACGAAGGTCACATCTTCATAATGACCTACTCCTGACCTTCGTCCGAAGCTCATTAAATCCTCGGGGACATAATGCTTCAGCGGACGAAGGACATTTATACTTAACATTTTTGTGTTGCCTTGTTCTTGATTCATAGCACTTGAGAACAAGTCTCCAACACAAAGTAACACCTAAATTTGGTAAGCATTTAGAGAAGAAATTTTATACCCTAAATTCATGGTGTTACAAACATATCCCCCTTAAAAACAATCTCACCATCGAGATTCAGGGTTGGCTACCAAAGAGTTCAGGGTACTTGGCTTTCAGATCATCTTCACTTTCCCAGGTTGCTTCTTCTTCTAAGTGATGGCCCCATTTGACTTTACACATCCTAATGGTGCTTCTTCGAGTGACCCAGACTATTGTCTCCAGAATCTGAGTTGGCTTCTCAATATATGTCAGATCCTCTTGAACTTCAAGGTCCTCTGTTGGCAACTGCTCTTCTAGCACTCTCAAGCATTTCTTCAGCTGAGACACATGGAACACATCATGCATAGCTGACAGACTTTCTGGTAAGCTAGGTTGATATGCTACCTCTCCACGTCTTGCTTGGATCTGGTATGGTCCGATGTATCGAGGTGATAGTTTGCCCTTGACTCCGAACCTTTTGATTCCTCTGATGGGTGACACCTTTAGGTAGAAATAATGTCCCACTTCAAAACTCAATTCTCTTCTTCGGGTGTTAGAATAGCTTTGCTGTCTTGTCTGCGTTGTCTTTAGATTCTCTCGAACCATTCTGATATTCTCTTCAGTCTCAAGCAGAATATCTGGACCAAACACCTGCCTTTCGCTGGGTTGGTCCCAATGCAACGGTGTTCTACAATTCCTCCCATAGAGTGCTTGGAATGGTGACAACTTCAGACTGGTTTGGTAGCTCTTGTTGTAGGAGAATTCTGCATACGGTAGCCTCTTGTCCCAACCTATATTGTCTTGTAATGCACAAGCTCTCAACATATCTTCAAGAATTTGGTTGGTTCTCTCAGCCTGACCATCTGTCTGCGGGTTATAAGCAGAACTGAACTTCAAGTGTGTGCCCAAAGCTTCATGTAGTTGCTGCCAAAAATGAGAAGTGAACTGGGTGCCTCTGTGTGATACTATCTTCTTTGGGACACCATGCAAGCATACAATCCGAGACATATATAGTTCTGCCAACACTGCAATGTTATAGGTGGTCTTGACTGGTATGAAATAGGCCGCCATGGTTAAACAGTCCACTACTACCCAGATGGAGTCATAACCAGCACGAGTGCGGGGCAGACCAACTATAAAGTCCATCCTAATCTCATCTCATTTCCACAGAGTAATCTGCAATGGCTGCAACAAACCTGCGGGCCTCTAATGTTCTACCTTGATTCTCTGACAACTGTCGCATACAACCACATATTCTGCTATCTCCCTTTTCATTCCATACCACTAAAATCTTTTCTTCAGGTCTTGGTACATCTTCTCACTACCAGGGTGTATAGAATACGCTGTCTCATGAGCTTCCTTGAGAATCAGTTCCCGAATCAATTTGATGTCGGGAACGCACAATCTATCCTTGAACCATACCACTCCTTCTGCGTCTTCATGGAAATCTGGGCATTTCCCCTTCATGATCAGCTGTCGGATCTCGTTGATCTTCTCATCATCTTTCTGGCCCTTCCTGATATCTTGCTCTAGAGTGGGTTCCAGCTCGACTGTCACTCCTTGAGTGTTGTTCAGAAATCCGAGACTCAACCTGTCGAATTCCTTTGCTAGCTCGTACGGCATCGGGTGAGTGGCCAACATATTGACTTGACTCTTTCTGCTGAGAGCATCTGCAACCACATTTGCTTTGCTTGGGTGATAATGTATTTCTAGCTCATAATCTTTGATCAACTCTAGCCATCTTCGCTGCCTCATGTTTAGCTCTGACTGAGTGAATATGTACTTGAGACTCTTGTGGTCCGTGTAGATATCACATTTCTACCCATACAAATAGTGCCTCCAGGTCTTTAGTGCATGAACTACTGCTGCTAACTCCAGATCATGAGTGGGATAATTCTTCTCATGAATCTTCAGCTGGCGGGACGAGTATGCCACTACTTTCCCTTCCTGCATTAACACACATCCCAGACCGATGTACGAAGCGTCACAATACACTGAGAATGGCTTATGTACATCTGGCAGAATCAATACTAGTGTTGTTGTCAACTTCCTCTTCAGTGTCTCAAAGGACTCTTGGCATGCTGGGGTCCACTTGAACTCAACCTTCTTCGCCAACAAGGCTGTCATTAGCCTAGCAATCATGGAGAAACCCTCAATGAAACGCAGATAGTAACCGGCCATTCTAATGAAACTCTTGATTCCCCAGACATCTTTTGGTGCTTTCCAGTCCAGAATCGCTGCTACCTTCTTTGGATCCACAGCTAGTCCATCTCGGTTTATAATATGACCCAAGAACAGGACTTCGTTGATCCAGAACTCGCACTTGCTAAGCTTGGCATACAACTGACAATGTTGTAGCCTTTGTAGTACTTTCCTCAAGTGCTCCTCATGCTCTTGCTCAATCTAGGAGTATACATGGATATCATCAATGAACACCACTACGAACTTGTCGGTGTAGTCCATGAACACATTGTTCATCAAGTACATGAAATAAGTTGGCGCATTCGTCAGACCGAATGACATGACAATGAACTCATATAGTCCATACTTGGTGATAAATGTTGTCTTCGGTATATCTGAAGGTCGGATTCTGAGTTGATGGTAACCTGACCTCATATCTATCTTTGAGAACACACCGACTCCTCTCAACTGATCGAATAGATCTTCAATTCTTGGCAGAGGGTACTTGTTTTTGACAGTGACTTCATTAAAGGATCTATAATCAATGCACATCCTCTTTATCCCACCCTTCTTCTCCACAAATAACACTGGGGTGGCCCAAGGCGAGGTACTTGGTCCGATGTAGCCTTTATCTAACAATTCATCAATCTGCTTCTTGAGTTCCACCAATTCTGGTCCGGACACTCGATAGGCTCTCTTGGAAATAGGGGTGGTGTCAGGTATAAGCTCTATGGCAAATTCAACTTTCCTTTCAGGTGGCATGCCTGGTAGCTCCTCAGGAAACACATCTGGGAATTCTGATACTACGTTGATAGCTTCTGATGGCTCGATTTCCTCAATATGGGTGGTGACTTGGTGACAACTTCCTTTCCTTGGTCCAGAGAAGACCAACTCCACTAACACTTCCTCTCCTGATAAGGACACTAACTTCACTGTTCTCTTGTCACAGCTAAGACTTGCTTGATATTTGGTTAGCCAATTCATCCCTAGGATGACATCTATAGTCGCGTCCTGGTTACCCATAACTATTAGATCAGCGACGAACTCTATCCCCCCTATTTTAACTCTTGCATTGGGGCAAAATCTATCTGTTTGGGTTCTCCCACCAATTGAACTAACCCTCATAGGTGGATACATGAGTTCTACTGGTATATTGTGTGATTCTAACCATGACGTTGTCACAAAAGAATGGGTTGCTCCAGTATCAAATAACACATTTGCAGAATGGTACTCGACTGAGAATGTACCTAGTGCCACATCTGGGGTCTCCTGGACTGTGTCGGCCTCCAAGTGGTTCACTTTTCCGTACTGGGCACGAGGTTGCCCACGGTTGTTGCCTCCTTATTGCAATGCATTCTGCCTAGCAGGGGCATTGGGAGCTGGCAGCTGCTGAGCTGCTTTCTTTGGGCAATGATTCGCCTAGTGGCCTTGTTCCCCACAATGGAAACATGTGTGGCCTCCTCCTTGCACTAGAGCTACTTGGTTGTTCTGGTTAGTTGCTGGGGCAGGAAGGCAAGGTGCCTGGTTGTTCTGACGTTGGTACTGATTTCCTCCCTGCTAGTTGTTCTGACGGTACTCCTACTGCTGCTGAGGGAACTACCTCTAGTACTGCTGCTACTGATTCTGACGCTGATACTGGTGCTGGTGCTGGTGACCTTGCTTGAATTGCTGAGGTGGGTTGCCTGAGTAGCGGGGACGACCGCTACTCACGACCTGAGATCCACCAATCTTGTGTTTCCTGTCTTCCATCTCCCGACGCTTCCTTTCAGTCATTATGGCTATGTCGATCAAATGCTTGAAGGTGGGGAAAATGTGGTTCATGAGCTGGTAGTGAAGGGGATCAACCAAACCTCTCAGAAGACAGTACTGCCTCTTAGCATCTGTATTGACATCTTCTGGTGCATAGCGTGACAACTATAGAAACTTGTCCCTGTACTCACTGACATACATGGGTCCTTTCTTCAAAGCTAGAAACTCCTCCTTCCTTACTATCATTAGTCCTTCAGGCACATGGTAGCGACGGAAGTTGTCCTTGAACTCCTCCCAGATGATGGCTTCAGGGTCGGCATGGGTGGTGAGGTAAGACTCCCAACAGGACTGTGTTGCTTCCCTTAGCTGATGGGGACCATATAGAACTTTCTCACGATCGTTGCACTGAGCAGTGTGCAACTCACGCTCCATAGTATGCAACCAATCTTCGGCATCCATGGGATCAGTGGAATGGGCAAAGACAGGGGGATGGCCCCTCATGAATTATGTCTGCTTGTCTCTGGGCTCTTGTGGCATCTAGACTTGCACCTGAGGTTGAGGTAGGGGTTGTTGCTGCTGCACCTGCTGCATCGCTGCTAAAGTCTGTCCAACCACTTGGACTGCTTGAGTTTGCATCAGTAACATCTGCTCAATAGTCATCGGGGGTGGCGGTGGCAACTGCTGAGCTGCCTCCTCCTGGGGTGCCAGCTGCTCCTGTTGAGCACGCCTTCCACCTCTGCGCCTGTTCTCAGACATCTGTAGAAAGCACAAACACATCAGATCAGACTCTGTAGTCTTTCAAAATAAGAAAAGATATATGGAAATCTTCATACACTGAATGATTGATCATCTTCACTGACTCTCAACACAGCTTCTCAGATAAAGAGGAAAGTGAAAATAAATGGGTTGCCCAACTAAATACTGACTTTATTAATAACTACACCAAGTGGCAGGGGATGCCCACACCTTGATGACAATCATTACAAGTTCATCATGATAAGCATCAAAACAAATGATAAGCAAACTAACTCTAACTAAGACTGACTAAAACCAAGACACTAAATTAAGCATTATTACAGACTCTGACTCTGTCAATCAATGGCTCTAAATCTATCTGGGTCCTGCAGTTAGGGTGCCATAATCAAAGCGACCATGGGGTGGCGAACGGTAAGGGTGCTGAATCCCGACAGGAGCGGGAGAACCACCATCCTGATAGTGGCGTGTTGCGCGCTCAGCACGCAATTCTGCAACCTCCACCCGAACCTTGCCCACCTCACCAAGTGCGTGGTCCAGCTCGGTGTTGAGCACGGCGACCAGGTTGACCATGTTGTTCAGCCTGGGATTGCCCTCACCAACGGGCGAGACAATCACACCTCCAGCACTGCCGGTCGAATGGCGAGGGTAGTACTTCAAGTCAAGGCCATTAGCTACCCTACTGAACAACGAGCAACACTGCGAAAGTGCACGTCGTGCAGCATCTTACATGGCTGCCTCGACAGTATCCCTCTGAGTGATAGAATAATGCTCTGAGAAGGCCTCTGCACCCCAGAGATCATCGTCCAGATGGCGCACCAAGCAAGTAGCCTCCCACTGGTCTGGGTATAACCTGCAACGATGCTGGTAGACTACACAACGGTACTCAATAGAGCAAGTGTGTTGGTCGAAGGCCCGACACAGCAAGGTGTCGAGAGCGTGATGGAAGTGACACCCGTGAGTGGCGTCGTGAGTGATGGGTCTAGCGATCCATCCCTCCAGCTCTTGCTCCTCCGAGAGCTCTATGCTGTGGCTCAAATTGCCACTGACGTTGTCGTTGTCGTCGTCTCCGTCAGGGTCTCCTCCAGCAGCCGAGATGCCCTGTGGTGATGCAGGTGGCATCTCTAGCTGAGGTGCAGGGGAAGGCTGCCTCCCAGACTCAACCTCCTACTGAGGCGAGGGGGAGAGTCCTGCTTCTCCTGCTCCTAGCATCGGCGCCCCTGCTCCTTGTGCAGGCGACGATGTAGTCTCTCTAGGTGGCTAGACTGACCTATCACCGTGCGGCGCAGTGGGCGCTTTGCCAGGCAAGAGGGCAAAAAGGGGATCACTAACTTACGTGCAGTGCATCTAATACGGGCCGTCTACAAAAGAAATCATAAGCACAAGAGTGACAGTAGAACTATGTTTTCTCTATATCATAATTCATCTTTATTTATCAAGTGTCTTCTAAAGATTTCTCGAAGTTTGAAACAAATGCTCACATAAAAAGATGAATCCTATACTTGCTTGAAACTTCTCGTTTGGACAAATGCAAATTTTGAAATTTAACCAAACCTTGTCATCTTGCTCAAACAACTCTATATGAACTCTACAACAAAAGTTATTAAGGGTCCATGCCAAGAAAATGTCGAGAAAATACCCCGATTGCCTTAAAAATATAAATTGAAGCTTTATAATGATGCTACCTTAACCAAAGTAAAACTTTAATTTATATTCAAGATATGAGGTTTGACCTTTAATAAAGTTGTAGAACCTGTGTTATACAACAAATTTTATAATTAAACCAAGCCTTGATTCAATCTCTAAGTATCTCAAATAGTGCCATCAAGACAGAATAAAAATCTGATTTCAGGATTCGAATTCTTTAAAGTCTAGAATCAGTGTCGTTCGGGTCGACGTCTCGCGTTCCCAAATTTTTGTTGAACAACTCAAGTTTTCCCAAATATAAAAGTTGTTAATAACTAATATAGGCACAACATATTAAAAGATGGCATTCATCTGATTCCGTTTGACATGCTTTGACACCCAGTTTTGCAAGTTTCCACTGATTTCTAACCCACTGACAAACCAATTTTCCTGGGTCTATAACTCTCTAACGAGTGCCTGAATCACCTCAAGTTCTGTAAAAAAATTATAGAGTGTAGATCAGGGAAAATATCTCTTACTCTGACCAAGGTCCGATTCCATGGGGAAGACGCCAAAAATGGCCGCCCAATGTCGACACTTTTCCACCTGCCACTGCTCACTGCTGTCTCACATGTCCAGAGCTTTGCTCTATAAATGGCAGCCCACCCTCTCCCATCAGCCATCTCCACCTCTTCCTCCCTCGCATCTCCCCCACGAGCTTCCTCCTCCTTCCTGGTTTCCCCTGGCGCTTGTGGCAGTCCACCATGGAGCTCGACGCTTGGCCCTCCTCTAGCGCCTCCCTGCTCCTTCCAGCTCTAGCCATGGGCGCAACCATGTCTTTCTTTAACCTCTAGTCGGCTGCCTCTCCTAAGCCTTGGTTGACTACCCCTGCTCCTATCTCCACCTATCGCTCCTCTCTCTCTCTTCAACCTCCAGGCTGTTGTGCTCCCAGCCATGAGCTCCCTCCCCGCTGCGTACGTGCTGAATGGAGAAGATGACCCCATGAGCCAATGACAAGTGGGCCCAGGGTCAAATGTGAGTGTGCACACTAATTGCAGATTTTTGTGTTGTGTTAAAAAATTCATATCTCGAGTTTGAGAGCTCCAAAAAATAGTGGAACTTATTTTGTTGCCTTCCTTATGAAATGTTTTATCTGTTAGATCTATAAGTTGGAATGTTTTAGTGGAAAAGTTTTTCTGTAGAAATTCGTATTTAAAACTGGTTTACAAAATAAATGAACTTCCTTCTCTCCATAGTTTTAATTATAAAAATCCAAAAATGATGAAACTTGTTTGGTTAGTTAGATGTTGTCATACTCTAGCTAAGAAAAATATAAAACTTATATGTTGTTCACTGTTTTCTTGGTGTGTTAATTAAAACATGTTAAATAGGAAAAAGATGATTGTTCTGCTTGTTATTTTTGGATCTATAGCTCTAGTGCTCCAAATGGATTGAAATGTTTACTGTAGACCTTCTTTGTGATGCTTAGTGACTGGTAAAAATTTCGTGATTTATATGGTCCATGTATCACTGAGTTAGTGATTTAACTTGCTTGATGCATATTAAATAATTTTAAATGATTTACAAATAATATATAGATTTAAAAATGGAAAATGGTGTTCCACTGTCCTTGCATGATATTATAGTAGCCCAAGAAAACTTAATATGGTCATGTATCCACCGAAGATAATTAGTTTTAGATTTAACTTGCTCTCACATGCTTTAGTGCATTAACAAATTGTTCTTTTTATATAAATTAATATATAAAACCTGGGCATGTGAAATTTGTACAATAGTCATGATTTTTTATCACCTATCTCTAGTAAACATTTGGAGTCCAAATGAGATGTTTAAGACACCACCCAAAAATTGTGGCGGAACCGCCTGAATTATTCCAACTTAAGTGCCTAAGTCCTGCCTTAGAGGCTAGACCACACTTAAATAGGAATAACACGTTAGTCCCTCGGATCTAGTCTGACGAGGCCACTAACAGGATCAAGTACCACGTACTCACTCGATGGTGAGGCACAGAGCAAATACAATAAAGTATAAAACCATACATTAAGGAGTATCAAATTTATTACATCAACATCAGAGTTTTAGCAAAAGTGGAGATCATTGTTCGGAATGCAGTGGAATAAAACTATTGGTAAGTAAACGGAGAGACGGGGAAGCCTGTCCCATCACTCATCATGCTCCTCCTCAGCCGAGGTAGGGTCCCACTCGACTGTCCAACCCGGTGGCAAGATGGACGGCCAAGTCACTCCAGCAACCATGTCCACCAGATGGACGGCTTAAGTCCTGCCTTAGAGGCTAGACCAGACTTAAATAGGAATAACACGTCAGTCCCTCGGATCTAGTCTGACGAGGCCACTAACAGGATCAAGTACCACGTACTCACTCGATGGTGAGGCAGAGCTCGATTCCTCACTCTGGGAGCTTCACCGAGGCACGTAGAGTCTATTTCGAGGGTTGGACGGGGTTGGGGATGGCTCTGCTGGCCGGTCTACGGTGGCGGGTGCTCGGGCGGCCGCTGGCACGCCGTCTGCAGGGCAAGCGCCGACGATCTCTTGCTCCGGTGAGGTCGAGAGCGTGCGGGGGAGTATGGCTGAAGCTTCGACTGACTTTATAGGCGCGAGCGCGGGCAGGGGACACGAGCGTGGCTTGGAGCGGCGCAGGGCGCACGGGGTCGGGCACTGGGCATGCTCTGGCGCGTTCAGGGCGCGTCGAACACGTGGAGGTGTTCTTCTGCCCATGTTCAACAGCTCGCCGAGATCGCAAACGTGCGAATCTTGGCAAAAATCCGGCACAGGCCTCTTCCTAGCACCTATGGCTATCTCTTGTATGTGAGTTCCAAGGGAAGATAAGCCCTAGGTCAGAAGATTTTCGGATGCCAAATCAGGCTTGTCCCACTGTCCACTCCGCGACAAAAGTGATGCCAAATCAAGTCAAACGAATTTGGCTCGGTTTCAAACTTTTCCAGTGGGTGCCTTAGGTGGTTTGGCACCTTTTTGCTATTCAGACCAAGTGGTTTTAGCGCAATTTACTAAGTGAACACAACTGATCTTTAGATTAGGGTTAAAATTTGATTAGAAAAGATTAGAGAGCTCTAGTGTGCTCTCTACTTAAGGGGTGAATTTGGGGGTCTTCAAGGGGTCTTTTTTGTAATGTTTCCCCCTGCATTTGGTAGGTTTACAATGTTACTTAAACTTTGTTTAAGGATTAGAATCATGTTTTGGCAATTTGATTAACTTATCCCCTGATCCCTTGCCTGGAAGTCTAGTGCCCTTAGGTGTCTTTAGGGTTCAATCTCCTTGGCTCAAGATGACCATTGTTCAAAATGTGTGGGTGAAGCTTTTGTCATTAACCTATCTTAGCTAACCCATGCTTCCAAGGTTTTAGGTGCTTCTCCTCCTCCACTTAACCTCATGTGATAACAAGTCATCAGTGCCTATATGAAGCCAGTGCCTTGGTAACACCTGAGGTGTTACAAAAATAACATTTATAGGCTAAAAATAACATTTAATATGAATAAGTGAACTCATGTGTGTCTCTTGAATGCTTGAGTTGTACCTAGATGACAATTAGAGAATTTATGGTTTTGTCATGGTAGTTTAGAGAAAAGTATTTGTGGTGCTTTACCATAATCTCGTTTGGTACCTAAGTTAAGTAGGATTGCCCACGAACTGAAATTTCTGCATGTATGTTCTCTATTGTGGTGTGATGATGATATTTGTGATTAAAGTAGATGTCCTATATTTATATAGTTGTTGGGGACTTGTTCTCAAATGCTATGAGTCAAGAATAAGGCAACACAAAACATTAATGGTTAAAATCCTTCGTCCCTCAAAGCATTATCTCCCTTGAGATATAATGGTCTTCAAACGAAGGTTATGAAGGACGTACCTTCATCATCACAGTAAATAATAATGGAAGTAGAAGCATATGAAACATGAGAAGTATCATGAATAATCATATGACATCATTAATATATCTTTATTATAGCATCATGAATGAATATGAACAATATTGAATTACATTTATACCTTCGGCCTCACAGAAGGTGAAAATCCAAGAGTGATGTGTGAGTGAATACAAGTCAGCGTGAACAGTACGGTGTCACTGTTCATCTATTTATAGGCATATGACGCAGCGTGTGTAGAATTACATTCATGCCCTTGACATTTACTACTGACTTAGGGATAAAATATCGAGGACTAGACAGCCTTTTCCCCTTTAAGTCGGCTTCATTTTCCATTGCCAAGCCGAAGCTTTTCCTCGGGTAGCTTCGGCACTGGTTCATCCTTCTCTCGGACCGCGCTCTTCATATCATGTACAACTTCATCCCATGTCCGAAGGTTCCTGTACATATATTATACTTGGGAAATATGTTAGTCGTGTTTTTGAGGACCTTCGAAAGACGAAGGCCCCCAACAGTAGCCCCTCGCAGTATTAATTTGTTATGACAACATATTTTGACTGCGATGTGAACGAGGGCCTTAAGCCGAAGGTCCAAAAAAACACCTTCCCTTCGCTAGAATAGCGACAGTCAATGACAGACGGGGCCCACCAAGTTGCAAAGCGCTAGGCGTATAAATATGAACCCACAGCAGCAGCATTTGATACACCATTTCTGTTGTTTGTGTTATTTTCTCAAATTTTTAGCTCTTGCTCATTAGCTCTCGCCTGATTTTCAAGTTTTTGAGCTTCGGTTTAAGGACGTGCTTGCCCCATGTCTGAGGAGAAGATGACGGTGGAGAAGAAGATAAGTGAGGAAGAGAAGCTATATGAAGAGAAGAAAACTGTGGATCCTTTTATTGTTGTTTTTTATGAATCCATGGCAAAAACAAATACAGAGAAAATTACCAAGGAGATAATGGAGGGTTTGTCTGAAGATTCTGATGACAGCGATGATTATGATGTAGAAGTGGAGATGAAGACTCTGAGGATCGGCCCTGGCGACCAAGCCATGCCGTCTTCGGAAAATCGACCATTAAACAAAGTCATATTGACACCATGAGAGGAAGATACTTCCGCGATATGTCTATTGTGAGGGTTGGAGGAGACAACATCGTCCCTGCTACTGAGGAAAATGAAGTTGTTGTCTACCGAAGCTTTTTGTAGGCTGGCCTTCGGTTCCCTTTGAGCAAATTTGTGGTTGAAGTGTTGAAGATATTCCAGATCTTTCTTCATCAAATCACCCCCGAAGCTATAATTAGGATGGGATTATTTGTCCGGGCTGTAAGGAGTCAGGGGCTGGAGCCGAGCACGAAGTGCTTCTGCAGTATGCACAAGCTTTTATACGAGACGAAGGCTACTGGCAAAGAACAGTACCACAACAACTTCAGTTGTTATGGATTTATTGCTCGCCCCAATGCAAGCCACCCAGTGCCAACATTCTGGAAAAGATGGCCCGGGGCCTAGATGGAGGAGTGGTTTTATATTAAAAATGATCTGATTAAAAGGGATGACATCAAGAAAATCATCCAGCGCCATCTGGTCTCGCTTCGGCCTCCAAAGGCTGAAGGTGAATATTGATAACGATGTTGAAGCATGCCAGAAGGCCTTTAGTACTGTTAGCGCCTTCATTGGCATGAGGGATTTAATTCAAGAGCACATATCCTTCAGGGTGTGGCCACTTGTGGAGAGTTGGGATATGCCGAAGGAAACTTCTGCCGAATCCAGTGAAGGTGGCCTGGTTCGATTGAAATATACCTTCAGGTTTAGAGAGAGGTTTGATGAGCCAGATGATGACTGGTTGAAATGTATTGAAGCTACCAGTGACGAGCTACTTGGGACATACTCCAAGGCCTAAGATAATGCTTTATCCGCAGCCTTCGGGGGTCGGGGCAAGAAAAGATTGAACAAGGTATTTGATGCAATTGGCTTCGTATACCCTGATTATCACTACCCGCTACAAGGGAAAAAGAGAAAGACTGCCGCTTCGGCCACCACAGCTGTGCCGAAGGGCAAAAAGGTGAAGGTTCTGACCCACCAGCCGCGTTATATTGAACCGGCCGTAGTGCCTGAATTTGGCGAAGGGACCTCTTCAACTACCGAAGCAAGATAAGCTGCTCTGATTGCGCAGAGCGCTAAAGAGCCGATTGTAGTGCCGAAGGTGCCTACAGTCGGGTCAGCCGAAGCTAAGGATGATAAGGCCGAAGAGCCAAAGGTGGAAAAAAGTGAAAATGCTAGAAACTCTGAGCCCACCAGCAGAGGCAAAATTGCTGAAGGTGCAAAAGGCTTCTGCCGCAAACCCCAAGAGGAGGAGGATGGCCAGCGTGTTGGACGCTGTCTTGGAGACCACAAAGGCTTTGAGCCCTGCTCCTACTAAGAAAATTGCTAGAGCTGCCAAAATCCAAGCCGAAGCTGGGCCTTCAGCGCCCACTGAGACGAAGGCTGTCGCGCCTGAAGATAAGGTGGATCAACAAACTTCAGATACCGGCAAGACGACAGGGCAAGACATGGCAGAAAAAGCAAAATCTCCTATCCCCGAAGCCTTAGTTGAAGATATTGATTACATTGTTCGACATGCTTCGGGGAAAAAATTATCTGAAGAAGAAATCTTGGAGGCCAAACACTATGCCCAAAAACTGAAATATCCGAAGGGGGCCTTAGTGTTCAATGGTACTAACGAAGATGATTTCCTGTACTATCTCCTGGACAACAAAGAAATATCCATTTGTCGGGAGATAGCTAAGAGTATGGGATTTCCTAAGCTTGAAGAAGGCATTTCGGTCATGTCAAAGGATGATCTCGCTGATAGTCTTGTGTATAACAGTATAAAGGTATAGAAGTTAACTTTGAAGTTGGAAATGAAGTATTTTATTGCTATGCTCAATTCTTTCTTCTTCTTTGCAGGGCTTAATTCTTAGTAATGCCTTGAGGGCACAAAAGAGCGCTGAAGACGAAGGTTGTACAATGGCTCTTAACAACCTTCGCTCGGAGGTGATTGAACTGAGAAACGAAGGTCTAGAAAAAGACAAAATTTTGATTTCATTTGTGAGTAAAATAAAAGAAGATGAAGCTAAGTACAATACTCAGGCTGAAGCCCAAAAAGTCGAGGTTGAAGACCTTCAGAGACATCTGGCCGAAAGTAAAGGAGAGTTGCGCGCTCGCACTGGCTAACCAAGAGATTAGTGAATATTGGAAGAATAAACTAGAGAAAATGATGAAGAACTTCGTGAATCCAAGGAAAAGTGTTTTGAAAAATCCTTGGATTGCGTGAAGAAATTAAAAACCAGCTTCTTCAAAGTAGGCGCCTATTCTTCTGAAGAAAATTTTATCCGAGGCGACCTCGAGGGCGTTATTGAATGGATAAGTGGAGAAGCTGAAGCTTTCGAGGAAATATTAAATGATCGTAGGGATATTTGTGCTTTCTCCGGCGCTCGGGGAATCGCAGCTATTCTAGAGAAGGCCGGATGCGATCATGTTAAGGCTATAGCCAAGGCCAAAGCTGCCTTCTCCATAGATGATACGAAGGATCCTTCATCCGAAGCGGCCTTAATGGGTGGGAAGTTTTATTCCGATGTCTGGGTGAACGGTGGCCAAGAGGTGGCCAGCAAAATTATAAAAAAGAATGAGAAAGACACCCACGACGCCCGGGCAGAAGCAAAGCGAGCTGAAGAAGCTGCTGAACGCGAAAGGCGTAGAGGTATTATTTTTTGATTTTTTAGCTTCGGTATTGGCTTTGTGGCTTCGAACTAACAGTTTACCTACTTCAGCTGAGCTATCCCCGCCACCGGAGCCGTACAATCCCTTAGCTGATCCAGAGATGAAGGAAGCGCTGGATATTATAAGCATGGCGAACTCCATTATCGACGAAGTCAACGATAAACTATTGAGCGAAGTTGCAGAAAAAGTCCTCAGAAAAGAATAGATTTTATTGTAATAATATTTTGAAATGCTTGATGTATGAAACAATTGAAGGAAGATTAGGCTTTTATTGTAATAAAACTATGTAACATTTGATGTATGTAATATTGAATCGAATATGTAAGTTGTTGTAATTTATTTCTTTGCGATGCATGAAACGTACACACATACCGTTTTTTGAGCCTTCGGCAAAAAAAACACCTTCCCTTCTTTTCATGCTTCGTAAAGAAAGAGATCCCTTCTTATGGCAAGTCTGATAAAATTGTATTTCCTGAAGCTTACTTCGTGCCTTAGCACATTTTCATTTTGACGAAGCATTTGCCGAAGATTGGCTTCGTATTCGATTCTTGTGCCGTCAATACAATATGATGTATGATGTAATGTTATGCGAAATGATGTGATGATATGATGCAAAATGATGAGGATGCCGAAGACACACACCCACACGCCCACACTGGAATACACAAGACTCTGCATCCCCTTAGGAACGTCTTTTGAGTCTAAGCTCTGCATCCCCTTAGGAACGACTTTTGAGCTTCTTCACCTTCTATTTCGGTGGTATAAGTTCTGCATCCCCTTAGGAACAACTTTTGAACTTCTTCGCCTTATATTTCGGCGGTATTTGGCTCTACATTCCCTTTGAAATGACTTTTGAGCAGAAAACTTACACTGCGCTCCCTTAGGAACGACTTTTTGTAGCTTCGTCAATTTTGGCTCTGCATTCCCTTAGGAACGACTTTTGAGCAGAAAACTTACGCTGTGCTCCCTTTGGAACGGCTTTTTGTAACTTCGTCAATTTTTGGCTCTGCATTCCCTTAGGAACGACTTTTGAGCTTCGTGAATCTGTGAAGAAGATATATTTCATTCTGGTGCAGGCAGAATCATTACAAGAAATTAAAACTAAGCTTTTCATTACTTGTTTCTCATACAAAAAGTAAAATGGCGTAAAAGATAAAAGTATTTCAGAAGTAGAATATTGTTCAGTATATGTGCTTTGATTTTGGTACAGTGTTGTTGACTGTACGAGCTTCGGACTCCTCCCTGAAGTCGCATTGCTGTTGGGGGTGTTGGCACCCTTCTGACTGCTGGTTTCGGGTATGAGTAGGTTGCAATGGTGGTGGCGGTGGGAGCTGAGGCCAGAAAGCTTGTGAATGGCTTGCCGAAGAAACAGAAGCTGCAGGTTTATTGCCCACATATTCTGGTATGTAGGGAGAGTAGCACAAAGCAATATGTAAGACCTGCTTCGGTTGATTCTGTCGGGCTTCTGCTTCGGCAATCTCTTTTTGCTTCTAAATGGTAACCTGACATGTTCTTGTCGTGTGGCCCTTGTCTTCACCACAGAATAAGCAATAGATTTTTCTGGGCTGATCCCCATATCTTCCTCAGAAGCCCCTGCCGCCTCTGCCCCTTGGAGCTGGTGGCCTGAAGGAGCTTTGCTGCTGTCCTGAAGACCGTGAGCTATGTTGTGGCCTCTGAAACTGGCTTCCTTTGTCATCATTCTGACTGGAGCTGTGGATTGATCTGACATGCCTAGGGTGGATTCTTCCTCTGAAGCCCCTAGTCATCTCAGAAAACCTATAAGCTTCCTCCCTTCTTTGGCGGAAATCATTATCAGCCTGGATGTACTCATCCATTTTTTGAAGCAGCTTCTCTAGAGTCTGGGGGGTTTCCTAGCGAAGTATTGAGCCGTAGGCCCTGGCCAAAGACCTTTGATCATGGCCTCAGTGACGATTTCATTGGGCACTGTGGGCGCTTGTGCTCTCAGATGCAAGAACCTTCGGACATACGCCTAAAGGTACTCCTCATGGTCTTGTGTGCACTGGAACAAGGCCTGAGCAGTGACTGGCTTCGTCTGAAACCCTTGAAAACTGGTGACCAGCATGTCCTTAAGCTTCTGCCATGATGTGATTGTCCCTGGCCGGAGAGAAGAGTACCATGTCTGGGCCACATTTCAGACTGCCATGACGAAGGACATCGCCATGACTGCGGTATTGCCCCCATATGAAGATATGGTTGCTTCGTAGCTCATTAGAAACTGCTTCGGATCTGAGTGCCCATCATACATGGTGAGCTGAGGTGGTTTGTATGATGGAAGTCATGGGGTAGCCTGCAGTTCTGCCGATAGAGGAGAAGCATCATCAAAAGCAAAATTTCCATGATGGAAATCGTCATACCAATCATCATCATTGTAAGAATTGTCCTGACGAAGCTCTCTTTGTGGAGGTCTTCGGTCCTGGTCATCTTGAGTGAGATGACATATTTCTTCAGCAGCCTCATCGATCTTCTTCTGTAGATCGGAAATACGAAGCATCTTCTCTCTCTTCCTCTCAACCTGTTGATGGATAGCTTCGAGGTCCCTTATTTCCTGGTCTAGCTCCTCCTCCTGAGGCGTTGGATTTGTAGCCTTCCTCTTTTGAGTTCGAACTTCGTGCAGTGTGTCTTGGTTGACGTCCAGTGGCTGCAGTGCAGCCCCTTGCCCGGAAGCTTTCTTCAGCGGCATGACGAAGGTCGCAGCTTGCCTTGAGATATAATGATCTTCAGACGAAGGTTATGAAGGATGTACCTTCATCATCACAGTAAATAATAATAGAAGTAGAAGCATATGAAACATGAGAAGTATCATGAATAATCATATGACATCATTAATATATCTTTATTATAGCATCATGAATGAATATGAACAATATTGAATTACATTTATGGCCTGACAGAAGGTGAAAATCCAAGAGTGACGCGCGAGTGAATACAAGTCAGTGTGAACAGTACAGTGTCACTGTTCATCTATTTATAGGCACAGGACACAGCCTGTGTAGAATTACATTCATGCCCTTGACATTTACTATTGTCTTAGGGATAAAATATCGAGGACTAGACAGCCTTTTCCCCTTTAAGTCGGTTTCATTTTCCATTGCCAAGCTAAAGCTTTTCCTCGGGTAGCTTCGGCACTGGTTCATCCTTCTCTCGGACCACGCTCTTCATATCATGTACAACTTCATCCCATGTCATACTTGGGAAATATGTTAGTTGTGTTTTTGAGGACCTTCAGAAGACGAAGGCCCCCAACAATAGTAAAGCTTAAGTTTAAGTTGCAAGCGATGCGAGGAATGTTTTGGTAAAGGTATATGTGAAATGTGAATAAGTCATTCTATGTGTGTGGTATGTGGTGTAGTGGTGGTGTGAGAAATAGGTTTAAAATCAACTAGTTGACATATTCAGTTAAGAGTTGTTTCGTTAATTTGGATTGTATGGTGAAATGATGGCATGACTTCGTAGCCATCACGTCATTTATTGTGTGATTATGGTTGAGTGTCAAAACAACTGGAATAGCGAGTGGATGATAACTAATGGTTATGTGGAAAATGAAGTGAATTGTTGTCATTACTAGGACTTCATGTATAGTTTGGGTATACAATTGATCTAGTCAAGTAAAATGTGTTTTATGTAGATATGTTCTATATAAAAGTTGTAGTTAACTTGTGTATCTAGCTTGTCCTAAAGTTTCATGATTTAGGAGTAATGGTGTTGGGGGCCTTCGGCTTCCGAAGGTCCTCAAAAACAGGATTTAACAGTGTTTCTGGAGTATAATCTGTGAACAGGTATCTTCGGACTCGAGTCGATATCACAGTAGGAGAAGCCCAAAGTAATACGAAGGTTGATTCAACGCCGAAGATGTGAGCGGGGAAGCTTCGGCATGGTAGCGGAAAAAGAAACCGACTTAAAGGTGAAAAGGCTATTCGGACCTCGGTGGATTACTATAGAATTACTATCAAGTGTAAAGGGCATGAATGTAATTTTATATGGGCTGTGTCCCGTGCCTATAAATAGGTGAACAGTACCCCCGTACTGGGCACGCGGACTTGGCATTTGCTTTTACGTCACATTTGTATTTTCATCTCCTTCCAAGCCGAAGGTACCTTTGTAATTGGATGTCATTTCTATTTCTTCATAATAATAATGCAAAAATGAGTTAATAATAACATATAATTGTCTATGTTATTCTTTATATTTCATATGGTTCATCCTTTATCCTCGTATGTTGTGTTCATGAAGGTACACCCTTCATAACCTTTGTCCGAGAGGCATTATATCCTAAGGGAAATAATGCTTCGAAGGATGAAGGACTTTACCGTTTAACATTTTCTGTGTTGCCTTGTTCTTAAGCCGAAGCATTTGAGAACAAGTCACCAACATTGGCGCCCACCTCCGGTGAACTCACTACCACCCATTGAGTTTTTTAACACCTTCGGCGATCATAAACCTTCGCTATGGCGCCGAAGAAAGCTTCAGCAACTGGGGCTGCACCTCTGCAACCACTGGACCCCAATCAGGAGACTCTCTCTCTTCGGGAGGCCCGAAGCCAGAAGAGGAAGGCTGTCAGCCCGACACCGCAAGAGGATGAGCTAGACCAGGAGATCAAAAACATGGAGATGCTTCATCAACAGGTGCAGAGGAAGAAGGAAAAGATGGCCAGGCTAGCTGAACTGCAAAGGCAGATAGACGAAGCTTCTGAAGAAGTTCGCCATCTTACTCACGATGAGCAGAACCGAAGGCCTCAGAACCAAAACCTTCATCAGGAGGGTTTCCTCAACGAAGATGACTGGTATGACAACTTCCATCATGGAAATTTTGTTTTTGATGATGCTTCTCCTCTGTCCGCTGAGCTGCAGGCTACACCTTGGCCTCCGTCCTACAAGCCGCCCCAGCTTCCCATATTCGACGGCCATTCAGACCCGAAGCAGTTTTTGATGAGCTACGAAGCAACAGTATCTTCGTATGGTGGCAATGCTGCAGTCATGGCAAAGTCTTTTGTTATGGCTGTCAGGAGTGTTGCTCAAACCTGGTATTCCTCCCTTCGACCAGGAACGATCACTTCATGGCAAAAACTGAAGGACATGTTGTTAACCAGCTTCCAAGGGTTTCAGACGAAGCCGGTCACTGCTCAGGCCCTGTTCCAGTGCACCCAGGATCACGAAGAATACCTTCAGGCGTATGTCAGGAGGTTCTTGCGTTTGAGGGCGCGGGCGCCAACGGTGCCCAACGAAATTGTCATTGAGGCCATGATCAAGGGACTTCGGCCTGGACCTTCAGCTCAGTACTTTGCTAGGAAGCCTCCTCAAACTTTGGAGAAGCTGCTCCAGAAGATGGACGAGTATATTCGTGCCGACAATGATTTTCACCAAAGAAGGGAGGAGGCTTTCAGGTTTTCCGAAATGACCAGGGGCTTCGGAGGAAGATTCTATCCGAGGCACGTCAGGTCAATTCACAACTCTACTCAAAATGATGATAAGGGGAGTCAGCAGCAAAGGCCACAGTGCTCCTCACAGGCTTCGGGGCAACAGCAAAGCTTCTTCCGGCCACTAGCTCCAAGAGGCAGAGGCGCCAGGGGCTTCGGCGGAAGATTTGGAGATCAACCAAGGAGAATATTTTGCTTGTTCTGTGGTGAAAACAAGGGCCATACCACCAGGATGTGCCATGTTACCATCCAGAAGCAAAAGGAGATAGCCGAAGCTGCAGCACAACAAGCTCAGCCGAAGCAGGTCATGCATACTGCTTCGTACCATTCGTCTTACATCCCAGAATACGTAGGCAACCACCCTGCGGTTTCTGTTGCTTTGGTGAGTCAACCTCAAGCTTCCTGGCAACAGCCTCCGCCTCCACCACCGCTGCAACAAGGTCACCAGCCAGAAGGGAGCCAATATGCTCCACATCAAAGGGACTTCAGAGAACAATCCGAAGCTCGCACAGTCAATAGCACTGTGCCAGAGTCGAAGCACATCTATTGACAAATATCCTACCTCGACAGCAGTCTTTTCCATTCCGTTTTATTTTCTGTGTAATAAAGGACACTTTTTAAATTTCAAGTAATAGTTTTGTTGTTTGCCACAAGGAAAACATATCTTCTACACAGGCTTAAGTTGTCGGAGCTTAAAAGTTTGCAATAGCAAGGAGGACCTTCGGATTATTAAATTTATTTTAACAAAGAAGACATGGTATGAATTCTTCGAAGCAACAAGAAGTCGTTCCAAAAGGAGCGCAGTGTAAGTTTTTTGCTCCAAAGTCGTTCCTAAGGGAATGCAGAGCTTACAGCGAAAAGTCAACGCTGATTCCGCCGAAAGTAAAAGGCGAAGAAGCTCCAAAGTCGTTCCTAAGGGAATGCAGAGCTTACAGCGAAAAGTCAACGCTGATTCCGCCGAAAGTAAAAGGCGAAGAAGCTCCAAAGTCGTTCCTAAGGGAATGCAGAGCTTACAGCGAAAAGTCAACGCTGATTCCGCTGAAGTAAAAGGCGAAGAAGCTCCTAAGGGAGGCTTACAGCGAAAAGTCAACGCTGATTCAAAAAAGATTATGTATTTTATTGCAGGGATGTGCGTGTAGCTTCGGAACGAATACCTTTTCTCATAGCATAACATCATCACATCATTTTGCATAGCATAAGCATCATACATCATTCTGCATATGGCACAAGAAGGGGATACAATATTGATCTTCGGAATGTAGCTTCGGAAAATATTTTCACGAAGTTTGGATGTTCTTCATCAGAACACTATGGGTATTGTTGCGATAAATGAAAATTCTTCTTCACGAAGCATGAAAAGAAGGGATGGTGTTTTTTCGTCAAAGACTCAAAAATGGTACGTATGTAAAATTTCATGCATCGTAAAGAATTGAATCATAAAAAACAAGTTTATTACATTCAGGGTTACAAGATATTACACATATTACATTTCAGAAGTTTTTACTGTAGCACCTAGTCTTCCCTAAGTACTACTTCTGCAGCTTCGTTCAGGAGTTGATTGACAACTTGATCCATGATAGCTTCGGCCATCTTTTTAATTTCATCGTCATCTTTCGGGGGAGGACCCGGAGACGCTTTAGTAGGATCTGAGGGAGGACAGGATACAGCTACATTGCTATTACAAATTGCGAACGAAGTTTAAAATTAAAAATTACAACACAATAAAAACCACTAGTTAATACCTATTTGCCCTTCGGGCTCCACGCTTTTCTCAGCAGCCTCTGCTACTTTTCTAGCATCATGGATGCCCTTTTCGCTTTTTTGGATAATTTCTCGGGCCATTTCTCGGCCACCATTGCCCCAGACATCGGTAAAAAATTTTCCACCAACCATGCTAGCTTCGGCTGAAGGATCCTTTGCATCTTCGAAGGGCAAGGTAGCTTCGGATTGCGCTAAAATCTTTACATGCTCACAGCCCTTTTTCTCCAAAATGGTGGCAATTCCCCTGGCACCCGAAAAAGCACATATATCTCCGCGGCTATTTAAAATTTCTTCGAAGGCCTCAGCTTCGTGGCTAATCCATTCAATGGGGCCTTCGGGGTTGCCTCTCGTAAAGTTTTCTTCACTCGAAAATGCGCCAACGCTGGCGAAGCTAGTTTTCATTTTCTTAACACATTCTATAGATTTGTTATAGCATCTCTTCTTGGACGCACGAAGCTCTTCAACAGTTCCTTCTAAATGATTTGCCCATTGGTCGCTAAGTTCTCGCTTTGTTTCTTCAAGTATGCGTTCTTCTCTAGCTCTGGCTAGTTGTTTTCGAAGATCTTCAATTTCACGCTTCTGAGCCTCAGCTTGACCTTTAAAAGTAGCTTCGTCTTCTTTTATTCTACTTATCAATGAATGCAATATTTTGTCTTTTTCGAGACCTTCCTTCCTTAGTTCAATTACTTCGGAACGAAGGTTGCTCAGGGCCATCACACATCCTTCATCTTCGGCATCTTTTTGGGCCCTGAGGGCATTGCTAAGTATAAGGCCCTGCAAAGAAGAATGTGTGTGCGTTAGTAAATCTAAGCAAATGAAAAAAAATTTGGTTTCAAGAAACGATACGAAGGTCTCAAATTTTGCACCTTTAAACTATTGTACGCCAAGCTGTCGGCCAACTCGTCTTTCGACAGCACCGAGAGTCCGTCTTCTAGTGTTGGGAATCCGAAGCTCTTGCTCATCTCCCGGCAGACAGAAATCTCCTTGCTGTCAGGGAGACAGTACAAGAAGTCTTCTTCTCCGCTGCCGTTGAATATCAACGCCCCCTTTGGATATTTTAGTTTTTGGGCGTAAAACTGGGCCTCTTGCTTTTCTTTTTCAGACAACTTTTTCCCCGAAGCATGTCGAACAATATAATCAGGGACTTTGGGGATGCTTCGGGGGCAGCAGCACTGATTTCTTCAACAAGAATTGGCTCTGTCACTTTTTCTTCCTCGGTTTCCAGGGATTTTACCTTCGTGGGCTCCGAAGGCCCAGCTTCAGCTTCAGTTTCTTGCTCTGGAGCTTTAGTATCAAAAATCTCAGTTTTCGCTTCGGAGGTTTCAACAGTCTTCCTCGGAGTTGTGCTTGAGGACTTAATTGTTTCTAGAACATCTAGCACATTGACCATTCTTTTTCTTTTCGGAGTCACTGCGGGCCCCTTTTGGATTTTTGTTGTGTCAACATTTGCTGAAGGACTTAAAACTTCTAATATTTTTGATCCATCAGCTGATCCTTTTGTTTCTTCCATTTTTTCTGTTGATGGCGCTTCGGCCATCTCTTTGGTTTCTGATAACAAAATCTTTGGTTCTTCCAATTCTGTTCTTGTTGGCGCTTCGGCTATTTCTGCGATTACTGGCAGCAAGGTTGGCTGTTCAGCCTCGGTGGCCGAAGAAGTCTCTCCGGTGAATTCAGGCACCGAGGCTGGTTCAATATAGCGTGGCCGATGTGTGAGGACCTTTATCCTTTTTCTTTTCGGTGCTGGCTCACTAGGAGCAGCTGCAGCTTCTTCTTTCGCAGAGGTCGTGCCTTTTCTTTTCTGCCCTCGAATGGGATAACGATAGTCAGGGTAGACGAACCCGATTGCGTCAAACACTCGGTTCAGTCTTTTCTTTTTTTGGCCTCCGAAGGCTGCTGACAATGCAGTATCTTCGGCCTTCGAGTAAGCCCCAAGTAGTTCATCACTTAAATTTTCAATGCTTTTCAGCCAGTCATCATCTGGCTCAACGAATTTATCTCCGAATTTGAAAGTATACTTCAATCTGATAAGTTCACCTTCGTCAGCCTCCTTTATGGTCTCTTGTGGCATTTCCCATTTTTCCGCGAGCGGCCATACTCTGAAGGCAATATGCTCTTGGACCAAATCTCTCGTTCCAATAAAAGAACAAATAACTCCGAAGGCTCTCTGGCATTATTCGGCAGCTTCATTCATCTCAACCTTCGGCTTTCGCAGGCCGAAACTTTGCCAAATAGGGCGCATAATTATACCTTTAATATCTTCCCGTGCTTTCAGGTCATTTTTCACATAGAACCATTCTGTCATCCAGTCGCCGGGCCATCTCTTCCGAAATGTTGGCACGGGACAGCTTGACCCAGACCGAGAAACAAAACTGTAGCAGCCAAAATTATTGTGATACTGTTCCTTACTGTTGGGGGCCTTCGTACTCCGAAGGTCCTCAAAAACATGATTTGATAATGTTTGCCAAGTGGATTATATGAACAGGTACCTTCGGACTCAGAATTGTGAACATGAAGTACGGTCAGGACGAAGCCTGAATCAGACGAAGGGGGATTGAAATGGAGGACGGGCTGATTACCAAGCTCTACGAAGGATGATGCACAGCCGAAGCTGTGCGCAGGAAAGCTTCGTCGCGATAGCAGAAAGAGGAACCGACTTAAAGATGAAAAGACTACTTAGGCCTTGACAGATTTCCATAAGTCATTAGCAAATGTAATGGACATGAATGTAATTTTGTATGGGCTGTGTCTCACGCCTATAAATAGATGAACAGTACTCCCGTACTGTTCACGCTGATTTGGCATTTGCTTTTGCGTCATCCGTGTACTTTTGTCTTTCTACAATCCGAAGGTACACTTGTAATTCGAAGTCATTTCTATTGATATACGATATTAAAATAGAAATGACATGATAATAAAGTTTAAATGTTTATATTACTCTTAATGTTGCTCATATGTCCTTCGTCATAACTTATCGCACTTACGAAGGTACACTGTCTGTGACCTTCGTCCGGAACACATTATATCCTGAGGGGAGATAATGTTTCGAGGGACGAAGGACCTTATCATTTAACACTTTTTATGTTGCCTTGTTCTTAATCCGAAGCATTTGAGAACAAGTCCCCAACATTGGCGCCCACCTCCGGTGAACTCACTTCCACTTCGAGTTTTTCGAACACCTTCGGAAGCTATAGACCCTCGCTATGGCGCCGAAGAAAGCTTCAGCGACTGGGGCTGCAGCACTACAACCGCTGGACACCAACCAGGAGACCGTCTCTCTTCGGGAGGCCCGAAGCCAGAAGAGGAAGGCCGTCAGCCCGACGCTTCAGGAGGATGAACTAGACCAAGAGATTAGGGATATGGAGATGCTTCATCAACAGGTGCAGAGGAAAAAGGAAAAGATGGCTAGGCTAGCTGAGCTGCAAAGGCAGATAGACGAAGCTTCTGAAGAAGTCCGTCATCTTACCCACGATGAACAGAACCGAAGGCCTCAACAAAAAGACCTTCATCAGGAGGGCTTCTTCAACGAAGATGACTGGTATGACAATTTCCATCATGGAAATTTTGTTTTCGATGATGCTTCTCCTCTGTCCGCTGAGCTGCAGGCTACACCTTGGCCTCCGTCCTATAAGCCACCCCAGCTTCCCATGTTCGATGGCCATTCAGACCCGAAGCAGTTTTTGATGAGTTACGAAGCAACAGTGTCTTCGTATGGTGGCAATGCTGCAGTCATGGCAAAGTCTTTCGTTATGGCCGTCAGGAGTGTTGCTCAGACCTGGTATTCCTCCCTTCGACCAGGAACGATCACTTCATGGCAGAAGCTGAAGGATATGTTGTTAACCAGCTTTCAAGGATTTCAGACGAAGCCGGTCACTGCTCAAGCCTTGTTCCAGTGCACTCAGGATCATGAAGAATACCTTCAGGCGTATGTCAGAAGGTTCTTGCGTTTGAGGGCGCAAGCACCAACGGTGCCCAATGAAATTGTCATCGAAGCCATGATCAAGGGGCTTCGTCCTGGACCTGCAGCTCAATACTTTGCTAGGAAGCCTCCTCAGACTCTGGAGAAGCTGCTCCAAAAGATGGACGAGTACATTCGTGCCGACAATGACTTTCGCCAAAGAAGGGAGGAGGCTTTCAGATTTTCTAAAATGACCAGGGGCTTCGGAGGAAGATTTTATCCGAAGCATGTCAGGTCCATCCACAACTCTACTCAAAATGATGATAAGGGGAGTCAGCAGAACAGACCGCAGAGCTCCTCACAGGCTTCGGGGCAACAGCAAACTTTCTTCCGACCACCAGCTCCAAGAGGCAGAGGCGCCAGGGGCTTCGGCGGAAGATTTGGAGATCAACCAAGGAGGGTATTTTGCTTATTTTGTGGTGAAAACAAGGGCCATACCACCAGGATGTGCCATGTTACCATCCAGAAACAAAAGGAGCTAGCAGAAGCTGCAGCGCAACAGGGCCAGCCGAAGCAGGTCATGCATACTGCTTCGTACCATCAGCCTTACATCCCGGAATACGTGGGCAACCACCCTGCAGTTTCCGTAGCTTCCGCGAGTCAACCTCAAGCTTCATGGCAACAGCCCCCGCCCCCACCTCCGTTGCAACAAGGCCAACAGCCAGAAGGGAGCCAATATGTTCCGCACCAAAGGGATCTCAGAGAGCAATCTGAAGCTCGCACAGTCAATAGTACTGTGCCAGAGACGAAGCACATTTATTGACAAATATCCTACTTTGATAGCAGTCTTTTCCGTTTAGTTCTATTTTCTGTGTAATAAAGAACATTTCAGTTTTCATGTAATAGTTTCGTGGTTGATTATGAGGAAAACCTATTTTCTCCACAGGCTTAAGTTGCTGAAGCTTAAAAATTTGCGGTAACAAGGAGGACCTTCGAATCATTAAAAATCCTTCGAAGCAACAAAAAGTCGTTCTAAGGAACGCAGAGTAAGTTGCTGAAGTTACAAAAAGCCGTTCCAAAGGGAGCGCAGTGTAAGTTTTTTGCTCCAAAGACGTTCCTAAGGGAATGCAGAGCATACAGCGAAAAGTCAACGCTGATACCGCCTAAGTAAAAGGCGAAGAAGCTCCAAAGACGTTCCTAAGGGAATGCAGAGCTTACAGCGAAAAGTCAACGCTGATACCGCCTAAGTAAAAGGCGAAGAAGCTCCAAAGACGTTCCTAAGGGAATGCAGAGCTTACAAAGATATTTTGTGTGTATCTTCGGAACAAACGTCATTTGCATAACATAACATCATCACATCATTTTGCATAGCATAAGCATCATACATCATGTTGCATATGGCAAAAGAAGGGGACACAGTATCAACCTTCGAAAGGACGCTTTGAGAAAGTGAAAATTGTGTAAAGTCACGAGGGAATACAATGATAATCTTCAGAATACAGCTTCGGAGAATGTTTTCACGAAGCATGGACGTGCTTCATCAGAGTAATATCGAAATTGCACAGCTTCGGAGAATGTTTTCACGAAGCGTGGACGTGATTCATCAGAATAGTTTTAACGGAGAATGTCTTCTTCACGAAGCATGAAAAGAAGGGAAGGTGTTTTTTCGCCGAAGGCTCAAAAATGGTATGTATGTAGAATTTCATGCATCGTAAAGAATTGAATAATGAAAAGAGACTTGTATATTACATTCAAATGTACAAAATATTACATAGATCACACTTCAAATGTTTTTTCTAATAACACCTAGTTTTCTCTTAATACTACTTCGGCAGCCTCATTTAGAAGTTGTTCAACAACTTTATCCATGATAGCTTCGGCCATTTGTTTGATTTCGTCATCCTCTTTTGTGTGAGGGTCAACAAACGATCCAGCAGGTTCTAAGGGAAGAGAATATTTTTGCATTACTATTACAAACCGCGAGCAAAGTTTGAAATAAAAATTACAACACAATAAGAGCGACTAATTAATACCTATTTGCCCTTCGGCAACTTCTGTCACTTTCCTAGCATCATGGATGCCTTTTTCACTCCTTTGAATAATTTCTTGCGCCATTTCTCGGCTGCCGTTGTCCCAGACATCAGTAAAGAATTTGCCACGAACCATGCTTGCTTCGGCCGAGGGGTCTTTGATGTCTTCGGAGGATAAGACAGCTTCGGACTGAGCTAAAGATTTTACATGTTCACAACCTTTCTTCTCCAAGACAGTAGCAACTCCTCTGGCGCCCGAAAAAGCGCAGATGTCACCGCGGCTACTCAGGATTTCCTCGAAGGCCTCTGCTTCGTGACTGATCCATTCCATTGGACCTTCGGGATTGCCTCTTGAGAAATTCTCTTCACTGGAAAATGCGCCCACGCTGGCGAAGCTGGTCTTTATCTTCTTTACGCATTCCATGGATTTTTCGTAGCATCTTTTCTTAGAAGACCGAAGCTCTTCCACGGTTGCTTCCAAATGATCAGCCCATTGGTCGCTACATTCACGTCTTGTTTCTTCAAGTATGCGTTCTTCTTTCGCCCGGGCCAATTGCTTCTGAAGATCTTTAATTTCGCGTCTGTGAGCTTCGGCCTGAATCTTTGCAGCAGCTTCGTCCTTTTTTATCTTGTCTACTAATGTAAGCAGAATTTTATCTTTTTCTAGAGCTTCGTTTCTCAGTTTAATAACTTCTGATCGTAAATTGTTGAACGCAATTTCGTAGCTCTCATCTTCGGCACTCTTTTGTGCTCTTAATGCGTTGCTTAGGATTAAACCCTATACAAAAAAGAATCCATATAAGAATAAAGGAATGAATTACGTATTGTAAATTTTTTTCAAACGTCTAATTCCCATACCTTCAGGCTATTATATGCAAGACTATCCGCGAGATCTTCCTTCGTCATGGCGCATAGTCCAGCTTCAAGCTTTGGAAACCCCATACTCCTAGCCATCTCCCGGCAGACAGATAATTCTTTGTTGTCAGGGAGACAGTATAGGAAGTCATCTTCGTTTGTCCCATTGAACACCACTGCTCCCTTCGGATATTTTAACTCTCTGGCATAGTGATTGGCTTCATAAATCTCTTCTTCAGATAATTTCTTCCCTGAAGCATGTCGCACGATGTAATCACATATGTTGGAAGGAGCTTCGAGGGCGGCAGTGTCAATTTCTTCAACCAAATTTGGTTCTGATATTTTTGTTTCCAAAGATTGTTCCTTGGTGGGCTCTGAAGGCCCAGCTTCAGCTTCAGGTTGTCGCTTCGAAGCTTCAGCAACTACAGCTTCGGTAGACACTTCAGCAACTTCAATAGTCTTCTTTGGAGTTGTGCTTGAAGACTTAATTGTCTCCAAAACATCTAACACGTTCACCATTCTTTTTCTTTTCGGGGTCACTGACGGGCCCTTTTGATTTTTTATTGTTTCGACATTTGCTGAAGGACTTAAGATTTCCGATATTTTTGGCTCTTCAATCTTCGGTTTTTCTGCTTTTTCTGCTGAAGGCGCTTCAGTTTTCTCTTCTATCTTCGGCACTGGAGCTGGTTCTGTAGCTTCAGAGGCCAAAGAGACTTCACCAATAAATTCTGGCACTATGGCCGGCTCAATAAAACGCGCTCGGTGGGTGAGCACCTTTATCTTTTTCCTTTGCGGCGCTGGCTCGCTAGCGGCACTCGTGGTAGCTTCTGTCGCAGGAGAAGTATTTTTTCTTTTGCGACCCAGTACCGGATAGTGATAGTCAGGGTAGACAAACCCGACTGCGTCAAATACCCGGTTGAGCCTTTTCTTCTTTCGGCCTCCGAAGGCTGCTGATAACGCAGTATTCTCGGCCTTCGAATATGCCCCGAGCAGTTCGTCACTTAATGTTTCAATGCTTTTCAACCAGTCATCATCAGGTTCAACAAACTTATCCCCGTATTTGAATGTGTATTTCAGTCTGACCAGTCCGCCTTCGTCGGACTCTTTGATGGTCTCCTTCGGCATTTCCCACTTTCCTGCAAGTGGCCACACCCTGAAGGCAATATGCTCTTGGACCAAGTCCCTTGTCCCAATGAAAGAGCAGATTACGCCGAAGGCTCTTTGGCATTCCTCGGCTGCTTCATCCATTTCAACCTTCGGCCTTCGAAGTCCGAAGCGTTGCCAGATGGGGCGCATAATGATATTCTTGACATCTTCTTGCGCTGTTAAGTCATTCTTTACATAGAACCACTCTGTCATCCAGGCTCCGGGCCACCTCTTCCGAAAGGTTGGCACAGGGCGGCTTGACCCGGAGCGGGTACCGAAGCTGTAACACCCAAAGTTGTTGTGATATTGTTCTTTCCCCCAGGGCTTCGTCTCATATAACAACTCATGAATGTTGCAAAAGCTTTTAGCATTTGGTTCTAAACCTTGGCTTCTCGCAGCCCAGACAAACATCCCCATTCTCATGATAGCTTCGGGAGTAATTTGATGAAGGTAGACTTGAAATGTTTTCAGGACTTCAACAACAAAGTTGCTTAGGGGGAATCGAAGCCCAGCCTTGAGAAAGCTTCGGAAGATTACGACTTCATCTTCTTCGGGGGTGGGAGAAGTCTTTTCTCCAGCATCAGCCCTCACAATAGATATATCTCGAAAATACCGCCCCCTCATATTATCAATATGACTCTGCTTAATAGTGGTTTTCCCGAAAACCGTGTGACTTGGCCGCCATGGTCGATCTTCGGACTCTTCCCCACCACTTTCTACATCATAACTGTCGCTGTCACCAGTATCTTCAGACAAACCTTCCAGAATCTCCTTGGTAATTTTTTCCGTATTGGTCTCTGCCATCGCTATAAGGAACCCCAAGTTCTTCTCTTCGTCAAGGCTCAGCTTCATCTCAGCAGCAACCTTCTTATCTTCAGACATCTTCGGAAACACTAAAAAACTGTTTTCCAAGCCGAAGCTTCAAAACCAAAATATCAGCAAATCTTAGTGCACAAGAGCTAAAAATTCAGTGGGCGAAGGCAGATGGCAAGCGAGAGTACCAAAATGAGTTTGCGTTATGATCTTATTTATACGCCCAGTGCGTTGAAAATTGAAAGACCCCGCTTGTCAGTGAATGTTGCTATTCTAGCAAAGGGAAGGTGTTTTTTCGGACCTTCGGCTTAAGGCCTTCGTCCATATCGCAATCTGAATTTGTCATTAACAAATTAATATTGCGAGGGGCTACTGTTGGGGGCCTTCGTACTCCGAAGGTCCTCAAAAACATGATTTGACAATGTTTGCCAAGTGGATTATATGAACAGGTACCTTCGGACTCAGAATTGTGAACATGAAGTACGGTTAGGACGAAGCCTGAATCAGACGAAGGGGGATTGAAATGGAGGACGGGCTGATTACCAAGCTCTACGAAGGATGATGCACAGCCGAAGCTGTGCGCAGGAAAGCTTCGTCGCGATAGCAGAAAGAGGAACCGACTTAAAGATGAAAAGACTACTTAGGCCTTGACAGATTTCCATAAGTCATTAGCAAATGTAATGGACATGAATGTAATTTTGTATGGGATGTGTCTCACGCCTATAAATAGATGAACAGTACTCCCGTACTGTTCACGCTGATTTGGCATTTGCTTTTGCGTCATCCGTGTACTTTTGTCTTTCTGCAATCCGAAGGTACACTTGTAATTCGAAGTCATTTCTATTGATATACGATATTAAAATAGAAATGACATGATAATAAAGTTTAAATGTTTATATTACTCTTAATGTTGCTCATATGTCCTTCGTCATAACTTATCGCACTTACGAAGGTACACTGTCTGTGACCTTCGTCCGGAACACATTATATCCTGAGGGGAGATAATGTTTCAAGGGACGAAGGACCTTATCATTTAACACTTTTTATGTTGCCTTGTTCTTAATCCGAAGCATTTGAGAACAAGTCCCCAACACTTACCCCAGGGTTTTGTCTCGTATGATAACTCGTGTATGTTGCAGAAACTTTTCGCATCAGGTTCCAGACCTTGGCTTCTCACGGCCCACACGAAGATATTCAGCCTTATAATTGCTTCGGGGGTAAGTTGATGAAGATAGATTTTAAACATTTTCAGCACTTCTACGACAAAGCTGCTCAGGGGAAATCGTAGTCCAGCTTTCAAAAAGCTTCGGAACACTACCACTTCATTTTCCTCAGGGGTCGGGCAAGTTTTCTCTCCTTCGTCGACCCTCACAATGGATAAATCCCGGAAGTATCTTCCCCTCATGTTGACAAGATGATTTTCTTTGATACCTGACTTGCCAAAAACTGAATGGCTTGGTCGCCAGGGGCGATCTTCGGAGTCTTCACCACCACTATCCACATCATAACTGTCGCTGTCATCAGTATCTTCAGACAAACCTTCTAAAATCTCTTTGGTGATTTTTTCTGTGTTGGTCTTCGACATTGCTATAAGAAACCCCAGGTTCTTCTCTTCAGAGAGACTCAGCTTCATCTCGGGACCAGCCTTCTTATCTTCAGACATCTTCGGAAACACTAAGAAACTGTTTTCAACGCCGAAGCTTAAAAACTTAAAAAGCTAAGCAAATCTTGGTGCGCAAGAGCTAAAAATTGAGTGAGCGAGAACAGATGGCAAGAGAGCATGCCAAATGAGCTCGCGGTATGCTCTTATTTATACGCCCAGTCCGTTAAAAATTGAAAGACCCCGCCTGTCAGTGAATGTTGCTATTCTAGCAAAGGGAAGGTGTTTTTTCGGACCTTCGGCTTAAAGCCTTTGTCCATGTCGCAATCTAAATTTATTATTTTAACAAATTAATATTGCGAGGGGCTACTGTTGGGGGCCTTCGGCTTCCGAAGGTCCTCAAAAACAGGATTTAACAGTGTTTCTGGAGTATAATCTGTGAACAGGTATCTTCGGACTCGAGTCGATATCACAGTAGGAGAAGCCCAAAGTAATACGAAGGTTGATTCAACGCCGAAGATGTGAGCGGGGAAGCTTCGGCGTGGTAGCGGAAAAAGAAACCGACTTAAAGGTGAAAAGGCTATTCGGACCTCGGTGGATTACTATAGAATTACTATCAAGTGTAAAGGGCATGAATGTAATTTTATATGGGCTGTGTCCCGTGCCTATAAATAGGTGAACAGTACCCCCGTACTGGGCACGCGGACTTGGCATTTGCTTTTGCGTCACATTTGTATTTTCATCTCCTTCCAAGCCGAAGGTACCTTTGTAATTGGATGTCATTTCTATTTCTTCATAATAATAATGCAAAAATGAGTTAATAATAACATATAATTGTCTATGTTATTCTTTATATTTCATATGGTTCATCCTTTATCCTCGTATGTTGTGTTCATGAAGGTACACCCTTCATAACCTTTGTCCGAGAGGCATTATATCCTAAGGGAAATAATGCTTCGAAGGACGAAGGACTTTACCGTTTAACATTTTCTGTGTTGCCTTGTTCTTAAGCCGAAGCATTTGAGAACAAGTCACCAACAAATGGTTTATAAGTTATGCTTCTCACAAGGCCAGCACCTGAATCTATCCAATTTCTGAACAGATTTCAGAGATTGCAATGGTTTCTTAAGTTAATGTCGAAATCAGTTATTGGTGGTCACAAGAAAATTGTAGATAACTTTATTACCTTACTTGTGTTAAAATCCGACAGTCATAAACCTGATCGTTTAGAAGTTATGCTTTTCATAAGTTCAGTAACTGAATCTGTCCAATTTTTGTACGGATTTTAAAAATCGCATTGTTTGCTTAAGTTCAGTTTAGAATCAGTCCTTGTCAATTATAAGAGTTGTAGATACTTTTCTTATGTTGCTTGTGTTAAGATTTCATAACCATAGGCCTGATAGTTTAAGAGTTATGAATTTTACAAAATGGTTGTTGTGTTCTGTCCACTATCTGAACCGATTTTGAAAATTGTATTGTTTGATTTGGTTAAACATATAATCACTTCTTGGTGATTATAAAAGTTACGTAGTGCTTTTGCTAAGCTTTCCAAAAAGTCTTGGATCACTCTTTTTGGTGATCTGAAGGTTAAGTTATAGGCATTTGAAGTGTGAAGACTGAATCTAGTGTATTTTACTCTTGATACATGTTAAATCAACCTGAGATGTTCATAAATGATTTGTAGACAGTTTAATTATCTTTTCGGAAAGTCTAAGATCAAATGAATTGGATGTCTGAGTCTCTAGTTATGAATTTTTGAAGTCGCAAGTCTGAATCTGTCCAAATCTGGACAGAGCTGTTGTTTATCACTATTTAACCTTGTTAAGTGTCTAATCACCTTGAGATGACAATACCAAAGTTCTAGAGCATTTCGTAAACTTTCCAAAAAGTATTTGATCACTACTTTTGGATGAATATCTTGTGAGTTATAACTGAAACAAGTAACTGTTGTCCTGCTGTCCTAATTATGCTGAATGTGATTGATTGCTCTACTACATTGTGTTTGTCTTGAGTCACCTGCTTACTTGTTTTAGGTTTTAATTGAACATGAGTAATAATGATAGTGACTAATATAATTGGGGTTATATATAAGTAAGTAGTATGCATCTCACTAAGTTAGTGAACTAATTTTGTTGAGGTCTAATAAGTAGCTTAGCTAAATCAACAGTTAGTAAGTGCAGATATATATTGGGGAAACAAAATGAATAATGTCATGTCTTTGGCTTTCTGCTAATACTACTAAGTAACCAACGTCATTAAAGTAGTATAATATGTAATTGTGATTAAACTATCTCCTCATGTGTGTTCTCTAGGGTGTATGCCTGTAGAAGAATGTTGTGAGTGATTGTAAAACCCGATTAATTAACTATTCCTTTTTAACTAAGTATGTCTATGTGTTAGTCATCATAAATTTATGTGTACTTAACTAGTTTAAAAATAAGTAACCAATGAACGATTAAAGTGAACATGATAAATGCTTGTACTCGTGATGTCGTGTTTGTGTTGGTTAAATATAGGAAATGTGTGTCGTCTTTCCAGTAATGTTGACTTGTTGTGCCCAATGACGTATAGATAGCTAGCGTTAACGTATGGATGTTTATGTGTCTTACCAGTTAATGTTAGTTCGCTACCATGTACTTGCAGTATCTTGTGATATTTTTCATTATATTCATACATATGCATCCTGCATCTCATTTAGGACCGAGAGATGATGATCGTGCAAGTAATGTGGTGCCAACCACAAGATGCAGTTGGTGGACGACCCAAAGAAGATGGACTTAACCAGTGGATGCTCGCCAAGTGAGTGTCATCTAGCAAACACTATCTAGTGTTGAATTCCAGGCAAGCCCCGGTTTTATGCATAACCGTTTATATATGCTATTTTACTACACTTAATGTTTGTAGGCTTGTACCATGCACTTAAGTGTAGGAGTTACCTGAAACCCTAGTTGCATAAACTCAGGATTCCTTTTTGAGATGGATACTAGTATGCTAGGTCAAGTAGCTGCTTTACTAATTAGGGATCTCGGTAGAAGTCGAGTGATTTTTCTAGCACTCTCGCGAGGTCAGGAATTGGCTGTATCCATTTTGATAACAGAATGATGATGGTCTATGGACACGGATCCATGGGGATGCGCTGTCTACGAGGCGAAATTGGAATAAGGATTAACGTGCGGATACCTGTGTCAAGCGTTTGAACGTACTAAACACATGTCGGGAAATATGGTAACCGGTAAGCCTAGTACCTGAGTGAAGTCGGGCGCGAACTTTCCCCCTCACTTGTCCTAAGACGTGATCTCCCATTCCGGATATGGTGGGTACAAGTGCGGTCACTACACGGCGGTAGCCGGGGTCAGTGGAGCATTGTATGCCAAGGCGGTGGGCCCTGGTCGCGAACGGGGTATCGATGGGGACGATTGATATGTGTGGGGACATAGTGCCCCTAGATGTCGTGTGTTTAGGTTTACCTTGCAAGGTTAAAACTCGATTCGAATCGTCTGCTTCTCGCAGCTAATGAGACTACTTGATCCATTGTACTGCATTGAGTAATAAGTGGAAATGAGGTTACTTTCAAAAGATGTTGATTGATATAATGTTTGATACCATGTATGAATAGCTAGGTACTCATCTAGTCTAAATTATTATTCTAGAACCTGAAAAGCTAAAACTTGATTTTAGACTCAGCTAGTGCTTTTGGCAAACCAAACCCCCTCAGCCAAACAACTTCATGGTCTAGAGGTAGAGGAGTAGACTCCTCATACCGGGTAAGTCTAGCTGAGTATTAGTATACTCAGCCTTGCTTGTGGCACAATTTTTGCAGGTACCTCCTTGTTTTGGTTGATGGTGTGACTTGGCCTCCATCCCTGCCACTAGGATAGACAGTCGAGTGGGTTGCTGCTTCCGCAGGAGAGGACCAGGAGGAGTAGCATGGCCAGGCTTCGCCATGTTACTCGGTTTTCTCCATTAGTTATTTCCTCTGCACTAAAAACTATTGTTACTGCTTTTGAAGCTCCGATAATGTAATCACTACTGATACTTCTTAAATTTGTGCTATTATGCTTTATTGTATTTCTCTGTGTCTCACCTTCGAGTGAGCTAGTGGTATTCGATCCTTGGTAAGTGGCTTTATCGGACTAAATACGAGGGACTGACGGGTTATTCCAATTTAAGTGTGTTGCTGCTTCCAAGGCGTGACTCGGGCACTTAAGCTGAAATAATCTGGGTGGTTCCGCCACAGGTCTATAGTCCTTAGGGCGACCATTCTAGTCTAGGTTAGTGGTCCTATAGTCAGCAAGGCTTTGATACCACTTATGTCACACACGGTTTTGGAAGGCAAACCGAATGCGAACCATGTACGTGCCAGAATCTGAAACTCACGTACACAGCGATTACATAACTGGACATCATCACACATCGCTCAAACTAAATAGCGGAAATGTACTTTATTACATCAAGATGTCCAAGACATCCATAGAGTCTATAACATGGTCATTAACATAATCAAAGTGCGGAATACGAAACGTAGTAGATAAGGCCTTCACAGGCAGCTGACTGGGGGTTTGCCACTAAGATAACTAGAACTCGTCGTAGTCCTGGAACTCCTCAAAGTCCTCCATGTTGCCAACATCTCCTCCTGAGCACTGAATGTAGTGGGGACAACCTGGGGTGGGGCTGATTTTTAAAGCAAGGGTGAGTACACATCAACGTACTTAGCAAATGTCCCGTTTGGCTAAAGTGGGCTAGTTTTATGTGGAGTTAAGGTTAAGCAGTTGCTTTTAGCTGGTCAAGTATTTATTACTATTAGTAGAGCCAAGTTTTAGTAATAAACCCAGTTATTACCCAAATGTACTCCCTACAAGAGGAAATACCGGAGATCATAATTGTAGCCATCGTCATTAAACATCATCATAAGAGTATCCAAAATTCTTCTAATCAAAGAGGATCCCAAGGCCACTTTTAACCGTGAGCTTGGCTAATATACCAGTTTCTAACACTCTGCAGAGGTTGCACACTTTACCTACGAGTCGTGATTCCCATTCTGCCTGGAGATCATGACTGCCCATTGATCACTACCAAGGTGACCTGGTAGGGTCTCACTACATACCCTTTACAAAGACTCCCCTGGTGCATAGCTGCTCGTTAGGTTTTGCCAGTCGTACAAACGTAGTACACCTCCCAAAGGTGGGTTACTAACAAAACCAAATCGAATGAACCTCTACACCCCTTGGCAGAGTGAGCACTACGCCCTGGCCCCCATTGACGGCCCTCCGGCAAAGCCAACTACACCCCCAGGTTCATCTAATTATTTAGCTAAGAGCATCCTATTCTACCCTCATGGTTACACTGTTATCCTGGGTGGTCACTCAACGAACAGGTCCTTACAGAGAGGTACTCAAGAAAATGGTCTGAGTCCCCTAAAATATGACAAGATCATCATTGGGATAACATCATCGTATCATAAATATTCACATCATGTTCGTTGATTAAGTTAAAGCAATAGCATAAAGCTAAACATGATAACCCAAAAGGTAAACTAGAATAAGGTAAATACAGACTAGTCGTTCCTTAGGTTTCAATAATGTAATGTGGGATGGTGAATTAGAAATTATGTAGGACATAATAGGTCAGAGGACACTTGCCGTCACTAGGTTATTGCTTAGAAAGATCTTCGGCAACACACTTAGGGACCACGGGCTGCTCCTCGTCTAAATAAAGCGATCATATATTCAATACATTTGGAAAATGACAAATGAACAGCACACCAAACATGTACAAATAATGGAACACATCTCAAAATAAAAAGTATAACCTCAAAAAGAAGTTTAGGTTATAGGGTGAACTAATCACATTTAGTAGTTTGTTATTCTCTAAGAGTTGTCTATCTCCATGATTACATAATTTGATTCCATTTATTTTGTTGAGACATAAAAGTTAAACCAGGGATAAATTCATATACTACATATTATTAATCTCACAAGATTAAATATCCATTTACCACTAGGGTTTTCCTTTTTATTTATTTTATTATACAAATAAATTAACACATAAACTAACCTATAGCTTAGACATAAAATTAGAGTGCACAGACTATGGATGAACATAATTTATTTGAACAAAGAATATTCCTATGAACATTTTGCAATTTGAATCACTAAATTTGGAGTTCATATGAAATAGATATGAAATAAACAAGTTTTGAAGTTTGAAATACAAAATTAGGTCCAAATCTATGATTATTTAAAAGGCCGAGGGTCTGTTATAAGAATCCAGGGGCCTACACGCAAAATCAAGGGACGATGGGTTGATTCTCGGAAGACCGAGGGTCTCTTTAGCAAAACCGTTGTGCGAAGGGGTACGAGGTATCCTCAGCCGTCAGATCCATGATCGACGGCCGAGAACATATCTACAAGCGAGCGCGCGGACGTGGGCACGAGCGCGCACTGACCAGCGGGCCAAGGCGGTCAGCGACCAGGGTCAGGGAAGCAGACTGACTGGTCGGGCCCAGTGCTAGGGGCACAAGCGGCCGACAGGTGGGTCCAGGCGCAGGGCGTGCGTGCGCGAAGCGGTATCCAGTGATCCGGACCGCGCAATTGAGATCGGACGGCCGAAATCAAGCATCGGAGGGGTTAACGGCTACGGGCGACATCGCTCTTGCTCACGGCGATGAGGTCGCCGAAGCTGGGGTGAGTGTGGGCTACAGCGGTTCCGAGGTCGCCGGGGTTGGCCAGGATCGGCAAGGAGAACCCGTCAACCTGGCGAACACACTGGTGGGGTTCTAGCCACGAAACCAGGGCCAGAGATGGGAGAACGACGGAGGGAGAGCTCCGGGCATGTTGGGGGTAACTCCGACGAGGAATCCTGGCCGCGAGGAGAGGCAATCGAGTGCGATAGGGCTCAGTCTAGTCCCGGTAGGGGTAGGGGAGTGTTATGGGCCAACATTGGGGCATGGGGCGAGGTTGAGATGGCTAGACACCACGCGGGGCACGACGAGCAGGCGAGGCCAAATTGGCTATGGTCAGGCGCGAATAAGAAAAATCAAGCATGGGAACAGATGTCTCACCTCGGGACGGAGCTCGGGGTGGCTTGGCGTGACTTCTGACGGGCTGGATGGCTGGCACGACGGGCGCTCAATCTTGGAACGCTCAATAATATGGAAGCAACAATTATGGAAGCTGAATCTACTTTGGAAGAAGAGATTTGTAAAGGATAGGAGTCTAATGAGAAAATCAAAGAAATTAAGGCACAAATTAGCTTGGGAAAAGCCCCAGATTTCACAGAAGATGATCAAGGCACAGTATGGTTTTAAAAGAGAATCCGTGTACCAGAAATCGAGCACCTATGCCAACTTATCTTAAGAGAAGTCCATGATTCAGCTTATTCTATTCACCTTGGAAGTACTAAGATGTACCAGGATCTAAAGGAAAAGTATTGGTGGTATGGTTTGAAAAGAGATGTGGCTACTCATGCTGCCCTATGTGACGTGTGTCAGCGAGTTAAAGCCGAACACCAAAGACCAGCAGGATTGCTACAACCTCTCAAAGTACCGGAATGTAAATGGGAAGAAATCAGTATGGATTTCATAGTTGGACTACCCCGTACTTGGGATGGCTACGATTCAATATGGGTTATAGTGGACAGGTTGACTAAAGTGGCACACTTTATACCTGTGAAGACAACTTACTCAGGAGCCTAGTTAGCAGAGTTATACATGTCAAGAATTGTTTGTCTACATGGAGTACCAAAGAAGATCGCATCGGATCGAGGAACCCAATTTACCTCGCGCTTTTGGAAAAGACTACATGAGTCAATGGATACCAAACTAAACTTTAGTTCAGCTTATCATCCGCAAACGGATGGGCAAACGGAAAGAACAAACCAAGTGTTGGAAGATATGCTAAGAGCTTGCACTCTAAAGCATGGTAGAAGTTGGGATAAAAGTTTGCCTTATGCAAAATTCTCAGACAACGATAGTTACCAGGCAAGTCTAAAAATGGCACCGTTTGAAGCACTTTATGGACAAAAGTGTAGAACATCGCTTTATTGGAATCAGACCGGAGAAAGTCAAGTATTTGGTCCAGAAATTCTCCAAGAAGCAGAAAAGCAAGTACATATTATCAAAGAGAATTTGAAAACAGCATAGTCGAGACAAAAAAGCTATGCTGACAATAGAAGAAGAGAGTTGATATTTGAAGTAGGAGACTTTGTATACCTTAAAGTTTCACCGATGAGAGGCATGAAAAGATTTAAGGTTAAGGGTAAACTATCTCCTCACTACATTGGCCCGTTCAAGATTTTAGAAAGAAAATGTGAAGTAGCGTACCCGTTAGAGCTACCTGATAGTTTGTCGGATGTGCATGACGTATTTCATGTGTCACAACTTAAGAAATACTTAAGAGTACCGGAGGAACAATTACCTATGGAAGAACTCAATGTTAAGCAAGATTTGACTTATTCGGAGTACCCTATCAGAATTTTGGAAACATCTCGCAGAATTACACGGAGTAAAGTTATCAACATGTGTAAAGTTTAGTGGAGTCATCATTCAGAAGATGAGGCCACTTGGGAAAGAGAAGATGAACTCAGAGCAGAATTTCCCCATTTATTCTCCGAAGTTCCTTAATCTCGAGGACAAGATTCTTTTAAGGGGGGTAGGTTTGTAACACTATAAAAAACCATCAACTAAAAATAATGCATTTAGTTTATTAATGGTAAATATGGTAATGAATTTTCTTCCAAGTGTTTGATTTTTATTTGCATTTCAAGTAATTTTGTTTGCTCATATTTGATTTTTGAATGTTTAGTAGAATTTCTTTCATATTGGAAATCCAATTAATTAATATAGAAATATTGGTCCAAAAATAAATATTTTAGTTATAAATAATTTTGGTATAATTATTATGATTTTTGAATTAAATAAAAATATATTTATTTATATTTTTAAATAAGAGAAAAAAGAGAAAAAACCTAACCCTAGCCGGCCAAACCGGCCCACTAAGGGCCCAGCCGCACGCCCCATACCCCCTCTCACCGATGGGTGGGCCCCACCTGCAGCCCCTCTCCCTCCTTCTCCCTCCGAACCGCCGCTGCCTGGTCACGCGCGCCCGCGCATGAGCGCGCGCCGCGCCGCGCCCGTGCCCCGGCCGACCGCGCCCGCCCGCTCTCGGTCTCGACGTCCGCGTCGCGCCCGCTCGCCTCCCTCGAGCCGGAAACCACCGTCTCCTCCTCTCCCCCACTCCCCCACGTTCTCTCCCCCATTGAAGCCACCATTAATGGAGTTTGAAGAACGCTGACGTCGTTACTCCCTCCCTCTCTCTCTCCCCCTCCTCCTCTCTCTATAAATAGGACCGGTCCGAGATCCTTCTCTTCCTCCCCGAGCTTGCCCCCCCCTCTCTCTCTCTCTCGCTCTCTTCGCTCCCGAAGCTCGCCGCCGACCGAAGCCACGCTCGCCGTCGACTGGATCGTCCGCCCCGCTGTCCGCGCCCGCTCGCTTAGCTCCGCCCACGCCTGACCGTCCGCCCGGTCACGCCCCAAGCCGCCGGACCATCCACGCCCTGCTAGCCCGAACCCCCTGCTCGCCGAGCTCTCCCTGCACACGAGCAAGTGCTCAAGGTAGAAGATGACAGTTTTACGTTTTGGCCCTCTGAAATTCCGAGAATTATTTCTGTATTTTATGCACCACAAATGTATGTAAAAGCGATTAAAAAACTTTAAATTTGCTACTCTCCGATGTATATGTGTAGTCGTAAACAAGCCTCGCAACAATGTTTTGACAGGTGTACGAGTTTATATTTCAAAAATAAATTATGTCACTAGTCACTAACTTGGTGATTTTCATACTAGAAATGTTTACGATTAATCTCGCTTTAGCACATGAACAATAATTGTTAGTAGTGTTTTACGTATAATTTTATTGAAATAAGGAAGTAGAAGAAAAAACTAGACCACATATTTTTGGTCAGATGAAAATATAGATTTTATTAGTTATGATAAAGGTATTCATAAGTATAACACCTAATTACTTAGAATTAGTAAAACACTTATTTATGTCATAATAACCATGATTATGTTATTAAAAGTTCAATTAGTAATTTACATTAATTCTTAGAATATTAATGTTAGAGGAATCATAAATAAACAATTTTTAGCTATACGTATAATTTCTATTTAGAAATAAAAGGGAAAAACTCAAAAGTCTATTATTAGTAATAAATAAAATAATTAGCAATTATTTTCCATAAAGATTGTTAATAAATGTTTATCTATATTTTACTAGATAAAACTAGTGTCATAATCACTGACTCATATTTTCACCAATAATGACTCGCGGTAATAGTCATAATGATTAATAAGTATTTACGCTTTAAGACGTATTTATGAGTATAATGAGTGTGATGTATAAATCTGAATGTAATGGTGAATGATTACCCCTGTAATGGTGTATGTTTATTTATTTGGCGTACGTATTCTTTTTGTATGTACGATACGCAAATCGGTGCTAGAAGTTGACTGTGAGGTAGACGAACCAAACTTGTTCGACGACGACCCACAGGACACTTTCGAGCAAGGCAAGTGGATTTTCCTCTGCATATTCTATTTGTACCCAAGTAATGCATATAATAACGTTTACTTTTTGGATATATTGCATAATTTGATGGGATTTGCCTAATTAAGGATTTCCTAAAATTACCAACCCTATTCCTTGAATTACCCTCGGATAAATGCTTTGCTTAGCAATTTTTGCTATTGCTCAACTTGATGAATATGACGTCACTCTTTTAATGATACTATGTTCCGGAAATGAAGTTTATTTATGTTATTAACCCGATGGTTAAACAGGAACATTTTGTGTTAAATGGAACATAGAGTGACCACCCAGGATAACAGTGCAACCACGAGTGCTATCATGGCTCTGGCTTTGGTAATTAGCTCTATAGACTTAGTGCTTAGCAACCTTACCTGAAAGTCTCTTTTTCTTTATTTTATTTCTAATTCTCTAAAGTGCACCTTTGATTCAAATTCCCATCTCATTATTACATTTTTATTATTATTATTTTATTATTAAGTGCACAAACAAGCAAAACTCCAATATGATGCATATTTTATGGACATGTCTTATTTAATTCTTTTAAATGTGACTATTTCCATGAGGTAATGAGTGGATGGCAAAACACAAGGTCAACTGTTATATAATTTTTGGGTATTACACTCGTTCACCATTCTACTTCTTTTCTCTCTCCACTCATGCCTCCACCTCCGCGCCACCCCATTCTCGGCAGAAGGCGTAGGAGCAGGCGTCTCCTCCCCGTATTAGTCCGACACCAGCCACGATACCGACTCACGCAGTGGCTATTGCAAGTCCACAAGAACGTTTCACATCATGCGCGCACCATCGTTTTCGCTGTCATCGGACGTCCCGTTCATCTTTCCTGCCTTCGCCTTGTTCTCCACCCCAACCTGCTGCCCTCGCCCACGGTCGCAGCCGCGAGCCGACTAACGCTCGTCGGTCATGCTCCTGGCCTTTCTCCGTGCGTGTCGTCGAGGAGGACATGGTGGCACCTGCCACGCTTAAGTTATCTTAGCGATGAGGAGTCCAGGTCTGAGATATTGGACAACTAAGGCCCGTAGCGTGGTAGCAGTCGGCATATGCTACGGAGTTGGTGGTGGTGTTGTGTCGCTTCAGCGGGTCCAGGGCTGGGAAGACACTCATATTCTCTCGTCCTTCTCGGACTGACGCTTGGTGCGGGTGCCTCTTGCTTTGGAGCTGCTTCGGCTGAGCTTCTTTCTCCACTTGCGTGCTCTCTCCCTATATATCTAGCGGTATACTAACTATGTCGCCTCCAGATGCCCAGGTCTTCGTTGTGCCCTTCTCCGGCAATGAATAGGTATGCCCGCCTCTTTCCTTCCCCTCCTGCTCTACGAAACCTTAGAAGTGGGGAGGCGAGAGATAAGGGTCTCTGATTTGCTGCCTATGGTACCCGTGCGTTTATAAAAAATATTATGCGAAGAGTGGAGACAACCAATAAAAAATTTTGAGATCTTTTGATGGATAATTTACGTGGGTATTGTTATGATCCGTCGCAACGCAGAGTAACACACTAGTACTAAATTAAATAAGCCCCCGTTTGTTTCGTTGGAATTGAATTCCATTTTAATAATTATAATTTAGACAAAACTAATTAAGTTCATATATTTATATATGTAATATATTTTTTATATTATTCTAAACCATATGAGAGATAGTTATATACTACATTTATGTTGTAGTGAAGCAAATAGAAGAATATGATATAAGTTGTACATCAGAAAAATAATATAAAATCTATAGAATCAATTTCTATCTGTCATCCCATAAATTTGAGATAAGCTTATATGGTAACTTTAGAAAGTGGTGGAATATCACATTCTAAAAAATAGCTTATTCCATTAGTAAAATTTCAATTCCTCAAAATGAAAGGAAACAAACGAACGAGATCTAAGAAATTTTTGTTTCTTCAACTCCTCCGATTTCTGACTCCCTAGTTTATATATATATATATATTTATATTCTATCTGTTAATAATATTGTAGAGAAGCCACGTCTTAAGGATATTATAATAGCAAACAACCGCCCGCGCAGATGAGATCTTCCCCTCCGGTATAGACTAAGGCCTTGTTCGTTTACATCGGATTGCACCCGGAATCGTTCCAGCTCATCAAAGTTTATATAAATTAGAGAAGCGATCCGGCTAGGAATTGTTCCGATCCACCAATCCGACGGAAACGAAGAGGGCCTAAGGCCTCGCCGGATGCCGGATCACCCTACCCCACCCCACAAATGCGATGAAGTGCCACTCTGTGGCCGCGCTCTGGTCGCCGTTGCCGCCGTCACACCACGTCACCGCCGCTGCCACAACCCCGGTCGCGCTCTTCACCGGCGCCGCCGACGGCACCGTCCTCCACTGGCCACTGGCGCTCACCTCAGCTTCCCCATCTCCGCGCCCGTCTTCCCTCCTCTGCGCCCACGCTGCTGCCATCACCTCCCTCTGCCCACTCCCCTCACCGGCCTCCCTTCTCGTCGCCTGCACCGCGGGAGTGCTCTCCCTCTTCTCCACCTCCGCACCCCTCCGCTGCCTCCGCCGCCGCTCCCTCCCGCTCTGGGTCGGCTCACCCTCCCTCATCGCCTCGCTCCCGTCCATCACCTCCGCTGACCCTCGAGTCGCGATCCTCTGCCACGCTCCCGACGACGGCCACCGTCACGTTTCAGCACTCGTAGTCGTCGACGCACGCACCCTCGCCGTCCTCTACACCGTCTTCCATGGGATTCTCTCGGTCGGGACTCCGAATGCGATCGCGGTTAGTGGCGGCGGTGATGATGCAGTCAGCGTTGTGTTGGCTGACGCGCAGGGTCGGGTGCAGGTGATGCCCGTTGCCGAGGGCGCGGCTGTCGAAGTGGACCCACCCAGGCGTCTCATCGTGAGCTCGGTGGCCAGCGTCGCGTCGGCGGAGTTGGCGGACGAGAGGGTGGAAGCCGTGGCGTTGTCTCATGATGGGAAGAACGTGGCGTTGGTGCTGAAGACTAGATGTTTGTTGAAATGTGTCACTGAGGGGGTTGTGCTCGGTGAGGTATCTCTGCTGGGTACTTCTCTTTGCAAGGACAAAAACACAGTAGACAAGGTATGCACTGCTGGAGCTTTTTTCCTCAGCAGTGATGAATGGGATGCTCATGTTTCAGACGATGGCGTTGTGGTTAGGAATTTGGTGTTGTGGAGTAACAATGGTGCTGTCACAATGTACAGGATTGCTCTTGGTAGCTCATACTTTGACTCTGAGATAGTGTGTGAAATTCCTAGCAACTTATCTGTGCAAGGAGAGGGACTAGAAGTTAAATTTTGCTGGTCAAATCAGCATCTTGTTAGGGTGGAATGTTGCTCCTATAAGGTAGCTGGGTCATTGTTGTGGAAACCAACAGTCGCCATTTGGTGTATGGATCAGTTCGAACTGAGTAAAACAGTGAATACACAAAAACCACCTATGAGGAAAATGCTTGGAGAAGGTGGTCTTCAGGGAGAAGAATTTAGACCAGAGCCCTCTCATTCTCAATACAATATCAACCGAGGGTCGGAAGTGATTTCACAGATGTGCTCATTAGAAAGGTATAGAGGGACAGTGTCTTCGTCAATGTTACTTTCTGAGGATTCTTATGCTCCATATGCTGTAGTTTATGGTTTCCATAATGGTGACATAGAAGTTATCCGATTTCTGAACTTGTCACCTGCTGCTGCAAAATTTGGTGGTCGAGGGATTTACCCACATATTTCCGAGAGGTTATTTTTGGGGCACAAGGGAGCAATTCTTTGTTTGGCTGCACATTACATGCATGCACACCCTGACTCTAGAAACTTCCACCGAGCACTCATATCAGGGAGTTTAGATTGTACAGTTCGTGTCTGGGATCTAGATGCTGGCACTCTTATTTCTGTGATGCATCATCATGTTGGCTCAGTTAAGCAAATCGTACTACCACCTCCATGGACATACCACCCTTGGGATGACTGCTTCCTTTCTGTTGGAGAAGATGGCCTTGTGGCACTTGTTTCACTTCAAACCATGCGGGTTGAGAGGATGTTTCCTGGCCATCCGGATTATGCATCATTGGTAGCTTGGGATGGAGTAAAAGGGTACATAGCTTGTTTATGCAAGAATCTCCACTCTTGCAATGATGCAGGTAGTGGATTATATATTTGGGATCTGAAAACGGGTGCTCGAGAACGTGTTACCAATGGCACTGCTTCTCAGTTAGCGTTTGAGCACTTCTGCAGGGGTATATCGAAAAACACAGTTACTGGTAGCATCTTAGGAGGAACAACTTCAGTGTCTTCCTTACTTGTTCCAATTTTTGAAGACATGAGCCACCTTCGGTCTCATGCAGATAAAAATGGTCATGACATTTCATCCGTGTCAACCAACCTTCACAATGGATGTACAGATTCTGTGACTGTAAATGCCCCTACAACATATGATTTTAAGGGAAAGACGCCAGCTCCAGATGAAGCTCATGAATTCCATGGAGATAATTCTGTATACAATTCAGGAAAGGCTGTTTCTTCCCACAGTATCCATAATAAAAAAATAAAGTGCCCTATAAAGTGCTCTTGCCCCTATCCTGGCATAGCAAGTCTGAGGTTTGACCTCACGGCAATCATGTCCACACAAGGCATGACAAACAGCAATAGTGATAGGCATTTGAAAGATCATCTCCATAGTGAGAATCCTAAAGAAATGTTGCAGCCTGGAACTTTAGACAGTCCTTCTCGTGTTCATGAAATGGATAGCCCCTCTAGAGAGTCATTGGAAGGGCGTTTACTTCGATTTAGCCTCTGTTTTTTGCATTTATGGGATGTTGATTGCGAGCTAGACAAATTACTTGTAGATGAGATGCAAGTTTGCAAGCCAGAAGGCTGCCATATAGCAACTGGGGTGGTAGGAGACAAAGGCTCATTTACATTGATGTTCCCAGGCAAAGAAGCCACTCTTGAGGTAAACTCGTGGACAGATCCCATTTCATGTTTGCACACGCGAAGTCTGATCATGCTGTTTTTGCCTGTTTCAGCTTTGGAAGTCTTCAGCCGAATTTTGTGCCATGAGGTCACTGTCTATAATATCTCTTGCTCAACTCATGATTAAATTATCTCGTTCTTGTACAAATTCTAGCAGGTATTGGTTCACTGGTTCCTTCTATTCAAATTCATGTTTTCTCAAAATTCTAGATTGGCACCCTTTTATTTGGTGTGTTATAGTTGTGGCAAAATTTGGCAAATTAAGCTCAAATGCTCTTCACCATGATCTCAAATATCCTTGTTTGTAACAAGTTTGGGCAATCTTAACCTGTTATGCATTCTAGTTTAGTCTGGAATTTCTAAGTTCTGCCTGTTTACAAACTTCTATAATTTATAGGGTAAATCCCGTTTACACCCATAAGCTATTGTCAAAGTCTGATTTTTTCGACCATAGTGCAAAACCATACTTTGTAACTTCTACAACTGGACGGTCAATATATGGAACAATAGTTGTCTTAATAAATTAATAATATTAGTAACAAAAGCAGGATGCATGCATAAAATGGTGGTGTGATGACATTTTTAACTTTTCTTATTGTCTACTCCATTCCAAATCATAAGGCATTTTGCTTTTCTAGATACAATGCTTTTACTATGTATCTAGACATAGTGTATCTCTAAGGGTGTATAGCAAAAACTTTGTATCTATAAAAGTCAAAATGTCTTATAATTTAGAATAGAGGGAGTATTAAACAAAAGTGTTGTTCCAGGGTAGGGAACATTTTTTTTACACACACTTGTGCTTTTATTTAGGTATCTATCATGTTTTAAGTATCTTTCATGACTATTTATATTGGTTGGGAGGACCTGAGATGGGTAGTTATGAAAGTATTTCATAACATAGGCATGATGCCATTTTGTCCTGCAAAACATCAACTCAAATCTTTAACCTTATAAAGAACCAATAAAATGAAATAAAAATGTAACTCACTCAGGAGTAATTTGTTGGCATTGCAAATAAGAAGAAATAGGCAGCCAGATTTGAGTTTTAGAGCACTCAATCCTGCATTCTACGGTGTAACATCTACCTTACCTGCTGATGCACAAACAAAAAAGGACAGACCCAGTGCTGGAGGTTCCCACATGATGCACAATTACTACATTTTAAAAGAACACTGAAATCTTGTCCAAGGGTGAACTGATATACTTTTTTATTAAGTTCAACGGATGAAATGAGATCGAAAATGTTCTTTAGGGTTTGGCTGGACTGATGAAAAAGTTACATGAGTAAATTGGGCATTTAAAAAAAAACTTAAGTAACTATGATTATTTGAGAAAACTGAAGTTAACCATGATAACCAGTATTTGTATTGTGTCATGTCCTAGTCGGTTCTGATCCCATTCTTATGAACAGTCGTTTTCACAACTGTGACACTATTTTTTGAATGCATGGTAGCTCTCAGTATAACTTGAATTCATTCTTGCATTATGCTTGTACTCACATTTCTATTGTTTCAGTGCTTTGGCAGCATTTTATACAAGGCATTTTGCTGAAAAGGTTCCAGATATAAAGCCTCCATCCCTACAGGTTTCAGTTATATTTGTTTCAGATACTATTTGTTGCAATCTTGTGGCTCTTTACAACCTCACAACTTTGTTACTTTTTTTATCATATGAAGAAAACGAAACTGGAGACCTGTCATCACATTTGCTTTTATGAAATAAAGTTAAACCATGTTGGTTCTTAGGGTGTAATTGCTTAGTTGATGCTCCAAATATGATGATCTAATTAGTCAATTTAGTATGCTTAGTTGAGTTTGTTTCTTAGTCATGACCAAAGTTCTTAGGATTGGGATACTCAATACTAGGTAGTATCGTTTTTCTCCAGCTCTGAGCACTATTGGATCATACATCATAGTATCGGGCTCCTATTAGATTTTCTTTTTAAGTTCTATTTAATATCAGTTGGAATATATGTATCCATTCTGTTAGAAAAAGGTAGAGTAATAATACTGTCGGTACCCTGAAACAGGGGTACCCCTTACTACAGTATGAAGACGCGGTACCCGCGCGGCTATCTCTAGTCACGTGGTAAACAACACCCGACCCCGCCACGTGGACGGCTCCGGGACCGCCACGTGGCCAGAGAAGACAATATACACCAAGGTATCAGCAATGAGCCCAGACCCCCATGGGAAGGTGCCGGGCCCCTGTATATGCAGATCGGACCTCCGGGTAAGGTCCAGGACCTCCACGGGTGATGATCGGACCCCTGGGACGGTTTCTGGACCCCTCTGTGTGGGGTCCGGGCCACTCACAGCAGGGTCCCGGGATTCTGGGACAAAGGATACCTAGGCCTTAATCAAGGCCAGGCGGGGGTCCGGAGCCGACACGTGTCCGGACCATACCGTGTACGCTTCTACTCCCCGCTTAGGTGGAGACCCGATGCCGCCACGTGGCCTACTGCCCGTGACGTAAGCCAGCGAGCGGAGCCTGACGTAAGGCCTCTGGGCCGCGCGGCCCCTGCATTTATTGCGGATAAGGCGCGCCGCCTGTCCACTCCACTGGCAGGCGGCGACCAGGCCATCTTGCAGGCGGCGTGCCTGTCTATTTCATTGGCAGGCAGTGCGCCCGTGCTGCGGCGTACACTATGCTCATCATCACTCGAGCGTTACCGAGGAAGCAGCGCGGCATATCAATACTATATGCACTACGGACATTATGGCGCTCGGAGATCACCCAGGCGTTACAAGCATTAGTTACTTCCTTCCATTTTGCCCCTAGGCCCACATGTCGGGGCTTAGTATCCTTGTACGTGCCCCCCTTGAGCTATAAAAGGGAGGGCACACGGCGTTACAAGGCAGATTCACTTAGACTCTCACACACTCAAGCTCTCAAGCTTACAGACTCAATACAACTCATAGTGGAGTAGGGTATTACGCTCCGGCGGCCTGAACCACTCTAAACTCTAGCATGTTCTTGTGTTCATCCTGAATCCATCTAGCAGGCAAAACGCTTAGGCCCCTCCTCATCTTAGGATTTAGGGCGGGTGCGTTCCGCCACCCGGCCGGAGAATTTCCTCTCCGACATTTGGCGCGCCAGGTAGGGGTCAAACCTACGACCTTTTGCTTAGGAAATAGAAGAAAATATTCACCCCCAGATTTGTTTTTGTGATGGTCTTATTTTGCTTCAATTTACGAGCATCATTTTTTATCTAACCCACCCATACAGTTCCCACCCTTGCTGGTATAATGACATCTGAATTGAGTAGCCAGGCTTGCAGTTTGGGATCCCTCGGTAGGGGGGGGGTCCGGCAGCCTGGGGGCCAGTTCTAGAGAACGAGTACTTGTCTCCTAGGGTGGTCCGGAGCTGTGTAGCCGTTTAGCTTGGTTCCGTACCCTAAGATTGCACGCTCCACCACTCTGTGACGGGTACCCTAGTATTTGGAACTATAGTCATGTGGGTTCGGCAACCTGGGGTCCGGTTCTAGAGAACGGACACACGTCCCCTGGGGTGGTCCGGAGCTGTGTAGCCGCTTAGCCTGGTCCCGTACCCTAAGCCTACACGCTCCACCACTCTGCGACGGGTGCCTTGATATTTGGAGCTGTGATCCAGGGGGTCCGGACACACGGATTGGCTTCCCGGTCTAAATCCTGTAGGCCCTGTTGCGTGAATCAAAGGATAAAAGATACCAGTTAATGGGTCCTATGGGTGCACTAGCACTACTAAAGCTTCCTAGCCAAGGCTGTGTGCAGGTTCAGGTCCCAGTCGAGACTACCTCCTGGGAGCCAGGTCACCAATTCTTTCTTAAGTATACTGGCATCCAGCCTCGACACGTCGAGCCTACATCCCAGGGGGGGCCAAGTACCAGGGAGAAGTTGGAAACGACGCACACAACAAAGACAAATAGCATACAGATAATACTGCTCGATAAATTATACTCAAAAGTATCTTACAAAGACCAAAAAATATTACAAAGCCGCTTCCCAGCGGGACCCTTGCCTTCTCTCTGCAGATCTAGCTACTCATCATCAGCAGGATCTCGCCGGCCGATGCAGCAATGCGCTGGACCCCGGCGCGATGCTCCGCCTGGAGATCTTCAAGTGCCTTCTTCGTCGCCTCCACCGCCTGGGGCCCCGGTGCCGCATGGAACCCTCGTCGTCATCTCCCTACGGAGGCGACGTCGAGACCATCAAGGCCAGGATCATCTCGCACCCACACTACTACTTGCTCCTCACTGCCTACCTCGAGTGCAACAAGGTGGGGGCGCCACCGGAGGTGTCGGCAAGACCGACGGAGATAGCGCAAGAGGTGGAGGCGCGGCAGCGCACGGCGCTCGGCGGCCTGGCCACTGCGACGGAGCCGGAGCTAGACCAGTTCATGGAGGCGTACCACAAGATGCTGGTGAAGTTCAGGGAGGAGCTGACGAGGCCGCTGCAAGAGGCGATGGATTTCATGCGAAGGGTGGAGTCGCAGCTCAACTCGTTTTCCCATCTCCGGAAGGTCGCTGCGCAACATCCTTTCATCTGAGCACTGGCGGAAGAGGGCCACCCCTACGAGTATCTCGCAGAGGTGGACAAAGATGGGCGCCAACCCGCAGGAGAGGTAGGAGACGAAGAGCACGAACTCCCCGGCAGCGAGACCGCCGAGGGGAGTGGCGCCGGCGCGGATCCTTCCGGCGTGCACCGGCGTGCCCCATCCAAGCAGATTGCGCACCAGGTTGAGTGCCTCCTCGGACTGGAAACGCTCGGGGTGAACCAGCGAAGCCATGGCGACTACGGCGGTGCAAGGCAGAGGAACGCGAATGCAAAGGGGCGCGGAGAGCTCGAAGGCGAAAGGGCGCAACAGTTGGAGAAAATGCGAAAGCGTAACTGCTGCACGCGGGGTGAATTCCTTTTCGTGGAAGACTCTCCTGCTCGCGCCCCGAGACGCCGCAGAAAATCTCGCCTGACGCGCACCAAAGCAACCCAACCTATGACACGGGGGCCCGGGCGCACAAGTCATACAGCTGGTGTGCGGGTCTCTGAGTGCTGAGAAGGCGAACCGCCACGCGAGGAGCGAACCGCCGCCCGCGGTAGTGCGCCTCCTCATCTCCGCCGAAAACAACGGCCCAGTCTATGACATGGAGGCCCAGGCCCACAAGTCATACTCCTTGGGCGTCGGTTCCTGAGTGTAGAAAGAGCGAACTGCCGCTCGTGCCAGTACTGCGCCTCCTCGGGGCCGCCGCAGAAGACAGAGAAGGTGAATTTTTAAACCAATGCATTGGTATCGAGGCGCCTCGCGCGTGGCCCGGCGAAACCATCAGGCGTGGGGGCCGCGGTTCAGTCAGCCGCGGGGACAGACATGGCAGTTGGCGTGACCGAAGGCGGGTTGGCGGTGATTACGTCAGCAAACACACGGAAGCGGCGCGCCAATCGCCAATCAAGCTTTGGCCCCACCTGCAGGCTCGTATCCTCCCCTAAGGTGGGCCCGGGGGCCACTGTCGGTACCCTGAAACAGGGGTACCCCTTACTACAGTATGAAGACGCGGTACCCGCGCGGCTATCTCTAGTCACGTGGTAAACAACACCCGACCCCGCCACGTGGACGGCTCCGGGACCGCCACGTGGCCAGAGAAGACGATATACTCCAAGGTACCAGCAATGAGCCCGGACCCCCATGGGAAGGTGCCGGACCCCTGTATATGCAGACCGGACCTTCGGGTAAGGTCCAGGACCTCCACGGGTGATGACCGGACCCCTGGGACGGTTTCCGGACCCCTCTGTGTGGGGTCCGGGCCACACACAGCAGGGTCCCGGGATTCTGGAACAAAGGATACCCAGGCCTTAATCAAGGCCAGGCGGGGGTCCGGAGCCGACACGTGTCCGGACCATACCGTGTACGCTTCTGCTCCTCGCTCAGGCGGAGACCCGATGCCGCCACGTGGCCTACTGCCCGTGACGTAAGCCAGCGGGCAGAGCCTGACGTAAGGCCTCTGGGCCGCGCGACCCCTGCATTTATTGCGGATAAGGCGCGTCGCCTGTCCACTCCACTGGCAGGCGGCGACCAGGCCATCCTGCAGGCGGCGTGCCTGTCCATTTCATTGGCAGGCAGTACGCCCGTGCTGCGGCGTACACTATGCTCATCATCACTCGCGCGTTACCGAGGAAGCAGCGCGGCATATCAATACTATATGCACTACGGACATTATGGCGCTCGGAGATCACCCAGGCGTTACAGGCATTAGTTACTTCCTTCCATTTTGCCCCTAGGCCCACATGTCGGGGCTCAGTATCCTTGTACGTGCCCCCCTTGAGCTATAAAAGGGAGGGCACACGACGTTACAAGGCATATTCACTTAGACTCTCACACACTCAAGCTCTCAAGCTTACAGACTCAATACAACTCATAGTGGAGTAGGGTATTACGCTCCGACGGCCTGAACCACTCTAAACCCTAGCGTGTTCTTGTGTTCATCCCGAATCCATCTAGCAGGCAAAACACTTAGGCCCCTCCTCATCTTAGGATTTAGGGCGAGTGCGTTCCGCCACCCGGCCGGAGAATTTCCTCTCCGACAAATACTATCATGAGTTCATGCCACATAAAGAGATATTTGTGAAAAGAAAACCACACACAACATAGATATTATCAAGCAGTATTATTGAACATAAAATGCATTCTCAGTTTTTCTTTTGAGTAAGCATAAATTGACTCATCAAGGAGATAGATCTTCAGCGGAACATACATACAACCACTCACCATTATATGGTGGCATGATCGTAGGATTTCGCTAGAGCTCTTCAAGGATGCTTTTATACGCGCCAACCCGGTAAGATTTTCAGTGGAACAGACATACAACCACTCACCATTATATGGTGGCGGGATCGTAGGATTTTGCTAGAGCTCTTCAAGGATGCTTTTATACGCGCAAACCCGGTAGCAGGCTAGAACTATCTGTACCCGATCCCGAATCCAATTGAAATACATTAGGGTAGGATACAGCCATACATGATGACCTATTATCCGTTTGTATCTGCCTGTTTTCACCCCTATTCTTAAACCCTAAACCCTTTGGATATTAAAGCCCAAAATGACGTGTGTGAACTAAATACCTTAAGATTCTCTTCACGGTCCTAAGATGGCTTTCCTTAGGATCAGATTGGAATTTTGCACACATGCAAACTGATAATATATTATCCGGTCTAGATACACATAAATAAAACAAGGATCATATCATAACCGGTATACCTTTTAATCTACAGACTTACCTTCAATGTTGAGGTCGAGATGCTCGTTTGTTGCCATTGTCGTCTTGATGGGTTTAACGTCCTTCATCCCAAACTTTTTGAGGATATTCCGTGTGTACTTCGTTTGGGAGATGAATGTGCCATCTTGGAGTTGCTTCACTTGAAATCCGAGGAAACACTTCAACTCTCCCATCATAGACATCTCAAATTTATGCACCATTATCCTACTTACTCTTTACAAGACGATTGATTAGTAGAACCAAAATTTATATCATCAACATAAATTTGGCTAAACAAGTCATTATTAATCGCCTTTGTGAATAGAGTTGGATCAACTTTCCCGACTTTAAAAGATTAGCAATTAGGAAATCTTTCTGGCATTCATACCATACTCTTGGTACTTGCTTAAGCCCATAGAGCGCCTTTGAGAGTTTGAACATATGGTCAGGATACTCACTATCTTCGAAGTCGAGAGGTTGCTCAACATAGACCTCCTTTGTAGGTCCATTGAGAAATACGCTCTTGACGTCCATTTGAAACAATCTTAAAACCATAGTGAGTAGCATAGGCCAACAAAATATGAATGGACTCAAGCCTAGCTACAGGTGCAAAGGTCTCATCAAAATCCAAACCTGCAACTTGTCCATAACCTTTTGCAACAAGTCTCACCTTGTTTTTTGTCACTACACCATGTTTGTCCTGTTTATTGTGGAAGATCCACTTGGTTTTCACAACATTCTGTTTTGGACGTGGCACTGATGTCCATACCTTATTCTTCTTGAAGTTGTCGAGCTGTTCATGCATTGCCATCACTCAGCCCGGATCCTTCAAGGCATCCTCAATCCTGAAAGACTTAATAGAAGATATAAAAGAGTAATGCTCGCAAAAATTAGCAATGCGTGAACGAGTGGTTACTCCCTTGTTTAAGTCTCCTAGGATCTTGTCTACCGGATGATCTCTTTTAATGGTGGTTCAGACTCTTGAATGTGGCGCCTGATCTTGAAGTGGTGGTACTTTATTTTCATCCTCGTTGTCTTGTTCCTCCTCAACTCTCCCTTGATCATTTCCACCATCTTGAGCCTCTTGCTCCTCACCTTGTCTTAGGGGTTGAGCTTGTGTAGAGGTTGAAGGTTGATCTTGTTCTTGTGGCGGCTCCTATGGGCGTACCTCTCCAATGGTCATGTTTCTCAACGCCAAGCTTGAAGCCTCCTCATCATCTTTGTCATCAAGATCAACTTGCCCTTTTTGAAAGTCATTAGTCTCATCAAACATAACGTCACAAAAACTTAAATACATCTAGAGATTTATTGAAGACTCTATATACCCTTGTGTTTGAATCATAACCAATAAAAACCCTTCAACAACTTTAGGAGTAAATGTGGAATCCCTACATCTCTTTACTAAAATATAACATTTGCTCTCAAAGATTTTAAAATAAGAAACATTGGGTTTATTACCGGTAAAGAGTTTGTATGAAGGCTTCTTGAGGAGTCGATGAAGATATAAGGGCGCAGTTCTCCTGCGCTTTTTGAGAAAAAAGGAGTCAATTTAGATACAATTGGTTGATGGCGTGACAGACTGTGTTAACAGCTTTCGCCCAAAACCGGTCCAAGGTCTTGTACTCTTCTTCAAGCATGGTTCTCGCCATATTGATGAGTGTTCGATTCTTCCTTTCCACCACACTATTTTGTTGTGGTGTATAAGGAGAGGAGAACTCATCCTTGATTCCCTCTTCCTTAAGATATTCTTTCACTTGTGCATTCTTGAACTCTGAGCCATTGTCTTTATTTTCTTGAAAAGCGCAGGACAACTGCACCCCATTTATATATTAGCAGGGACGAAAAGGTCTAAGAAGACCTGAAATACAAGACGCTTGTTACGGAGGCCAGAAACAACCATACAGGTAGGGATCCATAACCCAGCCAAGAACTAAAGCCACCTAGTCGAAGCCCCTAAGCAGCAGGAGGGGGGCAGCCAAGAAAGAAAGACCTTTGCCACCAACAATTTGCCATTTTTGCATTTCCTCAACTACCAACTCAAGGAGTAGAGTGAGGTTGGAGATACTCCATCAAAAACCACTCTATTCCGATGTTTCTAGATCATCCAGGCTCCAAGAGTGATGAGGGAGTTCAGACCTCTCCTTGTCATTCCAGTAACAACAACAGCTGTCCTTTCCCACCAATCCAGGAAGGAAATAGCAGTTGGCTGTGGAGCTAAAGAGTGCAGACCCAACTTCCTTAGAAGCTTACAACAAAATACTCTTGAGAATACACAAGACGCCAACAGATGGTTGATAGATTCTGGTTCCTGATCACATAGAGGACATCTTGCAGGATGATTCAATCCTCTATTTGCTAACCTATTTGCAGTCCAACATCCCCTAAACCCAAAAACTTTGAGCCATTGTCGCTTTGAATCTTCTTGATTTTCAAGTCGAACTCATTTTGAGCCCTTAAGAATCTCTTTAAAGTCCCTTGGATTTCTCTCTTTTTTTTTAAAAGAATACCCAAGTGGAACGTGTATAGTCATCAACAATTACAAGACCATACTTACTCTCGACGATGCTTAGATAAGCAACGGGGCCGAAGAGATCCATATGCAATAGCTTCAACGGGGCCGAAGAGGTAGTGGTGCTAGGCTCGGCGGCCGACGCGAGCGTGGAGGGAGCCACAGGGGCCCTAGTGGTAGGTGCGCTGGCAGCCAAGGTGACCTTGTGGAGGGGCACACCGGTGACCACATTAGTCAAGGAGGAGAGGCCCCAACTACATGTGAATGCAGGGAGGGTGGCAATCGTCGCCCAACTATGAGAGAGGGGTTGGGGAAGGAGTGGATAGGAGGAGGAAGGGCTGCCATGGCCACAGGTGGCGGCGGCGTAGGCAGCTCAGACGGTGGCTAGGGGAGGGGAAGGGGAGGAGAGAAAGTAGTCTGGCCGGATACCATGTTGAGATGAGGAAAACCCTAACCCTGATTAGGGTAGGCATTTGTATATATATGAGATAGGACAATACATGGGCTGGGCTAAAGCCCATTACATTAGTAACATACAGAATAATCTAACACAAGTCAATAAAAACATACGTAGGTTCTTGTTCTACTCCCTAAACCGCTCAATAAATTGTTTTATTAAGAAGTTTGCTTCTATGGTTGACCTTCCAGGCATTAAACCAAATTGGTCCTTAGATATCCGTGTCGTCCTCATAGACGATGCTCAATGACTCTCTCCCATAGCTTTATAGTGTGGCTCATCAGTTTGATTCTTCGATAATTAGTTTAACTTTGGATGTCTCCCTTGCTCTTGTAGGTTGGTACCAATATGTTTCTTCTTCACTCCCCAAGTATCTTGTTCGATCGATAGATATTGTTAAACATCTTAGTTAGCCATACTATAGCTATGCCCTCTTTAGACCCTTGTCTCTCTCTTCTTAATATATATCTAAAACGCAGTCCTCCTGCGTTTTTGAGAAAAAAATACTATAGCTATGCCCATGAATCATTTCCACACCTTGATTGGAATACCATTAGGGTCCACCACTTTACCCTTTTCATCTGAAGGAAATGGTGACGCCTAAGAGGGGGGGAGGGCGTGAATTATGACTTCTAAAAATTCTCTAAACTAGGCCACAATTAAATGACTAGAGCAAAACCTATGCAATTAAACAATCTTGAATGTGCAAGCTAGGTTTTGTCTAAGTGTTGCTATCTCTACCGCAAAGCCTAAGTTTCAATTCTAAATAATCTAACTAGAAAGACAAGATTGAAACTTAAATATTTAATATAAATGTGGAAGATAAAGAGCAAGGTAGAGATGTCAACTCTCGTGGATGACGCCGGTATTTTTACCGAGGTATCCGAAACCACGCAAGATTTCGACTAATCCTCTTTGGTGCCCCTACGCAAAGGGTAGCCCACGCGAGGGCCAAGCACCTCGGTCGAGTAACTTCGTAGAGAGCCGCAGGCCTTCTCCACACGCAAGTGGTGCTCCGCTTCCGGCTCCTCTCAGACGCTCCCCGCCGTCTCCACTATCGAGCTTCCGGCCAAAACGCCGTGGACCTCGTTTCCTCTGGTACACGGTGGCGGCCGTGACACAAACTCGGTTGTCACGGTCTTGTAAGACTCTCGCCCCACTCGGTACAATTACAACGGCTCGCGCAAGAGAATGGGTTGTGTGGTTTTTCTAAACTCACTCAACTAACTAGGATTCACCTAGAGCAAGCGCTAATGCGGTCTAACTAACCTAAGCACTTTGCAAAGCACCTACGCTAATCACCGAGTGATTCTTTTAAGCATTGTGTTTTAGCACTTGGAAATGTCTACAATATGCCTTGGTATGTTGCTTGGGCTCCCACACCTTCAAATGGCCGGTTAGGGGTATTTATAGCCTTCCCTCTCAATTATAGCAGTTGGACAGAAAGCTGTTGTTTCTGTTGACGGGCACACCGGATAGTCCGGTGCGCACCGGACATGCACTCTTCACTGTCCGTTGCCCTAGCCACATCAGCCGACCGTTAGGGTCTGTAGCAGTCGACCGTTGGATCCGACCATTGCCAGATTGTCCGGTGCACATCGGACAGTCCGATGCTACAGTCCGAGAGCGCCTAGTTGCAGGCCTCTCTGCGCAGGCTGCCCGGTGGTACTGTTCATTGTTCGGTGCGCCACCAGTGCGCTGGCTGACTGCATACTTCATGGATTTCTTCGCTGTTTCTTTGGGCTTATTTTGTTCTTGAGTCTTGGACTTCTACGCATCTTTTATGTCTTCTTTTGAGGTGTTGCATCCTTAGTGTATCAGTCCAATTCTCTTCGCATCCTGTGAACTATAAAAACAAACATTAGAAAACACATTAGTTCACAAGGTTATGTTGATCATCAAACACTAAAATCACTTAGCCAAATGGCCCGGGGTCCATTTTCCTTACATCATCCTTTTCAAAGCTTTAGGGGTGTAAAAGTTTTCGCAATTTGGACCGTTACTTCAAAAGTTCCTACAACTATTTATTCTCTGCATATTTCATATTTGTAATAATTTTTTGAGTATACATCCTATAATGGAAAATATGTGTTTTGGTTTTATTTCAAAATGGATAATGGGTAGTTATAGTAAAATCTAAATTTTATATTAAATGATATTTTCATTTAGATTTAGTACTTGGTTGTGTGCTTGTAAATAGAAGGTTTTAAGAGGGGAACTAACTGGTAAATGTCTTGCAGCTTCTGGTGAGCTTTTGGCAACACCCTTCGGAACATGTGCGAATGGCTGCACGTTCCTTGTTCCACTGTGCAGCTCCCCGTTCTATTCCACAACCACTACGAGTAAACAAAAATAAAGTGGTCAATGCCCCCTTGTCTTCATCAGATAATATGAATGTTCTTATATGTGCTGTGCAGACTGCCTCTGTATCCAATCATGGAGAGTTGAAGGAAGATGATGGAAATGTTGATAAAGATGATATTGACACTGCTAATATGATCTTATGGTTGGAATCATTTGAAAATCAGGAGTGGTTATCATGGATAGGAGGCACAAGCCAGGATGCAGTGGCGTCAAATATCATAGTTGCAGCTGCTTTGGTCGTTTGGTATCCAAGTGTCGTGAAAGCTAAACTTTCAAGTTTAGTTGTTAGTCAACTAATCAAGTTAGTTATGTCGATGAATGATCGATATAGTTCAACTGCAGCTGAACTTCTAGCAGAGGGAATGGAAAACACTTGGAAGGCATGCTTGGGTGCTGAGATCACTCATTTTATGAGTGATATCCTTTTCCAAATTGAGTGCCTAAGCACTGCACCTTCTAGCAATGCTATCAATAAAACTGCAGTGGCCATTACAATGCGAGAAGCATTGGTTGGCACCCTTTTACCAAGCTTGGCTATGGCTGATGTAACAGGATTTTTTGGTGTAATAGAGAGCCAAATTTGGGCTACTTCGTCTGATTCACCTGTTCATGTCGCTTCAATCAAAACCATTATCCGTGTAGTTCGAGGTGCACCGAAGTCCTTGGTCCCATACCTCGACAAGGTGAGAAATGTTTCTACCTATTTGTGATTGTTGTAGCAGTTGGAATGAGAAACTCTAACCCTAACTGGGTTGTGAGTGCATATATATAAGCTGAGTAATTGGGCTAAGCCCATTACACTGAGGGTATGCAAGTAATTACACAGGGACTAGCCCTGAAACCCTAGCATTAGTCTAACAGTATCTTTTGATAGAATTTTGCTGTGTCATCGAAGCTCGGAGGGCTCTCCAATTTGTATTGCAAACCTTTTGTCTCACAAGTCCTAAACCCTGAACAATTACACTTGAAAGCTTCTCTGCACAATGCAAAAACTGGTTTCTCACTACCAGAAATTATGCTGTATAGAACGTTTTAGGGAAATGTTGATCTTTCATCTCTATCTTTCATTTTCTTACTCAAAATGTGTAAATCATTTCTTTATTGGTAAGTACTATAATTCATTGTGTTATTTTTCTTTCGTCTTATTGTTAAATATAACAAACAACAACAACAAAGCCTTTTATTCCAAGCAAGTTGGGGTAGGCTAGAGTTAAAAACCCAATAGAACTCACAAGTCATGGTTCGGGCATATGTACAACTGTTTTCCATGCACGTCTTATTGTTTAATATGTTATTTCTAAAAGATTCTAACTACCGTTATAACCTGTGTATGTCAGGAACTTATAAACTTTTGAATCCTAATCTTAGAAATGGGGTTCTCTTGACCTTATTTTTATGTGTTTGGACAAATAAGGTTATGTTTCATCCAATTTCGAGTAGCTATGGGACAAGTAAAGGAAAAGTTAAGAAGGTTTAAGTACATTTGTTTAGCAGGCTTACTTTACAACTGTTATAGTGGATGCACTAACCAGTTCAACCCAAAAATTTAAGCTGTTTGGAGAAGGTAGCCAATCCACTTATACACTTTAACAACAATAAAGCCTTTTGGAGGCTTACTTTAGTTTTCACAAAGTATCCTCTAGCATTGTAACCATTTTTCGTAATGATTTCTTTAGAGTATTGATTTAGTCAAAACATGTACTTTTATGTAGTTCTTATAGTTGAATAATTGTGCAGGCAATCAACTACATTCTACACACTATGGATCCAAGCAATCTAATAATGCGAAAAGCTTGTATTATCAGTTCAATGATGGCTCTAAGAGAAATGGCACGTGTATTTCCGATGGTTGCTCTCAATGAGTCAATGACAAAGCTAGCTGTTGGTGATGCTATTGGAGAGATTTATGATGGTACAATTCGAGTCTATGACATAGAAAGGTACATAGGCTTTCTTGTTACTAAAACATATTTTTTCTCATGCATGATCTCTTTCTCTATATGTGCCTCTATTCTATCAAATGATTATCAATTTACGACATCCTGTAGGCCTCCAGAAAATAATACAAATGATTTTGTTCCTATTAATTTATTGTCACATGAGCTATATAAATATCAGATTGCCCTTTTAGCCTGCTGACTTTACAAGAAAGGTCAAATTTGGCTTGATCCCCTATGTTTTTGTTGACGCCTTTTTGAGCCAAACACCAACGGAATCTTCTACAATGCAATGGAACTCCACCTCTATGTTGGCACCCTTTCAGGGCCAAATAGCAACGAACCGTAGGGCGTTCACACGATGTGTAGGACCTTGGGTTCGGCTAAATGAGATGCCGGACTGTCCGCGATAGGTAGCCGAACTGTCCGCAGTAGGTCCCAGACTGTCCATGGTAGGGTGGCGAAAGGAGATCGAACCCCTTTACCTTTTAAGAGGTAAAGCGTAAGGCGAAGCGACGCCTTAATTTTATAGATAAATATAAAAATTAGACCAAATATTAGTTAAATATCACTAATTAGAAGCTTAGAAGCAAGTAGCACAACTGCGGTCTACTTGAAGGCCCATTCTAGCCTGCTAAAAAAGAAAAACAGGAAAAAGAAAAAGAACGAAGCTCATTACCAATTAGCCTAGCCCTACCCAACACCACAAATTTAGGTTAACCCTAGCTGACAGCCGACTGCCAGCAGCTTGCGCTATAGCTCCCTCCCGCAGCCGCCTTGCACCATCGCCGTCGCGACCCACGCCGCTGCCGCGATCCACGATGCCTCCAGGATTTGCGCTACACCACCGTTTCTTCCCCACGCACGCCGCTGCCGCCTCTTCCCCTCGCCTTAGCCTTGCTGCAAAGCGACAAGACACATTGCTTGCTCCCAGTCGCCTTACATCTTAGGTGTCGCTTCGCCTAACCGACCCCTTAATAACTATGATTTGAGTGCCGTTTGATATGAAGAATTGTAGCAAAATTCTACCCACAGCTACCATTTTAACCAAGATTTAGGCCTATCACGTGCAAGACAATGGAGATACATGGTGATTATTCAGTTGACCACCTCTGATTGCCCGTCTGACTATACGTGGAAAGCCGAACTAAGGTTGAGTGTGACTCCGGCCAGTTTGAGGAGTTCCGTCCAAAATAGACTTGTAAACATGGTGTCCATATCAATGGCGATGGGGCAAGGGATCTCATGAAGGCATACAACCTCATCAAAGAATGCCTTAGCAACTGATGCTGCCGCATAAGGATGTCCAAGGTTGATGAAGTGGGCAAATCTGGAGAATCTGCCCACAATAGTGGGAACTACAGATTTGCCTTTGACACGGGAACACCCTCAATAAAGGCCATGCAAATATCACTCCAAACTTCAGTTGGTACTGGCAGGGGTTGGAGGAGGGCGGTCGGGTGAAGATGCTCAGTTTTATTATGTTGGCAGACAACATAACCCTTCACAAAATCCCGGACTCACCGAAGGGCTAGTGGGCTGTAAAATGTAGAACGCCAACGATTTACTGTTTTCTGAACACCCTCATGTCTATTATGGCTCTAGAGTTGACGCCACGAACATTCCGATAAATAATATTTGAGAGCTCGATGTAAAACAAGAGTAAAACATGATTAGCACAAGCCAACAATTAGGTCATGGGAGTCCCTTCATCAGGCATAGTCCAGCCAAAGAGTGAGGTCATGGTCTGGATGTAGGAGGTTGAGAGGGTCGACTGCCAGAAGAGTGAGTTGTACTCATCAAGAGAATGTTGATCAATACCTTCCATTTCCCCAATGATGTTCAAAGCTCAGATAACTTGATTACGATTGGGCGACGTAGCCTTGTCGCTAGGAATTTCAGGGCCAAAACCTGCAACTCGGCGGTGGCAATGAGGCGGTGCTGCAGGAATGCACAATTTGACCTTAGCAGCAAGCGGGGTTAAAAGCAGCATTGATGTATCTTTCTTCAGTTTTCTCATGAAGTTTATTCACCTTCGATCTATTGAGGCAAACTGCAAACTGGCCACGCTTGCTAGTTGGCGGTCTGCCACCATCAATATGAGTGTGACGGGGGCGTCTCGAATAGATATGAGAAAAGTGCTTGGTCGCTAAATTTATTCTGTTCACCATTGGGGAGGTGTGTTGTGATTTCTTAGTGGCCATATTAGGAGCTGCCCATTGTGGACAAAATAGCTAATCAAGTCCCTGAATGGAAAGCCGATCCGTTGACTAAAGCAGGAAGAAGTGTTATGGTGCAATCTGTTTTGACAGGGATGCTGATTTACATTGCCATGGCTGTGGACCTGCCTTCTGCAACGACGAAGGACATTGATAAAATTAGAAAAGGGTTTTTTTTGGCGTGGTCGTAAAAATGTCATGGGTGGACATTGTGTTGTGTCCTGGGTAAGAGTGTGTAGACCTCGCGAGCTTGGAGGGCTGGGTATTTTCAGCATCACTGAGCTGGGTTGGGCTTTAAAAATGCGTTGGGCTTGGCTACAAAAAACTGAGCCATATCGGCCCTGGTCATCCCTACCTCTTCATGTCCCAAGGAAAATCCGAGAGTTTCTAAAAATGGCCATGTATTCTGAGGTCGGAAATGGGGCCTCTACCCTCTTCTGGAGTGATCGATGGGTGGGAGGGCAACTGGTAGTGGATATTACTCCTCGTCTTCTAGAGACCATTCCTAATAAGCTGATTAACAAAAGGACAGTTCAGGAGGCGATTAGAGATAATTTATGGATTAATGATATTAGTGGGAGTTTATCAGTTGGAGCCCTTGCAGACTTTTTTGCGCCTTTGGGACATGGTGGCCCAAGTTGATCTTTGCCTTGATAAAGAAGACAAGCATATCTTTGGATTGGCTGCTAATGGAAAATATTCGGCTAAAGCTGCTTATGAGGGGCTCTTTCTTGGATCAGTGGAGTTTGAGCCTTATGAGAGGATTTGGAAAACTTGGGCTCCGCCCAAATGTCGTTTCTTCTTGTGGTTGGTGGCTCATACGAAATGTTGGACGACAGATAGACTTGAAAAGCGAGGTCTGGATCATCCGGAAAGATGTCCTCTTTGTGATCAGGAAAGAGAGACAATTGACCATCTGCTTGTGGCTTGTGTCTTCTCTAGGGAATGCTGGTTCCTCTTGCTTAGGCAATTCGGGTTGCAAGTTTTGGCACTGCAACCATCTAATATAAGTTTTGGACATGCCTTCATCATTTTATAGATAAGTGAGAATACAATGAGACGAAAACAACAAGTATATCTTGTCAATTCATTCATATCTGCATTCTATAAAACATGTATGAATATCAACAGAATTCATATTACATTGATACCTTCAGCTTGCTCGAAGGTGGGGACGCGAGAGTGATCACAAGTCAGCGTGTCCAGTACGGTGCTACTGTTCATCTATTTATAGGCACGGGATACAACCCGAGTAAAAGTACATTTATGCCCCTGACATTCATCTATAATCATAACACGAATCATTAAGGACTGAGTAGTCTTTGTCCCTTTTCGGTCATCATCATACATGTTCTTCGTCATCGCATCAAGTCGAAGCTCTTTGGCTATAGCTTCGTCGTCCATTCTTATCACCTTCAGGCTACATCTTCACCCTGTCATGAGAGAAGACCTTCATCCCGAAGCCGAAGCCCCCTGTAATAATCCATGTCATACTGAAAACATATGGTCAGTCACGTTTTTGAGGACCTTCGGAAGAGGAAGGCCCCCAACAACGTCTCTTGTACTCCGGTCTATTTTGGACCTTGTTTCTTTTTACTTTTAATATAATGATACGCAACTCTCCTGCGTGTTCGAGAAAAAAACATATTAGGAGCTGCCCGAATCACATCAACAAACACAACCCCAAGAGGTTCAGCAGGTCTAGACCCAAGTGAATCCTTATCGCTATAGTTTTGGTCCACCTTAGGCACCAATTGAAGCCCGGGCTAGAGATTTCATTCACAAGGGACCACACGACGCTCAAGAACTGGTGAGGTAGCTGAAGGCAAAGGGTCAAAACCGTCGACCTCAGGCACGACCTTCCATCCTTATAAGGTACCAATAAAATCTCCTCTTGGATCCGTAGTAGGGCACTCGAGGTAGGCGGAACAACCACCACCTCCAAGAGATTAATGCAGTAGCCCGTAGCCCCCTCGTACGTCGGAACATCTGTTCCCAAGGCGACCTCTGGCAAGCCATTAAGCCCCCCATGGAGTTTATCGAACCTCCTAGGATCTAGCCTTGACTTTGCTGGGGCTCTAGAAGATGAGCATGTCAAAGTAGCACTTATCCTAAACAAGGATAAGTTTGTCGTTGACAGTGACACTAAGTAGAGTCATCAACAGTTCATCACCCCAACTGAGGGAGACAGGCTAGGGGATGGATCATGAATAGGTCTCAAAATTATATTGACCATCACCTCAATTGAATAGGATAAAGTTCTTTTCACTAGATGGGTAGCCACATCGAAGATCAGTGGCTCAGTTATCCAGAGTCTAATGTTGGCTGGAATACCGTATGGATGCATCAGGCAGATAGACAGAAGGTAGTAGGATCAGAACGATCAATTGTCCCTTGCTTGAGGTTTTGAATCCAGCTTTGCTGGTCCAGCAAGTGCTCTGCAATGCGCAAAGACCAGACACGCTCAAGGATGCCACTCAGCTTGATGTCAACGAAGAATGGCAAAACCTCCCCAACAGCATGAGCTTGTCTAGAACAACACCTTATGTGTAATCTGAAAGAACTAGAGCGAATAGACCGCCCAATATTATAGACCCTTTCAACAGTCTGCTCATTAGGGAGAAGGAAGAAAATACTCGCTGACGTCTTGCAGATAGATAATGAGTTGACATCCAACTCATGCAAGCCTGCGATGGTCTCCAAAATTTCATCTTCAGGGACCACGATTTTGCAGCTGATTGCCGTGATCAGCACAACTCGACGTAGTCTCATCTCTGCTTGCTCAATTCCGGGTGAAAAATTGATGATGCAACAATCTTCCGCAGAAACCTCTAAATACAAACCCTGTCTGAGCCTCGGATGAGACAATGGGGACGAAGGCGGATGCTCATCACTATCGTCCCTAGACTAATTCCGGAAGGCTGATGCTTAGCATTAGTAACCTTGCACTTCTAGCGCGTCTTGCGATTACGATTATGACCCTAGTATTTGCTCCAGACGCCGACCTCCTAGCAGGGAGCGTCCGTGCCATAGTAGGAGAGCTGATGGAGCCTCGTTTCATAGTGACTGGGGTGAGCCGCTGCCAGACTTACTTTCTTGGTCACTGAGACACACCTGAACTAGGACGAAGAGCGCCACAACCAGGACAATTCTCCACTCGAAGTCCCCATCCACGACAATGGAAACAACAGGTTTGATGATGACATTGACCAGCGCAATGGCCAACACCAATGCAGTTGAAGCATCTTCCAAACGGGGCCAAGGAACTGGTCACCATGGTGGACAGGCCAGTCTCATGCTACACCGCGACCGTCAGGATTCCACCACTGTCTACCCGTTCACATTCGGACCAAGCCGCGTCTTCAGGGCCTGATATATCTCGGAACGAATAGAGGAGCGATGGCGGAGGCGTCACTCAACTCACACCTTCGTCTTCTGCGAAGATCGCGGAGGCAATAGGGTGCCCTCCTGGGTTTACCCATCGGCAAGGAGGCTCCGGGAATCGTCATCATCGGATAGGAGACGAGTGTGTCCTGATACAAAGATACCTTGCCCCTCAGGTCTGTGCTAGGAACCGGTGATGAAGCATCAACCCAACGCTGGAACTTGGACCGACCCTCTAGGATGAAGGTTCGGGCATCAGGGGATAAATGAGAGCGAGAGGGTTTGGAGTGCGGAGCCTTAGGGGGAGGGGAGCAGGAGATGTCCGCCAGGCCCAAGGTGGAAGTCGGCATAGGCTAGTGGAGGGATGGGGCATCGAGGGAGAGGGATTGGAAGTGTTATACATGATTACTTCCTTACTCCTGTATGAGATTGATTTCAGAATTGCTCCCCTTCAGTGTGATGACTCTTTGAGATACTAGCAAAGAAGATGCATAAGTAGTGTTTTGCTTGCGCCAAAGAACTGATGTTTCTTGAAGCTAGTAGGACCTAGTTGGGTAGTTCTTCAGACTGTGGTGTTGTGGCTTGGGGGACGGCGAGGAGTATGCAAGGGAGAATGCAAGAGCAGGGTGGCTTGAGAATAGGAACACAAGAGATAGCGAGGAGGACTGCCCTTGCGGGTGGCTGGAGGCGCCACCGTCGAAGACAGTTCTACCCGTATAAGGTAAACTGTATTTCTTCGATGCCCTGATACAATCTACCGGCCAGTCTTTATAGTACAGGTGGCAGGGAAGCAAAACCTTTAATAGATTCAATGCTACTTATTTCTTTCTATAACTGAAATACGAAACTTAACTGTCTGCTACAGCAGAAACAAGAAAGCTACTTGATTGATATAACTGAAATGGACTCACCTAGTTCCTTTCTATGCTTTCAATTCGGTTGCCTGGCTGAGGGAAGGTTGCTTCCTATGCCTGCACCCATAAGTATTCCTGTAGAAGTATGAGTCCACATGTGGTTGTTTACATTTTTCAAAGGCGCAGATGTAACCCTAGCACCAATGCATAGTGGGATACTAAAGTGTGATATCAATGGGATGAGGCAGAAGGCGGAAGTTGATATGGGAGGAGGCAGTTCAAAGAGAATTGGAAAGATGGAATATATTCAAAACAAATCGACATGCGGGGGTAAGACAGCCCCCGAGCATTATATTAAGAAGACATCACACAGGTCAAGAAAACTTCTGAACCCTGCCCCACCCATACACAACGAGATCATAGCCCATGTGAGAAACGATCGCGACTAGGATCGAGCCTTAGACCTGTGCTTTGGCATGGGTTATGAAGGAAGGAGAGAATGCGTATAATGTGTGGGATGAATTGCATTGAGCCTCTAGGGAGAATATATAGGAGTACATGACTTGGAGGGCAAGAAGCCTATCCTAGAGATAAGGAAGGTTATCCTAGATATAAGAAAGGTATCCCGGGATTACAATCAATCCTCTGACATGTTTAATATACTCTAACATCTCCCCACAGTCGTAGCATTAGCAACATGAACGGACAGACTGAAGAATAATGGAGATATACCCCCACAGTTGGAACGCCGGTGCAAATGTTGTGACTGGAGTAGCCCATGCAGATGATAGCCCTTTGTGCCGATAATGTCAAGATAGCCAAGGACGAGAGTGCTGCAGTAGTGAAGATAGCCGGTACACGGAAACAAGCCTTGGCCCTAGTGGTCATTGGATGGTCGTTAACCACCACAGGGGCAGGGATGGCACCGAGAGGAAGAGTGGGAGCCGGCGGAGGAGATGAAGTAGGGGCTGCAGGGGGCAGCGTGGTGCCAGAGGGGTCGACCTCAGGAAGAACCGAAGAGGAAGCAGGTTGTCTACGCTGACGAGTGTACACCTGCAGAGGAGTTGAAACTGCTGGTGTAGTAGTACCAGTGGCTGGTGCCGGTTCTGGAACAGGGACTGTACATGGCATGGGGAACACCAGGTCCTGAACCAGTGACCGGATATGTGGTGATGAAGAGGTAGTAGTGGCCGATGCAGATGCAGGTACAGGTGGAGGAGGCGCCACCTGAGCTGTAGCAGGGGCCGACGCAGGTGCAGATATAGTTAGTGGAGGTGCCACCTGAGCTGGGTCGGCACCTGATGATGACGTGGGCGCCGGGGTACCTGTAGAGGTGTGCAAAGTCCCAATGGGTGCACTCTCATCATCCAAAAAATCCAAATTATTAGTTAGATTGGGCGAGGCAACGAAGGGAAAATCTGCCTCATCAACGATGCTGCTGCCCGAGGAGGCGACACAACAACGACCCTCTTGCTTGGCGAAGCATCGCGCGATGGACGACAAGTGTCTCGGGAGGATGGTTCGCCCGCGATCGGTTGATTAGGCCGTCGACGTGTGAGTCGGAGACGACGATGGTGATGTCGATGGTGGAGCCTCTCGATCGGTGGTGGCGACGACGAGCCGGCATAGATGGACGTGCAGACGAGGAGGCGTGACACAGGCAGGCGTTCCGGTTACGCCGCATGCCACGCCAATTGCACCGTCGAAGAAGATGAAGAAGTTGGTGTTGTTGAAGCCGATGTTGAGGGCGCACGAGTCGACTTGCGGTGGGCGATGGAGACACAAACCCGATCACTGAACGGGAAAACAAAAAAAAAGACACAACAACAACATATCCGGGTCATTCACTGGGGTACCGAGGCACGTCCCCTGCGGGCACGTGGCGCAACAGCGCGACCATGTGGACCTGGCTCGTTGGCGCGACCTCGGAGGCTCAGCGCGGGTGTGGCGGCCCATCCTCGGCAGCGCGCGGGCGTGGCCACATCTCGCCGCGGTCAGACGAGGTCGCAGCCCTAGCGCGAGCGCGCGGCTCCGGCCAGACCGACCGACAGCGAGAGTCGGAGCCGCCACCATGGCAGCACACGACCCAACCGGTGGCGGGGATTCGATCTGGCGACAACCGTTACCACGACGGCGTGTGGAGGTCCCGGATCCAGCCGATGCAGGTTGATGGCAGGCTATCCGAGCAGCGTCGACGGTGAGTTTTCCGATCTGCTGCTACTTCGACTTGACGCGATGACGACGATGGGCATGACAAATCAGAGGGACCGGCTGCGCATCCTTCGAGGGCAGTGCCCTCGGTGGAGGACAATCTCCCCAGGGGCGGCGCGACGGTGGCAGCGGAAGACGCTTGTTGGATCTAAAACCTAAACTCTGATACCATGAAGGAATAATAGAATACGTATAATGTGTGGGATTAATTGCATTGAGCCTCTAGGGAGAATGTATAGGAGTACATGACTTGGAGGACAAGAAGCCTATCCTATATATAAGGAAGGTTATCCTAGATATAAGGAAGGTATCCAGGGATTACAATCAATCCTAAACCAAATCAGAAGTTGCATAATATACTCTAACATGTCTAATATACTCTAACAGGTTAGGCGAGGGGATTTTTTAAGCACAGCCTGAAATTCGCTCCCACAAGGAGTCGAACCCAGGACCCAAGGAGTGCTAACCACCTAACCAACTCAGCTAGAGGCCCTGTCGCGATGGAATATATTCAAAGATTTAGCCTTGAATAGTTGTGCATGGAAAACAACTATCCATGTGATTGAACTTTGACTTGTAGTTTCTATTGAGAGTAAAAGTTTTTGTCGTTGCTGTTGCATATGTTACCCAAACACTAACCTGGTTCTGTAACAAACTCTATTTCTCTTAACGCAATGGAAGGCGGTTTTTTTGCGTGTTCGAGAATAATACCTTGCTTGGATGGGTATAGTTTTTTGTTGTTTATGATGATCACTTTTCTCCAAAGATTTTTGTGTTGTGAATTTGACATTTTCTTTTATAGTATAAAATTATCACTCATCTGGTAACAATAATGATTTTTCGTAAAATCTTTAAGTGCAACAGGTTGATTTTTACTTATTGTTTTCCTTATTTTTCATTTTTAACTTTGTAGTGTCACAAAGATAAGAATTCTTGATGCAAGTGGACCACCAGGCCTTCCAAGCTTACTTGCAGGATCATCGAATAGAACAGCAACCATACTGATATCAGTTCTGAGTTTCTCACCGGATGGAGAGGTTTGACACTACAAGTATACTATAGAATGCTTTAAACAAGAATTATATAATATGTTTTCAACTTGTTATGATTTATTGCTTTCATAAAATTATTTGAAAAATCACATGATATAGTTAGGGTTTAGTATCATTTTTGTGGGCACTTACATTTGAATGATCCCTAATACCAGTACATGCATGTTGCCATTTTGTGTTACTGTACCTCTCACTGAAACTTGATTTTCTTGTGCCCCTTTTTTCTCGAACACTTTTATTGTGGTTTGAAGGACAGGCCTGGTGCAGAAATAAGAGTTGTCTCACCGAGTCAGTAGGTCGCAGGTTGGAAGCACTCACTCTGCATTTGCGGGTGGATATTGTTTGTGGTACGGATGATGTGCTCAGCTTTACCGTATTGGGGAGAGGTGGAGGGACAATGCATGCGAAGAAGAGTGCCATGGGTGAGGAAGGAGCGAGTGGTGGAATTGTCAAACTCACGCCTATTATCACACTGCACGTTTTTAATGGTGCTGCCAAACTGCGTGGTGACATGCAAAAAAGAATGAAAGAGCATCAAAAGTGTCAGACTTAGGACGCAAAGGATATGTCCACAAGTAATGAGGATGGTTATCAAGAATAACAAGATAATATTTGTATCCCGACACACTAGCAATTGGAGATATCCATAAATCGCAATAGATGAGATCGAATGGTTTTGCAGTACAAGAATTTGAACTAGAAAAAGGTAATCTGGTGTGACAACCCAACTGACAAGCATGACATAAATTTGAAGGACTACAAGAACAATGAATGGCCGAAGAACTACTGCGTTGAGACAGAATGTCGATACAGGGTAGGAGTGGGAACTACAGGCAGGGCGTAGGGTGCTGTAGAGGATGAGCTGGGCAGACGCAGGGTGTAGAGTGGACCAGCACTATTGGATCTGATAATCACGTTTCTCGAGTTGAGATCCTTCACAGGAACACCAAAAGGATCAAATTCAATGGAGCAACAATTATCATTAGTAAAATGACGAACAAAAAGAAGGTTTTGAATAATATGAGGTGTGTAAAGAATATTGTTAAGATGTAAAGGTCCTGGCAAAATCGTGTCTTCTACTGAGGAGGCATAAAGTGTAGCACCATTATCAACAACAATAGATGGAGTAGTGAGATTTGGAGGGCGAAAGAGGGACATGTTACCGACAATGTGGAGTGGTGTGATTTGTGGCACCTGAATCAGAATCCAGTCAGTAACAGCAGCTGGCGGCTGAAGTGTCATAGTGCTGAAGGTGTTGGCGAGTGCTTGTTGAACCCAAGAGCCGACCCAAGGAGATCAGGACTACTAAACTTGTTGGGGGAAAAACTGGGAAGGCGTTGGTGTAGCAGGAACAACAGTCTGAAAACCCTGGTGTAGAGGCGCAGGGGGTGGTCCGAGGAGGCCAGTCTGCATTGCAGATAGTCCTGGTGCAGCCAAAAGGGGCGGCTATGGTGCAGCCAAGAAGGTGTGCGACGGGCAGGGTAGTGCAGGAGCAGGGGCACGCGACTGCTGTCCAGAGCGCTGAGAAGATCCGCTTGACATAGAACCGGGCCACATGTGAATTGTACCTATCCAGGGATTGTAGATAGATGGCCAGGACGAGCCACCACCCTGGCCTTGACCCGGATGTTGATTCCGATTGCGACGGCTGGAGCTCGAACCAGGACTACCTCCTTGGATAGAGCCAGGCGTGCCTCCGTGAGCTGAGGGACGAGCAGGAGAGGACTTGGGAGTCGATGTCAGGGCAACAGATGTGTAGCGCAGTAGCTGCATTATCTAGAGGTGCTGTGCCAACAACAATCTCTTCCAAAACCAGATCTTCCTGGACTTTGAGGGAAGCCGGGAAAGTAACCGACCGAATGATGATGGTCCAGAGATTGGCGTACTTGGGACTTAAGCCTCGAAGGACATTGAGCACCAGTACACGATCGGAGACCGGAGCGTCGAGGTCAGAGATCATCTACAAAACCCTTCATTTCACGGCAATATTCGCCAACATCAAGATCACCTTGAATGAAGTTGCGGAAGGTGGCGTCGAGGCGGAGAGCACACGTCTCTCGATTGCCGATGAACTGGTTTTCCAGGGCGAGCCACGCATGGCGCGTTGTGTCACGGCGCTCGTGGATGTTATCCTGGAGTTCAGTGGAGATCGTGCCGCAAATCCAAGATTGAACAATGTTGTCCATGCGATCCCACGCCGACTGCCACGACGCTCGTGGATGTTATCCTGGAGTTCGGTGGAGATCGTGCCGCAAATCCAAGATTGAACAATGTTGTCCATGCGAACCCACGCCGTGTCGTCGGGGAAGGAGAGGTCGCTGATGACGTGATCGGTGAGGGCCTAGCGCTTGAGGGTGAGGAGACATGGCCGCGCCATCGAGCAAAGTTGGTGGAGAATGGCTCAAGAGACACCAGGACCAGCGAATGAATGTTCTGAACGCTGGCAGCTTGAACATGCAGATTGGCGACGACTTCTGCATCATTGTCGCTGCTGGGTTCGAGGACCGGAGATGAAGGTGCGCAAGTATACGATGGCGGCATCACCTGCTTAGCAGCAGAGACGGCCTGCTCCTCTGGGGCAGTGGCAATAGCCCTCTCCTTCTCGAGGCTGGCCTTGACCCGGGCGCGAGCAGCAGCAGCTTGCTACTTAGCTTCTTTGGTAGTCTTGATCATCATCGCAATTTGCCGCAGAAACGTAGCTTCATCATCGGAGGTTGTCATGGGGGAAGGTGGTGGGGAGGAAGGAGGGAAGACGCTGGCCTTAGGGGAGGCGACGGCCAGGGAGGCGGAAGACAGAGGCCCTAGGTACTTAGGTAGGTAGAGCGGCTGATACCATATTAGAGAAGTATTGGGGAATTGAATTCCATAATATTGAATGAGAGAAGCATTACAATATATAGCAGCCACAGGGTGACACACTAGGAAGGAGTGCGGCAGCCAAGCTGCAATCAGTGCTTACCTATCATAAATAGGATCCTACTTCCTATACTGAGATAGCAGATCCTATATACCATATGAGGGAGCATCTAGTTGCTATATCTGTCCTCATGTAGGAGGAAACAAATAGGCAATCAAACCTCACACAGGAGGAAGCCTAGAAACATTACCATAATAGTCTAACACTTTTCACGCATGTCGAGAAAACACCTGAACCCATGTCCATACACGGCGACATTGTAGCCCATGTGAGAAACTACTGTGATCGCTACTAGAGCCAGGCTTTAGACCTTTGCTTTGGCGTGAGATAGACGGGTGGATTTTTTTGATCCTAGCCTCAAATTCGCTCTAGTGGGGAGTTAAATCAGGACCTAAAGAGTGCTACTCAGACCACCTAACCAACTTAGATAGAGACCCTTTCACTTTTCATTACATATATGCTGGCCCCTTCTTTATATATGGATCTCCCCTGATTAGATAAGCTAAAGGATGTCTTAAGTGGAGCTAATGAGCTAAGATGACCAACTGCTAGAAAGATATGCAGCTTATAGATATTATTTGTGATTTAAGTCTATCCTCTTGTTCATTGTATTTACCCATGATTGTGGTTGCAAAACATAATCCTATTTATTAAAGTGTATGGGGTTGCTCTATCAATTGAAGCTTCTAACTTGACCTTTTTGTTTTCAGGGTCTGGTTGCCTTCTCTGAGAACGGATTGATGATAAGATGGTGGTCCTTAGGTAGTGCCTGGTGGGAGAGGCTGAGCAGAAGCCTTACTCCTATTCAATGCACAAAGCTTATCTATGTTCCTCCATGGGAAGGATTTTCACCTAACTCTGCTCGCTTGAGTATAATTTCTAGCATTTTAGATGATAAACCTGGAAGGTCAGAGGTATATTTGTTCTTATTTCCTTCTGTGGTATTATATTGTATAGGACATCTGGGGGGCTGTTTGCATGGCAACGTGGGAAAGCTGCCTGCACCAGGCATCACTCTCAAGTGGTTTATATCTTGTTCCTGGGGTCAGATGTGCATGCCTGGTGGGCGCTCCCAGGCCAGGGCCGCATCCAGACATTCCCTAGTGGTAGTCACATCCTAATAGTGATGGCCATGAGGGGTTTGGGGTGAAGATCAGAGTGGCATGAGGGCAGTAAATATAAGGAGAATTCGTTTTGGGTGGAGCTAAGCATTCTTAATCTGTTTTATTTACTTGCTAAATAAGAAACAATTTTTGTGGCAGTTTGGTAGTCATTTTTTGTGGCCTGTTTTGCAGTCATTTTTTGTGGCTGCTGCTGCAATTGCATCAATTTTCTGGACTCAGCTGCTGCAGCGAATTAGGGCCATGTGAATTTGAAAATTGTCAAAACAAGTTAAAGATGGAACCAACTGGAAAAGTAAATTTTGTCTTAAGAGTGGTTTCATTCGCTAACATTAGATGGCAAAAAGGAAACTACTGGGAAATCAACTAGCAATACCATGCATCCATTTTATCCTAAACAGCATATTTCTCTCCAGAAAGCAAGCGAATTGAAAATGAACAAAATAGTCTTCTACAGACAAAGTTCTTTTGTTTAGATAGTTTCTGTATTCCATTTGGTCTTTTGCAGCCAGCGTTTCTTATTAAATTATTTGTTGCATACTGGTTTGATTGTTTTAATAGTTAAGAAACTACATTTACACATTTATACGTAGTTCTCACCTTTGCTTTGCAAATAATACCCCTATTATTGTCGCTCTGCACATATAAACTTACACGGTTCTGGCCTTCTGGACTCCCAGAAGAAGGAACTAGGCGAGGCGGATAATCTGAAGTTATTGCTTCATAATCTTGACCTTTCATACCGCCTTCACTGGATTGGTGGAAAGACTATCAAACTTACGAGGCATGGCCAGGAGTTGGGTACATTTCAGTTGTGATGGGCTTACCCATGAATATTGAGTTGCTTTGTAGTGTTGAAAGACAGGTAATTCGATGGCTGGCAAGTCTAACAAGAATCACCAGTACATTCATATGTCATGTGAGGTACCTTGATGTTTCTTTGACTGTTAAAAGCATTGTCTGGTACAGTTCATAAATTGGATCCCTATGTATGGTAAATAAAAAAACTGAATGCAATTTGATTCCATGTTACAAGACTGCTATTCACATGCAGCCCAGGTAAGTCTCATCTGTTTCCATGTTACAGTTACAGAACTGCATTCACATGCAGCGCCCAGGATGGGGCTCATCTGTCACACCTTTGAGCTACAGAGTTGAGGATGCTTTTAGTTTAGTTGTGGTTCGCTTGATATCATCACAATCATATACATATTTTGTGGATGATTGGCTATACTTAATACTTTGGAGTTTTTGCACTTGTTCTGAGGTTCATCCTTCAACTTCAACACTCCTCAAGTGCAGTCTAAGTGTTACCTCAATCAGTATTTTTGCCAAGCATATTTGGTTTAGTTCTCAGATTTTTAATCTGTTAGTTTCATAAACTTTGTAATCAAGAACATTTAGTTTCTATAATGTTGGGATGGAGTCCTCTGCGAAGAGTCCAAACACTAGAGATGATGATTACAATACAGACCAATAGTTCAAAATGTCCCATTAACCATTATTTACGCGCTGTTCAGGAGGTATTTATAGGGTAGCCAAGAGGTCAGCCCCTAAAGTATAGGCCTACCCTCGATTACCTACTACATCCCTATAATATTCTATATAACAATGTCATTAGGGTATTACAACTCCGTATTATAGACACTCAAATATATACCCGTGATGTCATGATCGGTGCACATGTGTTCTTGGATGACTGGGCCTGCTAAGTGTGGGAGCCATTGTTCCCACGAATACCTTGATGTCCCTGACACAATCAAGGGCCTTTAAGGGGCGCTACAACGATATTGACGTGTTCCCTCTGAGTGTGGAGGTTAAAGTCCTCAAGCCGCCATTTTATAAGTGTAGTGTGGTTGAGATGAAGTATGCACTGTCATTTTATATTGCTTCGTCTTCTTATTCTAATCGCTCAAGCTCACTGCCGCTTTTAATGGCCAAGCATGCCATTGCTAGCTCGAGTCAAGAACATCACTGGTTGTCATTGATGTCGTCCTACTCATCATCAAGCTCTAGAAGTGGATCTCTGCCACACGCTTTTATGACGCTTGACTCGTCGTCGCGCTTGACTTTGTCTCTAGTGGCGAGTTCTCTAGCTTCGTTTTCGCTATTGCTCATTAGAGGTGACTTTGGGAGGCGAAGCGGCGTTAGAGGCATGTCATCTGAATTCAGCCGGTTGCTAAGTAGCAATGACCAGGTTAGAGAAATACAACAAATACACTACTTTATTGTAGGGTTTGGGAGTGCTCCCAAGTCGAAGACCACACGAGAGCCAGGAGACGACGTGGTCGTGGTCTTTGAAGCTTTTTTTAGCCGATCTTCGATCGCTCTGCATAGATTTCTTGTAGAACTGTTGTCTAAGGTCAATCTACAGATTCATCAATTGACGTCGAATGCATTTGTTGCATTTGGAAAGTTTATTTGGGTTGTGGTTAGTTACGGAGGGGAGCCTTCCATTATGTTCTTTACCAAGCACCATTTCTTGCACTGGCAGACGAAGCTTGTCAAAGGGCAGGTTGCACAATTCGGTTGCTGCACCTTCACCTCGAAAGTCGGCAAGGCTTTGAAGGAGATAGATGAATTGGTGCCATGCTTGAAAAATTGATGGGTGCCGAATTGGGGTAGTAGTTGGTTTTATGTGAAGGTTGGGGGTGAAGGCAAAGACCTTCGGGATTGGCTAGGGCCATATTAGATGAGGCCCTTGAGTTATATTTCATTTCCTTAGCATGAGGTGTCAGAGGTAGGGGTGGTAATGGGCCCTATATTTTACACTACAAAATTTAAGGATCATATCAGATTAGGATCGAGCTCTATTTCTATTCATTTTTGAACTAATTAAGAGCCCTAACTTACTGTGAAGAAACATTTGGATCGTGATCCATTACCACCCATAGTTAGAGGGTGACGTGAGTGCTACCTTTGTAAACCCTAAATTAAGGTTGGAAGAGGTTTAGGGAAATAATAGACTTTCTGCTAGTAGGTGATTCGTTATTTAGGCATATTATAAATAAATAAAGATGAATTTGAATGGGAAATGTGCCATTTCTAGTTGTTTTGGTGATTAGATGTTCAACACATTACTAGGGACTAACAACTCCACACATGAGCATGAGCACATGTGTTTGTAAGGCAAATTGTGAAATATAAGAAAAGTGCATTTTGGAGCATATTGTAAATCCTATTGCATTGAAACATTGAAAGAACAAAGGTATGATTCTAGCACTTAGTCATTTGTTTTAGTTGCTAAATATGTTCATCTAAGTGTCTGGAAACATCTGAAGTCGAACCAATTTGGAGAAAAGATGTTTAGCTAAGTTTGGCCAAACTTGGACCAGTCTGGGCCGCACCGGACTGTTCGGTATGCATCGGACAGTGACCTGTGCCCAGACTAGTCAGCCGGCCAAACTAGACGCTCTTAGGTTTGGTAAGGACTTCACTAGATATAATTTATCGGACTGTTCGGTGTGTTAGCTGTGCGTCTGCGACAACGGTCAACTGCGCAATTGACGCCTGCCACGTCAGCTCGACCAACGATCACTAGGCTGCACCGACCTGTCTGATGCGCCACTGGACTGTCCGGTGTGCCAAGTGACCGACGGTGTACAACGATCAACAATGGTCGACTTCGCCAGGGAAGGAAACGAATTAGTGACTATGCAGTGTCCGGTGTGCTCTGGACAGTCCGGTGCACCCACGGACAGAAGGCAACCATGGCCTTTCAAACGAAGCGCTAACAACTCCTAGTGTGGTGGAACTGCCCAGATTATTCCAGCTTAAGTGACCAAGTCTCGCCTTGAAAGCAACGACACACTTAAATCGGAATAAACTGTCAATTCCTCGGATCTAGTCCGACAAAGTCACTTAAGGATCGAGTACCACTAGCTCACTCGAAGGTGAGGCACAGAGAAATACAATAAAGCATAATACCATAAGTTAAAGAAGTATCAATAGTGATTACATTATCGGAGTTTCAGAAACAGTAACCATAATTTTTAATGCAGCGGAAATAACTAATGGAGAAAACTGAGTAACATGGCGAAGCTTGGCCACGCTACTCCTCCTGGTCCTCTCCTGCGAAAGCAGTAACCCACTCGACCGTCTATCCCGGTGGCAGGGATGAAGGCCAAGTCACACCATCAACCAAATCATCCAAGGAAGTACTTGTAAAAATTATGCCACAAGCAAGGCTGAGTATACTAATACTCAAGCTAGACTTACCCGGTGTGAGGAGTCTACTCCTATACCTTTAGACCATGAAGCTGTTTGGCTGAGGGGGTTTGGTTTGCCAAAAGCACTAGCTGAGTCTAAAAATAAGTTTTAGCTTTTCAAGTTCTATAATACTCTTTAACACTAGGTTTGCTCCTTTCTAAGCATACATGGTAACAATCATTTAGTGCAAACAACATATTATCTCAAGAATCTCATTTCACTTTTTACTCGATGCAGCTGCACGTATCAATCAGTCTCATTAGCTGCGAGAAGCAGACGATTCGAATCGAGTTTTAACTTTGCAAGGGAAACCTAAACACACGACATGTAGGGGCACTCTGTCCCACACACATCAACCGCCCCCATCAATTCCTCGTCAACAGAACAGGGCTCACGGCCTCGACGTACAATGCTTCACTGACCTCGGCCGCCGTCGTGCAGTGACCGCACTTGTACCCACCATAATCCGACGTGGGAGACTCCATCTCAGGTCCAATGAGGAGTAAAGTCTGTGGGCAGGTTCAATCAGGTACTAGGCTTACCGATTACCATATTTCTCGGCATGTGTTTAGTACGTTCAAACGCTTGACACACGGTATCACATATTAATCCTTATTCCAGTTTCGTCTCGTAGACAACGCATCCCCATGGATCCGTGTCCAGCGACCATCATAATTCCGTTATAAAAAATGGATACAACTGATTATTGACGTCGCGCGAGTGCTAGAAAAATCACTCGACTTCTACCGAGATCCTTAATTAACACAACAACTACTCGACCTAGCATACTAGTATCCATCTTAAAAGGAATCCTGAGTTCATGCAACTAGGGTTTCAGGCAATTCCTACACTTAAGTGCACAATACAAGCCTACAAACAATAATTGCAATAAAATAACATATATAACGGTTATGCATAAAACCGAGGCTTGCCTGGAATCCAACACTAGTTAGTGTTCGCTAGATGACACTCGCTTGGCGAGAATCTCCTATCTTGGCCTTTATTCAATCCATCCATCTTCAAGTTGTCGACCGACTTTGCCTTGTGGCCGGCTCCACTTTACGTCCTTCATTTCGCACGATCAACATCTCTCAGTTCTAAATGAGATGCAAGATGCATATGTATGAACAGGATGGAAAATAGCACAAGACACTCCAAAGAACACGATAGCGAACTAACATTAAATCATAAGACACCGTAAACAACTGAAAGGGAAATAGGCTTACACCTTTTCCTAATTGATTTTGGTGGTTGAATTGCCCAACACAAATAATTGGACTAACTAGTTTGCTCTAGATTATGAGTTCTATAGGTGCCAAAGGTTCACAACAAACCAATTAAAAGGACCAAGAAAGGGTTCAAATGAAAAGAGCAAAAGACAACCGAAGTGTGCCCTGGTCTGGCGTGCCGGACTGTCCGATGCACCACCGGATAGTGTCCGGTGCACCAGGGAACCCGACTCCAAACTTGCCACCTTCGGGAATTCTGGGAGCCGCTCCACTATAATTCACCGGACTGTCCGGTGTAGCACCGGACTGTCCGGTGTGCCAGTGGAGTAACGACTACACAACGCCAACGGTCGTCTGCAACGAGCAGTTAATGCGCTACAGTGCGCGCAGAAGTCAGAGCAGAGCCAGAAGGCGCACCGGACAGTGAACAGTGACTGTCCGGTGCACCACCGGACTGTCCGGTGGCCCAGCTGTCAGAAGCTCCAACGGTCAGAACACAACGGCCGGGTGACGTGGCTGGCGCATCGGACTGTCCAGTGCGCCATGCGACAGAAGCCCTCACCAATGGTCACTTTGGTGGTTGGGGCTATAAATACCTCCAACCACCCACCATTCATTGCATCCAAGTTTTCAACCTTCAAACACCTTACAAGAGCTATAGCATTCAATACAAGACACAATCAAAGAGATCAAATTCTCTCCCAAGTCCAAAGATCGTTCCAATCAAATAGTGATTCGTGAGAGAGTGACTTGTGTTCATTTGAGCTCTTGCGCTTGGATTGCTTTTCTTGTTCCTTCTTTCTTGTGTTCAACTCAATTGTAACCAAGACAAGAGACACCAATTGTGTGGTGGTCCTTGTGGGCACTTAGTGTCCCGTTTGATTGAGAAGAGAAGCTCACTCGGTCTAAGTGACCGTTTGAGAGAGGGAAAGGGTTGAAAGAGACCCAGTCTTTGTGACCACCTCAACGGGGAGTAGGTTTGTAAGAACCGAACCTCGGTAAAACAAATCACCGTGTCATTCGCCTTATTTGCTTGTGATTTGTTTTTCGCCCTCTCTTTTGGACTCGAATTTAATTCTAACGCTAACCCCGGCTTGTAGTTGTACTCAACATTTGTAAATTTCAGATTCCCCCTATTCACCCCCCTCTAGGCGACTTTCAATTGGTATCGGAGCCCGATCCTTCATTAGAGCCTAATCGCTCGAAGTGATGTCGGGAGATCACGCTAAAAAAGAGATGGTGACCGGCGAGAAGCCTGCCACAAGCCACGGGAAGGCTCCATCAAGGGAGTCCGGCAACAAAAAGAAGGAGGGATCCCCTTCACGCATTAGGACGCAGGCTGAACAAAAATATTCGTTACCTTGAAGTTAGCATAAAGCAAGCTTCCGGCGATGTGGTGTCGTTGATAACGACACAAGTCCGCTTCCACCTTCGGCAAGCCAATGCTTTTGGAAAGGGTTCTGATAATTTTGGCCTCGGTGCGGTTCCGAAGGCACCTTAGTTTCCCTTCGTTCACCCCACCAAATAGCATAGCGCCTGATTTATATCCGCAAGATATGGCATATTTTTTCAACTCCTCTTTCTCAGTGTCTGTTAACTCTTGTCCAAGTAGGTCTTGAAAGTTAAAATCTTCTCCTTCAGAAATTTCACCAATTTGCTCTTTCCCCTTTTCAGTTGCTGTATTCACTGCAGCCACAGTAGCTTCTTCTTTGGCCATTTTCAGGAGAATATTGTCAATAACCTCAAGTGTAGTTTCCAGGTTCGACTCTTCGGTGGCCCCGGCTTCGGCCCCGGTAGCTTCGGGTTCGCTGGTTTCAGCTTCAGTAGTTTTCATCCCAGTAGCTTCAGCTTCGGCAGTTTCAGCAAAGGAAATTTTCGGCACTGTTGCCGGTGGCGGCGTCTGGTGGATCACATCTGTTACTTGAATAATTCTCCGTTTTTTCGGCTTCGCAGGACTTTCTGCTGCCGAAGCTGCCTTGTCCTTCTGAAAAAACTTCGTCAGTTCCAGTGCCAGTGGACTTAGCCTGATAGGCAAGGGTTCAGTCATTACCTTCATAATTTCTTCTACTTCAACAGCAGAAGGAGAAGCAGGAATATCTTCTTCTCGGACCGACGTTTCCGGCTCCGGGGACGCACCTTTTCTCTTTCTTGAAGTGGCCACCTTCGGCTTAGGATTTAACTCTTCAGCGCTAAGACTTTCAGAATCTTTCTTTTTCTTCTTGGCTACCTTGACGACCTCTTCGTCAGTAGCGCTAGCAATCCTTTTAACTTTGTTCAGTCTTCGTTTCGACCGTAGTCAGCGTATTCAAATCCTATGGCATCAAGCACTCTGTTCAGCCTTCGTTTCGGCCGAGTGCCGAAGGCCGCTGTCATCAGTTGGTCCTCTTTTTTAGAGTAGTTCCCAAGAATTTCATTGCTCATCATTTCAATTGTATCAAGCCATTTTTGGCAGGGTACTTTAAAAAATTTCTTGAATTTATAATGATAAGGTAGCCTGACGAGTTCCCCCTCTTTCTTTTCCCCTTCAAGCTTCGGCATTGTCCACTCTTTCATCGTTGGAAAAACTCTGAAAGCCAGGAATTCTTGCACTAAATCTCTAGTGCTAATATGTTCTGCTATAATTTTGAATTCGCCCAGTGCAGCCCAAGTTGGACCTTCTACTACCATTTTGCATCGGGGTCTTGTTTCTCTGAAGATTAATTCAAGAGGGCTCTGAACCAGCTTCTCTTTATCTTCATCAATTTTGACATAAAACCATTCTGATTTCCAGCCTGCCGGCCATTTGCTTCGGTAGCTGATCACGGGAAACTTCGTGGTTTTCCGATAAGCAAAATTATAGCAGCCAAAATTCTCATGCAATCCATCTTTTCTGGCCTTAGTTTGGTAATGCAACTCATGAACTCGACAGAAGCTGTCAGCAAATGGCTCCACCGCCTGACTTCGGAGAGCCCAGATATAGACGCTGAGCCTGACAATTGCGTTGGGAGTCAGTTGGTGAAAGTAGATACCAAATCTTTGCAGCACATCAGATATCATCCTATTTAAGGGGAATCTTAATCCAGCTTTTAGAAAGCTCTTAAAAATAACTATTTCATCTTTTTCTGGCTTCGGGGTAGTTTCTTCCCCCCCGAAGCGAAGTAGCTTCTTCTCATTCTCACTGAAATAACCCGACTTCACCATCTTGGAGAAATCAGCCTTGGAGACAGTCGACTTCCCGAAGTCCAAGTGGCTGGGCTTGCTTGGCACGGCAATATGATAATCATCATCAGAATCAGCTTCCTCAATATTACCTTCTTCCGCTTCGGCAACAGCTTCTTCTGTCTCGGCAGTACGGATTCCTTCCGAGGTCACCAGTCCGGATCGTTGCATCGCTTCGGAGATAGGAACAGTCTCCGCTCCTTCGGCTTCGCCTCCCTTACGCTCAACACTAGCGGTAGAGCGCACTCAGGCCATTTAATTCTGAATTTCTTGGGAACTAAAGAACTTTTTCTTTTGAAGCTTTTTCTTCTGATGAAGTAGGCTTTAAAATTGGAGCTTCGTCTGCTTGCGAGAGTCAAGCTTCGGCTATGGTTAAAAATTTTGGCAGCAAAACAGTGCAATAGCAATGAATGCTGTGGTAACTTCACACCTACCCGTCTGTTTATATAGTGCTGCAGGTAAGAAGGTGAATCGTCAGGATTTACACACCAGGCAAACAGCTGCTTACACCCGCTGCGCGGTGGACCGCAGAGACCAAATAGTAACCCTGCAGGGTGGGACCGCTACGCGCTCGGAAACTGAATCGTTTCTCGACAACGAGCTCAGGGAAGGTGTTTTTCGGACCTTCGGCTTCCTGAAGCCTAAGAGACTTTTTTCACGGATCAAGCTCGTTACGAAAAACGATCTAGCACCGCGAAGGGGCTACTATTGGGACCATGCTTCGTCGCCGAAGGTCCTGCAGGAAGAAACAACTTCGGCTGAAGCTGTCGGCACGTGATGACCGAAGGTTGCTGTTCATGAAGCTTCGGAATTGCAAACCGACTTAAAAGTAGAATGACCTTTTAGTCCACAAGTGTTTGAGTCATTGTTGTAAACTTTTATGAGGGGCATGATTGTAATTCCTCACAGGCTGTGTCTTGTGTCTATAAATAGTGAACAGTATTCCTTTACTGTTCACGCATTCCGGTAATTACAATCGCATCACTCGGGAATTATTCCTTGTCAAGGCAGAGGTATAAATGTCTCTAATATTATATTTGAATACATCAGGTTTATATGATATGTAAATGATGTTGCTTGCTTATAGTTTACTTATTTTTAATGCTTTATATCTCACATTGTTTCATATAATCTTTGAGAATTTAATTATGAAAATTCAACCTTCGTAATTGTATCGTTTTAACCTTCGTTCGAAGTTCATTAAATCCTTGAGGAAATAATGCTTCGACGGACGAAGGACATTAATATTTAACACTTTATGTTGTCTTGTTCTTAATTCATAGCATTTGAGAACAAGTCCCCAACACCAATCCAAAAAGGTTTGCTACAAATATGGTAAGCCCGGTCATTTTATCGCTAAATGCCCTTTGTCTAGTGATAGTGACAGGGATAACGACAAGAAGGAAAAGAGGAGAGAAAAGAAGAGGTACTACAAGAAGAAGGGCGACGATGCCCATGTTTGCCAGGAGTGGAACTCCGATGAGAGCTCCACCGACTCCTCCTCCGACGAGGACGCCGCCAACATCGCCGTCACCAAAGGACTCCTCTTCCCCAACGTCGGCCACAAGTGCCTCATGGCAAAGGACGGCAAAAGGAAGAAGGTAAAATCTAGAGCTTCCACTAAATATGCAACTTCTAGTGATGAGGCTAGCTCTAGTGATGATGAGGATGATTTGCTCACCCTTTTTGCCAACTTAAACATGCAACAAAAAGAAAAATTAAATGAATTGATTAGTACTATTCACGAGAAGGATGAACTCTTGGATAGCCAAGAGGACTTCCTAATTAAAGAAAACAAAAAGCATGTTAAGGTTAAAAATGCTTATGCTCTAGAGGTAGAAAAATGTGAAAAATTATCTAGTAAACTAAGCACTTGCCATGATGTTATTTCCAACCTTAGAAATGAAAATGCCAAATTAATTGCTATGTTTGAAAAATCAAATGTTTGTGATGATTCAATTGACAATCTTAGAAATGATAATGCTAGTTCAATTGCTAAGATTGAAAAATTGAATGCCTCTCTTGCTAGCTTTAGAAATGAGAATGAAAAATTAATTGCTAAGGCTAAGGAATTAGATGTTTGCAATGTTTCTATTTTGAATCTTAGAAATGAGAATGACATTTTACATGCTAAGATTGTTGAACTAAATTCTTGCAACCCCTCTACATCTACCGTTGAGCATGTTACTATTTGCACTACATGTAGAGATGTTAACATTGATGCTATTCATGATCACATTGCTATGATTAAACAACAAAATGATCATATAACAAAATTAGATGCTAAAATTGTCGAGCATGAGTTAGAAAATGAAAAATTTAAATTTGCTTGTAGTATGCTCTATAGTGGGAGACGCCCTGGTATTAAGGATGACATTGGCTTCCAACAGGGAGGCAATATCAAACTCAATGCCCCTCCTAAAAGATTATCTAACTTTGTTAAGGGCAAGGCTACCATGCCTAAGGATAATGAGGGTTACATTTTGTACGCTACCGGTTATCCCGAACACAAAATTAGGAGAATTCATTCTAGGAAGTCTCACTCTGGCCCTAATCATGCTTTTATATATAAGAGTGAGGCATCTAGCTCTAGGCAATCAACCTGTGCTAAATTGCCTAAGAAGAAAACTCCTATTGCATCAAGTGAACCTAATATTTCATTTAAGACGTTTGATGCATCTTATGTGCTAACTAACAAATCAGGCAAAATAGTTGCCAAATATGTTGGGGGCAAACACAAGGGATCAAAGACTTGTGTTTGGGTACCCAAGGTGCTTGTTTCTAATGTGAAAGGACCCAAGACCGTTTGGGTACCTAAGAACAAGGTCTAAAATTGTTTTGCAGGTTTATGCATCCGGGGGTTCAAGTTGGATCATCGATAGCGGGTGCACAAACCACATGACAGGGGAGAAGAAGATGTTCTCCTCCTATGAGAAAAACCAAGATCCCCAAAGAGCTTTCACATTCGGGGATGGAAATCAAGGTTTGGTCAAAGGATTGGGTAAAATTGCTATATCTCTTGACCACTCTATTTCCAATGTTTTTCTTGTAGATTCTTTAGATTACAATTTGCTTTCTGTTTCTCAATTATGTAAAATGGACTACAACTGTCTTTTTATAGATTTAGGTGTTACTGTCTTTAGAAGAAGTGATGATTCAGTAGCATTTAAGGGAGTGTTAGAGGGTCAACTATACTTGGTAGATTTTGATAGAGCTGAACTCGACACTTACTTAATTGCTAAGACTAACATGGGTTGGCTCTGGCATCGCCGACTAGCCCATGTTGGGATGAAGAATCTTCATAAGCTTCTAAAGGAAGAGCACATTTTGGGACTAACCAATGTTCATTTTGAGAAAGATAGGGTTTGTAGCGCATGTCAAGCAGGGAAGCAAGTTGGTATTCATCATCCACACAAGAACATTATGACGACCGACAGGCCGCTTGAGCTACTCCACATGGACCTATTCGGCCCGATCGCTTACATAAGCATCGACGGGAGTAAGTATTGTCTTGTAATTGTGGATGATTATTCTCGCTTCACTTGGGTGTTCTTTTTGCAGGAAAAATCACAAACCCAAGAGACTTTAAAGGGATTCTTGAGATGAGTTCAAAATGAGTTCGGCTTGAGCATCAAAAAGATTAGAAGCGACAACGGGACGGAGTTCAAGACAAATTGAAAGCTTTCTTGAGGAAGAGGGCATCAAGCATGAGTTCTCTTCTCCCTACACACCACAACAAAATGGTGTAGTGGAGAGGAAGAATAGAACTCTATTGGACATGACAAGGACCATGCTTGATGAGTACAAGACTTCGGATTGGTTTTAGGGCGAGGCGGTCAACACCGCCTGCTACGCTATCAACCGGTTGTATCTACACCGAATCCTCAAGAAGACATCGTATGAACTCCTCACCGGTAAAAAGCCAAATGTTTCATATTTTAGAGTCTTTGGTAGCAAATGTTTTATTCTTGTTAAAAGAGGTAGAAAATCTAAATTTGCTCCTAAGGCTGTAGAAGACTTTTTACTTGGTTATGATTCAAACACAAGGGCATATAGAGTCTTTAACAAGTCCTCTGGACTAGTTGAAGTTTCTTGTGACATTGTGTTTGATGAGACTAACGGCTCTCAAGTAGAGCAAGTTGATCTTGATGAGCTAGATGATGAAGAGGCTCCATACGTCGCGCTAAGGAACATGTCCATTGGGGATGTGTGCCCTAAGGAATCCAAAGAGCCTCCACAAACACAAGATCAACCATCTTCCTCAATGCAAGCATCTGCACCAACTCAAGATGAGAATCAAGCTCAAGATGATGATGAAGATCAAGAGTGAGAGCACCTAGAGGGGGGGTGAATAGGTGATCCTGTGAAACTTAAAACTTAAGCCACAAAACTTGGTTAATCGTTAGCATAATAATTGCCAAGTGGCTAGAGAGGAATCTCAACAAAACACAATAACCAACAAGATCAATCACAGAGATGGCACGGTGGTTATCCCGTGGTTCGGCCAAGACCAACGCTTGCCTACTCCACGTTGTGGCGTCGCAACGGACGAGGGTTGCAATCAACCCCTCTCAAGCGGTCCAAAGACCCACTTGAATACCACGGTGTTTTGCTTACTTTTTCTCAATCCCGTTTGCGAGGAATCTCCACAACTTGGAGCCTCTCGCCCTTACACTTGAAATTCACAAGAAGCACGGAGCAAGGGAGGGATTAGCAACACACTCAAGACAAGAAATCATAGCAACACCACGCACACAAGTCGCAACGAGAGCTCACAACACAACTCAATGAGTTCACCACTCAACTAGAGCTCTAATCGCTATCGCAAAGAATCAAAGGCGCGGAATCAATGTCTTGGTGCTTAGGAATGCTTAGGAGATGCTTGGTGTGCTCCTCCATGCGCCTAGGGGTCCCTTTTATAGCCCCAAGGCAGCTAGGAGCCGTTGAGAGCAATCTAGGAAGGCTGATCTTGCCTTCTGTCGACTGGCGCACCGGACAGTCCGGTGCACACCAGACACTGTCCGGTGCCCGATTTCCTTCCATAAATGGCACAGTCGACCGTTGGCAGCCAGAGAGCCGTTGGCGCACCGGACATGTCCGGTGCACACCGGACAGACCGGTGCCCCTTTCTAGCCGTTGGCTCGGCCACGTGTCCCGCGCAGATCGCGCGGCCGACCGTTGGCCCTGCCGACCGTTGGCTCACCGGACAGTCCGGTGCACACCGGACAGTCCCGTGAATTATAGCCGTACGTCGATGATGAATTCCCGAGAGCGACGAGTTCGCCTGTGAACGGCCCACCGGACAGTCCGGTGCACCACCGGACAGTCCGGTGAATTATAGCCGTACACCGCCGTCGAAGTCCCGAGAGCGGCCTTTTCCCTCGAGCCAGCCTGGCGCACCGGACACTGTCCGGTGCACCACCGGACAGTCCGGTGCACCCAGACTGAGCAGACTTTGGCTGCTCGAGCCATCTCTTCTCCAACTCGATTTTTTCTATTTCCAGCACTTAGACACAATACATTAGTCCATAAAACAATGTACTAAGTCTGAGAAACATACCTTTATCCTTGATTTGTACTTTGTCCACCTTTTTACAATTAGGCACTTGTGTTGGACACTAAATCACCAAAATACTTAGAAATGGCCCAAGGGCACATTTCCCTTTCAATCTCCCCCTTTTTGGTGATTTATGCCAACACAACATAAAGCAAGTAGAACAAGTACAAAATCACTTCAAATAAGAACTCAAATTATTTTGATTCAAATTTGACATATATGGATCACTCTATGCCACCACTTGGTTTGTTTTTGCAAATCAAACTCAAATTCCTATCTCTAAGTCAAAACCACTTGTAGAGACATAAAGAGAGGTTTTCCAAAGAAATTTGATCAAGGATTTCAAAAACTCCCCCTTTTTCCCATAATCAACACTTCTCCCCACAAGAGGCCAACTTTTGACATAAGAGACAATAAAAGAGTTTTGACAAACCAAAAGCTCTAATCTACTATTTTCAAAATTTCTCAAGTGGTAGCAGATCCATCTATTGCTTTGGCCTTTATTTTCTCCCCCTTTGGCATCAAGCACCAAAACGGGATCAATCTTGGCCCCTTAAACCCCATTGCCTCACCAAAATCTTCAAATAAGAACACATAGGCAATAAGAGTATAAAGATGAACTTGAAAAAGTTACTCTTTTCATCGGAGTGCAGTGGAAGTCTTGCATGGTCGAAGTCCACCTTTTCCCTTTCAATCCTCCTTTGAGACTAAAACAACCAAACTCAAGTACATGGTTAGTCTCAAAGGGTCAAGTTGTAGCACAGCTCCCCCTAAATATGTGCATCACTTGCAAAAAGGACTTGTGAGGTCCAGGGAGTGTTTGTACAACTTGAGCACCACAATAAGCAACAAAATACAGAATGAACATGATCAAAGGCATAAACACATGTATGCTATAATTCAATCCAAGTTCCACGAATCTAAGATATTGAGCTCACTACGTAGCCTGCAAAAGGTCTTCTCATCTAGAGGCTTGGTAAAGATATCGGCTAGCTGGTTCTCGGTGCTAACATGAAACACTTCGATATCCCCCTTTTGCTGGTGGTCTCTCAAAAAGTGATGCCGGATGTCAATGTGCTTTGTGCGGCTGTGCTCAACAGGATTTTCCGCTATTCGGATAGCACTCTCATTATCACATAGGAGTGGGACTTTGCTCAGATTGTAGCCAAAGTCCCGGAGGGTTTGCCTCATCCAAAGTAGTTGCGCGCAACACTGTCCTGCGGCAACGTACTCGGCCTCAGCGGTGGATAGGGCAACGGAGGTTTGTTTCTTAGAGTTCCATGACACCAGGGACCTTCCTAAGAATTGGCACGTCCCCGATGTACTCTTCCTATCGACCTTACATCCAGCATAGTCGGAATCTGAGTACCCAATCAAGTCAAAGTTAGACCCCTTTGGATACTAGATCCCGAAGCAAGGCGTAGCGACTAAATATTGAAGAATTCGCTTCACAGCCACTAAGTGACACTCCTTAGGATCGGATTAAAATCTAGCACACATGCATACGCTAAGCATAATATCCGGTCTACTAGCACATAAATAAAGCAAAGAACCTATCATAGACCGGTATGCTTTTTGATCAACGGACTTACCTCCTTTGTTGAGGTCGGTGTGTCCGTCGGTTCCCATCGGCGTCTTTGCGGGCTTGGCGTCCTTCATCCCAAACCGCTTTAGCAAGTCTTGCGTGTACTTTGTTTGGGAGATGAAGGTGCCGTCCTTGAGTTGCTTCACTTGGAACCCAAGGAAGTAGTTCAACTCGCCCATCATCGACATCTCGAATTTCTTCGTCATCACCCTACTAAACTCTTCACAAGACTTTTGGTTAGTAGAACCAAATATTATGTCATCGACATAAATTTGGCACACAAAAAGATCACCATCGCAGGTCTTAGTAAAAAGAGTTGGATCGGCTTTCCCAACCTTGAAAGCATTAGCAATTAAAAAGTCTCTAAGGCATTCATACCATGCTCTTGGGGCTTGCTTAAGTCCATAGAGCGCCTTAGAGAGCTTACACACGTGGTCGGAGTACCGTTCATCCTCGAAGCCAGGGGTTTGCTCCACGTACACCTCCTCCTTGATCGGCCCGTTGAGGAAAGCGCTCTTCACATCCATTTGGTACAACCTGAAAGAATGGTGAGCGGCATATGCTAGCAAGATACGAATTGATTCTAGCCTAGCCACAGGAGCAAAAGTCTCCTCAAAGTCCAAACCTGCGACTTGGGCATAACCTTTTGCCACAAGTCGAGCCTTGTTCCTCGTCACCACCCCGTGCTCGTCCTGTTTGTTATGGAACACCCACTTGGTTCCCACAACATTTTGCTTGGGACGAGGCACCAGTGTCCAAACTTCATTGCGCTTGAAGTTGTTGAGTTCCTCCTGCATGACCAACACCCAGTCCGGATCTAGCAAGGCCTCTTCTACCCTGAAAGGCTCAATAGAAGAGACAAAGGAGTAATGCTCACAAAAATTAACTAATCTTGAATGAGTAGTTACTCCCTTGCCAATATCACCCAATATTTGATCGACGGGATGATCCCTTTGGATCGTCGCTCGAACTTGGGTTGGAGGTGCCTGAGATGCTTCTTCCTATTCAACTTGAACATCCTGTGCTCCCCCTTGATCATGCGCCTCCACTTGAGGTACCTGTTTGTCATCTTGGGTTGGGGGATGCACCATAGTTGAGGAAGACGGTTGATCTTGCTCCAAATGTTCCTGAGGCCGTACATCTCCAATTGCCATGGTGCGTATCGCGGCCGTTGGAACGTCTTCTTCATCTACATCATCAAGATCAACAACTTGCTCTCTTGGAGAGCCATTAGTCTCATCAAATACAACGTCGCTAGAGACTTCAACCAAACCCGATGATTTGTTGAAGACCCTATACGCCTTTGTATTTGAACCATAACCTAATAAAAACCCTTCTATAGCCTTGGGAGCAAATTTGGAATTCCTACCCTTCTTCACTAGAATGTAGCATTTACTCCCAAATACACGAAAGTACGATACATTGGGTTTGTTACCAGTTAGCAGCTCATATGAAGTCTTCTTGAGGAGGCGGTGAAGGTAGACCCGGTTGATGGCGTGGCAAGCCGTGTTCACGGCTTCCGACCAAAAGCACTCGGGGGTCTTGAACTCTCCAAGCATAGTCCTCGCCATATCAATGAGCGTCCTGTTCTTCCTCTCTACCACACCATTTTGCTGAGGTGTGTAGGGAGCGGAGAACTCGTGCTTGATCCCCTCCTCCTCAAGGAACTCCTCCACTTGAAGATTCTTGAATTCGGACCCTTTGTCGCTCCTTATCTTCTTCACTTTGAGCTCAAACTCATTTTGAGCTCTCCTGAGGAAGCGCTTGAGGGTCCCTTGGGTTTCAGACTTATCCTGCAAAAAGAACACCCAAGTGAAGCGGGAAAAGTCATCAACAATAACTAGACCATACTTACTCCCTCCTATGCTCAGATAGGCGACGGGTCCGAAGAGGTCCATATGCAGCAGCTCCAGAGGTCTTGAAGTGGTCATCACATTCTTGCTGTGATGTGCTCTTCCCACCTGTTTCCCTGCTTGACAAGCTGCACAAGGTCTATATTTTTCGAAATGAACATTGGTTAGACCTATCACGTGTTCTCCCTTTAGAATCTTGTGGAGGTTCTTCATCCCCACATGTGCTAAGCGGCGATGCCACAACCAGCCCATGCAAGTCTTAGCCATTAAGCATGCATCTAGACCGGCCTCTTCTTTTGCAAAATCAACCAAATAAAGTTTGCCGTCTAGTACACCCTTAAAAGCTAGTGAACCATCACATCTTCTAAAGACAGACACATCTACATTTGTAAATAGACAATTATATCCCATATTACATAATTGACTAACAGATAGTAAATTATATCCAAGAGACTCAACTAAAAACACATTAGAGATAGAGTGCTCATTAGATATTGCAATCTTGCCTAAACCTTTCACCTTGCCTTGGTTCCCATCACCGAATATGATTGAATCTTGGGAATCCTTATTCTTGACGTAGGACGTGAACATCTTCTTCTCCCCCGTCATATGGTTTGTGCATCCGCTGTCGATAATCCAGCTTGAGCCCCCGGATGCATAAACCTGCAAGGCAAATTTAGGCTTGGGTCTTAGGTACCCAACTCTTGTTGGGTCCTACAAGGTTAGTCATAATTTCGTTAGGGACCCAAATGCAAGTTTTATCACCCTTGCATTTTGCCCCTAATTTCCTAGCAACTATCTTCCTATCCTTTCTACAAATAGCAAAGGAAGCATTTAAAGCATGATAAATTGTAGAGGGACCATTCATAACTTTCCTAGGAGCATGAACAAAATTCTTTCTAGGCACATGATGAATATTTTTCCTAGGCATATCTCTACAATGCATATAGGAAGAACTGGAAGCATACATAGCATAAGAATCATAGGCATGTGAATCAAAAGTATTACAACTCCTATGAGACTGTCTTCTATCATTGTACATAAAAGCATGGTTCTTTTTAGTACTACTTGCCATAGGGTCCTTCCCTTTCTCCTTGGCAGAGATGGGAGCCTTATGGCTTGTTAAGTTCTTGGCTTCCCTCTTGAAGCCAAGCCCATCCTTAATGGAGGGGTGTCTACCAATCGTGTAGGCATCCCTAGCAAATTTTAGTTTATCAAAATCACTTTTGCTAGCCTTAAGTTGGGCATTAAGACTAGCCATTTCATCATTTAATTTTGCAATAGAAGCTATGTGTTCACTACAAGCATCAATATCAAAATCTTTACATCTATTGCAAATAACAACATTTTCTACACAAGTTGTTGATTTCCTAGCTATTTCTAACTTAGCATTCAAATCATCATTAATGCTCCTTAAGCTAGAAATTGTCTCATGGCAAGAAGATAATTCACAAGAAAGCATTTCATTTCTTTTAACTTCTAAAGCATGAGATTTTTGTGCTTCTATAAATTTGTCATGTTCTTCATACAACAAATCTTCTTGTTTTTCTAGAAGCCTATTCTTATCATTCAAGGCATCAATTAATTCATTAATTTTATCTACCTTGGTTCTATCTAGGCCTTTAAATAGACATGAATAATCTATTTCATCCTCATCACTAGATTCGTCCTCACTTGAAGAAGCATAAGTAGAGTCTCGAGTACATACCTTCTTCTCCCTTGCCATAAGGCATGTGTGACGCTCGTTGGGGAAGAGGGATGACTTGTTGAAGGCGGTGGCGGCGAGTCCTTCATTGTCGGAGTCGGAGGAGGAGCAATCCGAATCCCACTCCTTTCCTAGATGTGCCTCGCCCTTTGCCTTCTTATAATTTTTCTTCTTCTCCCTCTTGTTCCCTTGATCCTGATCACTATCATTGTCGGGACAGTTAGCAATAAAATGACCAAGCTTACCGCATTTGAAGCATGAGCGCTTCCCCTTGGCTTTGGTCTTGCTTGGCTGTCCCTTGCGACCCTTTAGCGTCGTCTTGAATTTCTTGATGATGAGGGCCATCTCTTCATCATTAAGTCCAGCCGCCTCAATTTGTGCTACCTTGCTGGGTAACGCCTCCTTGCTCCTTGTTGCCTTGAGAGCAGCGGGTTGAGGCTCATTGATTGGACCATTTAGAGCGTCGTCCACGTACCTTGCCTCCTTGATCATCATTCGCCCGCTTACGAATTTTCCAAGGACTTCTTCGGGCGACATTTTGGTGTACCTGGGATTCTCACGAATATTATTCACCAAATGAGGATCAAGAACGGTAAAGGACCTTAGCATTAGTCGGACGACGTCGTGGTCCGTCCATTGCGTGCTTCTGTAGCTCCTTATTTTGTTGATAAGGGTCTTGAGCCGGTTGTATGTTTGTGTCGGCTCCTCGCCCCTTATCATCGCGAACCGTCCAAGCTCGCCCTCCACCAACTCCATCTTGGTGAGCAAGGTGACGTCATTCCCCTCATGAGAAATCTTGAGGGTGTCCCAGATCTGCTTGGCGTTATCGAAGCCGCTCACTTTGTGGTATTCATCCCTGCACAATGAAGCTAGAAGAACAGTAGTAGCTTGTGCATTCTTATGAATTTGTTCATTAATGAACATGGGATTATCCGAACTATCAAAGTGCATTCCACTCTCTACAATCTCCCATATACTAGGATGGAGAGAGAATAGGTGACTACGCATTTTGTGGCTCCAAAATCCGTAGTCCTCCCCATCAAAGTGTGGAGGCTTGCCGAGAGGAATGGAGAGGAAATGTGAATTTGAACTTTGCGGAATACGAGAGTAGTCAAACGAAAAGTTCGAATTAACCGGTTTCCTTCTCTCGTAGTCGTTGTGGTCGTCGTCCTTTTAGGAAGAAGTAGACTCATCGCTGTCATCGTAGTAGACGATCTCCTTGATGCGCCTCGTCTTCTTCTTCTTCCCTTCCTTCCGTCTATGGCCCGAGCCGGAGTCGGTAGGCTTGTCGTCCTTCAGCTCGTTGACGAAGGATTCCTTGTCTTTGTCGTTGATCACGATTCCCTTCCCCTTAGGATCCATCTCTTCGGGCAGTTAGCCCCTTTGTGAAGAGAACGGCTCCGATACCAATTGAGAGCACCTAGAGGGGGGGGGGGGGTGAATAGGTGATCCTGTGAAACTTAAAACTTAAGCCACAAAACTTGGTTAATCGTTAGCACAATAATTGCCAAGTGGCTAGAGAGGAATCTCAACAAAACACAATAACCAACAAGATCAATCACAGAGATGGCACGGTGGTTATCCCGTGGTTCGGCCAAGACCAACGCTTGCCTACTCCACGTTGTGGCGTCCCAACGGACGAGGGTTGCAATCAACCCCTCTCAAGCGGTCCAAAGACCCACTTGAATACCACGGTGTTTTGCTTACTTTTTTTCAATCCCGTTTGCGAGGAATCTCCACAACTTGGAGCCTCTCGCCCTTACACTTGAAATTCACAAGAAGCACGGAGCAAGGGAGGGATTAGCAATGCACTCAAGACAAGAAATCACAGCAACACCACGCACACAAGTCGCAACGAGAGCTCACAACACAACTCAATGAGTTCACCACTCAACTAGAGCTCTAATCGCTATCGCAAAGAAACAAAGGCGCGGAATCGATGTCTTGGTGCTTAGGAATGCTTAGGAGATGCTTGGTGTGCTCCTCCATGTGCCTAGGGGTCCCTTTTATAGCCCCAAGGCAGCTAGGAGCCGTTGAGAGCAATCTAGGAAGGCTGATCTTGCCTTCTGTCGACTGGCGCACCGGACAGTCCGGTGCACACCGGATACTGTCCGGTGCCCGATTTCCTTCCATAAATGGCACAGTCGACCGTTGGCAGCCAGAGAGCCGTTGGCGCACCGGACATGTCCGGTGCACACCGGACAGACCGGTGCCCCCTTCTAGCCGTTGGCTCGGCCACGTGTCCCGCGCAGATCGCGCGGCCGACCGTTGGCCCTGCCGACCGTTGGCTCACCGGACAATCCGGTGCAGACCGGACAGTCCGGTGAATTATAGCCGTACGTCGACTATGAATTCCCGAGAGCGACGAGTTCGCCTGTGAACGGCCCACCGGACAGTCCGGTGAATTATAGCCGTACACCGCCGTCGAAGTCCCGAGCGGCCTTTTCCCTCGAGCCAGCCTGGCGCACCGGACACTGTCCGGTGCACCACCGGACAGTCCGGTGCACCCAGACTGAGCAGACTTTGGCTGCTCGAGCCATCTCTTCTCCAACTCGATTTTTTCTGTTTCCAGCACTTAGACACAATACATTAGTCCATAAAACAATGTACTAAGTCTGAGAAACGTACCTTTATCCTTGATTTGTACTTTGTCCACCTTTTTACAATTAGGCACTTGTGTTGGACACTAAATCACCAAAATACTTAGAAATGGCCCAAGGGCACATTTCCCTTTCAAAGAGGAGCCACCTCAAGTGGAGGACTATGATCAAGGGGGAGATGCTAATAATCAAGACAAGGAAGATGATCCAAGACCGCCACACCCAAGAGTCCACCAAGCAATCCAACGAGAACACCCCGTGAACACCATCCTCGGCGACATTCATAAGGGGGTAACTACTCGATCTCGTGTTGCTCATTTTTGTGAACATTACTCTTTTGTTTCCTCTATTGAGCCACACAGGGTAGAGGAAGCACTTCAAGATTCGGATTGGGTGATGGCAATGCAAGAGGAGCTCAACAACTTCATGAGGAATGAGGTATGGCATTTAGTTCCACGTCCTAACCAAAATGTTGTAGGAACCAAGTGGGTCTTTCGCAACAAACAAGATGAGCATGGTGTAGTGACAAGGAACAAAGCCCGACTTGTGGCCAAGGGATATTCACGAGTAGAAGGTTTGGATTTCGGTGAAACCTATGCACCCGTAGCTAGGCTTGAGTCAATTCGCATTTTACTTGCCTATGCTACTTACCATGGCTTCAAGCTTTATCAAATGGACGTGAAAAGTGCCTTCCTCAATGGACCAATCAAGGAGGAGGTCTATGTTGAGCAACCTCCCAGCTTTGAAAATAGTGAGTACCCTAACCATGTTTATAAACTCTCTAAGGTGCTTTATGGGCTCAAACAAGCCCCAAGAGCATGGTATGAATGCCTAAGAGATTTTCTTATCGCTAATGACTTCAAAGTCGAAAAAGCCGATCCTACTCTCTTTACTAAAACACTTGCAAATGATTTGTTTGTATGCCAAATTTATGTTGATGATATCATATTTGGGTCTACTAACGAATCTACATGTGAAGAGTTTAGTAGGATCATGACTCAAAAATTCGAGATGTCTATGATGGGGGAGTTGAAGTATTTCTTAGGATTTCAAGTAAAGCAACTCCAAGAGGGCACCTTCATTAGCCAAACGAAGTACATTCAAGACATTTTTACCAAGTTTGGGATGAAGGATGCCAAGCCCATCAAGACACCCATGGGAACAAATGGGCATCTCGACCTCGACACGGGAGGTAAATCCGTAGATCAAAAGGTATACCGGTCGATGATAGGTTCTTTACTATATTTATGTGCTTCACGACCGGATATAATGCTTTCCGTATGCATGTGTGCAAGATTCCAAGCCGATTCTAAGGAAGTTCACCTTAGGGCCGTGAAACGAATCTTGAGATATTTAGTTTATACTCCTAAGTTTGGTCTTTGGTACCCCAGGGGATCTACATTTGATTTAATTGGTTATTTGGATGCTGATTGGGCAGGGTGTAAAATTAATAGAAAGAGCACATCAGAGACTTGCCAGTTCTTGGAAAGATCTCTGATGTCTTGGGCTTCAAAGAAGCAAAATTCTGTGGCTCTTTCTACCGCCGAAGACGAGTATATTGCCACAGGCCATTGTTGCGCGCAATTGCTTTGGATGAGGCAAACCCTCAGGGACTATGGTTACAAATTAACCAAAGTTCCTCTTCTATGTGATAATGAGAGTGCAATCCGCATGACGGATAATCCCGTTGAGCATAGCCGCACTAAACACATAGCCATTCGGTATCACTTTTTAAGGGATCACCAACAAAAGGGAGATATCGAGATTGCATATGTTAACACCAAAGAACAATTAGCCAATATCTTTACCAAACCATTAGATAAGCAAACTTTTACCAAACTTAGGCATGAGCTAAATATTCTTGATTCTAGGAATTTTGATTGATGTTTTGCACACATAGCTCATTTATATACCTTTGATCATCTCTCTTTCTTTGATATGACTAATGTGTTTTGTCAAGTAAATTTTATACCAAGTCATAGATTGAAAGGGAAAAGGAGTCTTCGGCGAAAACATGGCTTCCACTCCACTCCATCGATTATTCATCCTTCGCCGTCGCTCCACACTGCTCTCCAATTTGGTATCTTCACTCATATGTTCTTTACCATAAGGGGAGAAAGTAGTTAGAAGGGCTCTCATGACTCCGTTTTTGGCGATTCATGCCAAAGGGGGAGAGAGTATTAGCCCAAAGCAAAAGGACCGCACCACCACCAATTTCAAAATTTTAGTCTTTCTACTTGTTTTTAAAGTAGTGTTTTCAAATTGGTATCTTATTATTGGTATAATTTCAAATTGGTATACCCTCTTATAAATTAATATCTAAAACCCTCTTGAACACTAAGAGGAGGATTTCATTAAGGGAGAGTTTTGTTTAGTCAAAGGAAAAGCATTTGAAACAATGGGAGAAAATTTCAAATCTTGAAAATGCTTCTCAAAATCCTATTCATTTACCTTTGACTACTTTGCAAAAGACTTTGAAAAGAATTTCCAAAACATTTGCAAAACAAAACATGTGGTGCAGGCGTGGTCCAAAATTTCAATTAGAAGAAAGCCATCCATGCATATCTAGTAGAAATAATTATTGGTTTCATCCCAAGAAACCTTCGCACTTACATTATGCAAACTAGTTCAATTCTGCACTTTTATATTTGCTTTGGTTTGTGTTGGCATCAATCACCAAAAAGGGGGAGATTGAAAGGGAAATAGGCTTACACCTTTTTCTAATTGATTTTGGTGGTCGAATTGCCCAACACAAATAATTGGACTAACTAGCTTGCTCTAGATTATGAGTTCTACAGGTGCCAAAGGTTCACAACAAACCAATTAAAAGGACCAAGAAAGGGTTCAAATGAAAAGAGCAAAAGACAACCGAAGTGTGCCCTGGTCTGGCGCACCGGACTGTCCGGTGCACTAGGGAACCCGACTCCAAACTTGCCACCTTCGGGAATTCTGGGAGCTGCTCCGCTATAATTCATCGGACTGTCCGGTGTGCCAGCGGAGTAATGGCTACACAGCGCCAACGGTCGTCTGCAACGAGCAGTTAATGCGCTACAGTGCGCAGAAGTCAGAGCAGAGCTAGAAGGCGCACTGGACAGTGAACAGTGACTGTCTGGTGCACCACCGGACTATCTGGTGGCCCATCTGTCAGAAGCTCCAACGGTCAGAACCCAACGGCCGGGTGACGTGGCTGGCGCACCGGACAGTGTCCGGTGCGCCATGCGACAGAAGCCCTCATCAACGGTCACTTTGGTGGTTGGGGCTATAAATACCCCCAACCACCCACCATTCATGGCACCCAAGTTTTCAACCTTCAAACACCTTACAAGAGCTATAGCATTCAATACAAGACACAATCAAAGAGATCAAATTCTCTCCCAAGTCCAAAGATAGTTCCAATCAAATAGTGACTCGTGAGAGAGTGACTTGTGTTCATTTGAGCTCTTGCGCTTGGATTGCTTTTCTTGTTCCTTCTTTCTTGTGTTAACTCAATTGTAACCAAAACAAGAGACAACAATTGTGTGGTGGTCCTTGTGCGGACTTAGTGTCCCGTTTGATTGAGAAGAGAAGCTCACTCGGTCTAAGTGACCGTTTGAGAGAGGGAAAGGGTTGAAAGAGACCCGGTCTTTGTGACCACCTCAATGGGGAGTAGGTTTGCAAGAACCGAACCTCGGTAAAACAAATCACCGTGTCATTCGCCTTATTTGCATGTGAATTGTTTTTCGCCCTCTCTTTTGGACTCGAATTTAATTCTAACGCTAACCCCGGCTTGTAGTTGTGCTCAACATTTGTAAATTTCAGATTCCCCCTATTCACCCCCCCTCTAGGCGACTTTCAACAACCACACGCAAGCATTAGCTATCTACACGTGATTGGGCATACGTAATCAATACCATTAGAAAGACAACAAATATTTTTCTAGAATTAACCAGCACAACACGACATCGCAAGTGCAAGCATTTATCAGATTCACTCTAATCTTTGATTGGTTCCTTTATTATAATATTAGTTAAGTACACCTCAATTTGCTATAGCTTCTATATAGACAACTTAGATAAAAGGGAATAATCAATTAATCGGGTTCTACCATTATTCACAATATACTAATGCAAGCACACACCCAAGGAAACACATAGAAAGTGATAACCTAATCATACTACTTATCATACTAGTCTAATCATACAACTTTGGTATTGTTATCTCAATCTGATTAGACACTTAACAAGGTTAAATAGTGACAAACGACACCTCTCTCCAGATTTGGACATATTCAGACTTGCGACTTCAAAAATTCATAACTAGAGACTCATGCTTCCAAAACAAGTGATTATAGACTTTCTAGAAAGATAATGAAATTATCTACCAATCATTTATGAACACCTCAGGTTGATTTAATATTTATCAAGGGTAAAAGACACTATTAAGACTTTGCTGCCCAGAAATGGACAGATTCAATCTCCATACTTCAAACAACTGTATCTAGAACTTTAGACCACCAAAAAGGATGATCCAAGGCTTTTTTTGGAAAGCTTAATAAAAGTACTACATAACTTTTATAATTGCCAAGAAGTAGTTCAAATTTTAATCAACCCAAACAATACAGTTTTCGAAATCTGTTCAGAAAGTGGACATAACACAACAATCATATTGTAAAATTCATAACTCTTAAACTATCAGGCCTATAGTTATGAAATTTTAACGCAAGCAATATAATAACGTTATCTACAACTTTCTTATGATCATCAAGAACTGATTCTAAGATTAACTTAAGCAAACATTGGAATCTCTGAAATATGTATAGAAATTGGACAGATTCAGTTACTGAACTTGTGAAAAGCATAACTTCTAAACCATTAATTATTATCTCATGAAATTTTAGGACAAGATAGATACACAAGTGAACTACAACTTTTATATAGCACAAATCTACATTAAACACACTTTACTCTACTAGATTAATCACACAACCAAAACTGTACACACAGGAATTTCAGTTTGCGGTCATAATAGCACTTAACTCAAGCACCATTCAAAATCATGGAGAATAGTACCACAAATTCTCAAGTCTAAATTATTTGGACTTAGTTATCAACTAGTGATCGACATCAAGGAGCAAAATCTCATATGCTCATGTTGTCTAAGTTGATTAACATGAAAGGGACACCTTACTCTATTAGTGTAATTTCAGTAAGTTGCTTCCAAATTTTATACCACAACACATTTCCATTCAACATGTCCTCAAGCGACCACAACATCCCATGCGGATATAAGAACACTAGTTTCTAGTTTTAACCCTATGATTATTCTATTAATCATTTTAACTACTTAATCAAATAATGACTCGTGAGAGAGTGACTTGTGTTCATTTGAGCTCTTGCGCTTGGATTGCTTTTCTTGTTCCTTCTTTCTTGTGTTAACTCAATTGTAACCAAGACAAGAGACATCAATTGTGTGGTGGTCCTTGTGCGGACTTAGTGTCCCGTTTGATTGAGAAGAGAAGCTCGCTCGGTCTAAGTGACCGTTTGAGAGAGGGAAAGGGTTGAAAGAGACCTGGTCTTTATGACCACCTCAATGGGGAGTACGTTTGCAAGAACCGAACCTCGGTAAAACAAATCACCGTGTCATTCGCCTTATTTACTTGTGATTTGTTTTTCGCCCTCTCTTTTGGACTCGAATTTAATTCTAACGCTAACTCCGGCTTGTAGTTGTGCTCAACATTTGTAAATTTCAGATTCCCCCTATTCACCCTCCTCTAAGCGACTTTCAACAACCACACGCTAGCATTAGCTATCTACACGTGATTGGGCATACGTAATCAATACCATTAGTGTGATATCCTGGCCCCTGGGATGGGATGTCCTGGCCCAAGGCTTAATAGAATTAATAGAGTAATCATATCAACAAGGTGCATCTTCTTTTTCGGAAGCCTATCTCGAAAGAACCTCCAAGTTAAGCGTGCTTGGCTTGGAGCAATTTAGGATGGGTGACCGACCGGGAAGTTTTCTCGGGTGCGCATGAGTGAGGACAAAGTGCGCACAAAAGACTCATGTTGGTCTGTGGGGGCGATATATGATCCTAGAGAGCTGCCAGGAGTGAGTACCGCCGGTCCAGGGATTGGACGGGGTGTTACAAATGGTATCAGAGCCGACCCTCGAGGTTTCATGGGCGTGTGTGGGCTAGGGGGTTCGGGTATATGGCGCATGGCGCATGTGGGCCCAGAGTGGTCACATGGCATGGCATATGACGACACTAGACACACAGACGTGGCTAAGAGGGGAGGTTCCTGGATTGGGGTTGACCGACGAGGACGTCAGTCTTCTAAGGGGGGTGGATTGTGATATCCTGGCCCCTGGGATGGGATGTCCTGGCCCAAGGCTTAATAGAATTAATAGAGTAATCATATCAACAAGGTGCATCTTCTTTTTCGGAAGCCTATCTCGAAAGAACCTCCAAGTTAAGCGTGCTTGGCTTGGAGCAATTTAGGATGGGTGACCGACCGGGAAGTTTTCTCGGGTGCGCATGAGTGAGGACAAAGTGCGCACAAAAGACTCATGTTGGTCTGTGGGGGCGATATATGATCCTAGAGAGCTGCCAGGAGTGAGTACCGCCGGTCCAGGGATTGGACGGGGTGTTACAATTAGAAAGACAACAAATATTTTTCTAGAATTAACCAGCACAACACGGCATCGCAAGTGCAAGCATTTATCAGATTCACTCTAATCTTTGATTGGTTCCTTTATTATAATATTAGTTAAGTACACCTCAATTTGCTATAGCTTCTATATAGACAAACTTAGATAAAAGGGAATAATTACTTAATCGGGTTCTACCATTATTCACAATATACTAATGCAAGCACACACCCAAGGAAACACATAGAAAGTGATAGCCTAATCATACTGCTTATCATACTAGTCTAATCATACAACTTTATTATTGTTATCTCAATCTGATTAGACACTTAACAAGGTTAAATAGTGACAAACGACACCTCTCTCCAGATTTGGACATATTCAGACTTGCGACTTCAAAAATTCATAACTAGAGACTCATGCTTCCAAAACAAGTGATTATAGACTTTCTAGAAAGATAATGAAATTGTCTACCAATCATTTATGAACACCTCAGGTTGATTTAATATTTATCAAGGGTAAAAGACACTATTAAGACTTTGCTGCCCAGAAATGGACAGATTCAGTCTCCATACTTCAAACATAATCAACCCAAACAATACAGTTTTCGAAATCTGTTCAGAAAGTGGACATAACACAACAATCATATTGTAAAATTCATAACTCTTAAACTATCAGGCCTATAGTTATGAAATTTTAACGCAAGCAATATAATAACGTTGTCTACAACTTTCTTATGATTATCAAGAACTGATTCTAAGATTAACTTAAGCAAACATTGGAATCTCTGAAATATGTATAGAAATTGGACAGATTCAGTTACTGAACTTGTGAAAAGCATAACTTCTAAACCATTAATTCTTATCTCATGAAATTTTAGGACAAGATAGATAAACAAGTGAACTACAACTTTTATATAGCACAAATCTACATTAAACACACTTTACTCTACTAGATTAATTGCACAACCAAAACTGTACACACAGGAATTTCAGTTTACGGTCATAATAGCACTTAACTCAAGCACCATTCAAAATCATGGAGAATAGTACCACAAATTCTCAAGTCTAAATTATTTGGACTTAGTTATCAACTAGTGATCGACATCAAGGAGCAAAATCTCATATGCTCATGTTGTCTAAGTTGATTAACATGAAAGGGACACCTTACTCTATTAGTGTAATTTCAGTAAGTTGCTTCCAAATTTTATACCACAACACATTTCCATTCAACATGTCCTCAAGCGACCACAACATCCCATGCGGATATAAGAACACTAGTTTCTAGTTTTAACCCTATGATTATTCTATTAATCATTTTAACTACTTAATCGACCTTGATCGATTTAACCCCTAACTCGACGATTTGAGCACCACAATTCACGTAAGTCTACCTAGACATCTAGCGTCACATAGAGTCTACTAATTAACTCGCAATCACTTGAGGCACTATATGCATATATATCTAACCATAACTTTAATGCAAAATACTCTTTCCTATTCACTCAATTAGTTAAACACAACATGAAAATAGTAAACCATACACGAGCGCCATAAAACATACTATAGCTCGACGGGACCGTAAACTCAGAAGCTATGACTTACCCACTCATATAGACCTATTTTAGTTTTCCAGATTTATCATAACTTGGCTTAACGTCTCTATTCGCTTTTAAATAATTTTAGGTAATGATGGAGTAGTTGCCTATGTTATTTATCTGACTCGTAAGCCTAGATAAGGTGATAACTACTTCAGCTTGTCATCACCTCACCTCATACACAAAACCACTTTTAACTATACCTAACTTGCTCGTTAACCATTTATAATACTCATTCTTATCCTTCACACTACTAAAATTCACCATTGAACACACAACGCATATCGATTCCACGGTTAATTACATTCCAACATAAGCTCCGACCCCCTTTTATAACGCAACTGCTTTCTACTACTAACATACACCTTTCACCTTTTTAGATTACACGCATAACATTCAACTACTTAACACATTATAGGTTTTAATTTACCTAACCATCAGACAACTAGTCACAGTTTATAAAACTTCCTAAAGTTACTACAACATGGCATCAAATTTACTATGCACCTAAAGGTATCACAAGCATGTTTACGGGACCGACCGACTAACTTGATAGACATACCACACATGCCCTTCGCCTTTCTAGTTTTACCGCACAAACCAAAGTTAATCTAGTATGCCAAGGACACCGATGGTACCTTATCATAATTCTTTGTCGCAACGCTATTACCACCATTTACCGCAGCACGACAACGACCAAACTAGCTCGCGTCACACGGGACACAACTCATGCAAACATTGAGCAACACACAAATGGGGGAAACATTACCAGAGCGTAACGGCAAGAGGAGAGCGCACACGAAGGTGTGGCCACCAGTGCAACCCACTGTGAAACGCTCCTCCCTGGCATTACGTCGAGCACCACATAAGCACATCGCAGCGAACGACACGGACCGAGAACGAGGTGTGTCGCTGCGCTGGGCTAGAGATGAGGCCGCACAACGTCGAGATGGCTCCGCGGATTCATAGTGCCTCGGTGCACAGCGGAGAGGCAAGACACGAGGGCGCGCAGCAAGGCAACATAGATGGACAGCGCGCCGGATCGAGCCCAAAAAAATTGACGACGATGTCCAAGACAGTGCTCGACATTCGCCAAACACAAAAGAGGCGAGCAGGGTGCTGATGGAGAGGAAGGAAGAGGGCAGCTTGGAGGATTCGACGGTGATGAACGGAGGAGCAACAACAGGGGGAGATGCCATGGGGAGGGGAGTTCCTGCTCCTGTAGAGGGGAGGTCACGACCCGACGAGGAGGAATGGCACCCAGGGCATGGCTGAAAGAGGTGGTGGAGCGCCATGGATTCCTAGCGCCGAGAGGAGCTAGGTGAGGATGCCGAGCGGGAGAGGGACTGACAGGGAAGGAGTGGCGCTGTCCCATGGGGGAGCCGAGGAGGGAAAGGAGTAGAGGGAGCCGAGCTAGGAGCCGAGGCCATGGGGCGAGCTCACCTGCTCGAGCTCGAACTAGAGGAGGGCAGCACCGACCAAGGGAGAGGCGGAGGTTGGCCATGGCCGAGCTCCAGGTGAGCAGGGCGCCGAGCGCTGTCCGGGAAGGGCACTGGGCATCCATGAGGGCGTCGAGCCGAGGGGCTGGAGGAGTCCCTACGCCCCGGAAGCTCTTGTTCCTACGTATCTCAGCCTGGGGGCGACATTTGAGGGCTCCAGAGGGGAGCACCTGCGCGCCCACCATGGGAGCCGAGGCGAGGCATGAAAAGCTTGGTGAGGAAGGTACCCAACGGCTGGAAAAAAAAGAGAAGAGAGGGGGTGGCGGCTGGGAAAAGAGAGGGGTGGGAGTGCAAATTTTTCCAAGTGCAAGGGAGAGTGGCTCCTATTTATAGGAGAAATTTCAGACTAGAGTCGGGGAAGTTGCTTAGGGTAGAAGCAAGAGTTGCTTTTAGGCTAAGCAAGGTTTGCTTAGAAGCAAAGCCAAGGATTCCCTCGAGGCGAAGAAATCAGCAATCAAGAAAATAAAATGCTCTCGCAGGATTGATCGGTGCAGAGACAGAGCGAGCTGGTGCTCGGTCGAACGGAAGAACGAAGGATTATCTGGACTGGAAATTTGATTTTTGTGTCGCTCAAAAATAATTCCTTACGCACAATTATGAAATCAAAATGACTTGAGATGTGACCGGCTTCTAGACTTGCGATCGAGATAAGGCGAGTTGGTTGAAATAAAAAGCGTTGCCGATGTTGACTTTCGAATTCGGATCAGACACAAAAATATTAAGTTGATTTGGATAAAATTAAATAGATGCTAACACACTGAGTATTCCATTTGAGAGCATGGATTTGGATTAAATATTTGGATGTAGACCAAAAATCGAGAAAGCAAATTCGAGCAAAGATCGGATAGCCACTGCCGAGACTTCGGATAAGAGGAGTTTTAGGCGAGATTTGCGAGACGAGATTGACGTTTGAATTCGCACTCGTTCAAGAAACAAAAGTTTTAACAGGATCCAAATCTAGCCTTCATTCGAGATAAAAACCCGGAAATTTGATGAAACTTTCCATGAGTAACTTGATAAACAGAGATAGACGCGATCGAGAAATAGAAATTTTCACTGAGCATTTGAACTTAGGCCAAAACTCACAGCATAACCTGAAATAGACACCAGGGGTGTCACACCTAGGTCCCTTGAGGCTATAAAAGGACCGCCTAGGCACATGGAGCTATTACCAAAGCACCCATTGAGCATACTACAACTCCGAACCTTTGCGACCACGCTGTTGATTTGTTAGAGAGAGATTTGGACGGTAACTCTATCGTTTTGTTTCGTGCGCACTCCCTTTTCTCTTGTGTGCGTGTTGTTGCTGCGTCGTGCTCTTGTGTGCGTTGCTACTCCCATCCTTACTCCGGTTTTGATTGTAATAATCTATGAAAGACTGAGAGCACCTAGAGGGGGGGTGAATAGGTGATCCTATAAAATCAAACTCTAAATAGCCACAAACTTGATTATCGAAGCGTTAGTGAAATCAAGTGGCTATGGAACACGCTCGTGCGGACAGAACAATCACAAGAAGCAACACACGAGACACGCGATTTTTATCCGTGGTTCGGCCAAGTAACACATGCCTACTTCCACGTTGTGGCATCCTAATGGACGAGGGTTGCACTCAACCCCTTTCAAGCAATCCAATGATCAACTTGAATACCACAGTGTTTTTATCTTTGAGTACTCTTCCCTTTTGCGAGGAATCTCCACAAGTTGGAGCCTCTCGCCCTTACAAAGTTATGATCACAAAGAAAGCACAAGAGTAAGGATGGGAGAGCAACACACGCAAGACTCAAATCTGCAGCACTACCACACACACAAGCCAAGACTTGAGCTCGAAACACAGCACAGGGAGTTCGCAACTCAAACGGAGCTCAAATCACTAACATAGCGAATCAAATGCGTGGAGATAGAGTCTGGGAGTCTTAGAATGTTTCTTGAAAGCTTGGTGTGCTGCTCCATGCGCCTAGGGATCCCTTTTATAGCCCCAAGGCAGCTAGGAGCCGTTGGAGACCAACTTGAAGGCAATTCCTGCCTTCTGTCGAGTGGTGCACCGGACAGTCCGGTGCACCACCGGATAGCCACTGTTCATGTTCGGTGCGCAATCTCCTTCCATATCGGGTGCAGCTGACCGTTGCTCCTCGGGGCTGGTTGGCACACCGGACAGTCTGGTGCACCCAGCCGACCGTTGGAGCGAGCCACGTGTCGCATGTTGATCGCGCGGACGACCGTTGGCCTCTGGCGCAGTTGGCTCACCGGATAGTCCGATGCACCACCGGACAGTCCGGTGTGCCAGGCCCGAGCTGATGTTGGCTGCTCACAGCCAATCCTTTTCCAAATTCGTTTCTCTTTTCTCTGTACTGTTTCTAGTACTTGGACAAACATGTTAGTACTTAAAAACCAATTTACTAAGTCTAGAAACATACCTTGTTATATGATTTGTACTTCTCACTTTATTTAGCACATAAGAACTTAATCAAACGTGTTGGGCATTTAATCACCAAAACATTATAGAAATAGCCCAAGGGCACATTTCCCTTTCAAAGACGCGAAAGACTCTAATTTGTGGAGATTCCTCACAAAGGGATATTGGTATAAGGAAGAAATATGTGGCACTCAAGTTTGATATTTGGATCACTTGAGAGGGGTTGAGTGCAACCCTTGATCAAAGGAGGTCACCATAATGTGGAGTAGGCATTGGCCGAATCACAGTAAAAATCACTGTGTCACTTGTCCATTTTATTTATTGTGATTACAGTCTTCTTGAGTTCTCTACTCACTTGCATTATTGCTCCTAAGTTTAATATTCATCATAAAGGAGCAATCAAGTGAAAGAGTTCTCCCTTTTTCTCTGTTGGTCACTCATTCTCAAATGCTGTGAATCAAGAACAAGGCAACACAATTGTTCATTATTAGGGACCTTCGTCTTCCGAAGCATTATCTCCCCATGGATATAATGCTCATCAGACGAAGGTCGTGAAGGACATCCCTCATCATTTAATGTGTAAAAGAATACAAAGGGACGAAGATAGTAACTGCATCTCGTTAATTCACTCATATTTACATTCTATAAAAATGTATGAATATTAACAAAATTCATATTACATTAATACCTTTGGCTTGGTCGAAGGTGAAGATGCGAGAGAGTGATTACAATCCAACGTGAACAGTACGGTGCTACGGTTCATCTATTTATAGGCACGAGACGTAGCCCGGGTAAAAGTACATTTATGTCCCCAATATTCACATATGATCGTAATACAAGTCATTAAGGACTAAGTAGTCTTTTTCCTTTTCGGTCAGCATCATCATTATACTTCATCTCCGTTATGAGACGAAGCTGTCCATCTGGCGATAGCTTCGGCGTTTACTCTTATTAACTTTTAGATCTGTCTTCATCTCTTGTGCCTTCATCATGAGGAAGAGGCTTGCATCCTGAAGACGAAGCTTCCTATAATAGCTTATGCTGAAAACAAATGGTTAATTATGTTTTTGAGTACCTTCGGAAGGAGAAGGCCCCCAACAGTAGCCCTTCGTAGTATTAATTTGTTTTATTGTAACAAATTCAGACTGCGACATGAACGAAGACCTTTAGCCGAAGGTCCGAAGAAACACCTTCCTTTCGCTAGAATAGCGAATCATTCTGACCCGTGGGGTCCACCGAGCTATGGGGTTCTGAGTATATATATAGAAGTCTATGTCACAAATATTTTTCGTGCCATCTAGCTTTTGTGCTAGAGTTGTTGTTTAGTTTTCCTGTTCTCTGAGTTTAATTAATTGTTTGCGAGCTTTGGCTTTCTGACGCGACCATCACCGAAATGGCCGAAGACAAGAAAAGCACTGACCCCACACTCGCTGGCTTCTATGAATCCATGGGAAGGACCAATGTAGAGAAGATCACCAACGAAATATTGGCTGGGCTATCTGGTGACTCAAGTGATAGTGAAACCTTCGATATTGAGAGTGAGAATGCCGAAGATCGGCCGTGGAGACCTAGCCACATTGTTTTTAGGAAATCCACCATCAAGCAAGGTCAGATTGAAGCGATGAAAGGGAAATACTTTCATGATGTATCTATAGTTAGGGCTGGGGGAGAGGACACCGTTCCCCTGCCAGAAGGCGATGAAGTTGTAGTTTTCAGGAGCTTCATGAAAGCTGGGCTTCACTTCCCTCTCCATAAGATGCTAGTCGATGTTTTGAAAACATTTGAGATATACCTTCATTAGATTGCCCCCGAAGCGCTTATTAAAGTGGGGGTTTTTATCTGGGCCATGAGGAGCCAAGGACTAGAACCAGATGCAAGATGCTTTTGCAATATTTATGAGCTGTCTTATTAGACGAAGGCGAACGGAAAGGAACAATATCACAAATTTTTTTATTGCTACAGCTTCGTGCCTCGATCTGAGGCAAATTACCCTGTGCCCACGTTTCGGAAGAAGTGGCCAGGTTCTTGGATGCAGGAATGGTTTTACGTGAAGAATGACCTGAGTTAGAGGGAAGATGTGAAAGTGATTATTCAACGCCCTATATGGTCTCGCTTCGGCATTATAAGGCCACTCACTGCACTTGGGAATGATGTGCAAGCATGCTAGGCTGCTTTGAACACAATGTGCACCTATATTGACACAAGAGACTTAGTTCAAGAACATATTGCTTACAAAGTATGGCCTCTTGCGAGCGAGTGGGAAATGCTGAAGGAGACCGCCGCTGGCTCCAAGCAGGGTGTCCTGGTTTATCTGAAGTACACTTTTCGGTTTAGGAACCAGTTTGATGAGCCAAATGATGATTGGTTGGATGCCATAGAAGCAACAAGTGATGAGATACTTGGAGCATATTCGAAGGCAGAGGATGAAGCTATGACAACTGCCTTTGGCGCTCTCGGCAAAAAGAGCTTGAATAGAGTGTTTGATGTTATTGGGTTCGTTTACCTAGACTACTGCTATTCTGCCCAGAAGCAAGGGAGGAAAATGAAAGCCACTACCTCGACGTCTACTGGCGTGTCGAAGCCAGAGAAAATCAAAGTTTTGACACGTAGACCTAGGCGCATCGAGATGACCGATGTGCTGAAGTTAAGTGAAAGGGTGGAAACCACCCCCTGGCCACAGAGACTGTTCCTGTTGTGCCTATTGGAATTATTGCAGACCCAGCCAGAGAGTCAGAGCCAGAAAAGGTAGCAGAAAAAGTACCAGAGCAGCCAAAGATGAAGGTGACAGTATTGCCGAAGCTGCCAGCTACCACAGGAACTCCAAGGAAAAGGAGGATAGCTAGTGTCTTGGAAGCTGTTCTAGAATCTATGAAAATGTCGCCTCCTTCTACCAAAGCTTCTGGCAGTAAAACTGAAGATGTCGCTGAGATGATTACTGCCAGTACCTCTGCCCATGCCGAGGCGGGATCTTCGTAAGCTGTACCAGAAAATCTTACAGAAGAGTGCCTTCCAGAGAAACCCTCGACGCCTGTTCCCGAAGCACCTTCCCAGGGTGATTTGGACTATATTGTTCGACATGCTTCGGGAAAGCAACTATCAGAAGAGCAGATTGCCAAAGTGCAACACTATGCCAAGGATCTGAAATACCCCCGAGGGTCCTTGGTATATGGTGGAAATGACGAAGATGACTTCCTTTACTGTCTACCAGACAGTAAAGAGATAAATGTCTGTCGGAAAATAATGGACAACATAGGATATCCGAAGCTTAAACTTGTCCTGTCTGCAATGTCGAAAGATCAACTTGCAGATAGTCTTGCTTACAACAGCCTGAAGGTGTATATACTTTGATTTGTCACTGCAATTTGTGCTACGATAAACTATTTTTATGGTTTTTCTTGCCGTCGTTACGTGCTCACTCTTCGTTTTCCAGGGCTTAATTCTAAGCAAGGCTTTGAAGGCCCAGAAAGATGCAGAAGATGAGAGCTACCGAATAGCTCTTGGGAACCTTCATTCAGAAGTTATTACATTAAGAAACGAAGCTCTTGAAAAGGATAAAATATTACTCTCTTTAGTGGAAAGATTGAAATCTAGCGAGGCCAGGCTTTCCGCTCAAGCCGAAGCTCATGAAGCCAAAGTACAAGAACTAAAGAGGAAGATTGCCGAAGCAACTGAAAAGTTTGAGGTTGAAGTGGTGAAACATGAGATATGCAAAATTGAAAGATCAAGAGCGTAAAAGAATGTCGATGAGCTTCGTGCCGCCAAAGAAAAGTGTTATGAAATATCCTTGGAATGCGCTAAGAATTTAAGGAACAACTTTGCTAAGGTTCGAGCCTATTCCTCCGGGCAGAAATTTATTTGTGGAAATCCTGATGAGATCATTCAATGGATAAATGGCGAAGTTGAAGCTTTCAAAGAAGTTCTTAGTGATCGAGGAGATTTTTGTGCCTTTGCTGGTGCCTGTGGGGCCACGTCCATCTTGGAGAAGGCTGGTTGCGATCATGCTAAAGCTGTAGCTCAACCAAATTTCACCTTCTCAGCTGATGATGTCAGAAACCCTTCAGCCAAAGCTACTACCCTTGGTGGGAAATTTTACTCCAAAGTATGGCTAAAGGGCAGACGAGAAATCGTCGATGAAGCCATCAAAAGAAATGAAAAGGAATCTCATGATGCTTCAGAAGAGGCAGAAAGGGTTGAAAAAGCTGTCGAGCGGGCTAGACTTATAGGTATGCATTTTTAATTTATTTTCATAAGTTTTTCAGCTTCGATACTGATAGATATTTGTGCCTCAACGCAGTTGAGCTTTCTCCACCTCCCGAACCATACAATCCTAAAGATGACCCGTCCGTCAAAGAGACGCTGGACATTATCAAAATTACTAATGAAGCTATTGACGAAGCTGCCGACAGTCTTCTGAACGAAGCTGCCTATAAAGTCCTTAGGGAGGACTAAAATCTTTGTATTTTTGCTAGTTAAATGCCCTGGGAAATGATTCCCAGTTTTACAAGAAACACTTGTAAACAATTTGTATGTATATTGATGTAATATATTTCTTTATGACGCGTGGAACCTTCGTACATAATGTTTTTGAGCCAGCGGCGAAAAAACACCTTCCCTTCCTTTTTCACGCTTCAGAAAGAAATCCCCCTTCTTTACCGAAGCTGTTGTATGAAGCTTGATTCTTGGTCTAGTCATTGTGTAGGAATAGTATTATCGAAAGCATAAATTTCACATGGCAATAGTTTCAAGCATGAACCGTACACCTTTAATATTCTTTCAGAAATTTTTGCCGAAGCTGAAGGAGAAATTCCCATTTTTTCACTGCTTTTGTTGATGCAAAATGATGTATGATGTGATGTCATGATGCAATATGATGTGATGACATGATGCAGATGATGTTAGCGCGCGAAACATAAAAGATAAGACTCTGCATTCCCTTAGGAACGACTTTGGAGTCTCTTCACCTTTTTCTTAGGTGGTATTTCAGCTCTGCATTCCCTTAGGAACCACTTTGGAGCTAAACTCTGCATCCCCTTAGGAATGACTTTGGAGCTTCTTCACCTTTGGCTTAAGTGGCATTTAAGCTCTGCATCCCCTTAGGAACGACTTTGGAGCTTCTTCACCTTTCACTTAGGTGGTAACTTAGCTCTGCATCCCCTTAGGAACGACTTTGGAGCTTCGTGACACTTTTTTGTTACACTCGATGGTTAAACCTCCTTGTATTGTCGTTTGAGAAGAAAAAATATAAAGGCAAAAAGGGTAAAGATACATTGGATTAAGACACTCAGTAGATATGCCTTGACTCGGGCACAGTGTTGTTGACTGTGCGAGCTTCGGACTCCTCCTAGGTGTCGCGCTGTTGCTGAGCCTGGCGACGCCCTTCTAGCTGTTGGTTATGAATCAAGGTGAGTGCCAGTGGTGGTAACTGAGCCCAGGACGCTTGGGAGTGACTCGCCGAAGCAACGAACGCTGTAGGGTGTTGATTGCCCACATACTCAGGGATATATGGAGAATAGCATGAAGCGGTATGCAAGACCTACTTCGGCGGGTTCTGCCGTGCTTTGGCTTCAGTGATTTCCTTTTGCTTTTGGATCATGACTTGGCACGTCCTTGTCGTGTGTCCCTTATCTTCTCCACAGAATAGGCAGAACAGTCTCCTAGGCTTATTACCATACCTTCCTCCGAAGCTTCTCGTCCCTCTGCCTCTCGGGGCTGGTGGCTTGTAGGAAGTTTGTTGCATTCCCGAAGACTGTGAGTTGTGCTGGCTGCTCTGAGTATGATTGGCCCTGTCATCATTCGCTTTGGGATTGTGGATCATTCTAACATGCCTAGGGTGGAGTCTTCCTCAGAAGCCCCTAGTCATCTCAGAATACCTGTACGCTTCCTCCCTTCTTTGGCGGAAATCGTTGTCAGCTCAGATGTATTCATCCATCTTCTAGAGGAGCTTCTCCAAGGTCTGTGGTGGTTTCCTTGCAAAATATTATGCTGTGGGTTTAGGTCGGAGGCCCTTGATCATGGCCTCAATGACGATTTCATTAGGCACCGTTGGTGCCTGGGCTCTTAGTTGTAAGAACCTTCGGACATATTTCTGCAAGTACTCCTCATGGTCTTGCGTGCACTGGATCAAAGCTTGAGTAGTCACTAGCTTCGTTTGGAAGCCCTGGAAGCTTGTCACTAGCATATCCTTTAACTTCTGCCATGATGTAATTGTTCCTGACCGAAGAGAAGAATACCAAGTCTGAGCTACGCTCCTGACTTCCATGACGAAGGACTTAGCCATGATAGCAGTGTTGCCACCATACGATGATATGGTTGCTTCATAGCTCATGAGGAATTGCTTCGGTTCAGAGTGTCCATCATACATGGGGAGATGTGATGGCTTGTATGAAGGTGGCCATGGGGAGCCTGCAATTCTGCTGCCAGGGGAGAAGCGTCATCAAAATCAAAATTACCATGGTATAGATCATCATATCATCCATCATCGTTTACTGGAGTTTCTTGACGAAGCTCTCTATGTTGAGACCCTCGTCCTTGATCGTCCTGCGTGAGATGGCGCATTTCTTCAGCTGCTTCGTCGATCTTTCTTTGAATTTCGGTTAACCGAAGCATCTTTTCTCTTTTCCTCTACACCTGGTGATGTATAGCTTCTAAATCCCTGATCTCCTGGTCCAATTCTTCTGCCTGAGGTGTAGGGCTAGTGGCTTTTCTCTTCTGGCTCCTAGCCTCTCTCAGTGAGAGCATTTTCTGATTGGTGTCCAGTGGCTGCAGAGCAGCCCCTGGTGTCATTGTCTTCTTTGGCGGCATGAAGAAGGCTATCATTTGTCGAAGGTTGTGGAAGTGTGTTCACTGGAGGTGGGCGCCAATGTTGGTCACAATTGTTCTCAAATGCTGTGACTTCATCTTCCAAAGCATTATCTCGCCATGGATATAATGCTCATCAGACGAAGGTCGTGAAGGACATACCTTCATCATTTAATGTGTAAACAGGAATATAAAGGGACGAAGATAGTAACTGCATCTCGTTAATTCAATCATATTTGCATTCTATAAAACATGTATGAATATTAACAAAATTCATATTACATTAATACCTTTGGCTTGGTCGAAGGTGAAGATGCGAGAGAGTGATTACAATCCAGCGTGAACAGTACGATGCTACTTTTCATCTATTTATAGGAAAGGGACGCAGCCCGGGTAAAAGTACATTTATGTCCCCAGTATTCACATATGATCGTAATACAAGTCATTAAGGACTAAGTAGTATTTTTCCCTTTAGGTTAGCATCATCATTATACTTCATCTCCGTTATGAGCCTGTTGGGACCATGCTTCATCGCCGAAGGTCCTGCGGAAAGAAAACAGCTTCGGCTGAAGTTGCTTGAACGTAATGCCGAAGGCACCATTCATGAAGCTTCGGTATTACAGCATGTCCGAAGATGGGGGTCGAATCGACTTAAAGATAGAATGACCTTTTAGTCCTTAAGGGTCTGGGTCAATGTTGTAAACTCTTATGAGGGGCATGATTGTAATTCTTCACAGGCTGTGTCCTGTGCCTATAAATAGTGAACAGTATTTCTTTACTGTTCACACATTCTTGTAATTGCAAGTGCATAACTCGGGAATTATTACTTGTCAAGGCGAAGGTATACACGTACCTTAAACATTGTATTCAAACATCTTATATTCATATAATAAAATATGTGAATGGTGCCATTTATTTCTGACATATTTATCTTTGATGTTTTACATTTTACATTACTTTATATTATCTTTGTAAGTTTAGTTACGAAGGTGAAACCTTCGTAATATTAGTTCATGGTCTTCGTCCGAAGTTCATTAAATCCTTGAGGAGATAATGCTTCAGCAGACGAAGAGCATTTGATATTTAACATTTTTTGTGTTGCCTTGTTCTTGATTCATAGCATTTGAGAACAATCCTCAACATTGGCGCCCACCTCCAGTGAACTCACTTCCACTTTTTGAGCTGATGGCTTCGTTCAACGATCAAGCTGGAGCTGCTTCGGCTCCAAAGCTGGTACTCCCCATAATAGGCGGTTCATGCTCAGAGCCAGCCAACAAGAAGTAGAAGAAGGAGGCACAGAGAAGGGTACAACATGTCGGGGTGCAAGGACCCTTCATCAAGTCAAGATGGTCTCACATTCTGATTACCTTCTCTCAAGAAGATCTTCAACTCAAGGATTACCCACACAACGATGCTATGGTTATCTCTTGTGTGATCAAAGGATTTCTGGTCCATAATGTTTTGGTTGATACATGCAGTGCAGCAGATATCATATTTGCTAAGGCTTTCAGACAAATGCAAGAGCCCGAAGACAAGATCCATGATGCTACGCACCCTCTTTGTGGCTTTGGAGGGCGGCAGATTGTAGCACTTGGGAAGATTACCATGCCAGTAACCTTCGGATTTGTCAACAACACAAGGACTGAGCAAATTGTGTTTGACATTGTTGACATGGAGTATCCTTACAATGCTATCATTGGTCGCGGAACACTCAATTCTTTCGAAGCAATACTTCATCCAGCATATCTTTGCATGAAGATACCTTCGGATCAGGGACCTATTGCTATTTATGGGAGTCAGGAAGCCGCCAGAAAGGCCGAAGGGAATTGGACTGATTCAAAGGCAATCCATAACATAGATGAAGCCGAAGCTTGTGAGCAGTACAAGCATAGAAGGGAGAAGGCTGCTTCGGCCGATCAGCCGAAACCCATGCTTTTATGCGAAGATATCGCAGAGTAGAAGGTGCTGCTAGGATCTCAATTGTCTGAGGAACAAGAGAAAACCTTGATAAGATTCTTGTTCAACAACAAAGATGTTTTTGCTTGGTCAGCTAATGATCTTTGCGGAGTTAACAAGGATGTTATTGAGCATTCACTTAATGTTGATCTATCCTTCAGACCCAGAAAGCAGAGGCTTCGGAAGATGTCTGATGACAAGGCTGAAGGTGCTCGAAATGAAGTGAAAAGACTTCTCAGTGCTGGAGTTATCAGAGAGGTAAAATACCCAGAATGGCTGGCTAACACTGTCATGGTAAAAAAGGCCAATGGTAAATGGAGGATGTGTATCGATTTTACTGATCTCAACAAGGCCTGCCCGAAGGACGAGTTTTCATTGCCAAGGATAGATTCCTTAGTTGATGCAGCAGCTTCATCAGAGCTTATGAGTCTGTTGGATTGTTATTCAGGCTATCATCAAATCTGGATGAAGAAGGAGGATGAGCCGAAGACCAGCTTCATAACCCCTAGTGGAACATATTGTTACCTTCGGATGCCTGAAGGGCTTAAAAATGCTGGAGGAAGCTTCAGCAGAATGACAGCGAAGGTTCTCCATTCTCAGATAAGCAGGAATGTGCTAACTTATGTTGATGATATCATTGTGAAAAGCACGAAGCAAGATAATCACATTGCTGATCTGCAGGAGACCTTCGCTAATTTTAGACAGGCTGGTTTAAAGCTAAATCCAGAAAAATGTGTCTTCGGAGTGAAGAAGGGGAAATTTCTTGGTTGTCTAGTTTCAACAAAAGAAATTGAGGCTAATCCAAACAAAATCGAAGCTATCCTTCGAATGGAACCACCAAGTCCAAAGAAGGGGGCTCAAAGATTGACAGGAAGACTGGCATCTCTCAACAATTCATGTCTAAATCAGCAGAGAGAAATTTACCATTTTTCGAAGTGCTGAAGTCAGCCGAAGTTTTTCAATGGGGACCAGTCCAGCAGAAAGCCTTCGAAGAGCTGAAGCAATATTTGATAGATCTAACAACACTAACTCCACCAACGCCAGGGGCTCCTTTGTTATTATATGTGGCAGCTTCGCACTCAGCGGTAAGTGCAGCACTTGTTCAGGAGAAGCTTGAAGGCCAAGTCAAAAAGCAGGCCCCAATATACTTTGTATCCGAAGTTCTTAGTTTATCAAAGAAAAATTATACAGAATTGGAGAAGGTACTGTATGCTGTTTTGATGGCCTCCAGGAAGCTTCGGCATTATTTTCAAGCTTATAATATAATTGCTCCTTCTTCACAACCGTTGAAGGATATTATGAGAAACCGAGAAGCTACTGGAAGGATTGGAAAATGGGCTACAGAGCTCAATGAATTTTGTATTGATTATGTGCATAGATCTTCGATTCAGTCCCAAGCGTTGGCAGACTTCATTGCTGACTGGACGCCAGGGGCTCAGGAGGAAGAAACGAATAAAGATGCCGAAGCATGGACAGTGTTTTGCGATGGGTCTTGGGGAACCTTCGAAGCAGGAGCAGCTGCTATGTTGGTTTCACCTTCCAAAGTTAAAACTTGTTATGCGGCAAGACTTGATTTCAGTTGCACAAACAATATTGCTGAGTACGAAGCTCTGCTCTTGGGTCTTCGGAAGTTAAAGGCAATGGGAATCAGAAGGGCCATTCTTAAAACTGATTCCCAAGTTATTTCTGGTCATATTGGCAAGAGCTATAAGGCAAGAGATCCGAAGCTTGAAAAATATTTAGATACAGTCCGAAGGATTGAGGCTTCCTTTGAAGGATTCTCTGTTAAAAACATTCCTCGTGGAGAAAATGAATATGCTGATCTATTAGCCAAGTCAGCAGCACAGGGGCTGCCTTTACCTTCGGAATTATTTTTCGAAACAATAAAAGCACCTTCGGTCGAGCTTCTTGAAAGAGCGGTCCTCAACATATCCCCTGTCTATAGTGAAGATTGGAGAACTGAAATCATCTCTTTCCTTCAGGGTAATTTTCTTTCAGATGACGAAGCTTATAACAGGAGGATAGAAGCAAGAGCTCGACCATATGTCAGAATAGAAGGGGAACTATACAAGCGTGGGGTCTGTTCCCCGTTGCTCAAGTGTTTATCCAGAACCGAAGGCATAGAATTGATGAAGGAAATACATGCAGGCTTGTGTGGATCTCACATTGGATCTAGGCCTTTGCTAGGAAAAGTCTTTCGCCAAGGATTTTATTGGCCAAAAGCAGCTTCAGATGCAGCGGAATTAGTCCAAAAGTGTGAAGGTTGTCAAAAATGTGCAAGAGATCAAAAACAACCTTCGTCTCTATCTCAGTTAATACAACCCACTTGGCCGTTACAAAGGTGGGGCCTTGATTTGTTAGGTCCGCTACCACCAGCATAAGGAAATTTAAGATATGTTGTAGTGGCAGTGGAATATTTTTCTAAGTGGATTGAGGCAAAGCCTTTAGCCACAATAACTTCGGTTACTGTCCAAAAGTTTATCTGGCAAAACATTGTTTGTCGCTTCGGAGTGCAGAAGGCTATCACTGTGGACAATGGAACGCAGTTTGATTCTGAAGCTTTCAGAGAATTTTGTGATCAAATTGGCACGAAGATCCATTTTGCATCAGTTCGACATCCGGAGTCAAACGGACTTGTCGAAAGAGCTAATGGGATCATAATGACAGGAATAATGAAGTCAATCTTCAATCAGCCCAGGGGAAAGTGGCCAGAAGAATTAATCAAAGTGGTGTGGAGCCATAACATAACAGTGTCAAGATCAACAGGCTTCACGCCATTCAAACTATTGTTTGGTGACGAAGCAATAACCCCGGAAGAAGCCAAAGCAGGATCAATAAGAACAATAGCTTCGGCAGAAGGCGAAGATGAAGCTGATTACTCTGTGGAAAAAGATGCTATAGAGGGGATCAGGCTTCAAGCTGTGGAAAACATCAACAAATATTAAGCTGAAACAATAAAATGGCGTGACAGAAAGGTTAGGCTGAAGAACATTGAACCAGGACACTTGGTGCTTCGAAGAGTAGCCAACCCTTAGACAGTAGGCAAATTACAGCTGAAGTGGGAAGGACCTTTTTTGGTAGTATCTTCGTCAAGACCCGGTTCCTACAGATTGAAGGATATGGACGGCAACGACATTCCTAGGTCATGGAATGCGGATGAGCTTCGGCGATATTATGTTTAGCTTGATGTAATTTTTTCTATTCTTTTTTGTGGCACCCTTTTCCTTTCCAAAGGGGGAGAAAGGTTTTTAATGGGGCCACAACATGTAATTTTCCTTATTTCAATTCTATAAGAGTGATATCCCCCAAAAATGTAAATGTAAATGCAAAGGAAAAAGAAAAGAAAACATGGAAAAGCTCAAAAGTCGTTCCTAAGGGAATGCAGAGCTTACAGCGAAAAATAAACGCTGATTCCGCCAAAAGTAAAAGGCGAAGAAGCTCCTAAGGGAGGCTTACAACGAAAAATAAATGCTGATTCCGCTGAAAGTAAAAGGCGAAGAAGCTCCTAAGGGAGGCTTACAGCGAAAAGTCAACGCTGATACACCGAAAAGTAAACGGTGAAGCCGAAAAGTAAACGGCAAAAAGATTTGAATCATTCCCAAGGGGATGAAGGGCTATGATTATGGTGTTTGAATATGTGTTCCGCTATTCATTTGCACGATACATTACATCATGTCATTTGCATTCATAAACATTCATTTAGACATATAGAATCATCATCATACCACACAAAAAAGACAGATGCTTCGACAATGAGGAAAAACTTCGTAGAAAGAGGAAGTTTTCATGCTTCGGTGTGTACGAAAAGAAGGGAAGGTGTTTTTCGCCTTCGGCTCAAAACAGAAGTTTCGTCCACAGCAAAGCAGATTATACACGGATAAAGGAGATAAGATATTGGTATGTACAAATTTACATAAGTTTTTTCATAACTATATTACAAAGATCTCTCTAGAATTTTCTGCAGGAAAGTTTATTATAGCAACTATTAAGCTTCAGGCCGTCATACTTCAGCTTCGTTATACTTCAGCTTCGTCATCCTGCACATATTAAAGAGCAGAATAAGAAAGGTGCAAATTTCAAGGAGAAGGTAAAAGTAACAAATATAAGTTCCTTACCGGCTTAAGGTGACTTCGAGCTTCGTCACCAGCCATTTTTCGCCCGCCATTTACCCAAATCTGGGTCATAAATCTATTTCCGATGCTTCGAGCTAGGCTTGGGATATCAATCAAATCTGATGCTGATAAGCTGAAATTTGGTCTATTTACAATTTTTCCATGCGTACAGCCAGCCTTCAGAAAAGTGGTAGCTGTGCCTCGAGAAGCTACTAGGGCGCAGAAGTCAGCATGCCCAGCGATAACTTCATCAAGAGCGTCAACCTCGCCTTCAATATATTCCAACGTGCTGGGCAGGTTTTCAGCTGAAGGTGTAAATTTTTCAGAACTGGCTCCGATAGAGTGAAACACATCCTTCAGCCGCTGCACGCATCGGCTGCCGAAATTTAGGCATCTCTCTTGAAGTTCCTTCAATGATTTTTGCAAATTTGAATTTTTCTCGATCTCAGTCTTGAGACTTGTTTCAAGGTCCTTCTTTTCTTGCTCATATTTTTCTGACTGTTTGAGTAATTCATTCTTTAAACTGTCATTTTCGGCCTGGACCTCAGCCAAGGAGCCTTCCATAGATTGAATAACAAAGTCTTTCTTTTCTAAGGCACCTTCGTGTTCTTTAGCTACAATTTCAAGGTCTTGAATGGTGAAGTCTTTCTTCTTCAGAACAACTTCGTAATTTTCAGCTTTTTCTTCTAAATCTTTGATGATAGCTTTGTTCTTCTCCTCTTCAAGATCTTGTTGCATTTTTAGCACTTTACTTAATAGTATACTCTGCCAAAGCAACCTTCGTCAGAAAACGACCTAAAAATAATAATAACAATAAAATCGTAATAATATTTTTTACCTTAAAATTAGCATAAAGCAGGCTACCAGCGATATGGTGTCGCTGGTACCTGCAGAGGTCCGCCTCTATCTTCGGCAGGCCAACGCTTTTGGAGAAGGTTCTAACAATTTTGGCCTCATGTGATTCCGAAGGCATCTTAGCTTCCCTTCGTTGACCCCACCAAATAGCATAGACCCTGGTTTATATCCACAGGATATGGCATATTTTTTCAGCTCTTCTTTTTCGGCACCTGTTAATTCTTGTCCAAGTAAATCTTGAAAGTTAAAATTTCCTCCCTCCAAAATTTCTTCAACCTGCTCTTTTCCTTTTTCAGTAGCCGTGCTCACTGCAGCCACATCAGCTTCTTCTTCAGCCATTTTCAGAAGTATATTGTCAATAACTTCAAGTGTGGTTTCCAGGTTTGAATCTTCGGTGGTCCTGGCTTCGGCGCCGGTAGCTTCGGCTCTGGTAGCTTCGGCTCCGGCGGTTGCAAATTCAGTGGTTTCGGCCCCGGTAGCGGCGGCCGCGGCGGCTTTGGCTTCGGCGGTCTCGGCAAAAACAATTTTTGACTCCATTGCCGGTGGCGGTGTCTGATGAATCACATCTGTTACTTGGATAATTCTTCGTTTTTTTGGCTTTACAGGGCTTTCTGCTACCGAAGCTTCTTTGTCCTTCTGAAAAAACTTCGTCAGTTGCGGCGCTAGCGGACTTAGCTTGACAGGCAAGGGTTCAGTGATTACCTTCAGGATCTCTTCTACTTCGGCAGCAGAAGCTGTTGCAGGAGTTTCCTCCTCTTGGACCAATGTTTTTGGTTCCGAAGATGCAGTTTTCCTTTTTCTTGAAGCAGCTACCTTCGGCTCAGGGCTCACCTTTTCAGAAATTTCCTTTTTCTTTTTGGCCAATCTGGTGCTTTCCTCGTCAAGGGCGCTGGCAATTCTTTTTCTCTTCGGGCCTCCGGCATCTCCGCCCAATTGCTCGTAATCAGGATAGTCAAAATTCAAGGCATCTAGCACCCGATTCAACCTTCGCTTCGGGCGACTACCGAAGGCTGCTATCATCAACTGATCTTCCTTCTTAGAATAATTTCCAAGGATATCGTTGCACATAATATCGATTGTGTCTAACCATTCCTGGCAGGGTTCTTTAAAGTTTTTCTTAAACTTGTAGTAATAGGGTAATCGAACAAGTTCGCCCTTTTTCTTTTCCCCCTCCAGCTTCGGCATCTCCCAATCCCTCATTGTTGGGAACACTTTAAAAGCCAAAAATTCCTGCACCAAGTCCCTAGTGCCTATATGTTCTGAAATTATTCGAAATTCACCCAAAGCAATTTGGCTCGGGCTTCCACTTATCATGTTGCATCGGGGCCTTGTTTCTCCGAAGGTTAGCTCTAGTGGACTCTGGACCAATTTATCTTCATCTTTATCAACTTTAACATAAAACCACTCAGACTTCCATCCGGCTGGCCATTTGCTTCGGTAGCTTATCACTGGAAACTTCGAAGTTTTATGATAAGCAAAGTTGTAACATCCAAAATTTTCATGTAACCCATCTCCTCTGGCCTTAGTCTGATAGTGTAGTTCATGGACTCGGCAGAAACCTTCGCCGAACGGTTCCACTCCCTGGCTACGAAGGGCCCAGATATAAACACTTAATCTAACAATAGCGTTAGGGGTCAGCTGATGAAGGTAAACCCCAAACTTCTTCAACACATCAGCAATCATCCCATTCAAAGGAAATCTTAATCCTGCTTTGAAGAAGCTTTTGAACACTACCACCTCATTCTTTCCCGGCTTCGGAGTAGTTTCCTCTCCGCCAAAACGAACTAGCTTCTTTTTTGCTTCGCTGAAGTAGCCCATCTTCACCATTTTTGGAAGATCAGCTTCAGAGATGGTGGACTTTCCAAAGTCCAAATGACTAGGTTTGCTTGGCATCCCGCAGTTGTACTCATCTTCGGAACCAACTTCTTCAACATCAGCTTGTGTTGCTTCGGCAGCAGGTGTGTCCTCTCCTGTAACTAGCCCGGAGCGCTTCATCGCTTCAGAAATCGGAACAGTTTCAGCAGCATCGGCTTTGTCTCCTTCGTGCTCAACTCTAGCAGTAGAACGCACTCTGGCCATTTGATTTTGAATTTCTTGAAAATTTCTTGGAAATTAATAACCTTTCCTCCGAAGCTCTTCTTCTGACGAAGCAGGCACCGAACTGGAGCTTCGTTTGAATGCGAAAGTCAAGCTTCGGCTATGGTTAAATTTTTGGTAGCAAAACAGTGCAATAGCAATGAATGCTGTTGTAACTTCACACCTACCTATCTGTTTATATAGTGCTGCAGGTAAGAAGGTGAATCGTCAGGATTTTTACACCAGGCAAACAGATGCTCGCACCCGCTGCACGATGGGCCGCAAAGATCAAAATAGTGAACCTACATGGTGGGACCACTACGCGCTCGAAAACTGTATCGTTTCTCGACAACGAGCTCAGGGAAGGTGTTTTTCGGACCTTCGGCTTCCTGAAGCCTAAGAGACTTTTTTCACGGATCAAGCTCGTTACGAAAAACGATCTAGCACCGCGAAGGGGCTACTGTTGGGACCATGCTTCATCGCCGAAGGTCCTGCGGAAAGAAAACAGCTTCGGCTGAAGCTGCTTGAACATAATGCCGAAGGCACCATTCATGCAGCTTCGGTATTACAGCATGTCCGAAGATGGGGGTCGAACCGACTTGAATGACCTTTTAGTCCTTAAGGGTCTGGGTCAATGTTGTAAACTCTTATGAGGGGCATGATTGTAATTCTTCACAGGCTGTGTCCTGTGCCTATAAATAGTGAACAGTATTTCTTTACTGTTCACACATTCTTGTAATTGCAAGTGCATAACTCGGGAATTATTACTTGTCAAGGCGAAGGTATACACGTACCTTAAACATTGTATTCAAACATCTTATATTCATATAATAAAATATGTGAATGGTGCCATTTATTTCTGACATATTTATCTTTGATGTTTTACATTTTACATTACTTTATATTATCTTTGTAAGTTTAGTTACGAAGGTGAAACCTTCGTAATATTATGTTCATGGTCTTCGTCCGAAGTTCATTAAATCCTTGAGGAGATAATGTTTCAGCGGACGAAGAGCATTTGATATTTAACATTTTTTGTGTTGCCTTGTTCTTGATTCATAGCATTTGAGAACATTCCTCAACAGAGCCGAAGCTGTCCATCTGGTAATAGCTTCGACGTTTACTCTTACTAACTTTTAAATCTGTTTTCATCTCTTGTGCCTTCATCATGAGGAAGAGGCTTGCATCCTGAAGACGAAGCTTCCAGTAATAGCTTACGCTGAAAACAAATTGTTAATTATGTTTTTGAGGACCTTCGGAAGGAGAAGGCCCCCAACATTCTCTTTTATCATCTTAACTTGGTTTTAGTTTTCGCTAACACATATTATAAACTAAGTTTGTGTTGTTCAGAGCTCATTTTGCAGGATCACCTATTCACCCCCATCTAGGTTCTCTCAATTGGTATCAAAGTTCTCTTCATCAAGGGACTAACCGCCTAGAGAGATAGATCCTAAGGGCAAGGGGATTGTGATCGACATAAGGAGAAGGAGACCGTCAACAACAGTGGGCCGAAGGGAGATAAGCCCATCGACGCAGGCTCAAGCAATAAGAAGAAGGACGAGAAGAAGAAGAGGCGCATCGAGAAGATAGTCTACTATAACAGCGACGCCTCTTCATCTTCACTAAAGGACGATGACGACAACGACTCTTCTTCAAGGGGAAATCGTTCATGCTTCAAGTGTGGTAAGTCTAGTCATTTTATTGCTCAATGTCCCAATAATGAGAATGATCATGAACAAGACAAGAAAGGGAAGGAGAAAAAGAAGTTATATAGAAAGAAGAAGGGTGAGGCGCACATTGATAAGGAATGGGACTCGGACTACTCTTCATCCGACTCCAACGATGAAGGACTTGTTGTCTCTGATTTTGACAAGTCTTCCCTCTTCCCCAACGAGTATCACACTTGCCTCATGGCAAAAGAAAAGAAGGTACGTACACGTGATACTCCTAAGCATACTTCTAGTGATGAGGGATGTGATGATGATGTAGACTATAGAAATCTTTTTAAGGGCTTGGATAGATCTAAGGTAGACAAAATTAATGAATTAGTTGATGCTCTTAATGAAAAGGATAGATCACTAGAAAAGCAAGAGGATCTGCTTTATAAAGAACATGGTAAAGTAGTAGAAGTAGAAAACGCCCTTGCTCTAGAGATAAAGAAGAATGAAATGCTTGCATTTGAATTGTCTTCTTGCCATTCCTCTATAGCCTTAAGAGTTTAAATGATGATTTAAATGCTAGAATAGAGAAATTATGTGTTGCTAGTTCATCCATGGAGCATGTTTCAATTTGTGCTAAATGTAAAAATCATGATTTTAATGCTTGTAGTAATCATGCCTATACTATTGCAAAGCTGAATGATGACAATGCTCAATTAAATGTTCAACTTAAAACTTGCAAAAATGAAGTAGAGAAAATTAAATTTGTTAGGGATGCCTTCACCATTGGTAGACATCCCTCCATTAAGAATGGACTTGGTTTCCAAAAGGGAAACAAGAATACTAAAAGGCAAAAGGCCCTCAACATCACAAAGGGGAAGAGGAAGATACCTATGGGTAGTACCTCACATTCTTTTCATGAAAAGAAGAACCATGCTTATTTGTATTCTCATATTAATAATGTTTCTCATAATGCTCATCATGGTGTCTTTACTCCTCGCACTATGTTTAGTTCATCTAGTAATTCTAGTAGGAGTAGAACTAGGCGCCATGTATCTCATGTTGTCTCTCATGCGCCTAAGGATAAGAATGCATCTTATGGAACTTCTATTCTATTCCATACTTTTGATACATTCTATGTAATTCATTGTAAGAATGATAGAATTGTTGCTACAAATGTGGGATCAAAATGTATCCGAGGGCTCAAGCTGGATCATTGATAACGGATGCATGTTGGCGGCCTTCGTCTTCCGAAGGACCTCAAAAACATGATTTAACAATGTTTTCCAAGTGTAATATATGTACAGGTACCTTCGGATTCGGGTTAAAACTGTACACAATATGAAAAGTATGGTCGAGACAAAGATTGATGCAGCTCCGAAGCTACGCGCAAGGGAGCTTCGGCTCAGCGGCAGAAAAAGGAACCAACTTAAAGGGGAAAAGCCTATCTAGTCCTCGTTAGATTGTCTTTAAGTCAATAGTAAACATAAAGGGCACTAATGTAATTTTACACAGGCTGTGCCCTGTGTCTATAAATAGATGAACAGTACTCCCGTACTGTTCACGCTGACTTGTATTCGCTCGTGCGTCACGCTTGGACTTTTTGCCTTCTGTCAAGCCAAAGGTATAAATGTAATTCAATATTGTTCTTATTCATCCATGATGATATAGTAAAGATATATTTATAATGTTATATGTTTATTCATGTTATTTCTCATGTTTCATATGCTTCGTCTTTCATTAACATAAACTGCGATGATGAAGGTACGTCCTTCATGACCTTCGTCCGAAGATCGTTATATCCTAAAGGAAATAATGCTTCGAAGGACGAAGGGCATTAACCATTAACCTTTTTATGTGTTGCCTTGTTCTTAATTCATAGCATTTGAGAACAATTCCCCAACAATGCACAAACCACATGACAGGGGAGAAGAACATGTTCACCTCCTATGTCAAGAATATGGATTCCCATGACACGATAATCTTTGGAGATGGGTACCAAGGCAAGGTAAAGGGGATAGGTAAAATAGAGATTACTATCGAGCATTCCATTTCTAATATCTTTTTGGTAGAATCACTTGGACATAATTTGCTTTCTTTAGTCAGCTATGTCACATGGGATATAATTGTTTAGTCAGCTTTATTTAGTAGATTTTACTAAAGAGAATGCCGATCTAGATGCATGTTTACTTGCTAAGACTAACATGGGCTGGCTTTGACATCACCGTCTGGCACATGTTGGGATGAATAACCTTCATAAGATTCTAAAGGGAGAACATGTGTTAGGACTAACCAATGTCTGTTTTGAGAAAGATAGACCTTATGCAGCGTGTCAAGCAGGGAATCAGGTGGGAACAACTCATCCAAGCAAGAACATGATGATGATGTCAAGACCATATTGTAGCTTCTCCACATGGATCAACTCGGGGCCCTTGCTTATCTTAGTATTGAGAGAAGTAAGTATGGTCTTGTTATTGTTGACGACTATTCCTGCTTCACTTGGGTATTCTTTTTGCAGGATAAATCTGAAACCCAAGTGTTGGGGGCCTTCGTCTTCCGAAGGTCCTCAAAAACACGACTAACCATTTCTTTTAGCATAATATTGATTATTACAGGAGCTTCGGTTCATGATGGAAGCTCTCTTCTTTATCGAAGGTCTTTAATACGAAGGTATAACCCAAGAACGACAGCAATGAACGCCAAAGTTATGGTCAAAGAGTAATAGCTTCGGTTTAAAGCGGTCACAAAGATCAAGCATATTGTTGAGCCAAAGAGAAAAAGACTAGCTAATCCCTAGTGATTTAGGCTACAATTATGAGCAAGTATTAAGGCTATAAATGCAACACCCAAAATCCTAATCTTGGAGATTCATAAAAGTTTGCCCAAAATAGTGGAGTTAAAAAATGGAACTAGAGACTTAGAAGAAACAATAAAATGATGGTATGATGGGAGTGTTTCTTTCATGAACTATAAGATTGGGAACACTTTTCAAAGTATTCAAGTAACTCTTAATATAGTATATAAATGTCTTTCCCTCAAAATAAGTAAGATGCAAATATTCACTCTTGAACTAACTCTTAAACGGGCACACAATTTAAAAAAAATGAAATCCTTCGAAATAAATAATAGGAGAATTATTATTTACTATATGTTTTAAGGCGTTTACTTTAAGGTGTATATAATTGTAAATAAGTGAATGATTAGAAATATACTTGCATTAGTGTTTGGGTGTTGTGTTGTACAATTAGTCTATAATGGAACCCTAAAACTAGATTTGCTTTGGTCTTGAATTTGTAGAAATCTGAAAAATAGGAAATAGGAAAAAGAAAAGCTCACCTGATGGGCCAAAACCAGCACCGCGGACCCAACTCCTCGCCCAGTCGGCCCACTACCACCCAAATGACCGACCGCACGGCCCACCACTCTGCTACCGCTGCACCACACTCACTGAGCCTCAGGGCCCACGTAAGTATAGCTCCTGCTATCGTCTCGTGCGCACACTGCTGTCACTTGCGGGTGGGGTCGCATGGTCAGTCCTCCTTCAACCTCCCGTCGCCGAATCGGTCGCGCGTCTCCTCCATCCAAATCCACCGCCGCAGAAACTGGAACTCACCCAACAAATTTGGCACGTTCGTTGCACCTCGACCACATTGCGCAGATAAATTGCTTGCGCCCTCCTCCGCACGTTCACCCCATCCTACCCAGGAAGCTAGAACCACTCACCCCATGATACTCGCATGTCACGGCCGATACCTAAGCACATCCACGACGGAGGAGACAGGAGGCAGGATGTGGGTGTGTGCGTGTGTAATGTTTGAATTGATTGTAACAGAGTTGGGAGTGGGCCGCGACAGCGTACGTGAGTGGGCTGTGGACGAGACCGTTTGGGCGCTTATATAGGCTGTCGGGATGTAACCAAAGGACATCGAAATATTAATAGAAGACAATTGTCTCATACCTATTTCGTTTGCCAAGTTCTGGCGGCGATCAGAGCTCACGTCCCGGCGTCTGCGCACACCGGTGGCCAGGGGCCATCACAGTGGTATCAAAGGTATCGGTCCTCAACGGCGTGCGGAACGGAGCGCGTCTCCTCGGCGACATCCTGTTTCGGCGACGTTTAAGCCTCGACGACAAGGACCTTCGCGCGCAAGGTTCCTTCACCGACTCTCAGCGTTCGGCATCGTGTCTTCACTTCTCGGCGACCTTCGACGGACGGCCGACTTGGTGTTCCTGGCAGCGCAGCGGAAGCGTGGTGGTGGCAGTGATTTGCTTCTGGGAGAAGATGAGGGAGATGTTGGACAGGTCGGGAGATAGACTAGAGGTGATGTCGTCGGAGAAAAGGACGAAGGGGACACTCGAGTGGTTCAACGCTACCACAGGTTCTGGATTCATCACTACAGTCGACCACGGTGAGTTCCTATATTTTCTACAGCCGTCCCTAAAGTCCCACGAGCTCTCAGGTGACCACAACCTTAAGGTCGGTGAGGCAGTCGAGTTCGGCATCATGGGGGACAGGTATGGCTATCTTCGGGCCTTTGACATTTCGGCTCTTGGAGGTGGCGTGCTCTCTGGTGGTTTTGATGTCTCTACCAGTTGGAACAACAACCTGGGTTGGGCTATTGATAACAACGACGACGACTATGGTGACCACAACTGCGTTCCAGTTCTGTTTGAAAGTATGGACCCTCTAGTGTTTGATGAAATGTCTCAACCCTGCAGTGAGGTGGGTGGTGCTGTTCCGATGTTCTCTGAAGGTTCAGTGTTTGATGAAATGTCTCACCCCTGCAGTGAGGTGGGTGGTGTTGTTCCGATGTTCCCTGAAGGTTCAGTGTTTGATGAAATGCTGATGGAGTGTGTGATTTCGGATGAGGAATCCGGGCATGAAAGTGGGGTGAATCTCGAAGGGAAGGGTGACCAGATGCACAACAATTGCGAACAGGATGTTGTACATGATGCTCTTTGGATGTTGGTTGGAATGTCCCATCAGGCCACTATACAACCGGTGTTCAATGTAGTGGGTCTTACGGTGGCATGGGATGAGGAGATGCAATCTGAAACTCACATGCATGAAGGTTTACTGAAGCAGCTTGCTCAAGGCGAAGAAGATTTAGAAGAATCAACTAGCAAGGATGCTGATGTTGAAGATGATGCCTATAGGCCTAACCCATCGAGTGAGGCAACTACAGTGGTTATGAATGGTGGAAGCATGGAGGAGATTCCTCCTGCTGGTGCGGGCAATGTGTTTGAGGATAATCCTGAGAAGGAGCAGAATGTTGTCGTTGTCGATGAAGTGGAAGACGTTGGCACAAAAGCTAGAAATGTTGATGCTACTAGTGCTGGTGGTATCCTCTCTCTAGAATTAGCTCCAGAATCAATCAATGAAATTAATGGTGCAGGTGAGATTGTAGGCGCCATTGAGGTGGATGATCATGAAGAAGAGGTTACTGGTAGTGACATACTTGAGGCTATGACAGATGATGAGAATGAGGTTGGTAATGATTCTAAGGATGATGATGATGAAGGGGAGGAGAAAGGATCTGATTATGTCGCCCTGGTAGTTCTTCTGAAAGTGGCGGTTGATGGATCCTCAGATGGGGATAACACAGTTGTTTCACAAGATGGTTCTAGAATATTCACCATAGAACGATGTCTTGGTTCACCAGTCCCTTATGTGAGGTCGACTGCGCCTCGCCAACCTGCTCGGTCAAATCTGTCCAGCCCTTCAAAGCTCGCAGCTACAACTTATCCTACAGAAGAGATGGAAGGTGACGAGCTGGAGCTTGGACTCATGCAGCAGATGGCAGTTTCATCCAGGGGCATGCTTCTTGTAGCATTTGCATATGATGGTCGTCTTCTCGAGATTTCCAATGATTTCTCCAGTACCATATTCCAGTACGAGTACGATTCTGCATTGCCACCAGAGCAAATCGTTTGGGGTGGACTAGACAGTGTAACCATCTACTGGCATGAGGTGTTGTTGATGATTGGTCCAAATGGAGATTCTGTGGAATACAATTATAATGAACCCCCAAAACTGATTTCTAAGTGCGATGGTGTAAGAATCCTCTCCAACTCAAGTATGGAATTTCTACACCGAGTCTCAGATTTTGCTACATCATTTGTTGGCATTGGAAGCATGTCCCTAGCAACATTACTGTACGATGTTTGTGATCACTATGACATTCAGAGCAAAGGCAGTGTTCGATATGGGATGACTGAACTGACACAATGGTGGCTCAATGCTTTTAGTTTAGGAAACAGTGGCATGGCAGTTAAGTCACAGCCAAACATTCAAAGGAACTCCATGAACAGATTAAGGGGATTATCGTTCATACTGGTGTACGATAAAGGCAAGGATAATATAGTGGCTGATACATTTTCACAAGGGGGTTCACTTATGGCTAGGTATGGTGACCTTGCTGTTCAAATAGATATACCTAACTCTATTGTGACTAATTCCTATGCTCTGGATATGTTGCCAATAGTGACCACCCACAGTCCACATGGGGTGGTGTACTCAGTTCAGTGGGGCAAAGTTATAAGGCTCCATCAGTTTGGGAAGCAGTGTTTAGTTTCTGAGCAAGCAAAAGAAGAGCAGCAGGTTTTTGGTGGGTTCTGGCATTTGTTTTCAGTGCTACAGGGGGTCTGGGAGGGCCTAAAGTCAGGTTTTCTTGAGGATTTTTCCATACCTGAAGGCTGTGATTTTATTATGCTGCTTCAGTGTGTTGCCCAGGACCATCTTCCACGGTGGAAAACCTTGCCGCCATTGGCTGAACTGTGGTACTGCCCTGATAAGAATGCTAGCAACCCAGAAGCATCAAAACTCTTCAAAGAAGTTGCATATTCTTATAGCATCTTGTCAGATCCAGAGAAACGAAGGCAGTATGATAATGCTGATTTTGGGGCGTTAGAAAATGAAGGAATGGATATGGAAATTGAATTGTCCAATCTTGGAACTGTGAACAAATGTCTGCAGTATTTTTTTTTGCAAACTTGGTGTTCCTATCAAGACCACATTATTTTCTACTGTGCTGGAAAAGGCCATGAATGATACGGTGAGACTACTCCCTGTTGGAACATCAGCTAGGGGAAAGGTTGATGCAATGTGCTCATTTTTTGGCGTACCAATAAATGAAGAACAAGCTCATTCTGGAATGGAAGATAGTCAAAAGACTGGCAAGCTCACATCGGCAGGCATGTATTTCTTGCATATTCAGGGATGGTTGTTTGGACTAAAAAAAATTGCTAGGGCTCAGTGGCACTACAATGCAGCCAAGACCTTTTTTTTGCCTTGCTTGGGGACAAGCAAGTTTTGGCGAGGGGGCATATGTCACGGCCGATACCTAAGCACATCCACGACGGAGGAGACAGGAGGCAGGATGTGGGTGTGTGCGTGTGTAATGTTTGAATTGATTGTAACAGAGTTGGGAGTGGGCCACGACAGCGTACGTGAGTGGGCTGTGGACGAGACCGTTTGGGCGCTTATATAGGCTGTCGGGATGTAACCAAAGGACATCGAAATATTAATAGAAGACAATTGTCTCATACCTGTTTCGTTTGCCAAGTTCTGGCGGCGATCAGAGCTCACGTCCCGGCGTCTGCGCACACCGGTGGCCAGGGGCCATCACATCGCACGGGAGGCAGGTCACCCTCTCCGATGTTGTACGACCACACCAACACTCGGGTCACGGTGGGGGTTGCAGAATCTTTGTCGAGCCGCGTGGCTCGCGCCAGGGTCCTCGCCGGGCCGAGCTTGTAGTTGCTGCGCCCCAAATTTACTCACCGGAAGCGGGGTTCGTCGTGGAGTCACCCGGTGCCACGGACTGGTGCCTCGGCGTCGCCCTAACCCTAGTATGACCAACTCATGCCTTCTCCCTCGAATTCATACCGAGTAGCACCGATCCATGTAGGAAGATCGTCTCTGGTAGGACGTGAATTGCTCGTTGTCGTTGCGCGTGGTACTGGACCTGCGCCTTCCTATGGGTACGGCGTGGTGTCGTGTTCTTCCCGATTAGCAAACTCCGACCCGACTCATGGTGTATCAGCAGGAGTGTAGCTCCCTTGGGGTGTGTGCTTCGGTGTCGGGGGTGAGAGAATAGTGGTGCATGAATGGCGCTGCCGTGCGGATGAACAGGGGTGCCGCTGCGCCGGTGTTTGGATTGGGGAAGAAAGGTTCCGGTCCGTTGGATCGATCACCAGCGGGCAGGATTAGAGCAGCAGATAGCGTTTCAGTCCATTTAATCTGGGGCGTTCAGAGCTGATCGGGTGAATAGGATTAAGTCAAACGCGCGGACGTCTCTTGTGCCCTAGATCTCTAATCCAAGGGCTCATACTGCATACCGGTTCAGTAAGGGGTTGGATCTAATCACATGCGTCCATCTCAGATCGCACAACCTAGATTTGTAAATACCCCTTCGCGATTGTAACTTTACGTATGAAACCCCACGAAAGAGAGAATTCAACCCGCAGTCCACTGCGGGAGTAGACAGAGTGTAGGATATTTTTCACGTTAGCCCCTGCGTGTCTATTTATTGAGGCGCAGTCAAGTGAATAACAAAAATAGAGAAATTGAATTAGAAAATGAATTTTTAACATAAAAACAATTCCTAGAAATTGTTTAATTCATATAAAATTCATATTGAGTCCAAACTAATCCATTCCAGTTTCTATAATTTTGTAATATTATTGTTTATCACCTAGTGTCTCTGTTTTGACATGAAAGCCACATTAAAATTTATATCCTAATTAATCTTGTATCAAACACATAAAATCTTTGGAAATTCATAACTTAAAATCTATAACTCCAAAATTAATAATTCTTTTTCCTTTGATCTTATTTTAATATGTAGATTATTAATATGTATGTTGTATACATGCTTGGTGTGATATTAATTTTGTCTATACCATGTCTGTTTGTATTGCTATGACTAGCAGTGAGGTCACGAGAATCTGAGGATCATCCTGGTACCTAGAATCTCAAGTCTTAGGCAAGTTGTGCCCTTGATCACATTTATTACCCAATAATGTTATTTAATATCACATATTCATGCATAGGTTTAATTTTGATGGGACCCAATAGGTCACCCTAGTCAGATTATCTTTTACCTTGTTTACCCCTGAATCACTTGGGTAGTTTTGCTATTGCTTTATATGGTTTTGGGTTAATATTTCATTATATCCATGTTCCAATTATTTTGTTATTTTATTTATGTTCATGTAAAGATCATTATATTATGTTAATTGGAACATGGAGCTTAACTTGAGAAACACGTGCCACCACAAGGGTGGAATGGGACGCCCTTGGCTGACTAATTAGGACAGCTAGTGGAAGACTACCTTACGCGAAAAGGGCAAGGGCAGTAGGGGAGTTGCATGCAGGGAGGTTCTCGTGTTGATTTTGCTGTGATGGCGGTCAGGCGAGGGATTCCTGCAAGTGCTGTTCCCATAGACTGTAGCGGGTTTTCGGAAGCTAGTGGAACTTTGTAAAGGCCTCGTAGTGTTACCCTGCCTCGCTTCCTTGGTAGAGGTGTATGGGATTCATGACCCCTTGGCAGATGGGTAACACGACTTGTGGGTATAGGGTACAACCTCTGCGGAGTGTAAAACTGGTATACTAGCCGAGCTCACGGTCAAGAGCAGCTTAGGACTCTCACATGATTAAATTATAGAACTAAATTCCATTTGTCATTTGCATCGCATGGGATTTGTTATTAATTTTGTTCTATTATTATTATGGTTTGGTATTTACTTACATCTAGTAATTGCTAATAAAATTTTGACCAACTTTAAAAGCAATGCTCAGCTTTAACCATTCTGTTTGGTAAGCCTTACACTTCACATGAGCTCCCACCTTTGGTGAGTTCATGCACATTATTCCCCACAACTTGTTGAGCGATGAACATGTGTGAGCTCACCCTTGCTGTCTCACACCCCCCATAGGAGAAGTACATGTGGTTCAAGAGGAGCCACACAACGAGGAGTTTGACTTGATCTAGGTGGCGTCTCCCAGTTGACTTTATGGCGCCAATGATGGACTTTAGTTCGTTTTATATTTATCTTTTATTTTGTAAGACTTCTGCTATGTAATAAGTACTCTGATTATATTGTGACATTATTCTCTATACACTTTGTTATTATATGTGTTGTCTTCTTTGGCGCATATATGAGATACACCCGACTTTGTCCCTTAAATCCGGGTGTGACAGAAGTGGTATCAGAGGAAATGTTGACTGTAGGACGAAACCTAGATAGAAATGGATAAAACCCTTACCTACTTACCTTACCCTGACTTATTCTATACTAATCTTATCTTGAACCTATCTCACCTTTTGTTGTCATACTCTGATTACTCTTATCTTTTCTGCTCTAAGACAAGATGGATTTCACACCTTAGAATCTTACATTTATGACCTTTTTAAGAGATAGGAGAGCTAAGACAAAATTAAAATTATTTTCTCTATTAAAAATGTTGGTTGATTGTTCTGATGATAAATGTCTGATTTGCTTCTTTGATTGAGTGTGATGAGTCGTGGAGTAATGTCCACAATTACATCTGCTTATACATATAGACATAAATAGAATTCATAAGATAACTAAACAACCTAGTATATCCTCCATTAAAGTGTATCTATTTTAAATAAACCCCTCTTAACTTAAAGGAATCTACCTTATCCTAATAGGTTCATCTTGTGTTAAAAAAATTTATCTTATCCTCTTAAATTGTTTATAAGATAAACCAGACCAACTAAAAGTACCCCCACTAGAATATATCAAATAGATCCATCTTATCTTAAAAGGTTCTCTCTTATCTTGATAGATCCATCTTATCTCGAAAAGATTCTATCCTATCCTAATAGATCTAACTAATCTCAAAAGATTCTATCTTATTCTTAGAGACTCATCTTTTCCTAATAAGCATACTTATCCCCACCAATTTGCTTATCTCATAATAGTGTAACAAGCATGATCTATTCCAAAATAAATTAAGTAGATCTCATATAGTCTAATCTGATTACACCAATTTAATTCTAATCCCATCTAATCAGATCAGATCTAATCTAATGGACAAACATGTTAGATAATATTGGTAAAATATGATTGGGTCCTACTATTATAAATATGTTTTAATCTAAACTGGAATCTTAGTCCAACCTGACCATACACAACTACCTTAACCATCCGATAGTTGCATAACCCCTCTGTTTTAACCTAACAGAGATTCTAATCTACCTACACCTTATGATCCATCCTATCTCAAAATACTATAACATACCCTAATAATATTTATTCTACCCTAGTAGATCTATCTAACTTAAACTAGTTTAATCTAGTTATATCCAATCTAACCTAGACCCTACCTAATCTGATATGATCTAATCTAAAGGAAGTTACTTAAACAAGTATTTAATACCGGTAACATAGATTGGACCATATTCTTATAAATGGGTTTTAAACCTAAACGGGTGTCTTAGACCAACTCGTCCGTGAAACCACGACCTCGCCTATGTTATAGGTTCCCAACCCATTTATCCCAAAAGCAAAGTAAAACTCTGTTTAACCTATCTACCCCATGTACCCGCAATTGGTTGCAACTCAGATAATGGCACCCAACACCACAACCGATGGTTCCTAAATCAAGAAGAAGGTTAACTTCGACAAGGAAGGATATTAGTAGAAACAGATCTTCGGATGAATCAAGATCCACCATCCGGAATAAAAGTCTCCCTTACCTAACTTTCTTTTACCTTCGAATCTTCTCTACACTCACCTAATAGCTAAAATCTGAGGTACCCTTGTTTTCTAAGCCTCACCTGCTAATGGCATGAAGAATTTTAGGTGTATAAAAAATACCAATTGGAAGTTCCACTTAGAAAAAAAATATATACTAGAATTTCATAAAGATAAAGTTAGCTTGATATGCTCAACTAAATGGTATTCTTAAATCGTATTATAGAATCTAGTGTGATCTAATTCAATGTGGTCTGCTTAAACAGATTAGTGGTACTTGGACCCTTCTAGCCAGGTGTTAAATTAACTTAGAACATTAGATCAACTCAACCATGAGCTAACCCAACCAATAGTGTCATGATGAATTGATTAATTATCTGTCCCCACCTAACATCAAACAAAAATTTGACCTACATCATGTAGTCTATCTCACACATATCTATCTTATCTTGGCAGATTCTATCGTACCTTTGGACATTCACCTTATACGACTAGTCATCCCAAGCTTGGTATAAGACAACAGATTAAGCCCTACCAAAGAATCTTCAGTTCATACCAGATACTAGCCTATTCGTTCTATCTACCAAATAATTTCCTTTGCAAACTATTTTACCATATGCTTCTAACTTTCATGGTCAATACTAGGAAGGGAAGATTATCAGGCAACAACAAACAGAAATGAATCCTCCAAATCCTCCACCGGTTGGAATCGATCAAGTGGTTGCCGCCCAAATGCTGGTAATACAACAAATGGCAAACATGGTTACCGAAATGCAAAATCAGATAAGACAAGAACGCCAGGAAATACGTCAGGGCCGGCTGGACATACGTCAAGGAATAAGGCAAGCACAGTTGAAAAGACAACAACAACAATGCCCACCACCACCACCACCAGCTCCACCAAGCTACATAAATATATATCTACTACTATTTGTAAGACCTAAATGTTACTTTAGTTAGTAGATGGTATGACACTATTTTAGGAGGAATAATAAGGTCTAATTGACCCCATGTGTTGCTAATGGGTTATGCATCATGCCGAGATTTTTGTTTGTGCATATGTTCTGAGACAATATGGTTATACACCATTTTCTTACAAATATTGAGGACGAGATTTCTGTTAAGGGGGGTAGGATTTGTAACACCCAAAATCCTAATCTTGGAGATTCATAAAAGTTTGCCCAAAATAGTGGAGTTAAAAAATGGAACTAGAGACTTAGAAGAAACAATAAAATGATGGTATGATGCGAGTGTTTCTTTCATGAACTATAAGATTGGGAACACCTTTCAAAGTATTCAAGTAACTCTTAATATAGTATATAAATGTCTTTCCCTCAAAATAAGTAAGATGCAAATATTCACTCTTGAACTAACTCTTAAACGGGCACACATTTAAAAAATGAAATCCTCCGAAATAAATAATAGGAGTATTATTCTTTACTATATGTTTTAAGGCGTTTACTTCAAGGTGTATATAATTGTAAATAATTGAATGATCAGAAATATACTTGCATTAGTGCTTAGGTGTTGTGTTGTACATTTAGTCTATAATGGAACCCTAAAACTAGATTTGCTTCGGTCTTGAATTTGTAGAAATCTGAAAAATAGGAAATAGGAAAAAGAAAAGCGCACCTGATGGGCCAAAACCAGCACCGCGGGCCCAACTCAATGCCCAGTCGGCCCACTACCACCCAAATGACCGACCGCGCGGCCCACCGCTCTGCTACCACCGTGCCACACTCACTGAGCCTCAGGGCCCACGTAAGTACAGCTCCGGCTATCGTCTCGTGCGCACACTGCTGTCACTGGCAGGTGGAGTCACATGGTCAATCCTCCTTCAACCTCCCATCGCCGAATCGATCGCGCTTCTCCTCCGTCCAAATCCACCGCCGCGGAAACTGGAACTCGCCCAACAAATTCGGCATGTTTGTTGCACCTCGACCACATTGCGCAGATAAATTGCTTGCGCCCTCCTCCGCGCGTTCACCCCATCCTCCCTAGGAAGCTAGAACCACTCACCTTGTGATACTCACACTAGAGGTGGGTCACCCTCTCCGACGTTGTGTGCCCACAACGACACTCGGGTCACGGTGGGGGTTGTAGAATCTTTGTCGGGCCATGTGGCTCGCGCCACCCTAACCCTGGTATGCCCAACTCATGCCTTATCCGTCGAATTCATACCGAGTAGCATCGATCCATGTAGGAAGACCGTCTCTAGTAGGTCGTGAATTGCTCATCGGCGTTGCGCGTGGTAGTGGACCTGCGCCTTCCCGTGGGTACGGCGTGGTGTCTTGTTCTTCCTGATTAGCAGACTACGACCCGACTCATGGTGTACCAGCAGGAGTGTAGCGCCCTTGGGGTGTGTGCTTAGGCGTCGGGGGTGCGAGAATGGTGGTGCATGAATGGCGCCGCCGTGCGGATGAACAGGGGTGCCACTGTGCCGTTGTTTGGATTGGGGAAGAAAGGCTCCGGTCCGTTGGATCGATCACCAGCGGGCAGGATTAGAGCAACAGATAGCGTTTCAGTCCATTTAATCTGGGGCGTTTCGAGCTGATTGGATGGATAGGATTAAGTCAAACGCGCGTACGTCTCTGATGTCGTGGATCTCTGATCCAAGGGCTCATACTGCATACCGGTTCAGTAAGGGGCTAGATCTAATCCCGTGCGTCCATCTAAGATCGGATGGCCTAAATTGGTCAATACCTCTTCGTGATTGTAACTTTACGTATGAAACCCCGCGAAAGAGAGAATTCAACCCACAGTCCACTGCGAGAGTAGACTCAGTCTAGGATATTTTTCACGTTAGCCCCTGCGTGTCTGTTTAATTGAAGCGCAGTCTAGTGAATAAGAAAAACAGAGAAATTGAATTAGAAAATGAAATTTTAATATAAAAACGATTCCTAGAACTTGTTTAATTCATATAAAATTCATATTGAGTCCAAATTAATCCATTCCAGTTTCTATAATTTTGTAATATTATTGTTCATCACCTAGTGTCTCTGTTTTGACATGAAAGTCACATTAAAATTTATATCCTAATTAATCTTTTATCAAACACATAAAATCTTTGGAAATTCATAACTTAAAATCTATAACTCCAAAATTAATAATTCTTTTTCCTTTGATCTTATTTTAATATGTAGATTATTAATATGTATGTTGTATACATGCTTGGTGTGATGTTAATTTTGTCTATACCATGTCTGTTTGTATTGCTATGACTAGCAGTGATGTCACGAGAATCTGAGGATCATCCTGATACCTGGAATCTCAAGTCCCAGGCAAGTTGTGCCCTTGATCACTTTTATTACCCAATAGTGTTATTTAATATCACTTATTCATGTATAGGTTTAATTTTGATGGGACCCAATAGGTCACCCTAGTCTGATTATCTTTTACCTTGTTTACCCCTAAATCACTTGGGTAGTTTTGCTATTGCTTTATATGGTTTTGGGTTAATATTTCATTATACCCATGTTCCAATTATTCTGTTATTTTATTTATGTTCATGTCAAGATCATTATATTATGTTAATTGGAAATGGAGCTTAACTTGAGAAACACGTGCCACCACAAGGGTGGAATGGGATGCCCTTGGCTGACTAATTAGGAAAGCAAGTGGAAGACTACCTTACCCGAAAGGGGCAAGGGCAGTAGGGGAGTTGCATGTAGGGAGGTTCTCGGGTTGATTTTTCTGCGATGGTGGTCAGACGAGGGATTCTTGCAAGTGCTCTTCCCATAGACTGTAGCAGGTTTTCAGAAGCTAGTGGAACTTTGTAAAGGCCTCGTAGTGTTACCCTACCTCGCTTCCTTGGTAGAGGTGTATGCGATTCATGACCCCTTGGCAGATGGATAACACGACTTGTGGGTACAGGGTACAACCTCTGCAGAGTGTAAAACCGGTATACTAGCCGAGCTCACGGTCAAGAGCAGCTCAGGACTCTCGCATGATTAAATTATGGAACTAAATTCAATTTATCATTTGCATCGCATGGGATTTGTTATTAATTTTGTTCTATTATTATTATTATGGTTTGGTATTTACTTACATCTAGTAATTGCTAATAAAATTTTGACCAACTTTAAAAGCAATGCTCAGCTTTAACCATTCTGTTTGGTAAGCCTTACACTTCACATGAGCTCCCACCTTTGGTGAGTTCATGCACATTATTCCCCACAACTTGTTGAGCGATGAACATGTGTGAGCTCACCCTTGTCCACACCCCCACAGGAGAAGTACAGGTCGTTCAAGAGAAGCCACACAACGAGGAGTTTGACTTGATCTACATGGCGTCTCCCAGTTGACTTTATGGCGCCAAGGATGGACTTTAGTTCGTTTTATATTTATCTTTTTATTTTGTAAGAGTTCCACTATGTAATAAGTACTCTGATTATATTGTGACATTATTCTCTATACACGCTGTTATTATATGTGTTGTCTTCTTTAACACATATATGAGATGCACCCGACTTTGTCCCTTAAATCCTGGTGTGACAATAAATGTATTTTCACCCAGGCTGCGTCCCGTGCCTATAAATAGGTGAACAGTACCACGGTACTTGTAACACCCCAGGTGTTTATTGTCGGGGACCATAATTAGGGGTACCCTCAAGACGCCTAATTCTCAGCTGGTAACCCCCATCAGCATAAAGCTGCAGAGGCCTGATGGGTGCGATTAAGTCAGGGATCAGTCCATACGAGCGACTCGATCACGCCTCGCCCGAGCCTAGCCTCGGGCAAGGGCAGCCGACCCTGAGGTGTTTCCGTCTCGCCCGAGGCCCCCTTTTCACGGCAGACGCATCTCCGGCTCGCCCAAGGCCTTGTCTTCGATAAGAAGCAACCCTGACTAAATCGCCGCGCCGACCGACCAAGTCACAGGGGCATTTAACGCAAAGAGTGAGACTGACGGGCAGCCAGGCCTTGCCGAGGGCGCCATAGGAAGCTCCGCCCGACCCAGGGCTCGGACTCGGGCTAAGGCCCCGGAAGACGGCGAACTCCGCTCCGCCCGACCCAGGGCTCGGACTCGGGCTAAGGCCCCGGAAGACGGAGAACTCCGCTCCGCCCGACCCAGGGCTCGGACTCGGGCTAAGGCCCCGGAAGACGGCGAACTCCGCTCCGCCCGACCCAGGGCTCGGACACGGGCTAAGGCCCCGGAAGACGGCGAACTCCGCTCCGCCCGACCCAGGGCTCGGACTCGGGCTAAGGCCCCGGAAGACGGCGAACTCCGCTCCGCCCGACCCAGGGCTCGGACTCGGGCTAAGGCCCCGGAAGACGGCGAACTCCGCTCCGCCCGACCCAGGGCTCGGACTCCGCCCTGGCCTCTGCCTAACGACCTCCGCCTCGCCCGACCCAAGAGCTCGGGCTCGGCCTCGGCCATGCAGGACAGACTCGACTTCGGCTTCGGAGGAGCCTCCATGTTGCCCGACCTAGGGCACAAGTCCGCCACGTCAACAGGAAGCGCCATCATCACCCTACCCCGAGCCGACTCGGGCCGCAGAGAACAAGACCGACGTCCCATCTGGCTAGCTCCGCCAGATAGGCAATGATGGCGCCCCGCTAGCCCTATGACGACGGCGGCTCTCAGCTCCCTTACGGAAGCAGGGGGACGTCAGCAAGGACCCAACAGCTCCGACAGCTGTCCCTCCGCCAGGCTCCGTTGCTCCACCAACAGCCACGACACCACACCAGCTGGGTGCCAAGATCTCTCCGGCTGCCACCTTGGCATGTACTTAGGGCGCTAGCTCTCCCCCGCTAGACACGTAGCACTCTGCTACACCCCCATTGTACACCTGGATCCTCTCCTTGCGCCTATAAAAGGAAGGACCAGGGCCTTCTTAGAGAAGGTTGGCCTCGCGGGAACGAGGGCAGGGGCAGGCGCTCTCTTGGGGCCGCTCGCTCCCCTCACCTGCGCGGACGCTTGTAACCCCCTACTGCAAGCGCACCCGACCTGGGCGCGGGACGAACACGAAGGCCGCGGGATCTCCGCCTCCCTCACGACCCGGCTCCGGCCACCTCGCTCTTCCCCCCTTCGCGCTCGCCCACGCGCTCGACCCATCTGGGCTGGGGCACGCGGCACACTCACTCGTCGGCTCGGGGACCCCCCGGTCTCGAAACGCCGACAGTTGGCCCGCCGTCGCGCGGCGGAACCGACGACGTCTTTCCCGCGTGGGGGAAGGACAACTTTCGAGCTCGCCCCATCCTCTCCCTCGCCATCGGAGGAGGAGACGGGGCAACCAGGGCCGAGCGGGAGGCTGCGCCCCGTCGACTGTCGAGCAAGTGGACGACGCCAGCACGCTCACGGAGGGCCTGCAGGACGTCGCCCTCGTACCCAGGACGACGGCGCGATCAGCCCCCGAGGTGACTTCGTCGCTCCTCGTCGACCAAAAGGTACCTACTGATTCCCATCTTTCGTCATTTCGACTCGACCTCAACCCGCCTAGCGACCTCGCTCTGGCGGCCGCTCACGTTGAGGCGAGTGCAACCTCTTTTGGGTTTCGTGTGCGGTCGCCTTGGGACCGATTGACGGGCGTCTCGACCTACGGGCCCTCTGGGTTCGAGGAAGATGACGACCCCAGCATCTGCTGGGATTTCTCTGGATCTGGCAACCCCAGTGCCATGCGGGACTTCATGACCGCATGCAACTACTGCCTCTCCGACTGTTCCGACGGCAGCCGCAGCCTTGACGACAAGGACTGCGGCCCGAGCCGCGAATGTTTCCACGTCGAGCTAGGGGATCCCTCCGGAGGCAGCTGTCTCGGCATGCCGGAGGATGGTGATCTCCCTAGGCCAGTGCCTCGCGCCGACATCCCGCGGGAGCTAGCTGTGGTCCCCGTTCCGGCGGGGGGTCACGACCCATAGCTCGAGCAAGTCCGCGGGGCGCAAGCCGGGCTCGATGAGGGGGCAGGAGCGCTCGAGGCGATCCGCCGGGACGTCGGGCAGGTATGGGCGGGCCAGCCCCCGGCCGGAGAAATACGTCACCTGCCCCAGGGTCTCCAGCATCGCATCGCCAACGATGCCAGGGACAGGCCGCCACCCGCATCCGGCGGAACCGGCCAGGACCTGGCAGCCGCAGCGATGCTCCTCCGTGTGATGCCGGAGTCATCAACCACCGAGGGTCGGCGAATCCAGGGAGGGCTCAAGCATCTCCTGGAAGGCGCTGCGGCCCGGTGGGCCGAGAGCTCTGCCTCCCGAAGGCAGGGGTACCCCTCGAAACCTCGTGCCGCGACCTCCCGACTCATGCGGGAAGCCTCGGTCTACACCGGGCGCACGCGCAACACCGCGCCTGCGGCCCCGGGCCACCTCGGCGACGAGCACCCTCATCGCGATCGTCGGGCCCGCCTCGACGAAAGGGTGCGCCGAGGCTATCACCCCAGGCGTGGGGGACGCTACGACAGCGGGGAGGATAGGAGTCCCTCGCCCGAACCACCCGGTCCGCAGGTCTTCAGCCGGGCCATTCGGCGGGCGCCGTTCCCGACCCGATTCCGACCCCCGACTACTATCACAAAGTACTCGGGGGAAACAAGACCGGAATTGTGGCTCGCGGACTACCGCCTGGCCTGTCAACTGGGTGGAACGGACGACGACAACCTCATCATCCGCAACCTCCCCCTGTTCCTCTCCGACACTGCTCGCGCTTGGTTGGAGCACCTGCCTCCGGGGCAGATTTCCAACTGGGAGGATTTGGTCCAAGCTTTCGCCGGCAACTTCCAGGGCACGTACGTGCGCCCCGAGAATTCCTGGGACCTCCGGAGCTGCCGGCAACAGCCGGGAGAGTCTCTTCGGGACTACATCCGGCGGTTCTCGAAGCAGCGCACCGAGCTGCCTAACATCACCGACTCCGATGTCATCGGCGCGTTCCCTGCCGGCACCACTTGCCGTGACCTGGTGAGCAAGTTGGGTCGCAAGACCCCCACCAGGGCGAGCGAGCTAATGGACATCGCCACCAAGTTCGCCTCTGGCCAGGAGGCGGTCGAGGCCATCTTCCGAAAAGACAAGCAGCCCCAGGGCCGCTCGCCGGAAGATGCTCCCGAGGCGTCTACTCCGCGCGGAGCCAAGAAGAAAGGCAGGCGGAAGTCGCAAGCGAAACGCGACGCCGCCGACGCAGAACTTATCGCCGCCGCCGAGTACAAGAACCCTCGGAAGCCCCCCGGAGGTGCTAACCTCTTCGACAAGATGCTCAAGGAGACGTGCCCTTACCATCAGGGGCCCGTCAAGCACACCCTCGAGGAGTGCGTCATGCTTCGGCGCCACTTTCACAAGGCCGGGCCACCCGCAGAGGGTGGCAGGGCCCGCGACGATGACAAAAAGGAAGATCACCAAGCAGGAGGGTTCCCCGAGGTCCGCGACTGCTTCATGATCTGCGGAGGGCATGCGGCGAATGTCTCGGCTCGGCATCGCAAGCGAGAGCGTCGGGAGGTCTGCTCGGTGAAGGTGGCGGCACCAGTCTACCTAGACTGGTCCGACAAGCCCATCACCTTCGACCAAGATGACCACCCCGACCACGTGCCGAGCCCGGGAAAGTACCCGCTCGTCGTCGATCCCATCATCGGCGACGTCAGGCTCACCAAGGTCCTGATGGATGGGGGCAGCTGCCTCAATATCATCTACGCCAAGACCCTCAGGCTCCTGCGCGTCGATCTGTCCTCTGTCCGAGTAGGCGCTGCGCCCTTCCACGGGATCATTCCTGGGAAGCGCGTCCAGCCCCTCGGACAGCTCGACCTTCCTGTCTGCTTCGGAACACCCTCCAATTTCCGAAGGGAGACTTTGACGTTCGAGGTGGTCGGGTTCCGAGGAACCTACCACGCAGTATTAGGGAGGCCATGCTATGCGAAGTTCATGGCCATCCCCAACTACACCTACCTGAAGCTCAATATGCCGGGCCCCAACGGGGTCATCACCGTCGGCCCCACGTACAAACACGCGTTCGAATGCGATGTGGAGTGCGTGGAGTACGCCGAGGCCCTCGCAGAGTCCGAGGCCCTCATCGCCGACCTGGAAAACCTCTCCCGAGAGGTGCCGGACGTGAATCGACACGCCGGCAACTTCGAGCCAGCGGAGACGGTTAAGGCCGTCCCTCTCGACCCCAGTGGCGACACCTCCAAGCAGATCCGGATCGGTTCCGGGCTCGACCCCAAATAGGAAGAAGTGCTCGTCGACTTTCTCCGCGCAAACGCCGACGTCTTTGCGTGGAGTCCCTCGGACATGCCCGGCATACCGAGGGATGTCGCCGAGCACTCGCTGGATATTCGGGCCGGAGCCCGACCGGTCAGGCAACCTCTGCGCCGATTCGACGAGGAAAGGCGCAGGGTGATAGGCGAGGAGATCCACAAGCTGATGGCAGCAGGGTTCATCAAAGAGGTATTCCATCCTGAATGGCTTGCCAACCCTGTGCTTGTAAGGAAGAAAGGGGGGAAATGGCGGATGTGTGTAGACTACACTGGTCTCAACAAAGCATGTCCGGAGGTTCCCTACCCTCTACCTCGCATCGATCAAATCGTGGATTCCACTGCTGGGTGCGAAACCCTGTCTTTCCTCGATGCCTACTCAGGGTATCATCAAATCAAGATGAAAGAGTCCGACCAGCTCGCGACTTCTTTCATCACGCCCTTCGGCACATATTGCTATGTCACCATGCCGTTCGGTTTGAGGAACGCGGGTGCCACGTACCAGCGGTGCATGAACCATGTGTTCGGCGAACACATCGGTCGCACGGTCGAGGCCTACGTCGATGACATCGTAGTCAAGACAAGGAAAGCCTCCGACCTTCTCTCCGACCTTGAGGTGACATTCCGGTGTCTCAAGGCGAAGGACGTCAAGCTCAATCCCGAGAAGTGTGTCTTCGGGGTGCCCCGGGGCATGCTCCTGGGATTCATCGTCTCCGAGCGGGGCATCGAAGCCAACCCGGAGAAGATCGCAGCCATCACCAGCATGGGGCCCATCAAGGACTTAAAAGGCGTACAGAGGGTCATGGGATGTCTCGCGGCCTTGAGCCGTTTCATCTCGTGTCTCGGCGAAAGAGGCCTGCCCCTGTACCGTCTCTTAAGGAAGGCCGAATCCTTCGCTTGGACCCCCGAGGCCGAGGAAGCCCTCGGGAACCTGAAGGCGCTCCTCACCCAGGCGCCTGTCTTGGTGCCCCCAGCTGATGGAGAAGCCCTCTTGGTCTACGTCGCCGCTACCACTCAGGTGGTCAGCGCCGCGATCGTGGTCGAAAGGCAAGAAGAGGGGCATGCATTGCCCATTCAGAGGCCAGTTTACTTCGTCAGCGAGGTGCTGTCCGAAACCAAGACCCGCTACCCACAAGTTCAGAAGCTGCTGTATGCAGTGATCCTGACAAGGCGAAAGTTGCGACATTACTTCGAGTCTCATCCGGTAACTGTGGTGTCATCCTTCCCCCTGGGGGAGATCATCTAGTGCCGAGAGGCCTCGGGACGGATCGCAAAGTGGGCGGTGGAAATCATGGGCGAGACGATCTCGTTCGCCCCTCGGAAGGCCATCAAGTCCCAGGTACTGGCGGACTTCGTAGCTGAATGGGTCGACACCCAGTTGCCGACGGCTCCGATCCAACCGGAGCTCTGGACCATGTTTTTCGACGGGTCGCTGATGAAGACGGGAGCCGGCGCGGGCCTGCTCTTCGTCTCGCCCCTCGGGAAACACCTGCGCTACGTGCTACGCCTCCATTTCCCGGCGTCCAACAATGTGGCTGAGTACGAAGCTCTGATCAACGGATTGCGAATCGCCATCGAGCTAGGGGTCCGACGCCTCGACGCTCGCGGCGACTCGCAGCTCGTCATCGACCAAGTCATGAAGAACTCCCACTGCCGCGACCCGAAGATGGAGGCCTACTGTGATGAGGTTCGACGCCTGGAAGACAAGTTCTACGGGCTCGAGCTTAACCACATCGCTCGGCGCTACAACGAGACTGCGGACGAGCTGGCAAAGATAGCCTCGGGGCGAACGACGGTTCCCCCGGACGTCTTCTCCCGAGATCTGCACCAACCCTCCGTCAAGGTCAGCGACACGCCCGAGCCCGAGGCGCCCTCGGCCTCGTCCGAGGCACCCTCGGCCCAGCCCGAGCCATCCTCGGTTCAGCCCAAGGAACCCTCGGCCCCCGAGGGCGAGGCGCTGCGCATCGAGGAGGAGTGGGGCGGGGTCCCGCCTGATCAACATTGGCAGACCCCGTACCTGCAATATCTCCGCCAGGGAGAGCTACCCCTCGACCAAGCCGAGGCACGGCGGGTAGCGCGACGCGCCAATTCGTTCGTCTTGCTGGGCGATGAGAAGGAGCTTTACCACCACAGCCCCTCGGGCATCCTCCAGCGGTGCATCTCCATCGTCGAAGGCCAGGAACTCCTGCAAGAGATACACTCGGGGGCTTGCGGCCATCACGCAGCGCCTCGAGCCCTTATCGGGAACGCTTTCCGGCAAGGCTTTTACTGGCCGACGGCGGTGGCTGACGCCACTAGAATTGTCCGCACCTGCGAAGGGTGTCAATTCTATGCGAAGCAGAACCACCTGCCCGCTCAGGCTCTGCAGACGATACCCATCACCTGGCCCTTCGCTGTGTGGGGTCTGGACCTCGTCGGCCCTCTGCAGAAGGCGCCCGGGGGCTACACGCACCTGCTGGTCGCCGTCGACAAATTCTCTAAGTGGATCGAGGTCCGACCCCTGAACAGCATCAGGTCCGAGCAGGCGGTGGCGTTCTTCACCAACATCATCCATCGCTTCGGGGTCCCGAACTCCATCATCACCGACAACGGCACCCAGTTCACCGGCAAAAAATTCTTGGATTTTTGCGAGGATCACAACATCCGGGTGGACTGGGCTGCCGTAGCTCATCCCATGTCGAATGGGCAAGTAGAGCGTGCCAACGGCATGATTCTACAAGGGCTCAAGCCTCGGATTTACAATGACCTCAACAAGTTCGGCAAGCGATGGATGAAGGAACTCCCCTCGGTGGTCTGGAGCCTGAGGACGACGCCGAGCCGAGCCACGGGTTTCACGGCGTTCTTCTTGGTCTACGGGGCCGAGGCCGTTTTGCCCACGGACCTGGAATACGGCTCCCCGAGGACGAGAGCCTACGACGATCAAAGCAACCAAGCTAGCCGAGAAGACTCGCTGGACCAACTGGAAGAGGCTCGGGACAAGGCCTTACTACACTCGGCGCGGTATCAGCAGTCCCTGCGACGCTACCACGCCCGAGGGATCCGACCCCGAGACCTCCAGGTGGGCGACCTGGTGCTTCGGCTGCGGCAAGACGCCCGAGGGAGGCACAAGCTCACGCCCCCCTGGGAGGGGCCATTCGTCATCGCCAAAGTTCTGAAGCCCGGAACGTACAAGCTAGCCAACAGTCAAGGCGAGGTCTACGGCAACGCTTGGAACATCCAACAGCTACGTCGCTTCTACCCTTAAGATGTTTCCAAGTTGTTCATATACCTCGCACGCATGCAAAGTTTAGTCAACAAGGAAGGGTCGGCCTCGCCTCGGCAAAGCCCGACCCTCCCTCGGGGGCTAAAAGGGGGGAAACCCCCTCTGCGTCAAAATTTTCCTCGAAAAAAATCTCTTTTACCAGAATGTCTTTCGTGCTTTTTGACTACTTCGAAAAGTGGGTCCTGGAAACGACGGGGTACGCGTAAGCAGTCAAGGCTGACCGAGCCGAGGGACTCCTACGCCTCCGGGATACGGATACCTCACTCATCACCTTCTGCGATATGTAACTCGCGTTCGGATAAAGCGGCTCCACGGATCGAACAAGTCTTTACGTTCGGAAGCCCTTCTGTCGAAGCGATCCTTCGAGCCTTCTCGACTAAGTCGGTGACGGGGCCTCATGGACGGGTGAAAGTACGCGTAAGCGGCAAGGTCGACCGAGCCGAGGGACTCCCACGCCTCCGGGATACGGATACCTCACTCATCACCTTCCGCGAGAAGCAACTCTCGCTCGCACCAACATCCCTGCTACCGACAAAAAGTCCAGATACTCGAAACAAGAGGAAAAGAGACGCAGCTTTACAACGCAGCAAGGGTGTGTGTTCTGGCCTCGGCGGCCGCACAAGGCACACACTACAAGACAATCTGATCCTGCAGGCTCGGATCTTGACGCTGGAAGGAGGCAGCAACGCCCTCGGCATCAACGGCACCTTCGGCGAGGCCCGACCTAGCCTCGGACGGCGACGCGGTCCGAGGGTCTCCGCTCCGAAGGGCGACGTCGTCACCGCGCCCGGGCAATCGCTGTCAGGGACTTCTCCGGGAATCCGGCCCGAGCAGGCGGCTCGGCCGGCCACCTCCGGGGCCTCGGCCAACCTTCTTCCGAGGGCACTAGCCCGGTCCGGAGCCTCGGCTAATCGACTCCGGCGTCGATCCTGCCAACGGACAACCCGGCTAGGCTCCGGCCAACCAGGTTTCATTTTCGAGCCAACTCCACCTCTGTTCATACTGATATCGCTACCCCTGGCCTCGGCTCGTTGAAGAGCGGCCGAGGGGTCTCTTTAACTAAGCTAGAGGAGCCTCGGACAGCAGGGCCGACCGAGCCGAGGGACTCCTACGCCTCCGGGATACGGATACCTCACTCGTCACCTTGACACAGGGCGACTCATGCTTGGTGAAGCGGTTCAGATAATCAGCAGACGAGTCTTAGCGCTCGAAAAATGAGGAAAAAACACGGCTCCGTGCCGAAATTACATACATGTTCAGGCCCCGAAAGCCGAAATGGACAAAAAACCCGGCACTCGAAGTGCCATTACAAACGGAACTCCGGTTCCCCCTCCGCAGGTACAAACAACCCCACTCGATAGGGGCGGGCCTGCGGGGCTGCAGAAGACTGACGGGCGGCTCGCCGCCGCCCGCTCTGGCCACGACGACGACGGCCCCCACTCCGGACAACCGAACTGCAGCAGCGCAGGCCTCGGGGTAGGCGCCGCTGCAGCCTTGCCCTCGCCCACGCCGACGCTCGAGGGGCGAGGACAAGTACAAAGAGCCGGAGGCCCGAAGCGCGGATGGTGGCGGTAATCCCGTCGGTGACGGGGACTTCTCGAGCCGCCTCCGCCTCGGCACCGACAGCAGGAGCCATCAGCCTACCGGCAGATCCCCACTCAAGTCCTCCCAGATGAGTGGGGCACCGGCCTCCGCGTAAAGGCGCCGCCCCGGTGCAAAGGCAGGACCACCCCAGAACACGAACGCCGCCCTAACAGCGCACAGCGTCTAGGGTGGTCCTCCCGTGTACACGGCACGGCAGCCGCCCCCCAACAGAAGGGGCCGCCAGGAGCCAAGCCAGCCGACCCGACACGCTGGAGGTGACGACGTCCGCCGTCGATCCACCCCGCGTTGTCGAAGTCCGGGCCGCCCGCAGGGCCAGTGAGCGCCCTCTCCCTCAAATGTTGCGGGAGAGGACGACCCACGAACCCGTGCGGGAGGTAGGGCGCCGGCTCAGTCCGGCACCCACCCCAGCGAGGATGATGAACATCCTTGAAGCTGAGGGTGGGACCAAGATCGCAGCCCGGTTTGCTCCTCCCCACCCAGGAGCTGGTGGTCACCGTCTCGGGTGACCCCCAGCGGAGGGGAGCCACCGGGCTGCCTGATGAAAATCCTTGAAGCCGAACGATGGCTGAAAGGTACCAACTCCCACGGAGTTGCGTTCCTCCAACGATGGGACGAAAAGACGGCGGTTTCCCCCATCCGGGGGCTTGGAAGGTGGAAAGACACGGTGCGTCAGGGAAGAAGGAGACATGGTCGCCTTACGGAAGGAGTCGCCCTCCTTTTAAAGGCGACTCTCCCTGCTTGCGCCCCCAACCGTCATGGGCCGAGTCTTCTCCAACACGCCTCCAAAGCCCTCCTCTGTGGCGCGGGGGCTGGGTCCCGCATGTCATGAAGACCGGCTCCGAGCAGAAGAAGCCAAACCGCCGCGCACAGCGCACGCAACCACCCCGCGGTTACAAGGGACCCTCCACTTTTGCCCAGACCAACGGGCGAAAGGGGCGGGCAGCCATGCGGGCGGCATGCAACCGCGCCAAGTGGACGCGCCTCTCCGACTCCTGACATGCCAGCACGGAGGCTCAAGCCCACGCGTCGCGCGACCGGCGCGCCGGATGCTGCATGCAAGCCACTGTACCACTTGCGCCACCGCCGCACCTCCTCGATTGCGGAACCGATACCACGACCCGAGGCGACCCAGCAGCGCCAGCCTGACGCAGCGGTCAAACACGGTCAAAAGCGGGCCAGCAGTAATGGCGGTGGCAGGCACACGGGAGCAGCGGTCACGCCGTCAGCCAGGCTCACGTCCCATCCGGAGGCAGCGAGAGAACCCCCTCTCACGGCGTGAAGACGACGCGCCCATGACCCGTTCCTCGAACGACTCGCGCACGCGCAACGGCAGCCCCGCCAACTACTCGCCCCGGCGCATTAACTCCGCGGCTGGACAGGCGGCGCTTCTGGCAGGAGCAGCTGACGACGTTTCGCCTTCGCCAAAACGACCACACCAAAAAAGGTACGCCACGTCGTTCAATTTCGTATCCTTTTTTCCCTTTTTTCTCTTTCTCTATCTCTTGCAACAGGGACCGGGAAAGGGGATACCCCCAAAGGGATCCTTCCCCGTGAAGGAACTAGGCTCCGAGCCTCCTTACTGATCAGGGGTTCGAAGGCTGGCCCCCCGAAGGGTTCAACAGCCGCCTCAGATCGCGTGGGCCCGACACCCACTACTGGTCAGAGGTTCGAAGGTCGGCCTCCCGAAAGGTTCCACGGCCGCCTCAGGCTACTCGGGCTCCGCGCCCATTACTGATCAGGGGTTCGAAGGCTGGCCCCCCGAAGGGTTCACAGTCGCCTCAGACACCGAGCGAGGGATGACCAGGGGTACGTTCGATACATAACCGAGGCTCGGGCTGCGCTCCCGAGGTACCCTAGGACATTTCCGAGACCAGCGGGAACGATCCTGTAACGGAATCCCATCGGAGGGAGGCAACGAGCCCTCGGACCCCGTCGCCAGGGGACCGGGTCCGGCAGATCACCCGCAGGTACTTTTGGGCGTGCCTCCGGGCCCCTAGCCGACCCCCAACGAACGGGGCACGGACGTCCACTCGGATTACCTGATTGCAGCTCACCGGAGACACCATGTTCGGTGCCCATCGAGGGTAACATGGCGCTCTCCCCCCCTCCTCCTTGCGAAAAGGCAACGTAGGGGCGTAAGTAAAAAAGCCGAGTCTGTCCCTGATCGCCCTCTCGCCCTGTGCGGAGGCTCGGGGGCTGCTCTCGCAAACCCGGCTCCGGCCAAACCGTTGACAGCGTCAACATACCAGCCCGAGAACTTGGGCCCCGACAGTGCACCCGGGCTACGGCCAGTTCGCATGAGGGAACCACCAGACCAGCCGAAGCATTACGCAAGGCATTAAGACCTCGAAGGAGTGAAACCACTCCTCCGAGGCCTCGGGGGCTACACCCGGCGGGTGCGCTTGCGCGCACCCACCGGAACAAAGTGCAACCGAGAAAGGCTGGTCCCCTTGCAAAAAAGTGCGACGAAAGCCTCCAAGCGAGTGCTAACACTCCCTTCGAGGCTCGGGGGCTACTGTCGGGGACCATAATTAGGGGTACCCTCAAGATGCCTAATTCTCAGCTGGTAACCCCCATCAGCATAAAGCTGCAGAGGCCTGATGGGTGCGATTAAGTCAGGGATCAGTCCATACGAGCGACTCGATCACGCCTCGCCCGAGCCTAGCCTCGGGCAAGGGCAGCCGACCCTGAGGTGTTTCCGTCTCGCCCGAGGCCCCCTTTTCACGGCAGACGCATCTCCGGCTCGCCCAAGGCCTTGTCTTCGATAAGAAGCAACCCTGACTAAATCGCCGCGCCGACCGACCAAGTCACAGGGGCATTTAACACAAAGAGTGAGACTGACGGGCAGCCAGGCCTTGCCGAGGGCGCCATAGGAAGCTTCGTCCGACCCAGGGCTCGGACTCGGGCTAAGGCCCCGGAAGACGGCGAACTCCGCTCCGCCCGACCCAGGGCTCGGACTCGGGCTAAGGCCCCAGAAGACGGCGAACTCCGCTCCGCCCGACCCAGGGCTCGGACTCGGGCTAAGGCCCCGGAAGACGGCGAACTCCGCTCCGCCCGACCCAGGGCTCGGACTCGGGCTAAGGCCCCGGAAGACGGCGAACTCCGCTCCGCCCGACCCAGGGCTCGGACTCGGGCTAAGGCCCCGGAAGACGGCGAACTCCGCTCCGCCCGACCCAGGGCTCGGACTCGGGCTAAGGCCCCGGAAGACGGCGAACTCCGCTCCGCCCGACCCAGGGCTCGGACTCCGCCCTGGCCTCTGCCGAACGACCTCCGCCTCGCCCGACCCAGGAGCTCGGGCTCGGCCTCGGCCATGCAGGACAGACTCGACTTCGGCTTCGGAGGAGCCTCCACGTCGCCCGACCTAGGGCACAAGTCCGCCACGTCAACAGGAAGCGCCATCATCACCCTACCCCGAGCCGACTCGGGCCGCAGAGAACAAGACCGACGTCCCATCTGGCTAGCTCCGCCAGATAGGCAATGATGGCGCCCCGCTAGCCCTATGACGACGGCGGCTCTCAGCTCCCTTATGGAAGCAGGGGGACGTCAGCAAGGACCCAACAGCTCCGACAGCTGTCCCTCCGCCAGGCTCCGTTGCTCCACCAACAGCCACGACACCACACCAGCTGGGTGCCAAGATCTCTCCGGCTGCCACCTTGGCATGTACTTAGGGCGCTAGCTCTCCCCCGCTAGACACGTAGCACTCTGCTACACCCCCATTGTACACCTGGATCCTCTCCTTGCGCCTATAAAAGGAAGGACCAGGGCCTTCTTAGAGAAGGTTGGCCTCGCGGGAACGAGGGCAGGGGCAGGCGCTCTCTTGGGGCCGCTCGCTCCCCTCACCCGCGCGGACGCTTGTAACCCCCTACTGCAAGCGCACCCGACCTGGGCGCGGGACGAACACGAAGGCCGCGGGATCTCCGCCTCCCTCACGACCCGGCTCCGGCCACCTCGCTCTTCCCCCCTTCGCGCTCGCCCACGCGCTCGACCCATCTGGGCTGGGGCACGCGGCACACTCACTCGTCGGCTCGAGGACCCCCCGGTCTCGAAACGCCGACATTTATATTCCGCTCGACAATGAGTACGGATTTAAGCACGTAATATCAGTGGATAAATCAGATGCGAAATTTTAATCATCTTCGCCTATTGCGATTTCAATATCGCATCTATTTCGTCTGTCGCGAGTTCGACATAATTTTTATCTGTCCGGGCTCTTCTGAAATTTTCGTGATGTTCGGAACCTAGTTGTTCGGAAATCGGTGCGTCTGGTGAGTATTTAAAATTCATCGCTTGCACGGATACGAGTTCGGAAGCCCAACTCACTCGGATGATTTTATCCCAGATAAATTAATTTGTACTCGACAACTAAATGGTGGGGGCAAAATAATTTGTATCGCGCGTTGTCCGAGAAAAATCGTGCGCGAAGTTATTATCCAATTTATTCTTCAGCACGCTATTTTGACGACGAAATCGCGTATACATTAGCGGATCTGGTTTCGACTAATTTCGGTCGAACCACGTAGAACAAGTTATTAGTACCGAAATCAGTTTATTTCGGTCTGTCCAAAACTTTGGATATAAATGACGGGTACAAATTCATCTGATTCAAAGTATTCGCTAAATCAAAACCATGACAGCGCGTTCGAAAATTATAATTGAGATCCGATTATCACACATATTGCCCGTAACAATGGAATCAGATGTTCATACCGTAGGTAAATTTCATAGATTTCGAATCGAATCAAACCGTGTCACCAGTACGGTCGACCCATTTTATATCACTAAAAATCTTGATTCCAAAATATCAGCGATTCTCTTTATAAAAAAAGAAAGGAAAGAAATAAAAAAAGAAAAGAAACCTACCAGCCGACCCTATCTTCCTCGCGTCTTCTTCCTCGAAGCTTCTGCGCGCGTCCCAGGCCCCGGCATGGAGTTTGCCCAGTCTGCGTGCGCGAGCTCTTGCGTGCCGCGGCCTCCGACTCCTCCAATCGAGCTCCTTCTCGAAGCTTCCCCTTCCATGGCGCTCGGACTGAGCCGCTTTTCCCCATCTTCCTGTGCGTCGCGGAGCTATCGCCGCACCCCTGGTTCTGGCCCTGCTCGGACCTCGCCCTTGGATTTCGCCCAGGCCCGCGCCCTGGTCTTGTCCGCGAGCTCCTCCCTCATCCATGTCGCGGCGTCCTGGTCGCTCCCTGGTGCCGCGCGAGCGTGTCCTCGAGCTCCCCCATGGCGGTCCTGATTCAGCCCCTGTTTCCCCTTTGCGATTTCCCTTGGAATTCTTTCCTGTTCGGTGCCCAGCATCGCGACCCCGCCGTGGAGTTTCCTTGCAGCCCCAGCTCGGATCCCCCTCACTGCGCCCATCTCCTCTCAAGGTCACGATGCCCCTATCCATGAATCTTCCCCGGCTCCAGCCGCCGCGCCCTAGCTCGGATTCTACATGGCACTTCCTCTACTCGTCCCATCTCCCCATAGCTTCTTCCTCCCTGCTCGGCGCTTCCTGTTCCCAGCATCGCGTCCCGTCCCCTCTACTTGCTCGGCGCCCGTCTCCTATGGTGCTTGGCTCCCAGCTCCTCCCAATCGAGCCCCTCCGCGCGTCCCTGGGTCTCGCTCCCTCACCGTGGAGCTCATCCCTGCGCGCGCCTTCTCCAGTCGGCTCTGCTCTTGCTTTTCCCCAAGCAGCGGCCGAGTTCCTCCTCTCTCTCTCATCTCCTCTCTGCTGGCGTGTTCCCATGGCCGCCGTCGCCCTTCCACGGTGCCTCTGCTCGGACTCACGCCGTCCTCTTTCCTCGAATCTCCCTGCTCGGCCAGGATGGTTGCGCCATCAATCCCGCTTGAGCCCCATTCGCGTTCGTCGAAGCTCCTTGGCTCGACTCTGCCCAGTTCGCGTCCAGCTCGCCTTTGCGTCACGCGCGTAGCGTTCTGTTGTTCCTGCACGTGCTGCCGCGAAGCTCCTTGTTCAGTTCTCCCCCGTCGCATTGTTGTGCGCGCGAAGTTCTCTGCTCGCAACGGCGTGTCGAGTTTCCGCGTCGAGCTCCTCTCCTGCGTGCCTGCCGTTGTCTTCGAGCCGATGCTTGGCTGTCGCAGTATTTTTAGTTATCCGGCTGCGTCGGTAGTTTTCAAGTGTGTCTGTTGCCGTGAACTCGCCCTGGTGCCCACTCTGTCCCTGGTCCGCGCTTCCTTCAGCTCGGCCAGGCGGGGCATCGTTCCGTGTTGTGCTCGCGTAGTTTCCTGCTCGTCAGCGTGTCCCCTCGGCTCGTTTGGCCTTAATTCTCATTGCATCATCGATTTTGCCGGTTAGCATCATTCGTCGTCGCGTCGCGTGTGTAGCTCTATATACGTCACCCTCCTGTGTCGTCGTCGTTCCGTGCGTCATCAATAAATCCCAAGAATCGGGTGAAGACGAAGCCAGCAGCATGATATTCACCAAGTGCTCGACAGAAGCTCGAATAAGCCATCGATCGTCATCCTCGTCTATGCCAAGCCCCAAGCCGTGAAGACACTGGTGCTGGCCACGCGTCACCAGCTCGATAAAGAGGAATCCCACGGGTATTCGGTCAAGAATGGAAACTGTGTGCCTCGCTCGCCAGACGTGTATGATCAATGGCGTCAACCAGAAACCATCGTCGTGCTTGCGACTATCGCGTCGAATTAGTCAGAGTAAGTTGATTCGTATTCCAGTCAACTAGGTCTATAAATAGATTTAATAGAATTATTAGTCGCGATAATTGTTATTAATTTACTATACGCATATTGTGATGTTCGATTTAGATAAATAGGTAAATCAAGTAATTAAGATACACAGTTCAAAGAGTTAATAAAAAGCTAGGAATAAAAATAGATATTCTAGTGTTATTATGTCAATTTGATTAATGGATGTAGTCGATGCCCTGTTGTGATATCCATGGTGCTTAATGCTTGGTTTTAAGTGTTTCATCCTTTTTAGTGTAGATTATCTATATTATACTCGTTATACTTGTGCTCATACATGTGCATCGTGCATCTCATGAGGTACGATAAATAATCGCGTGATGCGAAAGACGAACCAAGTCGACCCCACGCGCGGGCTAATCCGCAGGATGATGCTGATGAACAAACCTGAAGATGGGATGATCTGATCAAGTGCTAGGACAAGGATGGTCGTCAAGTGGACGTCACCTAACAATGTTGCCACAGAAAATTAAGAGAAATTTAACCCTAAACCTAGTCTGTTAGGCCAACTGAAGCAACTGCGCCATTGTACAGTACCAGAATTGGATCAGACCGCCAGCACAGCAATCTCACCGCCGACGACCTCTCCGCCGTGATTCGTGCCGCTGGCGTCTCGATTCGTGCTCAGATTGATCAGATAGTACCCGTAGTCACGCCGTCGTGGATAAGTCCGGCCAGTAAAATATTCCGGTCACCGTACAAAGCTCGCCGCGATGGAATCCGATAAGCACGCCGGTGACCGCCGCCTTCCAGCCTTGCGCCGCGTGTCTAAGCATCTCCACCGCATCGCCGTGACTTGCTTTAGCTCTTCGTTGATCGCCGGAGAGATTGCCACGGTAACCGGACACCAATCCACTGCGCCAGTAGCTCCTTGTTTCCCCGGCCGCCGCGCGTCGTCGCCCAAATTCACGGCCACTGCTCCCGGGCTCTATAAATTGACCGCGCCTTCAGCTCCGTCATGTAATCAAGCAGCTAGCGCACCCACCTGCACCTCAACTCCTCCACCAGAGAGCTCCAATTTTGGATTCTCCCCAAATCGTTCCAGAACTCCGCTCGGTTTAGCCTCACCGCGGCCAGCCTGTTCCAGGTTAGTTCAAGCTCCTCAATCAGTTGTCCTAGCATCCTTAAGTTCTCCTCAAGCTCCTCGATCCCTCTAATTGAACTAAACCACCATAGATCGTCGGGAACGCATTGTTCCTTTGATTCTCCGCACCGTCACCGTGGACAGAGCAGGGTAGACCACCATTCATGAAATTGGGTTGGGGGAAATGCACGGGTGAGGTCCAATTCAGTGTCTGCTGCACGAGAGTCCCAACCATTGCCCGGTCCGGCCAGCCTGAGCTCATCGAAGATCGGCCGAGAGCTGTCCACCGTCGGGGACCCCATCCTGCGAAGAATTAGAAGTTCGAGGGTGTTCTTGTAAAGTGTCAGCGATTGTTTTAAATAGTGTTTTGGACTCCTTCGGGTTATTCAAAACTACATGGGCTTATTCGCAAAACTCTCAGCATGGACGCAGGCGCACGTGGGCGTGTCCCTATTTCTGTGCAGGCTGGGCCTCCTTGGCTAGATTCAGCCCAGTACTATTCATGGATTTTCTTTTTCTTTTTCCACCAGAACTAAACAATTTTAAAAAATGGTATAAAAATGGTAAAAATGTCAAACCAAATTTTCTAGTTTCCTAATTTTCCATAGTATTGTATAAAAATAGTTTTAGGATTTTTAGATCAAATAGGGAATTTTGGAGCATTTAAAATAGCCTAAAACATTGGTTTTGGATTTTTAGAAAATAAATAGTAATTCCAAAAATCCCCAAACTTTTTATTTGAACTTTATACATTATTTAGAAGCCTTGGGTAGAGTTTGGTATGATTTGAACCTTTTTTGATACTTAGAACCCTACCCCCTGCCCTTTGAATTCCTTTACTAACTCCGGAAACCCTAGTTTCCCGGAAAACCGTGAAGGAAAGTTGTATTCAAGATTTTAGAAATAAACCTTTACTATCTTTGCACACTCATAAGCATTTCATACTAATATGATTGTTCTGAAAGGCCAAGACATAGATGTGATTTTGGGCATGAATTGGTTGGCCTAACATAAAGCAATCCTCAACACTGATCTAAGAACTATCAGGTTGAGTTATGGCCACGAAGAAATTCTTTTGTCTATCCCCATAGCTATTACAACTAAACCAATTGGCAGAATTAATGAAGCCATCATACCGGAGATCAAGGATATTCCGGTAGTATGTGAGTTCCCAGATGTCTTTCCAGAAGATTTGCCTGGATTACCACCTGAAAGGGATGTAGAATTTGTAATTGAGTTGAAGCCCGGTACGGCTCCCATTTCTAGAAGATCATACCGGATGCCTACAAATGAGCTGGTAGAACTTAAGACCCAATTGCAAGATTTACTTGAAAAGGGATTCATCCGGCCAAGCTCGTCACCATGGGGTTGTCTAGCCATCTTCGTCAAGAAGAAGGATCAAACATTGCGGATGTGCATGGACTACCGTCCCCTTAATGAGGTCACTATCAAGAATAAGTATCCTCTTCCTCGGATTGATATTTTGTTTGATCAACTGACTGGAGCGAGGGTATTCTCCAAAATTGATCTCAGATCGGGCTATCATCAGATCCGTATTCGGCCCGAGGATATACCAAAGACCGCATTCACTACGCGATATGGATTATTTGAATACTTGGTAATGTCTTTTGGACTGATGAATGCTCCTACCCACTTCACTTATCTGATGAACTCGGTATTCATGCTCGAGTTGGACAAATTTGTGGTGGTCTTCATAGATGATATCTTAATATATTTCAAGAATGAAGAGGAGCATGCTCAACATTTACGGATCGTATTGACGCGCTTAAGGCAACATCAATTATATGCTAAGTTCAGTAAATGCGCGTTCTGGCTGGAAGAAATCCAAATTTTGGGACATGTGTTATCAGCCAAGGGGATTGTGGTACATCCCAGCAAAGTCAAGGATATTTTGGAGTGGAAACCCCCAACCACTGTTCATCAAGTCTGAAATTTCCTTGGACTGGCTGGTTATTACCGCTGATTTATACCAAATTTTTCTAAGCTTGTGAAACCAATCACGAGTTTATTGAAGAATGATATTAAATTCAATTGGTCTTCGGAATGTAATGAAGCCTTTGACAAATTGAAGGTATTATTAACCACTGCTCCGGTATTGGCTCAACCGAATATTGAAAAGCCTTTTGATGTGTATTGTGACGCATCAGGCAGTGGTCTCGGCTGTGTATTAATGCAAGAAGGCCGAGTAATAGCTTATGCTTCACGGCAGTTACGCTGGCATGAGGAGCATTATCCCACTCATGATTTGGAGCTAGCTGCAGTGGTCCATGCCCTGAAGATCTGGCGTCATTATCTGCTGGGTAATATCTGTCACATTTATACAGATCATAAAAGTTTGAAGTATATCTTCACCCAGTCAGAGTTGAACATGAGACAAAGGCGATGGCTTGAGCTTATTAAGGATTATGAACTGGAGATCCATTATCACCCAGGCAAGGAAAATGTAGTGGCAGATGCACTCAGTCGCAAGGCCTCTTGCCATTGTCTAACAATGGGGACTTCTGACATTACATTATGCCAAGAGATGGAGAATCTGAACCTGGAAATGATTCAGCATGGGACTTCAAATCACTTGAAGCTGGAGTCAGTCATCTTACAAAGGATAATTGACGCACAGAAAAACGATGAGGGTATGAAACATATACGTGAGAAGATAAGGGCTAGAAAAGCCAATTGCTTTCGAGAAGACGATCAAGGTGTTGTATGGTTCAACAACCGCATAGTTGTGCCGAAGAATGAAGGGGTCCGCCAGCAAATTTTAGATGAAGCACATCTTAGTCGCTATTCTATTCATCCCGGAAGCACTAAGATGTATCAAGATCTGAAACAACATTATTGGTGGACAAAGATGAAAATTGAAATCGCACGATATGTGGCAAGGTGTGACACATGCAAACGTGTCAAAGCCATACATATGAAGACTGCAGATCCATTACAATCTTTACCAATACAAACATGGAAATGGGAAGATATTAGTATGGACTTTATTGTGGGATTGCCCAGAACTGCCAAAGGGTATGATTCTATCTGGGTTATTGTTGATCGGCTTACGAAAATTGCTCATTTTCTGCCAGTCAAGACAATTCACCCTGTTACTGTTTATGCCTAATTGTACATTACTCGTATTCTCAGTTTGCACGGTATTCCGAAGACTATAGTGTTAGATCGTGGACCTCAATTCATATCCAAATTCTGGGAAGAACTTCATAAATCCCTGGGTACCAAATTGCTCCACAGTTCGGCCTATCATCCTCAGACCAGTGGACAGACTGAGAGAGTCAATCAGATACTTGAAGATATGTTATGGGCTTGTGCTTTGGAGTTCCCCCAGAAATGGGATGATTGTTTACCATTAGCGGAGTTCTTGTACAATAATAGCTATCAAGAAAGTATCAAGATGGCACCCTTTGAAGCTTTGTATGGGAGGCGGTGTCGCACTCTGTTAAACTGGTCTAAACCTGGTGAAAGAAATTTCTTCAGACCTGATATGGTAAAGGAGACAGAAGCGAAGGTTCAACGAATAATTCATAATTTGAAGAAAGCTCAAGCTCGCCAGAAGAGTTACGCAGACACACACCGGATACCCTTATACTTTCCGGTTGGAGATTATGTCTACCTGAAAGTTTCACCAATGAAGGGTGTATCACGTTTCGGGGTTAAAGGGAAGCTTGCACCACGATATATTGGTCCTTTTCTCATTCTTGAAAGATATGGGCCAATGGCGTATCGATTTCAACTACCCAAAACCTTATCTGCTGTACATAATGTGTTCCACGTGTCTCAACTAAAGAAGTGTCTTCAGGTTCCAAATCGAACCATTGAAGTGACAGATGTTGTCCTTAAACCAGACTTGACATATTCCGAACATCCCCTTCGAGTCTTAGATCAAAAGGATAGGATTACCCGAAAGAAAACTCTCAAGTTTTATAAGATACAGAGGAACCAACATTCCGAAGATGAGGCTACATGGGTAACTCAAGACTTTTTAGACAAGAATTTCCCAGGCTTTTTGGCCTCATGTAATTTGTAAAGTGTGTATAGTTGCTGTAATAAAGGAGTAAATCCCCAAACCACCCCTGCTTTGTACCAGAAATAAGGAAATAAAAGTATGACGTGTTTCCTTTTCCATTACTTACCCTAGGACTTTTAATCTCGGGATGAGATTCTTTTATGTGGGGAAGGATGTAACACCCCTAGTGTTACTATTACTAAAACTTGAGCATAACATCATAAGCATTAGCATTTCATATGTTTGATACACCTAGAATGCATTCACTAGGCAAAATTTTCAAACAAGTTGTATTGTTATGGTATTTTGTAAATAAAACCCTAGTGTAGGGTACTTAACCCTAAATATGGTTCTGAGGGGTAAAACAACACCCAAATGGAGAAAACCCTAAAGTTTAAATAAAATAGTCATAAAATATTACTAAGAATGGATCTAAGTTACATTTACACCCCTGAGATACCAAAAACCCTAAAAAGGACCCTGGAAAACCCTAAATCCAAACCCTAGGGGGTTAAGTGCAAAATTAGTCCACTTTTGGACTAAAGTGCAAAAACCATGTCAATAAGGTATCTTAAGTCACATGGTTCACCAATGTGTGAATTTACAAGCTAAGCCTTGAATTTTTGGACTTATTTGCAAAAAGACCCCATAGGTGTTCTAGTGCTAAGTCTGAAAATCAGTATTTTGGATCAACTTTGGAGCTTTATAACTTTCAAATTAGTGAGAATTCACCTAAGGGCACCACATCAACTTTGTAGCTCTATGAAAGGATAACAACTTTGCTTAAGAGTGTAAGCATGGTTGTTATGAAGAAATTGGAGAAAATTACACCCAAAGTTGGACTGTCAGGCTGTTTATTGTTTGAATTTCAGAGTGACAGTGTAATTACAGAGACTTTGGGCACGAATTCAAGCTTGATTTAGTAGGAATTTGCCCATAGCTCCTAGGACAAACTTGTAGCCGAATCTTTGATCTACAACTTTGCTACAGAACTTTAGGTATGTTGCCACAGAAAATTAAGAGAAATTTAACCCTAAACCTAGTCTGTCAGGCCAACTAAAGCAACTGCGCCATTGTACAGTACCAGAATTGGATCAGACCGCCAGCGCAGCAATCTCACCGCCGACGACCTCTCCGCCACGATTCGTGCCGCCGGCGTCTCGATTCGTGCTTAGATTGATCAGATAGTACCCGGAGTCACGCCGCCGTGGATAAGTCCGGCCAGTAAAATATTCTGGTCACCGTACAAAGCTCGCCGCGGTGGAATCCGATAAGCACGCCGGTGACTACCACCTTTCGGCCTTGCACCACGTGTCTAAGCATCTCCAGCACATCGCCGTGACTTGCTTTAGCTCTCCGTTGATCGCCGGAGAGATTGCCACGGTAACCGGACACCAATCCACTGCGCCAGTAGCTCCTTGTTTCCCCGGCCGCCGCGCGTCGTCGCCCAAATTCACGGCCACCGCTCGCGGGCTCTATAAATTAACCGTGCCCTCAGCTCCGTCAAGTAATCAAGCAGCTAGTGCACCCACCTGCACCTCAACTCCTCCACCAGAGAGCTCCAATTTTGGATTCTCCCCAAATCGTTCCAGAACTCCGCTCGGTTTAGCCTCACCGCGGCCAGCCTGTTCCAGGTTAGTTCAAGCTCCTCAATCAGTTGTCCTAGCATCCTTAAGTTCTCCTCAAGCTCCTCGATCCCTCTAATTGAACTATACCACCATAGATCGTCAGGAACGCATTGTTCCTTTGATTCTCCGCACTGTCACTGTGGACTGAGCAGGGTAGACCACCATTCATGAAATTGGGTTGGGGGAAATGCACGGGCGAGGTCCAATTCAGTGTCTGCTGCACGAGAGTCCTAGCCATTGCCCGGTCCGGCCAGCCTAGGCTCGTCGGAGATCAGCCGAGAGCTGTCCACCGTCGGGGACCCCATCCTGCGAAGAATTAGAAGTTCGAGGGGGTTCTTGTAAAGTGCCAGCGACTGTTTTAAATAGTGTTTTGGACTCCTTCGGGTTATTCAAAACTACAGGGGCTTATTCGCAAAACTCTCAGCGCGGACGCAGGCACGCGTGGGCGCGTCCCTATTTCTGTGCAGGCTGGGCCTCCTGGGCTAGATTCGGCCCAGTACTATTCATAGATTTTCTTTTTATTTTTCTGCGAGAACTAAAACAATTTTAGAAAATGGTATAAAAATGGTAAAAATGTCAAACTAATTTTGCTAGATTCCTAATTTTCCATAGTATTTCGTAAAAATAGTTTTAGGATTTTTAGATCAAATAGGGAATTTTGGAGCATTTAAAATAGCCTAAAACATTGGTTCTAGATTTTTAGAAAATAAATAGTAATTCCAAAAATCCCCAAACTTTTTATTTGAACTTTATACATTATTTAGAAGCCTTGGGCAGAGTTGGTATGATTTGAACCTTGTTTGATACTTAGAACCCAAAACCCTACCCCCTGCCCTTTGAATTCCTTTACTAACTCCGGAAACCCTAGTTTCCCGAAAAACCGTGAAGGAAAGTTGTATTCAAGATTTTAGAAATAAACCTTTACTATATTTGCACACTCATAAGCATTTCATGAGCATTCATTCTTATATATATATGGTTATATTTAGAAAATGAGGAAGAAGTTGAAGTAGAAGAAGAGAAGACTTCGCCACCACCACCTGCGGAACATCAGGCAGGAAATTGTTTTTACTTTGACATCTGCGGATCTGAGCCTGACTCACCTATAAATGAAGGCAAGCCCCGGTGCATTTGCCACCTCCTTGTGTTTTAAACATCATTTTCACTTGCTTGATGCATTAGGTGATAGGAGTTGATTGCTAAAACAATTCCTGCATTACCTTCCTTGGATTTGATTAACTTCCTTGAAATCCCTATTTTACAAAAAGATTTTTGATGCTTAGCCTTGCTTTAGAAAAACAAAATGTTTTGTTTTTACAAAAGATGATGTGGCAAAAGTGGGTGGGATGTTTTCGAAAATAAAACTTGATGGTGGATCCATCATGGCCATGATGGGTTCAACATCGGAAAAGATGTACCTCTGCCAGGTACCAAACTTTGGGTTTGAAATAATTAAGCTGAGACCGGGCGGGTGACTTGCACGAGAAAGGAGTCTCGGTGTAGTGTCTTCGTCTGAGTCGATTAAGGACCGTGTCGATGTAGGCTTGATGACCGAGGACCCTTTAACTGGTCACATGCCTCGTCATGGATAAGCTTTGCCTTGGGCAGACTAAGGCCAGAATAAGATACCACGCAATGAGAGTGGAGAGATGGCAAGAGTAGCGTGTACCCTCTGTGGCAAGAGGCTAGACGGTGGTGTATCTGTGCTCTCGATTGGCATGAACCTGATCTGGTCTTAAGAACCCCAGTGGCGGGTTGACATATGCAAGGGTTAAGTGCTACATATGTCGTGTGATTGGAGATCCTCAGCTGAGTATAATCGATTCGGATCGCCGTACCTTCGCGGTTATGAAGACTTGGTCACTGCCCTATACGTAGAAATCCAGTAAAGATGAAGGGTTGTTAAGAAATTGGCTAGTGCAGGTCAAGTGTTTGAACTAGGGTAGAAAGAACTCTAGTTGCAGGTAATCTTACTTAACCTGACAAATTAAAATTGGATTTTTAAGGATCCACTTTAGTAAGCATTTTTGCAAATAGAGTCATTGATTATTGATAAGCCTTACCTTGACTCCCTTAAGCCAACATACCCTTGAATGTCTTTTCTTTAGTCGGGTAAGACTTGCTGAGTAATTCCATACTCAGGGTTTTATTCCCTATTGTTTTTAGGTGAGGAAGCAACAAACTTTTGTTGTTTCTGTTCCAAGGTGGTCTCAAAAGATGAAAACCAAGAGTAAAGCTGTGGGAGGAAGGGTTCCTCCATAAAAACTTTTGTTTGATACTTATCGGTAGGGGTTTTTGCCTCCCTTGGTGTGTAATAATAATACGATGCACTCGTAGGTTATATTCTGGTCTGTAAATATTCAACTCTACCTTACTTTTAAATAAAGGTAAGTTCATGTAATTGCTTCCGCATTCTCGTAACTCTGATGCTTGTAATGTCTGCGTGATGGGTGAAACGCTCTTGGGAAAGGTAAGAAAAGCAGATACCAAACTTGTCAAGTGATTCAGGGGCACCTACATGGTTGTCTGAGGTCCGTTGGACAAGGACAACTATAGGTGGGCCTAATGACTTGGGAGGTTCCGTCACACCATGATCCAAAACTTGAATTTTTCATTATCACTCCATGACCAAACACATACAAAAAAATGCTTAGATAATTTCCTTATTGGACATAAAATGTACTTAAGCTTAAAACAAGGATCTCAAGTCATGTCTCCTTCTAGAACCATTCTCTTGTTCAGTTGATGCAGGTTGAGGTCTCTATTGTATTTGGCCTCTTCTTGTGGATCGCCATGTTGCTTTATTAACCCAACCTAGAAAAGACATGTCCAACCATTTTTCTGGAATTTGATGCCTTTGGTTTCCCCATATCTATCAAAGGCATACCAACTTAATCTTACGATTGTTTTCCCCCGTATCTAGTCAGACACTGATCCTTGACCTTGTGATCTCTATGATGGGCATAGAAATATGCTTGGGGCTGAAGTAACAGTCTCCCATCGTACTCCTTTCATCAAATTTAGGTTATGGCCATACCTTGTTCATTTCATCGGGCCATGATCTGTTTGGCTCTCTACTTGTAACCATCCTTACAGGTGGAGTATCTCTTTGTGCATTGTCACCCTTGCCCAATTCATTTGTGTCGCGTGAGATTTCTTATTGGTTATGTCTGATAATGGTGTTATGACTAAAACCAGTGGTGCCTTGACGAAACTGAGGGCCTTTTGTGTGTGCACATGGTTGTGCTACTCGGCATCCTTACAGGTGGAGTACCACAGTTAGTAGTCATAATCCATTATGAGATTATATCAATATGTTATCTTCCGTAGACCTCCTCCTTGAAACAATTTCTATGTTGTTTGTGAAGTGATCAAGCAACATATGTCATCCCCGTTGGATCAAAAAGGGCATACCACTTTCATGTGTGGTCTTATTTCTTTTGATCTTGGTAGTGACTACTCATACAAGTTCCCTTTACGTCCTTCTTGTAAAGATGAAGCCTTGGAGCTTTTTAGTGTTAGAAAACAACTGATTAGCTCTCAAAATGGAGATCTGTTTTCCCTGCTGTTGAGATGTAGGAGTTTGTTCATTCGCTCTCTTATTCAATTCATGTATTTCCAAACCAAGTCATTTCATCTCATCTGGAAGAACGGATGAACAATCTGATCGAATGGATTTCTACCCAAGTGCATGATCACCTGGTAGCAAATATGAACTCTCGACCCTTGGCTTACCGATGGTACTAAGAGGACCTGCTCAATGTCAAAAGTAGTTTAACAAGTTGTTTTTTAACTTGTAATTGCTTTGTGAATGAAGGTTGAGTTTAGAGGTCGTTTCATCGAGTTGTCTAAACTCACTTTGGTTCAACCCACCCTAAAGAAAGTACTTACAAGAATCAAGATTAAATCGGCCAGTAATCCCTAAGCATTGCTCTAGTCATGCCTCGATCGTCTTACGTGTGCCTTTCTAGCATGTGTGATCAAGTTGAGCCGTGCTAAGTACTTGATAAAATGGATTGGTTGCGAAGGTAGCATCTACAGATCCTTTCGCTCGTAATTTTTCAAGTCTATATCACCTTTCATGGACTTGGATTTTCTGGCTAGCCACGGGTCAACTGTGATGTATTCGACATCCACATCCATCTCATGTGCTACGAACTCATTGTGACCGCTTGTTGGTAAACCACTTTCTATGTGTTTTACCCAAGAGATTGCATCTGGTTCTGTTTGGGTAAAATCGCGTATTTACCGCTCGCTCAACAGACTCAGATAGTACAGTGTTCTCAGAAAAAGCAAACTGCACACATGGAACCTTATGTGTTCTTCTGGCAGACATCGTCACTATTAGTGGACATTTCTAAATTAGCCTAAGGCAATATATGTTATGTCCACTTGAGAAACAACATTCTGAGACACCCACCTTTGCTTGGAACTGCCTTGTGATTACCGCTGATATGGACATGGGTTACATACTTCTCTACCCTTAGAAGTCTTTCACTCTGAATCTCGGGACGAGATACTTTTAAGGGGGGAGGGCTGTAACACCTCAGGTGTTTATATTCCGCTCGACAACGAGTACGGATTTAAGCACGTAATATCAGTGGATAAATCGGATGCGAAATTTTAATAATCTTCGCCTATTGCGATTTTAATATCGAATCTATTTCGCCTGTCGCGAGTTCGACATCATTTTTATCTATCTGGACTCTTCCGAAATTTTTGTGATGTTCGGAACCTAGTTGTTCCGGAAATCGGTGCGTCCGGTGAGTATTTAAAATTCATCGCTCACACGGATACGAGTTCGGAAGCCCGACTCACTCGGATGATTTGATCCCGGATAAATTAATTTGTACTCGACAACTAAATGGTGGGGGCAAAATAATTTCGGTCGAACCACGTAGAACAAGTTATCAGTACCGAAATTAGTTTATTTCGGTCTGTCCAAAACTTTGGATATAAATGACGGGTACAAATTCATCTGATTCCAAGTATTCGCTAAATCAAAACCGTGACAGCGCGTTCGAAAATTATAATTGAGATCCGATTATCACACAAATTGCCCGTAACAATGGAATCAGATGTTCAGACCGCAGGTAAATTTCTTAGATTTCGAATCGAATCAAACCATGTCACCAGTACGGTCGACCCATTTTATATCACTAAAAATCTTATTTCCAAAATATCAGCGATTCTCTTTATAAAAAAAGAAAGGAAAGAAATAAAAAAAAGAAACCTACCAGCCGATCCTATCCCTGGCGTGAGATTTTCTCCTCCTTCCGTCGCTATCCTTCCTCCCCTGTTGATCTTTTATATGGCGCCGCCCCTGGGGTCTTCAAATATCCAGTCCCTGCTCCCTCTGCCTACGTATTTCTCTGCTCGCCATGGAGTTTGCCGAGCTCTCCACCACCCTAGATTCCTCTATCTTCCTCGTGTCATCTTCCCCGGAGCTTCTGCGCGCGTCCCTGGCCCCGGCATGGAGTTTGCCCAGTCTACGTGCGCGAGCTCTTACGCGTCGTGGCCTCCCACTCCTCCAACTGAGCTCCTTCCCGAAGCTTCCCCTTCCATGGCACTCGGACCGAGCTGCTTTTCCCCATCTTCCTGTGCGTCGTGGAGCTCTCGCCGCGCCCCTAGTTCTAGCCCTGCTCAGACCTCACCCTTGGATTTCGCCCAGGCCCGCGCCCTACTCTTGTCCGCGAGCTCCTCCCTCGTCCATGCCACGGTGTCCTGCTCGCTCCCTGGTGCCGCGCGAGCGTGTCCTCGAGCTCCCCCATGGCGGTCTTGATTCAGCCCTTGTTTCCCCTTTGCGATTTCCCTTGGAATTCTTTCCTGTTCGGCGCCCAGCGTCACGACCCCCGTTGTGGAGTTTCCTCGCAGCCCCAGCTCGGATCCCCCTTGCTACGCGCCCATCTCCTCTCAAGCTCGCGACGCCCCTGTCCATGGCTCTTCCCCGGCTCCAGTCGCCGCGCCCTGGCTCGGATTCTACGCGGCACTTCCTCTACTCGTCCCATCTCCCTAAACCTTCTTCCTCCCTGCTCGGCGCTTCCTGTTCCTAGCGTTGCGCCCCGTCCCCTCTGCTCGCTCAGCGCCCGTCTCCTATGGCGCTTGGCTCCCAGCTCCTCCCAGTCGAGCCCCTCCGCGCGTCCCTGGGTCTTGCTCCCACGCTGTGGAGCTCATCCCTACGCGCGCCTTCTCCAGTCGGCTCTGCTCTTGCTTTTCCCCAAGCAGCGGCCAAGTTCCTCCTCTTTCTCTCATCTCTCTCCTCTCTACCGGTGTGTTCCCATGGCCGCCGTCGCCCTTCCACGGTGCCCCTGCTCAGACTCGCGCCGTCCTCTTTCCTCGAATCTCCCTGCTCGGCTAGGATGGTCGTGCCATCGATCCTGCTTGAGCCCCTTCTTGTTCGTCGAAGCGCCCTGGCTCGACTCTGCCCAGTTCGCGTCCTGCTCGCCTTTGCGTCGCGCGCGTAGCGTTCCGTTGTTCTTGCACGTGCTGCCACGAAGCTCCCTGTTCAGTTCTCCTCCGTCGCATTGTTGTGCGCGCGAAGTTCTCTGCTCGCAACGGCGTGTCGAGTTTCCACGTCGAGCTCCTCTCTTGCGTGTCGGTCGTCGTCTTCGAGCCGATGCTTGGCTGTCGCACTATTTTTAGTTATCCGGCTGCGTCGGTAGTTGTCAAGCGTGTCTGTTGCCGTGAACTCTCCCCTGGTGCCCACTCTATCCCTGGTCCGCGCTTCCTTCAGCTCGGCCAGGCGGGGCATCGTTCCGTGTTGTGCTCGCACAGTTTCCTGCTCACCAGCGCGTCCCCTCGGCTCGTTTGGCCTTAATTCTCATCGCGTCGTCGATTTCGCCGGTTAGCGTCATTCGTCGTCTCGTCGCGTGTGTAGCTTTATATACGTCACCCTCCTGTGTCGTCGTCGTTCCGTGCGTCATCAATAAATCCCAAGAATTGGGTGAAGACGAAGCCAGCAGCATGATATTCACCAAGTGCTCGACAGAAGCTCGAACAAGCCATCGATCGTCATCCTCGTCTACACCAAGCCCCAAGCCATGAAGACACTGGTGCTGGCCACGCGTCACCAGCTCAACAAAGAGGAATCCCACGGGTATTCGGTCAAGAATGGAAACTGTGTGCCTCGTTCGCTAGGCGTGTATGATCAATGACATCAACCGGAAACCATCGTCGTGCTTGCGACTATCGCGTCGAATTAGTCAGGGTAAGTTGATTCGTATTCCAGTCAACTAGGTCTATTAATAGATTTAATAGAATTATTAGTCGCGATAATTGTTATTAATTTAGTATATGCATATTGTGATGTTCGATTTAGATAAATAGGTAAATCAAGTAATTAAGATACACAGTTCAAAGAGTTAATAAAAAGCTAGGAATAAAAATAGATATTCTAGTGTTATTATGTCAATTTGATTAATGGATGTAGTCGATGCCCTATTGTGATATCCATGGTGCTTAATGCTTGGTTTTAAGTGTTTCATCCTTTTTAGTGTAGATTATCTATATTATACTCGTTATACTTGTGCTCATACATGTGCATCGTGCATCTCATGAGGTACGATAAATAATCGCGTGATGCGGAAGATGAACCAAGTCGACCCCAAGCGCGGGCTAATCCGTAGGATGATGCTGATGAACGAACCTGAAGATGGGATGATCTGATCAAGTGCTAGGACAAGGATGGTCGTCAAGTGGACGTCACGTAACAACACTAACCTAGTGTTATTTAGGCAAGCCCCGGAGCATTCGCCACCTCCTTGTGTTTTAAAATCTTTATCACCTTGTTTGATGCATTAGGTGATAGGAGTTGTGTGCTAAACCATTGATGCATTTCCCTCCTTGAAAATTGATTTCCCTTCCTTGATATCCGTTTTGAAAAGAATTTTATGATGCTTAGTCTTGCTTTAGCATACAAAAATGTTTTGTTTTAAAACAAAGGTGATGCTTCAGTGGTTGGGAATGTGTTGGACGCTTGTTCTCAAACGCTATGAATTAAGAACAAGACAACATAAAAGTGTTAAATGTTAAACTCCTTCGTCCTTAGAAACAGTATATCCCTTTGGGTATAATGAATCCCGGACGAAGGTAATGAAGGAAAAGACCTTCATTAGGTTGATAAATAAGTGAACAGAATAATTATATATAAAATGTACAAGTAATAATATCAACATTATCATTAATACATTTTTGTCATTAAATTCATAAAAGCGAATTACAAATGTACCTTCAGACTGATGTAAGGTAAAGATACAAATCGTGATGCAAAAAGGCGTGTGCCAAGTCAGCGTGAACAGTACGAGAGTACTGTTCACCTATTTATAGGCACGGGACGCAGCCCGTATAAAATTACATTGATGCCCTTTATATTTATCAATAACTAAAGTAGTTCTTCGAGGTCCAATCCGGCTTTTCATCTTTAAGTCGGTTCTTCTTTTCTGTCATTGTGCCGAAGCTTTTCTGCACATAGCTTCGTGATCGTCTTATCCTTCGTCATGATCATTTTTCATTTCAGTCGTGCTTCGTCTTAACCATGCTCTTGTACATTCGCGGCCTGACTCCGAAGGTACCTGATCCGAAGGTGCCTGTTCACATATTACACTTGGACAATATTATCAGACTATACTTTTGAGGACCTTCGGGAGCCGAAGGCCCCCAACAGAATGTTTTCAAAAATAAAACTTGATGGGGGATCTGTCAAAGGCCTTGATGGGTTCAACATCAGAAAAGATGTACCTCTACCAGGTACCAGACTTTGGGATGAAAATAATAAAGCTGAGACCGAGCGGTTGACTTGCACGAGAAAGGAGTCTCGGTGTAGTGTCTCTGTCTGAGTCGATTAAGGACCGTGCTGATGTAGGCTTGATGATCGAGGACCCTTTAACTGGTCACATGCCTCATCATGAGTAAGCTTTGCCTTGGGCAGACTAATACCAGAATAAGATAACACACAATGGGAGTGGAGAGATGGCGAGAGTAGCGTGTACCCTCCGTGGCAAGAGGCTGGACGGTGGTGTATCTATGCTCTCGGTTGGCATGAACCTGATCTGGTCTTAAGAACCCCGGTGGCGAGTTGACATATGCAAGGGTTAAGTGCTACATATGTCGTGTGATTGGAGATCCTCAGCTGAGTATAATCGATTCGGATCGCCGTAACTTCGCGGACATGAAGACTTGGTCACTGACCTACACGTAGCAATCCAGTGAACTAAAGGGATGATGAAAATACGGCTAGTATAGGCCAAGTGCTTGAACTAGGGTAGAAAGAACTCTAGATGCAGGTAATTTTACTTAACCTGACAAGTAAAAATGGATTTTTAAGGATCCACTTTTAGTAAGCATTTCTGCAAAACAGAGTCTTTGATTCTTGATAAGCCATACCTTGAATCCCTCTAGCCAGCATACCCTTGAGAGTCTTTTCTTTAGTCGGGTAAGTCTTGCTGAGTAATTCCGTACTCAGGGTTTTATTCCCTGTTGTTTTTCAGGTTATAGTTTTGTGCTGCTGATGATGGTGTTAAGTGACGGTGGGCTCGACCTTCTTATAAGTCTAAGTACTTCTTCTATACTTCTTATTGAGGATGGTCCCTTAAGCTAGCATATATTTCAAACTTATACTTCTGCAATCACTCCGATAAAATAATGTAAAATTTTTGTAACTTGTAAAATTTAGTAATAAGATTTCCGCTGTAAAAATATTGGTGTGTGTGATTTGTATTACTTAATCCCGCGGTTCTGGTTGTAAGTGGTTTATCTGATGTCCTTGGGGTAATCGAACGGATCCTGTTAAGTTATTTGGTACACATGCATAGCAGTCTGAGGTCTTTGAGACAAGGGCAGGTGCATGTGGGCCCAATAACTTGGGAGGTTCTACCACAGTATTGTTCACACTGGATTGTAATCGCTCTCGCGTCAACACCTTCGAGCAAGCCAAAGGTATCAATGTAACAGGAATTTTATTCATATGTTTATCATGAAATAAATATATGGATGAATGGCATATATATTATCTCTATGAACTCTCATTCTTGCTAATGATGAAGATATACCCTTCATGACCTTTGTTTGAAGATCATTATATCCGAAGGGAGATAATGCTTTGAAGGACAAAGGTCCCTTATGTTTGACAATTGTGTTGCCTTGTTCTTAATTCACAACATTTGAGAACAAGTGACCAACATTGGCGCTCACCTCCGGTGAACTCAAACGACCACTTTTAGCAATAGCTCGAGCAACCACCTTCGTCATGCCGCCGAAGAAGGCAGTAGCGCTAGGGGCTGCCCTTCAGCTGTTGGACATCAACCAAGAGGGGCTCTCTCTGAGAGAAGCTTGAAACCAAAAAAGGAAGGCCACCAACCCAACACCACAGGAGGAGGAGCTAGACCAAGAGATTAGAGACTTAGAGGCCATACACCAGCAAGAGCAGAGAAAGAGAGAGAAAATTCTTCGGCCAGATGAACTTCAGAGGAAGATTTATGAAGCTACCGAAGAAATGTGTCATATCACGCAAGACGACCAAGGACGAAGGCCACAACAGAGAGAGCTTCGTCAAGAAAGCCCAAGCAATGATGACGAATGGTATGATGATTTTCATCATGGTAACTTTGCTTTTGATGATGCTTCTCCTCTAGCAAAAGAATTGCAGGCTACCCCATGGCCACCATACTACAAACCACCACAACTTCCCATGTATGATGGCCATTATGATCCTAAGTAGTTTCTTATGAGCTACGAGGCGACCATATCATCATATGGTGGCAACACGTCTATTATGGCGAAATCCTTCGTCATGGCAGTCAGGAGCGTGGCTCAGACGTGGTATTCCTCCCTTCGCTCGGGAATGATCACGTCATGGCAGAAGCTGAAGGACATGCTGGTAACTAGTTTTCAGGGCTTCCAGACAAAGCCAATAACTGTGCAAGTGGTGCTGAATGAGATTGTTATCGAAGCTATCATCAAAGGGCTTCGACCAGGACCGATGGTGCAATATTTCGCCAGGAAGCCACCACAAACTTTGGAAAAGCTTCTGTAGAAGATGGACGAGTACATGAGGGCCGATAATTACTTCCGACAGAGAAAGGAAGAAGCCTATAGATACTCCGAGGTGACCAGGGGCTTTGGAGGGAGACTCCACCCTAGGCATGTCAGGACAATCCATAATCCCAACTCAAGCGACGACAGGGGAAACCACACTTAAGGCCATCATCAAGGCTCCCAATTTTCAGGAATGCAACAAATTTCTATCACACCCGGATTTAATGTACAAAGCCGGGTGCATCTCATACATGTTGGGGGCTTGTTCTCAAATGCTAAGAGTTAAGAACAAGGCAACACAGAAAATGTTAAATGTTAAAGTCCTTCGTCCTCCACCACCTTATATCCTTTCGGGATATAAAGAATTTCGGACGAAGGTTACGAAAGGCGTACCTTCGTAAACATAATAACGAGGGACGAGGTACTCATATAAATCATGAGATATAAAATAAACATTTAAATGTTAACATAGAATCATTTCCATCTTTATTAACACGAACGAATATAAATGATTTCAAATTACAAATGTACCTTCGGTTCTGAGGAAGGCGAAAATACAAGTGCGATGCGAAGGCAAATGACAGGTTCGTGTGAACAGTACAGAGGTACTATTCATCTATTTATAGGCACAGGTCGCAGCCTGTGACAAATTACAATTATGCCCCTTACAAAAGTTTACAACATTGACTCAGACCTCTATGGATAAAAAGGTCATTCTATCTCTATGTCGGTTTGTAACGCCGAAGCTCCATGAAAAGGAACCTTCGGCCATCTCTTGGAGACGACTTCAGCCGAAGCTGCTTCTTCGTGCGAGACCTTCGGCGCACCGAAGCACGACCCCAACAGTAGCCCCTTTCGCGGTGCTAGATCGTTTTTCGTAACGAGCTTGACCCGTGAAAAAAGCCTCTTCAACTTCGGGAAGCCGAAGGTCCAAAAAACACCTTCCCTGAGCTCGTTGCGGAGAAACGATCCGGCTTCCGAGCGCGTGCCAGGCCCACCTTGCAGAGTTACTGTTTGATCTTTGCGGTCCACTGCACAGCGAGTTCGAGTGACTGCCCGCTTGGTGTAAAAAATCCTGCCGCTTCGCCTTCTTACCTGCAGCACTATATAAACAGACGGGTAGGTGTGAAGTTACCACAGCATTCATTGCTATTTGCACTGTTGCGCTGCCAAAATTTTTAACTATAGCCGAAGCTTGATTCTCAGAATCGAACGAAGGTCCATCTCGACGTCTGCTTCGTCAGAAAGAAGAGCTTCGGGAGAAAAGAAAGAAGAAAAAAGTATCTGACTTCCCCAAACTCAGAATCAAATGGCGAGAGTACGATCTACTGCCAAAGTTGTACGTGAGGGAGACGAAGCCGAAGGTTCGGACACTATGCCCATCTCCGAAGCGATGCAGCGTTCCGGTCTAGTGACTGCGGAAGAAATGCCCAGTGCTGCAGCAAACCCAACAACCGCCGAAGGAGAAGAAGAAAACATTGAAGGGACTGATCCCGAAGATGACTACCGTATTGCCATGCCCAGCAAGCCCAGTCACCTGGATTTTGGGAAATCAACTGTTTCAAAGGCTGACCTTTCGAAGATGGTGAAAGCAGGTTTTTTTAATGAAGATCAGAAGAAGCTGCTTCGCTTCGGGGGGGAAGAAACCACCCCGAAGCCAGAGAAGGACGAGATTGTCATCTTCAAGAGCTTTTTAAAGGCTGGGCTGAGATTCCCTCTTCATAAGATTATTGCGGAGATACTGAAGAGGTTTGGTATCTACTTTCATCAATTGACTCCTAACGCCATCGTTAGGCTCAATGTTTATATTTGGGCCCTCCGAAGCCAAGCTGTGGAACCGTTTGCCGACAGCTTCTGCCGAGTTCACGAATTACATTACCAAACAAAGGCTAGAAAAGATGGGCTACATGATAATTTCGGTTGCTATAATTTTGCCTACCGGAAGACAACAAAGTGTCCTGTCATCAGCTACCGAAGCAAATGGCCAGCAGGCTAGAAATCTGAGTGGTTTTATGTAAAAGTTGACGAAGATAAAGAAAAATTGGTACAAAGCCCTCTGGATTTAATCTTTGGAGAGACAAGGCCACGATGCCACATCGGCAGGCTAGAAGGTCCCACCTAGGCTGCTTTGGGTGAATTTGAAATTATTTCAGAACATATTGGCACCAGGGATCTAGTTCAGGAATTCTTGGCATTCAGAGTTTTCCCTACTCTAAAAGAGTGGGAAATGCCGAAGCTGGAGGGAGAGAAGAAGAAGGGGGAGCTTGTCCGGCTTCCTTATCACTTCAAGTTTAAGAAGTACTTTAAAAAACCCTGCAAAGAGTGGTTAGACACAGTTGAGGTGATGTGTAATGAAATCCTGGGGAATTACTCCAAAAAAGAGGATCAACTAATGACAGCGGCCTTCGGCGCCCGACCGAAGCGAAGGCTGAACCGAGTGCTTGATGCCCTGGGCTTCGAGTACCCAGACTATGAGCAGTTGAACAAGGGTGCCGAGGGCCACAAAAGAAAAAGAGTGGCCGAAACTCTGACCAAGGATGAAGAACGACCAGCAACAGAGAAGAAAATTCCCAAGAAAAGAAAAATATCAACTCCGAAGCGAAAAATATCCGAAGAAGAGGGGACCCCCACACCACCTTCTACGAGCGACGTGGAGGAAATTTTAAAGGTAATGACTGAACCCATGCCCACGAAGCTAAGTCCATTAGGGCTCCAACTGACGAAGCTTTTTCAAAAGGTGGACGAGCCGGATCAAACGAAGATAAGCAAACCCAAGCGGCAAAGAATTATTGCGGTAACTGAAGTTATCGACAAGACGCCGCCTAAGGCGTCAATTCAGAAAACACCAGCTGTCGAAGGCACCACAAACGTCGAAGTCGCACCTTCGGAGGTCGCGGCTGCTGAAGCCGCTACAGCCGAAGATGTAAACTTAGAAACTACCATTGAGGACATTGACAAATTCTTGCAAGACATGGCTGCAGAAGAAGCTGGCACTGCTGCCGAAAAAACCATGGCCACAGTGCCTGGGAAGGGGAAAGAAATAGCCGAGGACACTTCGGACGACGAAGCCTACACATTCCAAAATTTAATTGGGCAAAAACTGTCGAAGGCCGAAATGGAAGAACTTAAGGACTATGCCAAATCTTGTGGCTACAAACCAGGAGCTCTCCTATTTGGAGGTGTGGACGATGAAAAATTAGGCTACATTCGAGACCAAACTGGAGCTAAGGTAATCGGTACTCTATCAAAGAGTATCGGTTTTCCGAAGCTAGAGACAGACATCAGCCGCTTCCGACGACAACATATCGTCGGCAGCTTATTTTACTCCAACTTCAAGGTAAACAACCTTTTCTCTGGTTTTTATTGCTGTTAATAATGAAAATGTTACCAACGTAAGTTGTTTCTGTGCAGAGCATGCTACTGAGCAAAGCTCTGAAGATGCAGCAAGATTTGGAAGACAAAAAACACGAAGCTATAATTGAAAACTTAGAAAGCAAGATAAAAGAACAATCTGCCATCATTGAAAAGAAAGACTTCGAGCTCCAATCGACCGAAGGCTTGCTGGCTGAGACTGAGGCTAAAGTATCAGAGTTGAATTCGAAGCTTATCAGTCAATCAGAACAATTCGATCAGGAGAAGCTAGAGCTTAATTCGAAGCTTGAAGCCGAAGTCCAGACCAGCTCAGAGTTGAAGAAATCGTTAACAAGCCTTCAAGACAAATGCTTGAAATTTGGCAATAATTGTATTGGACGATTAAAAAAGATATTTTACTCTGTTGGAGCCAGCAGCGGGAAATTTAACCCTTCAGCGGAAAATTTACCACAGGCCTTCGATCATATTGAAGCTGAAATCGAAGAACTTGACGAAGTTATAGCCGGGCACGGCGACTTCTGTGCCTGGGTGGCTTCTCGGGGTACCGCTGCTGCATTCCTGAAGGCCGGCTGCGAGCATGGAAAAATTGTCAACAGGCCCAACTTCACCCTATCTCCATCAATCCTGGATGATATACCTGACCTCGCCCGAAGCATCTCAAATAGATTTATAAAAATGATATGGACAAAAGGCGGGCGGGAGAAGGCTGGAGACGAAGCCCGAAGTCATCTTGAACCAGTAAGAAATGATACTTCGTACTTACCTTTTCCTTTGCACTTGATTTTTACTCACGATTCCTTGATTTATGTAGGATGACGAAGGTGAAGATGATGCTTAAGTTATGTCGCCGAAGCTGTCGCCGAAGCTGAAGCTTAATGAAGATCAGTAGAAATGTACTATAGGAAAAAAAACTCAGGATACTTTTGTAACAAGTTTTGTAAATACAATTGAACTGTTCTCAAGGAACTTTGTACATACCTTGTATTATATTCTTACCCTTCTACTAGGGTGCTTTGATGTGGACGAAATCAGTATTTTGAGCCAAGAGCGAAAAAACACCTTCCCTTCTTTTCGTACACAACGAAGCATAATAGACCAATTCTTCTTTTGCCGAGCGACGAAGCTTTTCTTTTTTGTGCACAACAAAGCATAAGGGACCACTTCTTCTTTTTACCGAGGCTTTTCTTTTACATAAAAAAAACCACTTCTCCTTTTTGCCGAAGCTTTTCTCTTACATAACGAATCATAAAAAACCACTTCTCCTTTTTGCCGAAGCAACCACTTTGGTACATAAATGCTATGAATGAATGCTTATGCATGCAAATGCCATGATGTAATGTAATGTGCGAATGAATGTCCAAAACACATGTCCGAAGCCACACTCTCAGCCATTATTTCTTTAGAACCAACCACACATCAGCTCTGCATTCCCTTAGGAACGTCTTTGGAGCTTCTTCGCCTTTTACTTAGGCAGTATAAGCTCTGCATTCCCTTAGGAACGTCTTTGGAGCTTCTTCGCCTTTTACTTAGGCGGTATCAGCGTTGACTTTTCGCTGTAAGCTCTGCATCCCCTTAGGGACGTCTTTGGAGCTTCTTCGCCTTTTACTTTCGGCGGAATCAGAGCTCTGCATCCCCTTAGGGACGTCTTTGGAGCTTCTTCTCTCTTTTTTTTTTCAGTTTCGGCACTCGATGGTGCGTTCTCAGCTTTTACATTTACATTCTTTGGGGGATTTTGCTCTTATAAAACTAAAAAGGAAATTACATATGATGGCCCCATTAAAAACCTTTCTCCCCCTTTAGAAAGGAAAAGGGTGCCATGAAAAAAGAAAAAGAAAAACATAAAAAATTACATCGAGTTATACATAATATCTCCGAAGCTCATCTGCATTCCAAGATCTTGGAATTTCGTTGCCATCCATGTCCTTTAATCTGTACGAACCAGGCCTCGACGAAGATGCTACTAAGAAAGGCCCTTCCCATTTCAATTGTAGCTTGCCCACTGTATCTGGGTTGGCCACTCTCCGAAGCACCAAGTGTCCCGGCTCAATATTTTTTAGCCGGACCTTTCTATCTCGCCATTTGACTGTTTCAGCCTGGTATTTATTGATATTCTCCACGGCTTGAAGCCTGATCCCTTCTAAGGCATCTTTTTCCACGAGAGAAGTATCTTCGGGACCTGATTCTGCCGAAGCTACCACTCTTATTGATCCAGCTTTGGCTTCTTCCAGGGTTATTGCTTCGTCACCAAATAACAACTTAAATGGGGTAAAGCCTGTAGACCTTGATGTTGTTGTATTATGGCTCCACACCACTTTGGTCAACTGATCTGGCCACTTTCCCCTTGGTTGATTAAAGATTAGCTTCATTATTCCTGTCATTATGATGCCGTTGGCCCTTTCAACAAGCCCATTCGACTCCGGATGCCTGACTGATGCAAAATGGATCTTCGTTCCAATTTGATCACAGAAATTTCTGAAAGCTTCGGAGTCGAACTGCGCTCCATTATCTACAGTGATGGTCTTCGGTACTCCGAAGCGACAGACAATGTTCTGCCAGAAGAACTTTTGGACAGTGGCCGAAGTTATTGTGGCTAATGGCTTTGCCTCAATCCACTTGGAAAAATACTCCACAGCTACTATAACATATTTTAGATTCCCTTGGGCCGGTGGTAATGGACCCAACAAGTCAAGGCCCCACCTTTGCAATGGCCAGATGGGTTGTATCAGCTGTGTCAAAGACGAAGGTTGCTTCTGATCTCTCGCACATTTCTGACAACCTTCGCACTTTTGAACTAGCTCCGCTGCATCCGAAGCTGCCTTCGGCCAATAAAATCCTTGGCGGAACACTTTTCCAAGTAATGGCCTAGATCCGATGTGGGATCCACACAGGCCTGCATGTATCTCTTTCATTAACTCTATACCTTCGGGTCTAGACAAGCACTTGAGCAGCGGGGCACAAACTCCATGCTTGTATAACTCCCCCTCTATCATGACATACGGACGAGCTCTCGCCTCTATCCTTTTATTATAAGCTTCGTCATCTGACAGGAAGTTACCCTGAAGGTAAGAGATTATCTCAGTTCTCCAATCTTCACTGTAAACAGGAGAAATGTTAAGGACTGCTCTTTCAAGTAGCTCCACTGAAGGTGCCTTTATTGTTTCGAAGAACACATCCGAAGGTAGCGGCAGCCCCTGTGCTGCAGACTTGGCTAACAAATCAGCATGCTCATTTTGTCCTCGAGGGATATTCTTAACAGAAAATCCTTCGAAGGAAGCTTCGATCCTTCGGACCGTGTCTAGGTATTTTTCAAGCTTCGGGTCTTTAGCCTTGCAACTTTTGTCAATATGACCCGAAACAACCTGGGAATCAGTTTTAAGAATCGCCCTTCTGATTCCCATTGCCTTTAGTTTCCGAAGACCCAGGAGCAGGGCTTCGTACTCAGTTATATTATTTGTGCAGCTGAAGTCAAGTCTTGCTGCATAGCAAGTTTTAACCTTGGACGGTGAGACCAACACAGCAGCTGCACCTGCTCCGAAGGTTCCCCAAGAGCCATCACAAAACACTGTCCATACTTCGGCATCTTTATTTGCTTCTTCGTCCTGAGCCCCTGGCGTCCAGTCGGCAATAAAATCTGCCAATGCTTGAGACTGGATTGAGGATCTATGCACATAATCAATGTAAAATTCATTGAGCTCCGCAGCCCATTTTCCAATCCGGCCAGTAGCTTCTCTATTTCTCATGATATCCTTCAACGGCTGCGAAGAAGGAACAATAATATTGTATGCCTGAAAATAATGCCGAAGCTTCCTGGATGCCATTAAAACAGCATACAACACCTTCTCCAGCTCTGTATAATTTTTCTTTGAGACGCTGAGGACCTCAGATACAAAATATACTGGGACCTGCTTCTTGACCTGTCCATCAAACTTCTCCTGGACAAGTGCCGCACTTACTGCTGAGTGCGAAGCTGCCACATATAACAACAGGGGAGCCCCTGGCGTTGGTGGGGTTAATGTTGTTAAATCTATTAAGTATTGCTTCAGCTCTTCGAAAGCTTTTTGCTGACTTGGGCCCCATTGAAAGACTTCAGCTGACTTCAGCACCTCGAAGAATGGTAAGTTTCTTTCTGCTGATCTGGATATAAATCTGTTGAGAGATGCCAGCCTTCCTGTCAATCTTTGGGCCCCCTTTCTTGTGGTTGGTGGTTCCATTCGAAGTATAGCTTCGATTTTATTTGGGTTAGCTTCGATTCCCTTTGTTGAAACCAAGCATCCAAGAAATTTACCCTTCTTCACTCCGAAGACACATTTTTCTGGATTCAGCTTCAGACCAGCTTGTCTGAAGCTGGCGAAGGTCTCCTGCAGATCAGCAATATGATTTTCTTGCTTCGTGCTTTTTACAATAATGTCATCGACATAAGTCAGCACATTTCTGCCTATCTGAGACTGGAGAACCTTCGCTGTCATTCGGCTGAAACTCCCTCTGGCATTTTTGAGCCCCTCAGGCATCCGAAGATAGCAATATGTACCACTTGGGGTTATGAAGCTGGTTTTTGGCTCATCTTCCTTCTTCATCCAAATTTGATGATAGCCTGAGTAGCAGTCTAGGAGACTCATGAGCTCTGAAGAAGCTGCTGCATCGACTAAAGAGTCTATCCTTGGCAACGGGAATTCATCCTTCGGACAAGCCTTGTTGAGATCTGTGAAATCAATACACATTCTCCATTTGCCATTGGCCTTCTTCACCATAACAGTGTTAGCTAGCCACTCTGGATACTTCACTTCTCTGATAACTCCTGCACTGAGGAGTCTTTTTACTTCATTGCGAGCCCCTTCGGCCTTGTCATCAGACATTTTCCGAAGCCTCTGCTTTCGGGGTCTGAAGGATGGATCGACATTGAGTGAATGTTCAATAACATCGCGATTTACTCCACAGAGATCATTAGCTGACCATGCAAAAACATCTTTGTTGTTGAATAAAAACCTTATCAAGGTTTTCTCCTGGTCTTCAGATAGTTGTGAGCCCAACAGCACCTTCTGCTCTGCTATGTCCTCACACAATAACATGGGCTTCGGCTGATCCGCTGAAGCTGCCTTCTCCCTCCTGAATTTGTATTGTTCACAAGCTTCAGCTCCATCTATGTTATGGATTGCCTTGGAGTCAGTCCAGCTTCCTTCGGCCCTTCTAGCAGCTTCCTGGCTTCCATGAATAGCAATAGGCCCTTGGTCCGAAGGTATCTTCATGCAGAGATAAGCTGGGTGAAGAATTGCTTCGAAGGCATTAAGAGTACCACGGCCAATGATAGCATTGTAAGGATACTCCATGTCAACAATATCAAACACAATTTGCTCAGTCCTTGTGTTGTTAACAAATCCGAAGGTTACCGGCATGGTAATCTTCCCAAGTGCTACAATCTGCCGCCCTCCGAAGCCACAAAGAGGGTGCGTAGCATCATGAATCTTGTCTTCAGGCTCTTGCATTTGTCTGAAGGCTTTAGCAAATACAATGTCAGCTGCACTGCCTGTATCAACTAGGACATTGTGGACCAGAAATCCTTTGATCACGCAAGAGATAACCATGGCATCATTATGAGGATAATCCTTAAGCTGAAGGTCTTCCTGAGAGAAAGTAATTGGAATGTGGGACCATTTTGACTTGATGAAGGGTCCCTGCACTCCAACATGCTGCACCCTTCTCTGAGCCTCCTTCTTCTGCTTCTTGTTAGCCGGCTCTGAGCAAGAACCGCCTGTTATCGGGAGCACCAGCTTCGAAGCCGAAGCAGTTCCAGCTTGATTGTTGAACGAAGCCATCAGCTCAGAAAAGTGGAAGTGAGTTCACCGGAGGTGGGCGCCAATGTTGGGGGCTTGTTCTCAAATGCTAAGAGTTAAGAACAAGGCAACACAGAAAATGTTAAATGTTAAAGTCCTTCGTCCTCCACCACCTTATATCCTTTCGGGATATAAAGAATTTCGGACGAAGGTTACGAAAGGCGTACCTTCGTAAACATAATAACGAGGGACGAGGTACTCATATAAATCATGAGATATAAAATAAACATTTAAATGTTAACATAGAATCATTTCCATCTTTATTAACACGAACGAATATAAATGATTTCAAATTACAAATGTACCTTCGGTTCTGAGGAAGGCGAAAATACAAGTGCGATGCGAAGGCAAATGACAGGTTCGTGTGAACAGTACAGAGGTACTGTTCATCTATTTATAGGCACAGGTCGCAGCCTGTGACAAATTACAATTATGCCCCTTACAAAAGTTTACAACATTGACTCAGACCTCTATGGATAAAAAGGTCATTCTATCTCTATGTCGGTTTGTAACACCGAAGCTCCATGAAAAGGAACCTTCGGCCATCTCTTGGAGACGACTTCAGCCGAAGCTGCTTCTTCGTGCGAGACCTTCGGCGCACCGAAGCACGACCCCAACAATACATGCGCCAAAGAAGACAACATATATAATAACAGAGTGTATAGAGATAAATGTCACAATAACATCAGAGTATTTATTACATAGCGGAAGTCTTATTACAAAAAAAGATAAATATAAAACGAACTAAGGATCATCCTTGGCACCAATAAAGTCAACTAGGAGACGCCACCTAGATCAGATCAAACTCCTCGTTGTGTGGCTCCTCCTAAACCACCTATTCTTCTCATGTGGGGGGGGAGACTTACTCACACAGAGGCAAGGACGAGGTTGGCGATGATGACGCGAAGTCCCGCCACACGACCGGAGCTCCACGGTGGATTGCCACCGAGAGACCCCAACACATCCGTTACCGCCGCGGGTGGTTCTACTGCGCCCCAAAGACTTCAATCCGCGACCAACCGAACTCACTCGATGTGAGTGCGGTGACAGCGTCGCCCGCAAGCACTCAATCTCTCTCTTATTCTCCTCGGTCAGTGGCAATGGTGAGCGGACGATCTCACGATGGATTCAAGCGCGCAAGGGGAGGGCGAGGTCAAGAAGGTTAATATAGGCGCGAGAACCAGGCGGTGGGTTAGCTGAGCCCTCGGTCAGTCGTTGAAGTCCGCCCGTCATGCAGAAATCGGCCCCCAGAAAATCGCCGGAGTCGTTGGAGTATTTGCGTCATGGCGGCCATCACGCCAGGTGAAGCGGAGGCGAAGACCCAATCACGCCAGAGAGAACATGACGGGTGGGCCCCAATCGACACGGTTGAGTGCGCGGTGGAGACAGAGATCCCGCTCGTGCGTGCGGGGCTGACGGGCGGACCCACCTGGCAATCTCAGCGGTGCAATGTATTGAACCCTAAAGGTGACATGCTGGACCCACGTGACAGCGACTCACGTGAGAACGGCAGGAGTGGTGTGTTGGGCTGCACGGAGGGATAAGTGGGCCAAAATGGCTTTCTTCGGCCCAAGTCGCCAATGCTCCCCTTTTCTTTTTTTCTTTTAGATTTTCTTTTCCCTTCTCTTTCAAATAGAAAATTCAAATTTGAATTTATTTGTGTAAAGTTCGAACTTAGATCAACTGTACAATTTTCAAACACCAATATGAACCTAATTTAATTAATTCATATATTTATTGTATCCTATATGTATAGTACTTTCTTCTTAATCTTTTCTTTAATTCTAGAATTTCCTTTAGGATTTAAATTCCACTTTGGACTTTAACATATTTCTTTTTATGTTATTTTTATATTGTCACAAATAATGCACTCACAATAAAAATTCCAGCATGATGCATAATTTAGTGGCATCTATTTTATAATTCTCTGTTTTTACATATGGTGTTCACATGTGATGATGCATAAAGGTCAAACTCACATATAGATGAAGTGAAATTGTGTCTCCTTTTATATTATCTCTTACAGATTACAAATTGCGTATTACAAATCCTTCCCCCCTTAAAAAGGATCTCGTCCTCGAGATTTAGGAAGAACTAGAGAAAAGATGGGGAAAATCTATGCGAAGCTCTTCTTCTCTCTCCCAAGTAGCTTCATCTTCTCCATGGTGACTCCATTGTACATTGCACATCCTTATAACCTTATTTCTTGTAACTTGAGTCAATGTGTCAAGAATCTTGATAGGATACTCCATGTAAGTCAAATCACCCTGAACACTGAGCTCATCCATTGGTAACTGTTCCTCAGGGACATAGAGGCACTTCTTAAGTTGAGACACATGAAATACATTATGCACATCAGATAGATTATCAGGTAACTTGAGTTAGTATGCCACCTCCCCAACTCTCCTAAATATCATGAATGGTCCAATAAAACGAGGAGTCAATTTGCCTTTGACTTTAAACCTCCTCATTCCACGAAGTGGTGACACCTTGAGGTACACATGATCTCCTTCCTCAAATTCCAGTGGTCTTCTTCTATTATCAGCATAACTCTTTTGCCTGGTCTAAGCTACCCTCAAATTGTCCCGGATTATACGGACTTATTCTTCTGCCTCTTGAATAAGTTTAGGCCCAAAGAACTGTCTTTCTCCAGTCTGATCCCAGTATAGAGGAGTCCTACACTTCCTGCCATATAAAGCCTTGAATGGTGACATCTTCAGACTGGCCTGATAACTATTATTATATGAGAACTCAGCATGGGGTAGACTTCTATCTCAACTTCCCCCATGCTGAAGAGCACAAGCTCTCAACATATCTTCCAATACTTGATTAGTCCTTTCAGTCTGGCCATCAGTCTGGGGGTTATAAGCAGTACTAAAGTTAAACTTCGTATTCATATTCTCATGAAAGCTTCTCCAAAATCTTGAGGTAAACTGTGAACCTCGATCAGACACGATCTTCTTTGGTACTCCATGTAAACACACAATCCGAGCCATATATAACTCTGCCAGCTATGAGCCTTTATAAGTAGTCTTAACAGGAATGAAGTGGGCTACTTTAGTTAATCATCCACAATCACCCATATAAAATCATATCCTTTCTGGGTGCGAGGCAATCCAGTAATGAAGTCCATACCAATCTCTTCCCACTTCCACTCGGGTATCTTTAGTGGATGCAGTAGTCCAGCTGGCCTCTGGTGTTCAGCCTTAACTCTTTGACACACGTCGCACATAGCCACATGTGCAGCCACATCTCTCTTCAATCCATACCACCAGTATTTCTGCTTCAAATCCTGATACATCTTGGTACTACCAGGATGAATAGAATAATTCGAGTCATGGGCCTCCTCTAAAATAGTCGCACAAAGGCTTTCAATATCAGGAACACATATCCTGCCCTTGAACCATATGGTGCCTTGCTCATCCTCCGTGAATTCTGGACCTCTACCTTCAGTAATAAGATCCTTGATCTCTTGTATCTTAGCATCACCAACCTAACCTTTGTGAATTTCTTGTTCCAAGGTAGGTTCCACATAAATAGTAACTCCTTAAGTGTGAGTAACTATCCATGTTAAGTCTCCTGAAATCCTCAACAATCTCCTTAGGTAGCTAGGCCACAATAGCTGAATGAACGTGTTCTTTCCGACTCAAGGCATCTACAACCAAATTCGCCTTGCCAGGGTGATAGTGAATCTCCAAATTATAATCTTTAATAAGCTCCAACCAACGGTGTTGCCTAAGGTTGAGATCCTTCTGAGTGAATATATACTTCAAACTCTTATGATCCATGTATACTTGGCACTTAGTTCCCATAATGTAATGTCTCCATATCTTAAGTGCATGCACTATGGCTGCCAGTTCTAAGTCATGAGTGGGGTAGTTCCACTCATGTTTCCACAACTGACGAGACGCATAGGCAATCACATGTCCTTCATGCATAAGCACACATCCCAAGCCTTGGCCGCAGGCATCACAATAAATGTCAAATCCCTTCTGTAGATCTGGCATAACCAACACTGGTGGTGACATCAATCTCTTCTTTAATTGATCAAAGCTATCTTGGCACTTCTCGTCCCACTTAAACTCTCTTCCCTTCTCCAGAAGCAAGGTCATAGGCTTGGCAATCTTAGAGAATCCTTCAATAAATCTCCGATAATATCCTACTAGTCCCAAGAAACTCCGAATCTCTGTAACTGTAGTGGGTATGCTCCACGCCATTATCTCCTTGACTTTAGTAGGATCCACTGATATTCCTCCATTAGAAATGATATGTCCAAGGAATGGCACCTCATCAATCCAGAACTCGCACTTGCTATACTTGGCGTAGAGTTGGTTATCCCATAGCTTCTGTAGCACCAATCTCAGATGTTCCTCATGATCGCTCTCACTTTTGGAATAAATAAGAATATCGTCGATGAATACTATGACGAATCTGTCCAGATACTCCATAAACACCTTATTCATCAGATTCATAAAATAGGCCGGTGCATTAGTTAGTCCAAACGACAAGATCGTGAACTCATATAAACCATATCGGGTCGAGAAAGCTGTCTTGGGAATATCCGATGGCCTAATCCTCATTTGATGTTAACCTGATCGGAGATCAATCTTCAAGAATACCCTAGTACCTCTCATCTGATCAAATAAATCCTCAATTCGGGGTAATGGGTACTTGTTCTTCACAGTAACCTCATTAAGGGATCTATAATCCACACACATCCTTTGTGATCCATCCTTCTTTTGTACAAACAGAACCGGCGCTCCCCAAGGTGCGGAACTCAGACGAATGTACCCAGCCTCTTGTAACTCCGTTAACTGTTTCTTAAGTTCCTTTAACTCATCTATAGACATCTTATATGGCCGTTTAGAAATAGGAGCAGTTCCAGGTAAGAGATCAATAACAAATTCAACTTCCCTATCGGGTGGCATCCCTGGTAACTCCTCTGGAAAGACATCCGGAAAATCCCTAACCACACGGATGTTGTCACCAACAAACTCCTCAGCTATAAAGAACATCGCACGTCTGGAAGAGGTGGTTACTGCAATTTCAACTTGAACTCTTTCTCCTTTAGGGCTGGTGAGTTCTACAGTACCCCTACCACATAGTATACTAGCCTTTGCCTTTCTTAACCATGACATACCAAGGATCAGATCTATACTGCTTGCCTCTAATATTAGAGCGGTAGCCCATAATTCTCTTCCTGTAATTGTTAATGTCAATCTATGTGTCATATGATTTGCCTCAATAGGCCTTTTAGGTGTTATTACTATCATTGGTGTTTTCATAATTTTTAGTGGTAACTCATTTGTGTTGGCATATCGAGCAGACATAAATGAATGTGTAGCACCAAAATCAAATAATATGGTTGCAGGAATAGCATTAATGTAAAACATACCAAGTGCAATGTCTGCTCCATCAGGAGTAGCATCAGCGCTGACTTGATTAACCCTGGCAATAGAGAATCCCTTGCCAGATCCTGGAGTCTGCTGCTTATTCTGAACTGGGGTAGTAGCAATCCTCTGTGGGCAAACATTTGCATAATGTCTAGTCTTCCCACACTTGTAGCAAGTAGTGCCTGCACTCTGTCCTGATAATTTCGTCGGGGTACCACTGGGGGTAGCCTAACGAGTTGGTGGAGTCCCCTAAGGTGAGTGTTGAGCTGGGCACTGGCCTCCGCCAGTGCGAACTGGTGTACCCTAGGGTGAACTGTAGCGAGGACGAACGCTGCTGCTTCCCTGACCTTGGGATATAGCCTTCCACTTCAGATCTCCCAGCTGAACACGCTTGTGTTCAATAGCTAGGGCCTTGTCAAGCAGCCTCTGGAATGATGGAAATGTATGTGCCACTAGAGCATACTGCAGAGGTCCATTGAGTCCTTCAATAAAGTGCTCTTGCTTCCTCTCATCTTCTGCAACTTCATCAGGTGCATATTTGGATAGCTGGATGAACTTATCACGGTACTCGCTGACTGACATGCTTCCCTGCTTCAACGACAAAAAACTCTTTCTTCTTAATCTTCATCAGTCCAGCAGGAATATGGTAGAATCTGAACTGAGTAGAGAATTCCGCCCATGTGATAGTATCAGCAGCATCGTGGGCAGCAGTATATGAATGCCACCAATCAGCAGCAGGACCTGTCAGACGACAAGAGGCATATAGAACCTTCTCCTGGTCAGAGCAGTGAGCTATATTCAACATCTTCTCAATAGACTTCAACCAATCATCAGCATCCAGTGGATCAGGAGAACTGGCGAACGTTGGTGGCTTATGGCTCATGAACTCCTGGTGCTTGTCCAGGGGTGAAACTGGTGGTGGTGGTGGAGACAGTGGTGCTTGCTGATGTTGCTGTTGTTGTTGCTGTTGCTGCTGCGCCCTTCTCTCCTGGCATATCTCCTCTCATTTTTGGCGCATCTCTTGGCGTATATCCTCTCGCTCTTGGCGCATCTCCTGGCGTTCCTGTCGCATCTGCGCATGCATATCCGTCATGGTGTCTGCCATCTGCTGCATTATCCTCATCTGTGCTGCAATAGCTGGGTCAACTCCTGTCGGTGGAGGCTGTGGAGGATCCATCTCAGGTTGCTGTTGTTGTGGTTGTCTATATATCCTCTGAATGTGTCGATTGGGAGGCAGATCAATTCCACCACCCTTCCTGGTATTGACCATCTGATTTAGAAACATATGGTAAGAGAGAAAGGATTGTAGACAAGGCAGGTACTTATGAGGCATGTTACTTTGGGGAATTTATTAGCTAAGCAGATTAATGTTTTACTTACCAAAGCTAATTCAGTACCTTATGGTGGTACATGCTAAGATGTCCATCTATAATATTTCAATCAATCAAAGAAGCAAATCAGACATTTATCATCAGAACAATCAACCAACATTTTTAAATAGAGAAAATAGTTTTAATTTCGTCTTAGGTTCAGTATCTCTTAAGAATGTCATAAATGTAGGATTCCAAGGTGTGAAACCCATCTTGTCTTAGAGTGGAACAGATAAGAGCAATCAGAGTATGACAGCAAAAGGTGAGACATGATCAAGATAAAATAAGTATAGAATGAACCAGAGTAAGGTAAGTAGGTAAGAGTTTTGTCCATTTCTATCTAGGTTTCGTCCTACAGTCAACATTTCCTATGATACCACTTCTGTCACACCCGGATTTAAGGAACAAAGCTGGGTGTATCTCATACATGTGCCAAAGAAGACAACATATATAATAACAGAGTGTATAGAGATAAATGTCACAATAACATCAAAGTATTTATTACATAGCGGAAGTCTTATTACAAATAAAAGATAAATATAAAACGAACTAAGGATCATCCTTGGCGGCAATAAAGTCAACTGGGAGACGCCACCTAGATCAGATCAAACTCCTCGTTGTGTGGCTCCTCCTGAACCACCTGTTCTTCTCCTGTGGGGGGAGACTGTCACACCCAGTTTTGGAACGCAAACCGAATGTGAACCATGTACGTGCCAGGATAAGAAACTCATGTACACAGCGATTACATAATTGGACATCTTCACACAATGCTCGAAATAAATAGCAGAAAGGTACTTGATTACATCAAGATGTCCAAGACATCCACAAAGTCTATTACATAACCATTGTCTTTAACGTAACTATCAAAGTGCGAAAATACGAAACGTAGAAGCTAAGCCTACACAGGCAGCTGACTGTGGGTTTGCCACTAAGAAAGAACAAGAACTCATCATATTTCTAGAACTCCTCGAGCAAGGGTGAGTACACATCAACCTGGGGTGGGGTGGTTTGTAAAGCAAGGATGAGTACACATCAACGTACTCAGCAAATGTCCGATTTGGCTAAAGTGAACTAGCTGTATATGGAGTTAAGGTTAAGCAGTTGCTTTTAATTGGTCAAGTATTTATTATTGTTAGTAGAGCCAAGTTTTAGTAATAACCTAGTTATTACCCAGAAGTACCTCCTCAAAAGAGAAAATACCAGAGATCAGATTTTATAACATCATTATTAACCATCATCATAAAAGTATCCAAAGTTCTTATAATCAAAGAGAATCCCAAGGCTGCTCTTAACCGTGAGCTCGGCAGATATACCAGTTTTTAACACTCTACAGAGGTTGCACAATTTACCCACAAGTCGTGATCCCTTTATGCCTCGGGTCGATCAAACCCTCAAACACTACCAAGGTGAGTCGGCAAGGTTTCACTATGTAGCCTTTACAAAGACTCCCCTGGTGCATAGTTGCTCGTTAGGTTTCGCTAGTCATACAAACGCAGTGCACCTCCCCAAGGTGGGTGACTAACAAAACCAAATCGAAAGAATCTCTGCACCCCAACCTTGGTAGAGCGAGCACTACGCCCCGACCTCCATTGACGGCCCTCCGGCAAAGCCAACTACACCCCTAGGTTCATCTAATTAATCAGCTAAGGGCGTCCCATTCCACCCTCATGGTTGCACTGTTATCCCGGGTGGTCACTCCACGAACAGGTCCTTACAGAGAGGTACTCAGGAAAAAGGCCTGAGCCCCCTATAGTATCACAAGTTCATCAACATAATCAGGATAACAGTATCGTATCATAAATGGTCACATCATGTTCATTGATTAAAGTTAAGGCAATAGCAAAATGCTAATCATGATAACCCAAAAAGGTAAACAAGGATAACTAAATACAGACTAGTCAATCCTTAGGTTTCATATGGTAATGCGGGATAGTGAATCATAAAGTATGTAGGACATAATAGGTCAGAGGACACTTGCCTTCACCAGGTTGTTGCTCAGGGAGGTCTCCAACAACACACTCAGGAACCTCGGACTGCTCGTTGTCTAAATAAAGCGAGCATGCATTCAATACATTTGGAAAGTACAAATGAACATCACACCAAACATGTACAAACATTGGAACACATCTTAAAAATACACAATACTACATAAGGGATAATGAATTCAAAGTATAACATGTATAACATAAATTAACTTCATTTGGAAATAGATTATTATTTCCCTAAGTGTTACTTACAAGTACATAATCATAGTTCAATTTATTTTATTGTGACCTAAAAATTAGAACAGAGATGAACTCATGTAATACACATTATTAACTCACAAGCTTAAACATGTTTAAATCTCTAAGGTTCTCCTTTTATTTATTGTATTAAATAAATAAAACTACATCTACATTTGTTCATACTTAATCATAAAAATTAGAATGTGCAGACAGTAAATGAAACCATTTTATTTAGACAGAGAATAATTCTATGAACATTTTGCAATTTGAATCACTAAATTTGGAGTTCATATGCAAAAGTTATGAAATAAACAAGTTTGGGAATTCAAAATATAAAATTAGGTCTAATTCTGTGAATATTTAAAAGTCCAGGGTTAAATCTGCAAAAGTACAGGGGCCTGCGCTCGAAAACTAGGGATGGCGGGTTGATTTCCAACAAACCGAGGGTCTCTTTAACAAAACAGCCACGCGAAGGGGTATCAGATGAATCTAACCGTCAGATCTAAAACCGATGGCTGAGATTAGATCTGCGGCCGAGGGCACGCGCGCGCGGGCGGGCGAGCGCTGACAGGCGGGCCAGGGGCGTCAGCGGCAGAGGGGGGATGGCGCACTGACCGAGCGGGCCCAACACCAGGGGACATGGGCGCTGACAAGCGGGCTAGGGTGTCAGGCGCGCGTGCGTGAAGCATTATATGTGATCTGAGCCGTGCGATGAAGATCGGAAGGAGGGGATCAGACCGGGGGGAAACAAACGGCTGTGGGTGACGCTGTTCCTCTCCGCGGCAGTGGTTTCGCCGGAGTTGAGGCTGGCACGAGCTAGGGTGGCTCCAGGGTCGCCGGAGTTGGGCAGAGAGGAAGAGAACGCTGTAAGGAAAATGGACCCCGGACCATTTGGCTAATCAAGTTTTGGTGTTTGATGAACAACACAATCCGTGAACTAATATGTTTGCTAGTATCTATAATTATAGTTCACAGGATGCGAAGAGAATTGGACCAAGGCAATGAGGATGCAACACCTCAAAAGAAGACATAAAAAGATGCATAGGAGTCCAATACTCAAGAACAAAAGAAGCCCGAAGAAATCAGCGAAGAAATCCAAGAAGAGGGCTGTCAGCCAACGCCAGGTGGCGCACCGGACAGTGCTGTCCAGTGTGCACCGGACTGTCCGGTGTGGCACCGGACAGTCTGCGCAGAGAGGCCACAGACAGGCGCTCTCTGGCTGTAGCACCGGTCTGTCCGGTGGGTCAGCACCGAACTGTCCGGTGTGCACCGGACAGACGGCAACGGTCGGATCCAATGGTCGACTGCTACAGATGCCAACGGTCGGCTGACATGGCGTGCACCGGACACTGCACAGTAGCTGTCCGGTGGTGCACCGGACTGTCCGGTGCACCCGACGACAGAAAGCTGCTGCTTTCTGTCCAACGGCTAGTTTGGGGTGTGGAGGCTATAAATACCACCCCAACCGGCCATTCTCAAGGGTGAGAGCCCAAGCAACATACCAAGACACATAGTGCATATTTCCAAGAGCTCAAACACCCAAGTGCTTAATAGAATCACTCGGTGATTAGCGTAGGTGCTTTGCAAAGTGCTTAGGTTAGTTAGACCGCTTTAGCGCTTGCTCTAGGTGAACCCTAGTTAGTTGAGTGAGTTTTGTAAAACCACACAACCCCTCGGCTCTTGCGTGAGCCGTTGTAATTGTACCGAGTGGGGCGAGAGTCTTGCGAGACCGTGACAACCGCGTTTGTGTCACGGCCGCCACCGTGTACCGGAGGGAACGAGGCCCGCGGCATTTCGGCCAGAAGCTCGATAGTGGAGACGGCGGGGAGCGTCCGAGAGGAGCCGGAAGCGGAGCACCACTTGAGCGTGGAGAAGGCCCACGACTCTCTACGGAGTTACTCGACCGTGGTGCTTGGCCCTCGCGTGGGCTTCCCTTTGCGTAGGGGCACCAACGAGGATTAGTCGGGACCTTGTGCGGTTCCGGATACCTCGGTAAAAATACCGGCGTCATCCACGAGAGTTTGCTTCTCTACTTAGCTCTTTACATTCCACATTTATATTAAGCATTTAAGTTTCAATCTTGTAGTCATACTTATTTAGTGTAGATTGAAACTTAGCATTTGCGGTAGAGATAGCAACACTTAGACAAAACCTAGTTTGCACACTCTAGTTTGATTACTTGCATAGGTTTTGCTCTAGGGATTTAATTGTGGCCTAGTTTAGTAAAAGTTTTAAAAGTCCTAATTCACCCCCCTCTTAGGCATCACCCGTTTCCTACAAGTGGTATCAAAGCCCGATTTGGCTCATTTGAAACGTTTTAGCTTCACCGCTAAAAGAGCCGATGCTTTTTTAGAGGAAGGGATGGATACCCATAGGCCACCACACTTCAACGGCACTAAATTCCCATATTATAGTGCTAGAATGGCTTGTTACCTAGAGGCCGTTGATCTAGGTGTTTGGAGAGTCACTCGTGACGGGTTGAAACCCCTCAAGAATCCCGAGAAACCCACCACGAGTGAGGAAAAAGAAATTCATTTAAATGCTAGAGCCAAAAATTGCTTGTATGAATCTCTTAGCATGGATATTTTCAATCAAGTATTTACCTTGAAAACTGCTAATGAGATTTGGCTAAAATTGCATGAGCTCCATGACGGCACATCCAATGTCCGTGAGCAAAAACATTGCCTAGTCTTAAATGAGTATAATTCTTTTGCCATGAAAGATGATGAGCTTGTTAGAGACATGTATTCTCGTTTGAATCTAATTATCAATGAGCTCAATTCTATTGGCATTAATAAGCTAGGTGATGCGGACATTGTGAGGAAGATTATCTCCTTGCTACCACAACAAAGATATGGGAGCATCATCACTATCATTCACAATATGGAGGACTTGAGCAACATGACCCCGACCATTGTGATTGGGAAAATCGTGGCCTTTGAGATGTCGCGAAAAATGAGTTGGGGAGAGGAGCCAACTTCCTCAAGGCCATATGCTTTTGCATGTGATGAAAGGAAGGGCAAAAAGAAGGCTCCCACTCCAAGTTCCTCAAGTGAAGAAGAGGAAGAAGAAGAAAGTGATGATGATGAAGATAATCAACCATGCACATCATCCTCCGAGGACGAAGAAACAATCCAACGCGTTGGAAAGGTAATGAGGATGATCCGCAAGATTAATCTAATGGGTGTGCCCCTGTAGGTAGAAGATCTTCTCTTTAACATTGACAGGAAAAAGCAAAGAAAGAGAGGATGCTTCACATGTGGGGAGAAGGGCCACTTCAGGGACAGCTGTCCAACTATGGCCAAACCCAAAAAGGAGAGGAGCAAAGGCAAGGCGCTAACAAGTGTTAGAACTTGGGATGACTCTTCAAGTGAAGACGAACCTCCAAGGACGCGCAGCCACCGGTCCTCATCACGCTCATCACGCTCATCACACAAATGCCTCATGGCAAGAGGTAACACAAGCATTCCATCCTCTAGTGATGAAAGTAGTAGTGATGATGAAGGTGAGGGAAAGCCCTCTCTAGATGAGCTTGCGAAAGCCGTAGAATTTTTTCAGGATGTTTGCACTAAGCAAAAGGCTCAACTTAAAACTTTGAAAAACAAGTTGGTTAGCTCTCAAAATGATTACAAAGGTTTGCTAGAAAAATTTGAAACCTTTGCAAACTTAAATAGTGAACTATCAACTAAAATTGAGCTATTAGAATCTAGGGCTCCATCCATTGCTACCGATGATGGTCTCATTAAAAAGAATGAAAAACTTAAGGCTAAGTTAGCTAGCTCCCAAGAAGCTATTGAAAATTTGCTAGAGAAAATGGAAATTCTTAGCATACACAATAATGAGCTAACTACTAAGCTAGAAAACATTGGTAGCACCCCAACAGCATCTTTAATTGAAATACCTGAAATTAGTAAGAAAGATGCTTCTACTTCCTGCTTTGATTTAATTGATGATACTAACCCCTGCAACCAAGTCTTTGTTGAGAATATTGTTGTAGAAACATTTTCGGATGAGGTTGCAAAGGAAAATGAACAATTAAAGCAAGAAGTGGCTCGCCTTGGCAAGGCTTTGTATGACAAGAAAGGCAAAGCCAAACAAATCCAACCTCCACAGGATAACACCACTGTGGGAGTGAATAAGCCTATGGAGGGAGAAACTGTGATTTGTAGGCTATGCCACAAGGAAGGCCACAAGTCTTTCCAATGCAAGGCGATGACCGGGGATAAACAAAGGCAAAAGCTCAAGCAAAAGCCATCAAGCAAAATCTCCAACACCTACATCAAAAAGGTGAACAAAAAGAATGCTACACCATATTTGATCAAGAAGAAAAAAATGGAAAGGTGATAGCAATCAAGGCCAACAAGCAAGCCAACAAAGGAAAGGGGGCCAAACGCATCTGGGTGCCAAAAGAAATAATTTCAAACATGAAAAGCACCAAGAAGGTTTGGATCCCAAAGGGGAAGTGAGTGGACCGAAGGTTGACGGGAAATTTGGAGACTTGGCAAAATTGGGATGTATATCATGGGATACATCATATTGGATCAAGTTTTATTGCCAAGTGGGTTAGTGAAAATTTTGGACCCAAATTTCCCACCCATGACTAAGGTAACTAGTTTTATTATATTTCTCGTTTTTAGATATGTGTATCTATTTACCTTTTATCTAGTTTACCCTTCTTACCTAGTATTATATTTATTATGTACTTTTGTTTAAAATCTTGCATACTAGGTAAATCATATGGTAGGATTGCTTGCTTTAAATTCATATACTTAAGCAAACCTACATGGTTTAAAATGTTTGGTTAAAGCACGACACATAGCTTTTATATCACTCCATAGTAAATGATGCATCAATTGAAAATTTTTGATTTCTACAAGTTGTATCTTTTAACTTATATGTGCCAAAGTTAGGATTATGGATAATTTACCCCTCTTGATATCAAATCAAAGTGCATGTCTCCTACAAGTATTCAAAACTTGTATGCACATCTTTAGGGGGAGGTTACTCTATAATCTAACACTTTGAGACTAACACCTTTTCAAGTCTATTTCTTGTGATAGTCTCATTGTAAGGAAAATAAGGTCCCCGGAGAAAGATAAAAATCTTCCACTGCAAAATCTCCAAGAACTCTCATGTCTCTCAAGCTCACCATTGATCTTCAATTGGTATCTTTTGAGACTACATTCAGTATCATTTACATGTCTTCTCCAATATTTGATTGGACTATATTTCATATCATATACTTCCATGTTGCTAAAAATGCATAAGTAGTTAACTCATATTCTGTTACCTATGCATAAGGGAAGTTAGTCTTTTCAAATCATGTCCTGCGCCTCTAATTTTCACATGCTTTTTCCTAAGTAGAGGATCTCTGTCAGGGGGAGTATTTCTTCATCTCTAAAAAGGGGGAGAAACTTCTTTCTAAAGAGAGCACTCATTTAGGGGGAGTAATCTATTCAATTGGTATCATTCATGTGGTTTAATTTAATATCCTTCTAGTGGTATCTTTTGATAAAATTCTTGATGAGGGCAAGATTTTATTTACTTCCTACATGCTTTTAATGTCTTCCTTTTCGGTGGTTGATGCCAAAGGGGGAGAAGTTTAGGGACCAAAGCAATGAAAACTATATCAAACACCAAACACCACAAATTTAAAATTTTATATCTACAAATGGTTTTTCCAGTGGTTTTGGTTATTTGGTCCAAAAATAGGAAGTAAGTGAATTATGGAGTTAGGGGGAGGCTTAAGTCCATAATATCACATTGTGGGGACATTCATGCATCTTAGCAAGTAGATTGCATATTTTAATTCAAATACTTGTATTATTTGCTTGCTTTGGTTGTGTTGTCATCAATCACCAAAAAGGGGGAGATTGTAAGGAAAATGGACCCCAGGCCATTTGGCTAATCAAGTTTTGGTGTTTGATGAACAACACAATCCGTGAACTAATATGTTTGCTAGTATCTATAATTATAGTTCATAGGATGCGAAGAGAATTGGACCAAGGCAATGAGGATGCAACACCTCAAAAGAAGACATAAAAAGATGCATAGGAGTCCAATACTCAAGAACAAAAGAAGCCCGAAGAAATCAACGAAGAAATCCAAGAAGAGGGCTGTCAGCCAGCGCCTGGTGGCGCACCGGACAGTGCTGTCCGGTGTGCACCGGACAGTCTGCGCAGAGAGGCCACAGACAGACGCTCTCTAGCTGTAGCACCGGTCTGTCCGGTGGGTCGGCACCGGACTGTCCGGTGTGCACCGGACAGACGGCAACGGTCGGATCCAACGGTCGACTGCTACAGACGCCAACTGTCGGTTGACGTGGCGTGCACCGGACACTGCACAGTAGCTGTCCGGTGGTGCACCGGACTGTCCGGTGCACCCGACGACAGAAAGCTGCTGCTTTCTGTCCAACGGCTAGTTTGGGGTGTGGAGGCTATAAATACCACCCCAACCGGCCATTCTCAAGGGTGAGAGCCCAAGCAACATACTAAGACACATAGTGCATATTTCCAAGAGCTCAAACACCCAAGTGCTTAATAGAATCACTCGGTGATTAGCGTAGGTGCTTTGCGAAGTGCTTAGGTTAGTTAGACCGCTTTAGCGCTTGCTCTAGGTGAACCCTAGTTAGTTGAGTGAGTTTTGTAAAACCACACAACCCCTCGGCTCTTGCGTGTGCTGTTGTAATTGTACCGAGTGGGGCGAGAGTCTTGCGAGACCGTGACAACCGCGTTTGTGTCACGGCCGCCACCGTGTACCGGAGGGAACGAGGCCCGCGGCATTTCAGCCGGAAGCTCGATAGTGGAGACGGCGGGGAGCGTCCGAGAGGAGCCGGAAGCGGAGCACCACTTGAGCATGGAGAAGGCCCGCGGCTCTCTACGGAGTTACTCGACCGTGGTGCTTGGCCCTCGCGTGGGCTTCCCTTTGCGTAGGGGCACCAACGAGGATTTGTTGGGACCTTGCGCGGTTTCGGACACCTCGGTAAAAATACCGGCGTCATCCACGAGAGTTTGCTTCTCTACTTGGCTCTTTACATTCTGCATTTATATTAAGCATTTAAGTTTCAATCTTGTAGTCATACTTATTTAGTGTAGATTGAAACTTAGCCTTTGCGGTAGAGATAGCAACACTTATACAAAACCTAGTTTGCACACTCTAGTTTGATTACTTGCATAGGTTTTGCTCTAGGGATTTAATTGTGGCCTAGTTTAGTAAAAGTTTTAAAAGTCCTAATTCACCCCCCTCTTAGGCGTCACCCGTTTCCTACAAACGCCACGGCGAACTCAATGGCAGGGAAGAGGCCATGAATCCACGGGCAGAGAGGGAAGAACGGAAGAGAGAAGGTCTCGGGCGGACCGGAGGAGCTCTGGCGAGGCATTCCGGTCACGGGGAAGGGGCTTAAGGCGTGCTAAGGCCTTGGCTAACTTCAGCAGAGGCAGATGCACCTTATGGACTAACGCCGGGGAACTAGACCGGGCTAAATTGGCCGGCCACCGCACGAGCACAGCGGTCCGCCGCGGCCGAGCACCGGCGAAGTTGAAATTGGCCGACCACAGAGCACAATAAGGAAAATTGGGCACGGGGACAGGTGTCTCACCTTGGGGCAGAGCTCGGGGAGGCCTGGCGCGGTCTCCGGCGGCCTAGACGATCGGGAACGCGGGCGCGGGTGTCCGGCAGCGGCTGGCGCGTGGGTAGAGCGCGAGAGAGGGTGAAGCTGTGCGAAATGAGGTGAGGGGCGAGCGCGGGGCACTGGCGGGGCTCTAAGGAGGGAGCTGGGCGCGTGGGCGGGCGTCGTGGCTGAGAAACCCGGCGACGTGCACGAGTGCGCACTCGCCGGTCCACGCCGAGGGCGGGGTGGGGGGGATCTGACATGGCAGGCCCACATCGTAGAGAAAGTAAAGGGGACACGCGGGGCAACAGCTCGGAAACTGGCGAACCGGGCCCACGAGGCAGAGAGAGAGGAGGGGCGCGCGTGTGAAGAAACCGGCGCCGACAGGTCGGCCCCATTGGGCAGCGAGCGAGAGAGCGGGAGAGCGCGTGGGAGAGAGGGCTGTCGCTGACAGGTGGGGTCCGCCTGTTAGGCGGCACGGGTGCGCGGCCTGGCTGGGCCGGCTAGGCTGCTGGGCTGCTTTCCTTTTTCCTTTTCTCTGAATTTTCTAATTCCTTTTCTATAGGGTTTTCAAATCCAAATTCAAATTAGGTTTCAAATTCAAATAAATTCAAACATGTGCAACACTTCAAAGAATATTTTAGGCTCAGCATGATGCAACATGTCATGACTCATAAATGTTTTGGCAAAAATAAATAATTAAATCCCCCTAACTTTAAGCTATTTCTACTTAAAAGGGAAAAAGGGAGAGATAATCTAGAGAGAGATAAAACCTAGAGTGAGAGAGAGAAGAGTAACACATGAATTTGGGTGATAATTAGAAAGAAAATTTATACCCCCAAATTCAGGGTGTTACAGACCTATTCTCCTTAAAAGAATCTCGCCCTCAAGATTTAGGGCTGGCTAGAAAAGAGCTTAGGGTACTTGGCTTTCAAATCATCCTCTTTCCCAGGTTGCTTCTTCTTCTGAGTGGTGACCCCATTTGACTTTGCACATCCTGATGGTACTTCTCCGAGTGACCCGATCTGCTATCTCCAGAATTTGAGTTGGCTTCTCAATATAAGTTAGATCTTCTTGAACTTCAAGATCCTCTGCTGGCAACTGCTCCTCTGGCACTCTCAAACATTTCTTCAACCGAGACACATGGAACACATCATGCACAACGGACAGATTCTCTGGTAAGCTGAGTTGATAAGCCACTTCTCCACGTCTTACTTGAATCTGATATGGCCCAATATATCGGGGTGCCAACTTGCCTTTGACTCCAAACCTTTTGGTTCCTCTGATGGGTGACACCTTCAAGTAGACATAGTCTCCCACTTCAAAACTGAGTTCCCTTCTTCTGGTGTCAGCATAGCTTCGTTGTCTGGACTGCGCTGCCTTCAAATTCTCTCGGACCATTCTGATGTTCTCTTCGGCTTCAAGCAAAATATCTGGACCGAACACCTGTCTTTCACTAGGTTGGTCCCAATGCAATGGAGTTATGCAATTCCTCCCATAGAGCGCTTCGAATGGTGACGTCTTCAGACTGGCTTGGTAGCTGTTGTTGTAAGAGAATTCTGCATATGGTAATCTCTTGTCCCAACCTATATTATCTTGCAAAGCACAAGCCCTCAACATATCCTCCAGAATCTGATTGGTTCTCTCTGTTTGACCATCTGTCTTTGGGTGGTAAGCTGAACTGAACTTCAAGTGTGTGCCCAAAGCTTCATGCAACTGCTGCAAAAAATGAGAGGTAAACTGAGTGCCTCTGTCTGATACTATCTTCTTCGGAACGCCATGCAAGCACACAATCCGGGCCATGTATAGATCGGCCAACACCGCACTGTTGTAGGTGGTCTTGACTGGTATGAAATGGGCCGCTTTTGTCAAACTATCCACCACTACCCAGATTGAGTCATAACCAGTACGAGTGCGGGGCAAACCGACTATAAAGTCCATTCCAATCTCATCCCACTTCCACTGAGGAATCTGCAACGGTTGCAACAAACCTGCAGGTCTCTGATGTTCTGCTTTAATCCTTTGACAACTGTCACATACAGCCACATACTCTGCTATCTCTCTTTTCATACCGTACCACTAGAATCTTTTCTTTAGGTCTTGGTACATCTTCTCACTACCAGGGTGTATGGAGTATGCTGTCTCATGGGCTTCCTTGAGAATCAGTTCCCGGATCGATTTGATGTCGGGAACACACAGTCTATCCTTGAACCATACCACTCCTTCTGCATCTTCACGGAATCCTTGCCTTTCCCACCTATGATTAGCTGCCGGATCTCGTTGATCTTCTCATCATCCTTTTGACCATTCCTGATGTCTTGCTCTAGAGTGGTGTCACACCCGGATTTTAGGGGTCCAAAACCCGGGCGCGAACATAATCACCAGGTGTGCTGGGACCAAGTCTCACACATATGATGAATCATGGCACAGGATCGAATGTCACATCTTTATATATAACAGGAGTTCTATACAAAATAAATAATTACATTATAAGGAGACAACGGTCCAGCAACCCAAAATTGACTGGGAGACGACGACCTAGACCTCTCACGAACACTTCACAGCATCCTCCAAGCGCTTCATCCTACGGTACCTGTTCTTGACCTGTGGGGTGTGTGAGACAGCAAGAGTGAGCTCACATACGTTCATCGTCAACAAGTTGTGGGGAAAAATGTGCATGAACTCGCCAAAGGTGGGAGCTCACGTGAAGTGTAAGGCTTACCAAAGAAGATGGTTAGAGCTGAGCATTGCTTTTAAAGTTGGTCAAAATTTTATTAGCAGTTACTAAGTATAAGTAAATACCAACCCGGTTAAATCGTAGAACAAAAGTAACAACTTCACCTGCGATGCAATGCATATGACAAATTGAATTTAAGTTCCATAGATTAATCATGTGAGTGTCCGAGCTGCTCATGACCGTGAGCACGGCTAGTATACCAGTTTTACACTCTGCAGAGGTTGCGCATCTTTACCCACAAGTCGTGTATCCCATGTCGCCAGGGTTTGCAAGGCCCTTAGACACTACCGAGGTGAATGGCTAGGGATCCACTATGAGGCCTTTACAAAGTTCCACTAGCTTCAGAAAACCCGCTACAGTTTATAGGAAGTTCCAATGCAGGAATCCCTTGCAGGACCGCCATCGCAGCAAAATCCTCCCGAGGGCCTCCCTACACTGACCACTCCCCTACTGCCCTTGCCCCTTTCGGGTAAGGTAGTCTTCCACTAGCTTTCCTAATTAATCAGCCAAGGGGTCCCATTCCTCCCTTGTGGTAGCACTGTTTTCCCGGGTGGTTCTCCATGTTCCAATTAACATAATGATCTTATCATGAATAGTAAATAACAACTGATAATAAAAGTATAATCATGAATAAAGTGTATCTTCATACCCAAAACCACATAAAGCACTAGCAAGTACTACCCAAAAAGGTTCAGTGGTAAACAAGGTATAAAGATAATCAAACTAGGGTAACCTATTGGGTCCCATCAAAATTAACCTATGCAGATCATTATGATTAATTAGAACATGAGTAGGTGAAAAGAAGTGACCAAGGGCACAACTTGCCTGGGCCTTGAGATTCCAGGTACCAGGATGATCTTCAGGTGACACGTGACCTCACGCTAGTCGTAGCAATACAAACAAGCAGTGTATAGGCAAAATTAACATCACACCAAACAAGTAAACAAAATACATAATAATAATCTACACATTAAAATAAGATTCTAGGAACAGGAATCATTAATTTTGGAGTTATAGATTTTAAGTTATGGATTTTCTAATGTTTTATGTGTTTAATACAAGATTAAGTATTAGATAAATTTAAATGAGCCTTTCATGCCAAAACAGAGGCACCAAATGATGAAGAATATTATTACAAAATTTTAGAAACTGGAATGGTTCAATTTGGAGCTAAAATGAATTTTCTATGAATTATCAAAGTTCTAGCAATTATTTTCATATTAAAAATCTATTTTCCATTTTATTTATTCAATTTAAACGACCACTGGACTGGGCGTCATTTTCTGGAAAATGCAGGGGCCTGCGCGAATAAAATCCTAGACTCAGTGAACAGCGCACCAGGACGGCGAGTTCTATTTCCGTAAAACCCAGGGGTTCATATGAAAAACGACCCGGCCGAAGGGGTATCCAACAATCCTGGCCGTCCGATTCAATTTAAACCATCCAGATTAGATCACGGTTCATATCGAAGCGGTATGGAATACGGGCCCTCGGATTTCAATCACACGGCCCACGCTGAATCTACGTCATATTCAATCGTGAACCCTACGATCCAAATCTAACGGCCATGATCACCCTGAGTGAAACGGTACGCAGTTTCTAATCTAAACCGCCCGTGATCGATCCAATGGCTCAGACGTCACCCAACCTGCGATATGATCGGGACCGTTGATCCATTGATCAACCGTCCACATCCCGTCGTCCTCCTCCGCCCAAATCCCCCCCCAAATGCCCGACGGCGGCGAGGATCACCACCGGCGGCACAATCCTCCGATTCGGGGGCACCAAACATAAATTAACTTCTGCTACACGTTGCGGATATGAAAGCGGGTTTGGGCGAGGGTTTCTTACTGGGAATTGCTGGCACCAGCGAGTTGTCCACGGTGAGCTGCGGGCGGAGGTGGAAGCGCAGCGACGACGAGCAATCGCCGATGATGCAGTCAACCAATTGTTGCGCTTGGTGCACGGTGAGTATCAGTGGTGTCCACCGAAGGCTCTAGACCCCCACCCAGAGCTCGGGTGGCGCGTATGGCTCCAGTCAGCGACGGCGGGACACAGAGCTCCGTGGCGGGTGGTGTTCGGCGTATGCAACGACACAGGAGGGTTTAGGGGAGAGGGAAGGGAGAGCGCAACCGTTATATGGTCCGTGGAGGTGCCCGGCTAACCACGGCGTCAACGGAAAAGGGGAGAGGGGCTCGCCGTAAGACCCGCCGCGCCAGTCGCGCGGTCTGTTGAAGACGACGAGCACGCGCGCTGACAGGTGGGGCCGCGTTGCAGTGTCACGCGAGGAATGCGGGCAATCCGTTGCGAGGCTGACGAGTTGGCCCCAGCGGCAGTGGAACGCGGCTGACCCGAAAGCGCGCGCGCGTGGAGAGTCCATTGCCGACACCTGGGCCCGCGTAGCAGAGACAGGAAGGAAGAGTGGCGCGGTGAGCGATCGACCGGTGGGTCCCACGGGTCAGCGACAGGATGACGGGGGCGCGCGCGGGAGTGGAAACCTGGGCCGCGCGGGAGAGAAAGGCTAGGTGGGCCGAATTCCAGGTTGGCGGCCCAATTAGGGTTTTAGTCTTTTTCCATTTTATTTTCTATTTTCTTTTCTCCATTTCCAAGTTAAATTTGAATTCAAACTCAAATTCAAATTTAAAATACCAATTCAATTCAAACTTGTAACTGGTTCATTTTGGTGCAATTAAAAGTATTTGGTTTGAGAATATTTATTCAAATATATTACTCCTGTTTTCATATTACTTCTCTTTTCTTCCCTTCCCATTTATTTTCTATTTTCTATTCCAAATTCAAATTTATACTTCTATTTTAGTTTTCAGATTTTTCAAATGTATCAATTGAAACCCAAAGGTGAATATAAACCATGCTATTTTAATATTACTAAATTAAGTTTTTATTCTCCTTGTTATTTATTTCATGGGATGTATAAATGGTTTCCTTTAAAAGAAAAATTCTTTTCTCATCATTTTCTTATTTCCTAATTTCCAAAGCATTATGATACTTTATTTATATATTTTTTTTCCTCTTACTAATTTTGGGTCTTACAAATCCTACCCCCCTTAACAGAAATCTCGTCCTCGAGATTTGTAAGAAAAGGGATGTATACTCATATTGATCTCGGAACATATGCACAAACAAAGGAATCTCGGCATGAGGCATAATTTTTTTAACAAAACATAGGGTCAATAGACCTTATTGTTCTTTCTAAAATAATATCATATCATCTACTAACTAAAGTAACATCTAGATCTTACAAATCATCATAATTTATATCTATGTAGCTTGGTGGAGCTGGTGGTGGTGGAGGTTGTTGTTGTTGTTGTCTCTCCAACCGCGCTTGCCTTATTTCTTGGCGGACCTGACGTATTTCCTCGCGTTCTTGTCTTATCTGATTTTGCATCTCGGTCACCAGGTCTGTTAATTGTTGTATTACCAGTCTTTGGGCAGCAACCACTTGATCGATTTCAACAGGTGGAGGATTTGGAGAATTCATTTCTGTTTGCTGTTACGTGATAATCTTTCCTTTCCTGGTATTGACCATGAAAGTTAGAAGCATATGGTAATAGTTTTGCAAAGGAAATTATTCAATAGGCGGAATGAATAAGCTAGTAGTTGGTTATAATCTGAAGATTCTTTAGTAGGGCTTAATCTTTGTTTTACGTCCAGTTTGGGGTAACCAGTTGTATAAGGTGAATATCCAAGGGTAAGATGGAATCTGTCAAGATGAGAGATATATATATGGGTGAGATAGACTACAAGATGTAGGTTAAAAGTTTGTTTGTTATTAGGTGGGAATAGAAAGGTTATACCATTCATCATGGCTCTATGGGTTGGGTTAGCTCATGGTTGAGTTGATCCAATGTGCTAAGTTAAGTTAATACATGGCTAGTGGGGTCTAATCTCTTCTACTAGTGTCATTAATTTGTTTAAGTGGACCATATTTAGATAACATTAGACCACACTAGATCAGGTCACATTAGGTAAGATAAGATCTAGATTAAATTGGATATGACTAGATTAGACTAGTTTAGGTTAGATAGGTTCAACAGGGTAGAATATGTATTATTAAGATATGTTAGGATGTTTTGAGATTAGTTAGATATGTTATGATAAGATAGAATCTCTTCAAGATAAGATGAATTTATTAAGGTAAGAAGAACCTTTTAAGATGAGGTGGATCTAGTAAGATATGAGGGAATCTTATAAGATACGATGAATCTATTAAGATATGGAAGAGTCTTTTAAGATTAGAGGGATCTCTATGAGATAGATACATTTTAATGGAGGATAATCTAAGTGGCTTAGTTTTCTTATGAATTCTATTTATGCCTATACGTATATGCAGATGTAATTGTGGATATTACTCCACAACCCATCACACTCAATCAAAGATCCAAATCAGACAAATGTCATAAGAGCAAACATTCAAGTACATAGATAACCATAAAAATAGTTTTGTTTTTGTTCCTGAGAGTAGGTCTCCTATTCCTAAAGGTCACTTTAGGCACAGGATTTCAAAGTGTGAAATCCACATTTGTCTTTAGAAAAAAGAAAAGGTAAGGATAATCAGAGTAAAGCGGAAATAGATGAGAAAAGATTAAGATAAGTTTAGAAAAGAATCAGAGTAAGGTAAGTAGATAAGGGTTATCCAGTTCTATCTAGGTTTCGTCCTACAGTCAACATTCCTCTGATACCACTTCTGTCACACCCGGATTTTAGGGGTCCAAAACCCGGGCGCGAACATAATCACCAGGTGTGCTGGGACCAAGTCTCACACATATGATGAATCATGGCACAGGATCGAATGTCACATCTTTATATATAACAGGAGTTCTATACAAAATAAATAATTACATTATAAGGAGACAACGGTCCAGCAACCCAAAATTGACTGGGAGACGACGACCTAGACCTCTCACGAACACTTCACAGCATCCTCCAAGCGCTTCATCCTGCGGTACCTGTTCTTGACCTGTGGGGTGTGTGAGACAGCAAGAGTGAGCTCACATACGTTCATCGCTCAACAAGTTGTGGGGAAAAATGTGCATGAACTCGCCAAAGGTGGGAGCTCACGTGAAGTGTAAGGCTTACCAAAGAAGATGGTTAGAGCTGAGCATTGCTTTTAAAGTTGGTCAAAATTTTATTAGCAGTTACTAAGTATAAGTAAATACCAACCCGGTTAAATCGTAGAACAAAAGTAACAACTTCATCTGCGATGCAATGCATATGACAAATTGAATTTAAGTTCCATAGATTAATCATGTGAGTGTCCGAGCTGCTCATGACCGTGAGCACGGCTAGTATACCAGTTTTACACTCTGCAGAGGTTGCGCATCTTTACCCACAAGTCGTGTATCCCATGTCGCCAGGGTTTGCAAGGCCCTTAGACACTACCGAGGTGAATGGCTAGGGATCCACTACGAGGCCTTTACAAAGTTCCACTAGCTTCAGAAAACCCGCTACAGTTTATAGGAAGTTCCAATGCAGGAATCCCTTGCAGGACCGCCATCGCAGCAAAATCCTCCCGAGGGCCTCCCTACACTGACCACTCCCCTACTGCCCTTGCCCCTTTCGGGTAAGGTAGTCTTCCACTAGCTTTCCTAATTAATCAGCCAAGGGGTCCCATTCCTCCCTTGTGGTAGCACTGTTTTCCCGGGTGGTTCTCCATGTTCCAATTAACATAATGATCTTATCATGAATAGTAAATAACAACTGATAATAAAAGTATAATCATGAATAAAGTGTATCTTCATACCCAAAACCACATAAAGCACTAGCAAGTACTACCCAAAAAGGTTCAGTGGTAAACAAGGTATAAAGATAATCAAACTAGGGTAACCTATTGGGTCCCATCAAAATTAACCTATGCAGATCATTATGATTAATTAGAACATGAGTAGGTGAAAAGAAGTGATCAAGGGCACAACTTGCCTGGGCCTTGAGATTCCAGGTACCAGGATGATCTTCAGGTGACACGTGACCTCACGCTAGTCGTAGCAATACAAACAAGCAGTGTATAGGCAAAATTAACATCACACCAAACAAGTAAACAAAATACATAATAATAATCTACACATTAAAATAAGATTCTAGGAACAGGAATCATTAATTTTGGAGTTATAGATTTTAAGTTATGGATTTTCTAATGTTTTATGTGTTTAATACAAGATTAAGTATTAGATAAATTTAAATGAGCCTTTCATGCCAAAACAGAGGCACCAAATGATGAAGAATATTATTACAAAATTTTAGAAACTGGAATGGTTCAATTTGGAGCTAAAATGAATTTTCTATGAATTATCAAAGTTCTAGCAATTATTTTCATATTAAAAATCTATTTTCCATTTTATTTATTCAATTTAAACGACCACTGGACTGGGCGTCATTTTCTGGAAAATGCAGGGGCCTGCGCGAATAAAATCCTAGACTCAGTGAACAGCGCACCAGGACGGCGGGTTCTATTTCCGTAAAACCCAGGGGTTCATATGAAAAACGACCCGGCCGAAGGGGTATCCAACAATCCTGGCCGTCCGATTCAATTTAAACCATCCAGATTAGATCACGGTTCATATCGAAGCGGTATGGAATACGGGCCCTCGGATTTCAATCACACGGCCCACGCTGAATCTACGTCATATTCAATCGTGAACCCTACGATCCAAATCTAACGGCCATGATCACCCTGAGTGAAACGGTACGCAGTTTCTAATCTAAACCGCCCGTGATCGATCCAATGGCTCAGACGTCACCCAACCTGCGATATGATCGGGACCGTTGATCCATTGATCAACCGTCCACATCCCGTCGTCCTCCTCCGCCCAAATCCCCCCCCAAATGCCCGACGGCGGCGAGGATCACCACCGGCGGCACAATCCTTCGATTCGGGGGCACCAAACATAAATTAACTTCTGCTACACGTTGCGGATATGAAAGCGGGTTTGGGCGAGGGTTTCTTACTGGGAATTGCTGGCACCAGCGAGTTGTCCACGGTGAGCTGCGGGCGGAGGTGGAAGCGCAGCGACGACGAGCAATCGCCGATGATGCAGTCAACCAATTGTTGCGCTTGGTGCACGGTGAGTATCAGTGGTGTCCACCGAAGGCTCTAGACCCCCACCCAGAGCTCGGGTGGCGCGTATGGCTCCAGTCAGCGACGGCGGGACACAGAGCTCCGTGGCGGGTGGTGTTCGGCGTATGCAACGACACAGGAGGGTTTAGGGGAGAAGGAAGGGAGAGCGCAACCGTTATATGGTCCGTGGAGGTGCCCGGCTAACCACGGCGTCAACGGAAAAGGGGAGAGGGGCTCGCCGTAAGACCCGCCGCGCCAGTCGCGCGGTCTGTTGAAGACGACGAGCACGCGCGCTGACAGGTGGGGCCGCGTTGCAGTGTCACGCGAGGAATGCGGGCAATCCGTTGCGAGGCTGACAAGTTGGCCCCAGCGGCAGTGGAACGCGGCTGACCAGAAAGCGCGCGCGCGTGGAGAGTCCATTGCCGACACCTGGGCCCGCGTAGCAGAGACAGGAAGGAAGAGTGGCGCGGTGAGCGATCGACCGGTGGGTCCCACAGGTCAGCGACAGGATGACGGGGGCGCGCGCGGGAGTGGAAACCTGGGCCGCGCGGGAGAGAAAGGCTAGGTGGGCCGAATTCCAGGTTGGCGGCCCAATTAGGGTTTTAGTCTTTTTCCATTTTATTTTCTATTTTCTTTTCTCCATTTCCAAGTTAAATTTGAATTCAAACTCAAATTCAAATTTAAAATACCAATTCAATTCAAACTTGTAACTGGTTCATTTTGGTGCAATTAAAAGTATTTGGTTTGAGAATATTTATTCAAATATATTACTCCTGTTTTCATATTACTTCTCTTTTCTTCCCTTCCCATTTATTTTCTATTTTCTATTCCAAATTCAAATTTATACTTCTATTTTAGTTTTCAGATTTTTCAAATGTATCAATTGAAACCCAAAGGTGAATATAAACCATGCTATTTTAATATTACTAAATTAAGTTTTTATTCTCCTTGTTATTTATTTCATGGGATGTATAAATGGTTTCCTTTAAAAGAAAAATTCTTTTCTCATCATTTTCTTATTTCCTAATTTCCAAAGCATTATGATACTTTATTTATATTTTTTTTCCTCTTACTAATTTTGGGTCTTACAAGTGGGTTCGAACTCGATTGTCACTCCTTTAGTGTTGTTCAGAAATCCGAGGCTCAATCTGTCGAACTCCTTCGCTAGCTCATACAACATCAGGTGAGCAGCCAACATATTGACTTGACTCTTTCTACTCAGAGCATCTGCAACCACATTTGCTTTGCCTGGGTGATAATGAATCTCCAGCTCATAATCTTTGATCAATTCTAACCATCTTCGCTGCCTCATGTTTAACTCTGACTGAGTGAATATGTACTTGAGACTCTTGTGATCCGTGTAGATATCACACTTCTGCCCATAAAGATAATGCCTCCAGGTCTTCAATGCATGAACCACGGCTGCTAATTCCAGATCATGAGTAGGATAATTCCTCTCATGAATCTTCAACTGTTGTGATGAGTATGTCACTACTCTCCCTTCCTGCATCAACACACATCCCAGTCTGGTATACGAAGCATCGCAATATACTGAGAACGGCTGGTGAACATCTAGTAGAATCAGTACTGGTGCCGTTGTCAACCTCTCTTTCAATGTCTCAAAGGACTTTTGTCATGCTGGGGTCCACTTGAACTCAACCTTCTTTGCCAACGGTGCTGTCATTGGCCTGGCAATCTTGGAGAAACCTTCAATGAAACGTCGATAATAGCCGGCCATTCTGATGAAACTCTTGATTCCTTAGACACCTTTTGGTGCTTTCCAGTCCAAAATAGCTGTTAACTTCTTTGGATCTATAGCCAATCACTCTCGGTTTATAATATGACCCAAGAACATGACTTCACTGATCCAGAACTCGCACTTGCTAAGCTTGGCACATAGCTGACAATCTCGTAGCCTCTGAAGTACCTTCCTCAAATGCTCCTCATGCTCTTGCTCATTCTAGGAATATATGAGAATGACATCAATAAACACCACCACGAACTTGTTGAGGTAGTCCATGAACACACTGTTCATCAAGTACATGAAGTAGGCTGGCACATTCGTCAAGCCGAATGACATAACTGTGAACTCATATAGTCCATACTTGGTGATGAATGGTGTCTTCGGTATATCCGAAGGTCGGATTCTAAGCTGATGGTAGCCGTCAGATCTATCTTCGAGAACACACTGGCTCCTCTCAACTGATTGAATAAATCTTCAATTCTGGGAAGGGGGTACTTATTCTTGATAGTAACCTCATTCAAGGATCTGTAGTCAATGCACATCCTCTTTGTTCCATCCTTCTTCTCCACAAATAGCACTGGGGCTACCCAAGGCGAGGTACTTGGTCTGATATAACCTTTCTCTAACAACTCATCAATTTGCTTCTTGAGTTCCACAAACTCTGGTCCGGACACTAGATAGGCTCTCTTGGAAATAGGGGCGGTGCCTGATATAAGCTCTATGGAAAATTCAACCTTCCTTTCAGGTGGCATACCCGGTAACTCCTCGGGAAACACATCTAGGAATTTTGACACTACATTGATAGCCTCGGATGGGTTAGTCTCTTTAATATGGGCGGTGACTTGGTGACAACTTCCTTTTCTTGGTCCAGACAAGATCAACTCTACTAACACTTCTTCTCCTGATAGGGACACTAACTTCACCGTTCTCTTGTCACAGCTGAGATTGGCTTGATACTTGGTTAGCCAATTCATCCCTAGGATGACATCTATAGTTGTATCCTGGTTACCCATAACTATTAAATCAGTGCGGAACTCTATCCCTCTTATTTGAACCTTTGCACTAGGGCAAAAATCTATCAATTTGGGTCCTTCCACCAAGTGAACTAACTCTCATGGGTGGATACATGGGTGCTACTTGTATATATGTGATTCTACCCATGATGCAGTCACAAAAGAATGTGTTGTTCCTGTATCAAATAAGTCATTTGCAGAATGGTACTCGACTTAAAACGTACCTAGTGCCACTCCTGGAGTCTCCTGGACTGTGTTGGCCTCCAAGTGGTTCACCTTTCCATACTGGGCACGAGGTTGCCCATAGTTGTTGCCTCCTTGCTGCATTGCATCCTGTCTGACTGGGGCATTGGGAGATGGCTGCTGCTGAGCTACTTTCTTTGGGCAATGATTCGCCCAATGGCCTTGTTCCCCACAGTGGAAACATGCACGAATTCCTCGTTGCGCTGGCGCTGCTTGGTTGTTCTGGTTAGTTGCTAGGGCAGGAAGACAGGCTGCCTGGTTGCTCTGACGCTGGTATTGATTTCCTCCTTGCTGGTTGTTCTGACGGTACTGCTGCTGCTGCTGAGGAAACTGCCTCTAGTATTGCTGCTACTGGTTCTGACGCTGATGCTGGTGCTGGTGACCTTGCTTGAATGACTGAGGTGGGTTGCCTGAGTAGTGAGGATGGCTGCTACTCCCATCCTGAGGTCCACCAATCTTGTGTTTCCTGTCCTCCATCTCCCGACGCTTCCTTTCTATCATGATTGCTCTGTCGATCAGATGCTGGAAGGTAGGGAAGGTGTGGTTCATCAGCTGATAATGGAGGGGATCAACTAATCCTCTCAAGAAGAGGTACTGCCTCTTGGCATCCGTGTTGACATCTTCTGGGGCATAACACGACAGCTGCAGAAACTTGTCCCTGTACTCACTGACGGATAGGGGACCTTGCTTCAAGGCGAGAAACTCCTCCTTCCTCACTATCATCAGTTCCTTGGGCACATGGTAGCGACGGAAGTTGTCCCTGAATTCTTCCCAAGTGATGACTTCAGGGTTGGCGTGGGTGGCAATGTAAGACTCCCACCAAGACTGGGCTGCACCCCTCAGCTGTCGGGGACTGTACAACACCTTCTCACGATCGTTGCACTGGGCAGTGTGCAACTCATGCTCCACGGTAGGCAGCCAATCTTCAGCGTCCATGGGATCAACAGAGTGGGCAAAAACAGGGGGATGGCCCCGCATGAATTCTGCCCACTTGTCTCTGGGCACTTGTGGCATCTGGACTTGCACTAGAGGCTAAGGCGGTGGTGGCTGCTGCTGCACCTGCTGCTTAGCTCCTAAGGTCTGACCAATTGCCTGGACTGCTTGGGTATGCATCAGGAACATTTGCTCAATGGTCATCGGTGGTGGCGGTGGAAAATGATGCTGCGGGGCTGCCTCCTCTTGGGGTGCCTGCTGTTCAAGCTGAGCACGCCTCGCACCTCTGCTCCTGTTATCAGACATCTATAGAAATCACACACATATATCAAATCTGACTCTGCAGTCTTTCAGCATAAGAAAAGATGTATAGAAAATCTTCATAGCACTGAACAAATGACCATCTTCACTGACAGCTTCTCAGATAAAGATGAAAGTGGAAACACATGGATTACCCAACTAAATAACTAACTTTATTAATAACTACACCAAGTTGTAGGGGATACCCAGAACTTGGTGACAATCATTACAAAGATCCAACTTCATTTCATGTCCATCATAACAAGCATCCAACATACGATTAAGAAAACTAACTCGAACCAAGACTAACTAGACTAAGACACTGAAGTAAGCATCATTATAGACTCCGACTCCATCGATCTATGGATCTAAATCTATGCGGGTCCTACAGTCTGGGGTACCATAGTCGAAGCGACCACGGGGCGATGAACGGTAAGGGTGCTGAATCCCGACAGGGGCGGGAGAACCACCATCCATATAGTGGCGTGATGCGCACTCAACACGCAATTCCGCAACCTTCGCCCGAACCTTGCCCAACTCGTCGAGGGCGTGGTCCAACTCTGTGTTGAGCACGACAGCCAAGTTGACCATGTTGTTCAGCCTGGGATTGCCCTTACCAACTGGCGAGGCAATCACACCTCCAGCACTGCCGGTCGAACGACGAGGGTAGTACTTCAGGTCGAGGCCATCCGCTACCCCACTGAACAATGAGCAATACTAAGAAATTGCCCGTCATGCTGCATCTTGCATGGCTGCCTCGGCAGTATCCCTCTCAGTGATAGAGTAGTGTTATGAGGAGGCCTCTGCACCCCGGAGATCATTGTCCAGACGGCGCACCAAGCAAGTAGCCTCCCACTAGTCCGGGTATAGCCCGCCATGATGATGGTAGACTACACAACGATACTCGATAGACCATGTGTGTCGGTCGAAGGCCCGACGCAACAGGGTATCGAGAGCGTCATGGAAGTGACACCCGCGAGCGGCGTCCCGAGTGATGGGTCTAGCGATCCATCCCTCCAGCTCCGGCTCCTCCGAGAGCTCCATGCCATGGCTCGAACTGCCACCGGCGTCGTCATCATCTCCATCTTCGTCAGGGTCTCCTCCAGCAGCCGGGATGCCCTGTGGTGGTGCAGGGGGCATCTCTGGTTGAGGTGCAGGGGAAGGCGGCCTCTCAGACTCCACCTCCCATTGAGGCGAGGGGGAAGAGTCCTGCTGCTCCTGCTCCTGCTCCTGGCATTGGCGCTCCTGCTCCTCGTGCAGGCAACGATGCAGTGTCTCCAGGTGACTAGACTGACCTGGCACTGTGCGATGCAGTGGACGCTCTGCCAGGCGAGAAGGCAAAAAGGGAATCACAGACTTATGTGCAGTGCACCTGATATGGGCCATCTACAAAAGACATCGTAAGCACAAGAGTAAGAGTAGAACTAAGAGACCAGAAAGTAAACAGAAAGAAAAGTGAGACAAAACTTTTTGAGATAAGTAGATAACATAGAGTTGGTCAAGATGACCAACTTTTGAAAGAACTCTAAGGTCAAGTTAAGAGTAGGGGTCTAGTCCTTAAGACGACCATTGTAGTCTAGGTTAACGGTCCTACAGTCAGCAAGGCTTTGATACCACTTATGTCACATCCGGTTTTGGAAGGCAAACCGAATGTGAACCATGTATGTGGCAGGATCAAAAACTCACGTACACAACGATTACATAATTGGAAAGGTACTTGATTACATCAAGATGTCCAAGACATCCATAGAGTCTATTACATAACCATTGTCTTTAACGTAACTATCAAAGTGTGGAAATACGAAACGTAGAAGCTAAGCCTACACATGCAGCTGACTGGGGGTTTGCCACTAAGAAAGAACTAGAACTCGTCATATTCCTAGAACTCCTCGAAGTCATCCATGTTGCCAGCATCACCTCCTGAGCACTGGGTGCAGTGGGGACGACCTGGGGTGGGGTGGTTTGTAAAGCAAGGGTGAGTACACATCAACATACTCAACAAATGTCTTGTTTGGCTAAAGTGGACTAGCCTGGGGAGGTTAAGTAGTTGCTTTTAATTGGTCAAGTATTTATTTTTGTTAGTAGAGCCAAGTTTTAGTAATAACCCAGTTATTACCCAGAAGTACCTCCTCAAAAGAGGAAATACCAGAGATCAGATTTTATAACATCATTATTAACCATCATCATAAAAGTATACAAAGTTCTTCTAATCGAAGAGGATCCCAAGGCTGCTCTTAACCGTGACCTTGGCTGATATACCAGTTTTTAACACTCAACAGAGGTTGCACACTTTACCCACAAGTCGTGATCCCTTTATGCCTCGGGTTGATCAAACCCTCAAACACTATCAAGGTGAGTCAGCAAGGTTTCACTATGTAGCCTTTACAAAGACTCCCCTGGTGCATAGTTGATCGTTAGGTTTTGCTAGTTGTACAAATGCAGTACACCTCCCCAAGGTGGGTGACTAACAAAACCAAATCGAAAGGACCTCTGCACCCCAACCTTGGCAGAGCGAGCACTACGCCCCGACCCCCATCGACAGCCCTCCGGCAAAGCCAACTACACCCCAGGTTCATCTAATTAATCAGCTAAGGGCGTCCCATTCCACCCTCATGGTTGCACTGTTATCCCGGGTGGTCACTCCACGAACAGGTCCTTACGGAGAGGTACTCAGGAAAAAGGCCTGAGCCCCCTAGAGTATCACAAGTTCATCAACATAATCATGATAACAGTATCGTATCATAAATGGTCACATCATGTTCATTGATTAAAGTTAAGGCAATAGCAAAATGCTAATCATGATAACCCAAAAAGGTAAACTAGGATAAGTAAATACATACTAGTCAATCCTTAGGTTTCATATGGTAATGCGGGACAGTGATTCATAAAGTATGTAGGACATAATAGGTCAGAGGACACTTGCCTTCACCAGGTTGTTGCTCAGGGAGGTCTCCAACAACACACTTAGGAACCTCGGACTACTCGTTGTCTAAATAAAGCGAGCATTCATTACTTAGACTTATAAGAAGGCCGTGCCCACCGGCGCTTAACACCATCCATAGCAGCACAATTCTAGTACCTGCAACATGGGTTCGAAAACCCTGAGTATGAAGTGTACTTTTGTAAGTCTTACCCGTCTAAGGAAAAAGACTCTCAAGGATATGCTGGCTGATTAGGAATCAAGGTAAGGCTAAGCAATAATCAAGGACTCATTTTGCAGAAACGCTTACTAATAGTGGATCCTTAAGCCATCTTTTAATTATAAAGTTAAGTTCTTACCTGATTCTAAATCTGCCTAATCTAGGTCATTCACTTGTACTGATCTAGCTTTATTTTAACCAATTCATATTTCACTTATCAACTACAATGAGTGGTCAGTGAGTTGAGTCTCCATAACCGAGGAGCAACGATGATTCGAACCGATTATACCCAGCTGGGGATCCCTAACCACACGACATATGTAGCACTTAACCCTTGCATATGTCAACCGTTCCCACCGATACTCCACAACATGAACCGGTCCGCGCTACCCGGGAGCACAGTACTCCACCGTCCAGCCTCCAGCTAAGAGGGTACACGCTACTCCCACCATCTCCCACGCCCAGTGCGCGGTTGTCTTTTCACGTATGGAATAGCTAGGTTCAGGCTTACCAGAGCATGTGGCTAGATGCAAAGTCTCACCTCATTAGGCCTACATCGAACGGTCCTTAATCGACATAGACGGGCAAAATTTCCTGCTCAACGTCTAGTCTACATTACATATTATTTCCCCAAAACTTGATACCTGAGAGAGGTACCCTACTTGAATGATGAAATCATTGCGGCCGCAATGGGTTCATCAACACAAGTCCTTTTATTTCACAACCTCTTATATCCTGTGTTACACATCATCTTTTTACAAAAAAAACCATCCTAAATTAATAAGCAGGGCTAAGCATCACTAAATTTTCATAAAACAGGTATTAGGGTTGTTTAATCAAGGAAGGAAATGCATCAATTGTTTGATCACACAACTCCTATCACCTAATGCATCATTAAGGGTGATAAAACTTTTTAAAACAGAAGGAGGTGGCAAATGCACCGGGGCTTGCCTGGATAACACTATGTTAGTGTTGTTAGACGTCGATCACTTGACGATCAGCCTTTGTTCCGATACTTCCTTCGTCTATACATCTTCAGGTTAATCGATCAACATCATCTTGCGGAGAAGCTCACGCTTTCCAGCATCTTATGGAATAACTTGGCTCTGGTCATTCGCATCACGATTAATTAACGTTCCTAAATGATATGCATAATGCACATGAATGAATACCAAGGAATAACACATAATTAATTATTGCTATACCAAAGAGGATTAACACTTATGGTCAGGCATCACAAACTAAAATACATAAACACTAGATACCGATATACGACTACGCCCAATTATCACATTTTTCTAGCGTAATCGCATCTACTTCAAACATCGAGTAATAATAAGCTAAGCACAAGGCTTTTGTCAAAACACCCAATATCAAATTACTCGTCACATTTTTATTCAGTCTTTTTGAATACCGACAATTTAGAGTAAGGGAGCATATTAACTAACTTTCTAAATTGTGTTTCTCAATTATCTTGAATTCCACGCTAATTAAATAGATCGATGCCATTCACCGTTAATTACTCGAGGTAATTTGTATATCCCTCATGACATCGAACTAAACACCAAACCTAGAATAAGCTGACTAATTAAGCAGGGCATCTACTACATCAATTAACCAAATCGACATAATAACACTAGAAAATCTATCAACTAGCCGATAGAAATACTAAGCCTACCTTTTACGTTATCAGCTCGTCCGAATATCACATAAAATAATCTACCTTTCGCATTACTAACTCTATCGTACTTCACATATATTTAACACTACCACAACGTGCCTGTGCTAACACGAGAATTATTACGATTAATATATTTATTCAATCATCGACTCAATCAATAAAAAGTAGTGAACTAGAGAACGGTTACCGATTCAATTAGAATTCCAAGCAAACATTGCTGATTCTTGTTCATGCCATTCGCTGAGCACTTGGGGGCATCGACCAGGGGCTTGCTTCTCCATATCTTCTTGAGATTCTTTTGTCGGCGCGAACACGAGTCGGAGACAATACGTAGGGGTTGGCGTCGAAGCGAGGCAACGGAACAACGACGAACTAGTGAGCTGAACCACGGTGAGTGATGTCTTGACGCGGATGAGCAATGGCAACTGGCGGACACAAAATGGCGGAGTGAGGTGCACGAGCAGCTAGCAAAGATGAATGTGTGTGGCACGGAAGCGAGAGCTGAACTTGATGGCCGGCTTGGAGATTCGGCAAGACAGTAACATCACGGCGACGCGCAGCCAAGGCGTGTGGAGCTCGCAGGGCCAAATCATGGCGAGGGCGAGCACACACGACGCGACGACGAACGACGACAACCGGCAAGGTCGACGACGCGATGGGGATTAAGGCCGAGCGAGCCGAGAGGGCGCGCTGGCGAGCAGGAAACCGCGCGAGCACTGGACAGGGATAACGACGAGCTCGACGGCACACGAAGCTATCACTAGCGACGACACTACGAACGGAGCTGGGACAGCGCACAGAGGAGCAGGAAGGAGGAGCGCGCGGAGGCTCGACTGGGTGCCATGGGAAACAGGGACACAGCGAGGAAGAAGACGTGCGCAGGGGAGCAAACTTCGCGCGCGCCATGGAGCTGGGCTAGGCGGCCGGGCGGCCGAGCGCCATGGGGGAAAGCTTCGGGGAAGAAACTGCGGCCAGGGAGAGGCGGCCGAGCTTGAGGGAGCGGCGTGCCGAGGACCGGGACTAGGGGCGCGGCGCTGGGAGGAAGACGCGAGAGGGAGGGAGAAGCAAGAGAGTAGCGCGCGCAGGAGATAAGGACCGTGCGCGGCAGAGGAAATAGATCAGGGGCGACAGATGGAAAAAGATCAGGCAGAGAGAAGGCGGCTGGGAGATAAGGATTGCCTGGGATATTTTCCATCTTTTTTTCAGATTTTTTTAGAAATTTATAAATATTTTGAATTGGGATTTTTAGCGATGATTAAATTCTCAGATTAAGTCTATGGGAGATGTAAATCGGATGAAACAAAAGATACTAGTAAAACTAGTACAGACTACGCTTGATTTAATTTAGAGCAGATAATTTACTGAAGAAATCTCAATTATAGATCCTCGGATACGATTTCCCAGCTGACAGGCGAAGACTGAATTATTTTGCACCAAAAACTTCAGTTGCCGAGTTCTGCTTAATTCGTCCGGGACAAGAATCACAAGACTGAGTTACGATAAATCCATTTGCTAACCAAATACTTGGATCAGGGTTAAAAACAAACAAACCGAATCAAGCAGCATCAACTATGATATTTAGGTCGTGTTTGAGTTGATCGAAATCAGACAAACTTCATTCGTTACTGACCCGAGTACTTTACTGCTCTACCCGGTACAACCTGCGGGGAACCAGACTCCAACTTTTGCGAGATAATTAAAATTTAGTGTCCACTTTATATACTGATATCCTGCGCTTAAATCCATAATCGTTGTTTACTGAAGATAACACCTGGGGTGTTACAGTCTCGGCTCAAGCTTGGAAAAGCTTCACGGCCTCTCAAGGAAGCTGTCCAAGGGCTTGGGCAAGGCTGGGGGTCTACGGAAGGGGTTGGCTATGGCTGCTGTGCTCGGGCAGCGGTGGCAGGCGGTGGCGCTTGCCTCTCGCGGCGAACTCCAGTGACCACTGGCTTGGGCGGGAGTTTGGGTGCGCGAGGGAACACAGTTATGGCCGTGCGACACTTATAGGTAGGGGCGAGGCACAGGCGCGCGGAGTGGGGCGACCGCGTGCGGGGGCGCGTGCTGCGGCGGCCAGTCCGCGCTCGGCCGGCCTAGCAAGCCACTGAGCATGTGGCGTTTAAGCGTTCATAAGCTCCATATATTCGCGTATTTGGGCAAGATCACTATACAAGATATGTTCTCCCAATGTTGCTTTGTCGTTTTTATGTGGAAGTCGAGAGGTTTTCGGTCGTGTACAGAGAATTGTCGCGTCGCCATATCTTGAGTGTCTGGCTGCCGCGTCCTGAGGTAAATCCATGCCAAGATCATGTGAAACGGCTAAGATTTGTTTTCAAACTTTGCCAGGGCGTGTTCAAGATAATTTGACGCCACTTTGATATTTGGACCATGCATATTTGAGTTTTGGAAATTAGAGATTACGATTGATCTTTATGAAGAGGTCAGATTTCAGAATTTAGAATTTTCTGAATTTTATTTGAAGTTTCTACTTAAGTGGCTGATTTGAGGATGTTGCAAGCTCCTTTTTGGTAGACTTTCTTACTATGTTTTGTAGATAGTGTGCTACAAAACTTGTTATTTGGTCCAAAACATGGTTTTTTGTTTTTCGTATCCTTTTCATTAGATTCTTGATTGGTGCCCAAATGGCTCAATTAGGGTGGTTTTAGGGTTTTGAATATTTTCCCCACTTGAGGTATATGATGGTGTTAGAGTATGGTTCTTGAGAAGAAGAGACTTAACTTGGGTTTTTAGTTCCTTAAATTTGGGTGTCCCTTGCCCAATTAAAATCACATGTGATAATGGTCACCAGTTGGGTATTGAGGGAAAAACCCTGAGTAACACTGAGGTGTTACAACCCTCCCCCCTTAAAAGAATCTAGTCCCGAGATTTGGGTCGGGGTTCTCCATGGGTGAGGAGGAGGTTACAGCTTGCTACCTCGGGGTTGGTTTGATGGATAAGGTTCTTTAGAAAACCTGCTCTTCGAATGTCATCCTTTTTGCAACTTCAGAAGGAAGCCCTTTTTGTTCTAGTTTTATAGCTTGACTTGGTTTACGTTAAGATCATCTTTCTTATATTTGGATTCAGAGGGCAGGGGGGCTGGGGTATGGTTACATACCGATTTCCTTAGGTAGACAATCAGGGTAGTTCGAGGGCAGAAAATCCTCAGTCTCCCAGGTAGCCTCTTCCTCTGAATGGTTGCTCCATTGGATCTTATACATTTTAATCATTCTTACACGAGTTGATCTTTCCTTGGAATCTGGACCCTTGGAGGGGTGTTCTTGGTATGATAGATCTGGCTCTATCTCCACATCCGGTTCTGTTATGAGCTCTGTTGGTAACCGAACACACTTCTTCAATTGGGATACATGGAATACATTGTGGATGGTAGACATCTTTGGAGGTAGCTTCAATTTGTATGCCATGGGTCCACATGCTTCTATGATTTCATAAGGCCAATGTAGCGAGGGGATAACTTGCCTTTGATCCCAAACCTTTGCACTCCTTTTGTGGGCGATACTTTCAGATATACAAAATCTCCCACTTCAAACTGTAGGGGTTTCCTTCTCTTGTCGTGGTAACTCTTTTGCCTGGCCTGAGCAGCTTCTAGGTTCTTTCTTATCATTTTGACTTTTTTCGGCTACCGACACCATGTCGGGCCCAAAGATTTCTCTTCGCCAGACTGTGACCAGTTGAGGGATGTTCGACACCTCCCACCACCTGTTTGATCTAGGTCTTGACGAAGATACTACCAAGAAGGGGCCTTCCCACTTGAGTTGTAGCTTCCCCACTGTTTCTGGGTTGGCTATTCTTCGAAGCACCAAATGTTCTGGTTTAAAATTCTTTAGTCTTACTTTTCTGTCTCGCCACTTGACTGTTTCAGCTTGATATTTATTGATGTGATCTATTGCCTGAAGTCTGACCCCTTCTATAGTGTCTTTTGTTATTTTGCAATTGTCTTCGTCCTCTATCGAAGCTAGAGTCCTTATAGATCTTGTCCTTGCATCTTCTGGTGTTATTGCTTCATCTCCGAACAAAAGCTTGAACGGGGTGAACCCTGTTGACCTTGAGACAACAGTGTTATGATTCCACACTACTTTCACCAATTCATCTGGCCACTTTCCTTTTGATAGATTAAAGATTGATTTCATTATTCCTGTGATAATGATTTCGTTGGCTCGCTCTACCAAACCATTGGATTCTGGATGTCTCATAGATGCATAGTTTATCTTCATAAGAACAAACATTCAAGTACATAGATACCTATAAAAATATAGTTTTTGTTTTTGTTCCTATGAGTAGGTCTCCTATTCCTAAAGGTCACTTTAGGTTAAGGATTTCAAAGTGTGAATTCTACCTTTGTCTTTAGGAGTGAAAAGGTAAAAATAATCAGAGTAAAGCGGAAATAGATGAGAAGAGATTAAGAAAAGTTTAGAAAGATTCAGAGTAGCAAAGGTAAGTAGATAATGGTTGTCCAGTTCTATCTAGGTTTCGTCCTAAAGTCAACATTGCTCTGATACCACTTCTGTCACACCCGGGTTTTGGGGCACCAAGACCTGGGCGCGAACATAATCACTAGGTGTGCTAGGACCAAGTCTCCCACATATGATGAATAGTGGTACAGAAACGAATGTCACAACTTTACTATAAAATAGGAGTTCTGTACAAAATAAATAAATAATTACATCATAAGGAGACAACGATCCAGCAACCCAAAGTTGACTGGGAGTCGACAGCCTAGACCTCTCACGAACTCGTCATAGCATCCTCCATACGCCACATCCTGCGGTACCTGCTCTTGACCTATGGAGGGGTGTGAGACAACAAGAGTGAGCTCACATACGTTCATCGCTCAACAAGTTGTGGGGAATAATATGCATGAACTCGCCAAAGGTGGGAGCTCATGTGAAGTGTAAGGCTTACCAAATTGGATGGTTAAAGCTGAGCATTGCTTTGAAAGTTCGTCAAAATTTTATTAGCACTTACTAAGTATAAGTAAATACCAACCAATTAAGTAGTAGAACAAAAGTGATAACAACACTCGCAATGCAATGCATATGACAAATTGAATTTAGTTCCATAAATTAATCATGTGAGTGTCCGAGCTGCTCATGACCGTGAGCACGCTAGTATACCAGTTTTACACTCTGCAGAGGTTGCACATCTTTACCCACAAGTCATGTTACCAATCTGCTAAGGGATCGCGACTTCCCATACACCTCTACCGAGGAGGCGAGGCAGGGTCACACTACGAGGCCTTTACAAAGTTCCACTAGCTTCAGAAAACCAGCTATAGTTTCTAGAAAGCTCCAATGCAGGGACCCCTCGCTTGACCGCCTGTAACACCCCAGTGTTACTTAGGGTTTGCCCAGTGCCCCAACTTGTGACCATTATCATATGTGACTTTAATTGAGCAAGAGACATCATACTTAAGAAACTAAAACTTAAGTTAAGTCTCTTTCATCTCATAAACCACACTCCAAGCATATCATACACCTCAGGGGAGAAAAACACCTAAAACCCTAACACCTTCCAAATGGGCCATTTAAGCACATAAAGGGAATTTGAGAAAAGACTTGGGAAATATGCAAAATTTTGATATATACCAATTAACAAAGTTTTAGTGCACTAAATAACCTACAAAATGTAGTAAGGAAGATTGGTCATTTGAATTTTCCAAAATCCCCAAATCAGCCCATGAACTAATGCCCTATGGGAAAATTCAGAAATATGAATTCCAGCCCCCTTTCCAAAGATCTTCTGCGTTCTCTGTTTTTCAAAACTTGAATCAAATAAGTCCAAATATGAAAGTAGCACCAAACTACCTTGGCAAAACTCGGTCGTTTGACATGATCTTGGTAGGGATTTGCCTTGGAACTCGGCCCTGTGACACTACCCATTGGCAAGGCGACAACTCTCTGCCCTTGACCCGAAATCGCTTGGCTCCACACGCAAATGACAGAGCTTAGTCAGGAGAGCAAATCTTACGCAGCAATCTTGCCCAAATTCGCAAAGATCTACGCCCTATCGGCGTTAGAACTCGAGTAGAAACAATGGTGCCACGTGTTCGATCGCGGCTGACACGCCAGTTCACGCACCCGCGCCCAGCCGTGCACGCCCGAGCGCCCACGCCGGTCTACGCCTGCTCGTGCACCGCGCCACATCTATAAGAGCAGGCAAGCCGTGGTCGTACTCCCTCCGCACATCACTTAACCTGTCAAGCCCAACACTTTGCTCCGGCGAGCTCTGCGCTGCCCGCCAAGCAACCCGAGCGCTCGGCCGCCGTGGCCAGTCCACTCTCGGCCATCCCCACTCAATCCCATGCCTCAGTTAGGTTCCCCAGAGACCCGTAGAGCTCCCCAAAGCAAGAAACCGGGTGCTACTTCACCGGAGAAGCCGTTCCACCCTCGTCGGAGTTGTAATCCCCACCGGCGCACGTGGCCACGACTAACCGGTAAGCCATTTTCCAATTCCTCGCACCTATGTCTTCCCTAGCACCCAGTGAAGCTCGCCGCCGATGAGCTCGCCCGCCTGCCCGCGCAGACCGACCTACTCCGACCATCCCCGAAGACGATCCGCACATCGGCGTGACCGTCAAGACCTCCCCTACACCCTTGACCACCTCACCGGAGCAATCTCGCCGCCGGTAAGCCTCTCCGCCCTTTCCTCCACCGCGGTTACTGTTTATTTGGGACAAGGATCGCGAGTTTGATTTAGCAGAACCCTAGGGGGTTTTCTACGTAGTCATAGACTCATGTGAATAGTAACCCGAGGACCCGTCTGCAATGAAACTTAGAAACTTTCGCCAGGGACCTGGATGCAAAACCTTTTTCCTTTAAACCATTTCTGTTTATTCTTTTTAAATAGGCAGACAACTTAAGAAAATCATATCATGAGAAATGTTTAACCAAATTTAGTCAAACCAATTTTACTAGATTCAGAATATTATGAGCTATCAAATAAAAATACTGAACCCTATGCTTTCTGTATTAAATTTTAGAGTTTGGAATTAAATAAGGAAACTGCCCAAACCTTATTAAAATGAAGAAAAATAGTTGTGCTTCTATGCTGAACTTGAGAAAACTTGTAGAAGTCCAAACCCAACTTAGACACTGTTTAAAAATGTTAAGCTCCCTAGAATACCATATTAGCACAGAGTTATCTATTAAACACTACATCTGCCCAAAACTTAGGAAATTAGGAAAGAAAATAAAAAATAATGAACAAAGGATGTATATATTTTTCCTAGTCCACCTAAGTAATTAAGAACCTAGGAAAAATACAGAGCACCCCAGTCTAGAACAAATCCAAGGTTAATTATTTATTAGGCACTAATAAATCCAAAAAAGCCACCATTAAAAATATATGGATCATTTCAATAAAGGTGAGAAACATTCATTAGACTCCTAACTACTAGAACACCCGTACAAAAATAATAAACACCTCAGCCCATCATCATAAGCGGGTTGAACAATTAAAACTTGATTTTTAGCCATGTTCCAATTAAATCATGAGAAAGCCAAAAAGTGTGCAACAATGGGCAAATAAATTTTTACCAAATTATTAATGAAGTAGACCACCAGAGAAAAATGCAAAACCTATTCAAAACTACAAAATAACACCCATTGCCCCTACCTTATGAAAAAGGCCATTGAATTCAAGAAATTCTACCACCCTTTCCCTTAAGCAAAAAGTTACCAAATTCTAGAATGATTGCTCTTGCACAAAGAAGAAGATAGGAAAATTTAGAAATCTGTTGTTTGATATTTTTCAAGTATAGTGGTAGTAGAAAGCACCCCTTTGGCTAGAATTTTTAGAAAATCATAGTAAAATAACTAGTAAGTATTAATGGCTTAAACATTATACAAAATCATATTAATACACCTAAATGCCAGCAAAAATAAGTCTTAGAGAATAACCCACTGTTAAAAGAAAGTTGTAGTTCAAAACACCCCTCTGCCCTAATATTTGATAATTTTTTGCAGAGAGAACCCCTCACTTTTAAGCCCCAAATTTTGAGACAGAGTTATACACCAGTGAGAAGCCACTGTAATTATTACAGAATTTTTTGAAAATTATAAAACTAGCTTGTAGTTCAAACCCACCTTAAGGGCATAAAAGAAAAAGGAAAGGAAGAGATAACTTAGAAAGATTAATAAATCTCACCCCAATAAATGCAGCTAGGAATCTTGTTAAAATTTCACTAAAACATAAAAAGGAAAATTAGAGGAACACTAAAAATTGTCTAACCATTCAGTAATCAAACTTGACCCTAATTTACTAAGTATGCCACAGAAATCTCTAGTAGCAAGATTAAGCTCTACCTTATTTATTTAATCATTCACCATACAATTTTAGTTGCTAAATTGCATATCATGCCATACATATATCTTATTCATGGCATTCATTAGATTGCAACCACGCTGACAGAGAGTACGTGCTCATCCCTGAGCAAGGAGCTGTCCACGAGGAAGATTAGGAGCTAGCTCCCGAGCCTGCCATCGAGGATCTCCCCGCAGCCCCAGCAATTGAAGGCAAGCCCCGGTTTTATTCATAACCAATTTATATATATGCTACTTTACTACACTTAATGTTTGTAGGCTTGTGATGTGCACTTAAGTGTAGGAGTTGCTTGAAACCCTTAGTTGCATGAATTCAGGATTCCTTTTTGAGATGGATACTAGTATGCTAGGTCAAGTAGCTGCTTTGCTAATTAGGATCTCAGTAGAAGTCGAGTGATTTTTCTAGCACTCGCGCGAGGTCATGTATTGATTCTATTCATCTTGATAGCGGGATCTATGATGGTCTATGGACTTGGATCTAGGGTGGATGCCTTGTCCATGAGACGGGAAAAGGAATTAAGGATTAATGTGTGGATACCTTAGTCAAGCGTTTGAATGTACTAAACACATATCGGGGAATATGGTAACCGGTAAACCTAGTACCTGAGTGAAGCCGGGCGCAGACTTTTCTCCTCACTTGTCCTGAGACTGAGTCTCCCATGCTAGCTATGATGGGTACAAGTGCGGTCACTGCACGGCGGCAGCCGGGGTCAGTGGAGTATTGTATGCCAAGGCGGTGAGCCCTGACCGCGAACGGGGAATCGATGGGGATGGTTGATATGTGTGGGGACGGAGTGCCCCTACATGTCGTGTGGTTTACCTTGCAAGGTTAAAACTTGATTCGAATCGTCTACTTCTCGCAGCTAATGAGACTGCTTGACCCCTTGTACTACATTGAGTAAGAAGCGAAATGTGGTTTACATGAGATAACATGTTGATTGTATTAAATGATTGTTACCATGTATGCTTAGAATGAGCCAACTTAGCTAAAAGTAATGATTCTAGAATTGGAAAAGCTAAAATTGATCTTAGACTCATCTAGTGCTTTTGGCAAACCAAACCCCTCAGCCAAACAGCTGCATGGTCTAAAGGTAGAGGAGTAGATTCCTCACACCGGGTAAGTCTAGCTGAGTATTAGTATACTCAGCCTTGCTTGTGGCATAATTTTGGCAGGTACGCTTCAGGATATGATTGATGGAGTGACTTGGCCTACCACCCTGCCACCGGGTTGGACGGTCGAGTGGGATGCTGCTCCAGCAGGAGAGGAGCAGGAGGAGTAGTGGGCTAGGCCTCGCCCTATTTCTCACCTTTCGACGATACCGCTGCAGTTTATCTTATGAACTTATTCCAGTTTACTTGAAAAACTCTGATTTATGTAATAACTCTGGTATTTTAATTTGAGGTTTCCTGTTTTATTGTTAATATGTGACTCACCTTCGAGTGAGTTTGTGGTATTTGATCCTGGATATGTGGCTTTATCAGACTAGATCTGAAGGACTGACGGGTTATTTCGATTTAAGTGTGTTGCGGCCTCTGAGTCATGACTTGGGCACTTAAGCTGGAATAATTCGGGCGGTTCTGCCACATCGCCATTGCAGCAAAATCAACCCAAGGGCCTCCCTACACTGACCACTCCCCTTCTGCCCTTGCCCCTTTCGGGTAAGGTAGTCCTCCACTAGCTTTCCTAATTAGTCAGCCAAGGGCGTCCCATACCACCCTTGTGGTAGCACTGTTTTCCTGGGTGGTTCTCCAAGTTCCAATTAACATAACAATCTTATCATGAACAGTAAATACCAATTGATAATAAAAGTGTGATCATGAATAATGTATATCTCCATACCCAAAACCACATTTAGCAGTAGCAGGTACTACCCAAAAATTCAGTGGTAAACAAGGTATAAAAATAGTCAAACTAGGGTAACCTATTGGGTCCCATTAAAATTAACCTATGCAGATTATTATGACTAATAGGAACTTGATTAGGTAAAAAGAAGTGATCAAGGGCACAACTTGCGTGTGACTTGAGCTTCCAGGTACCAACTTGCTCTTCAGGTGACTCATAACCTCGCTACTAGTCGTAGCAATACATATAATCAAGCAAATAATGAGTATGGTAACATTACACCAAAGCATATGAACAAACAATGTAAGAATGTCCTACGCGCCTCTATGAGATCATTGGTTCGAGAACCATTAAAATCAGAGTTATGGTTAATAAGATATGGTTTCTGAAGCTTTGGGTAATTAAATAGTGAATCATATTTTTTGTTAATTATCATAAACCATGTGAGAAATGTTTACAAGACCATAGCCAATTGAACTTTAATTTAAGTTATATCTTCATTTGAGATCATATTTTAGCTTAATTATAATTATGGACAGGTCAACTTGACTAGATTGGCTAATCAACTAACCTAAGCTAAATAAATATCCAATTATAAAAGTATGAGGAAGGTTAAAAATACTGTTTTTAATGTGTAAACAATTATATTATGGAGCTCACACAATTTGAACGGATCAAATCGGAATTGAAATGTGAAAGTTATGGATAGAATAGCATTTAGATCATTTAATATGGCTTTTATATTAAAATCTAACTCCTAGGGGAGTATCTGTAAGATTACAGGGACTTTGATGTAAGAATCTCTAACCATCGTGGGACGGCCGGTTTTATTTTTAAGAAAGCCAGGGGCTCTTTAGCAAAAAGACACGGTCGAATGGGTACTGATCAGTCCTGGTCGTAGGATCGGAAATCTAATCCTATCCGACCAACGACGATCCAACGATCAAAATTATTCCGAGAGAACGGGTATTCCCCAAGCTGATCTGGACCACCCGTGACCAGAGGGACGATTCTGGTTCTCTCTTCTTCCTCAACTCCTCTCTCCCTAACGGTCGAGGACGCACCATGAGCATTAAGCGGTGCCATGGCCGGTACCCCACACGCCTAATGTCCAATGACCTGGCACACAAACACTGATACAAATGGTGATAAACACTGCAGGGAGCAGGGAGAGTACTCTAGAGCTAGCTTACCAGTAAATTGGGTAGCGTAGAACCCCAATCCATGGCGCTGAGATGTCCAGCGGTATTTCTTGAAGTTCGGTGAGGATTCCTGAGCGACCCAACTACCAATAGATTCAGGTGAGGCCACGGGTATCCCTGGTGAGCCATAATGATGCAAATTTGGCCCGCACCAGAGGTCCCCACGGTTACACAACCGAGTTCCTATACAGCGACGAGCTTTCTCTCTCCATGGTGGAGTTAGGCGATGGCGGCCTCAATACTCTGTAGACGTGACGAGGGCCCCGCGTTTTATTGATACAGAGTCCGAGGCGGGTGGGGGAATCAAGCGGGATCACGCGGTTTCCACGGATGTTGTTGGGATTTTGATCCCTGGCGTCCAGATTTACTTTTAGGCTCTGTTCGTTTTGTGCTCATCTATAGGGATTGAGGGGGATCAAGTCCCCTATAAGTCAAAATCTTCTTCAATCCCTTTCAATCCGTCTCAATCCCTATGGTTTTGGGATCAAACGAACATGGCCTTAGGGGTGAGGTTTGCGTGGTTGGTTCCCCGGTCGTTCCGAGGTCGACTCCGCGTGATGGGGAGGAAGAAGCGAGTCCACGCCATAGAAGTCGGTGGAAGGCCGGTGCAGAATACACAGGGGTTTGGTGAGGTCGTTGCGATTTTTATTGCGCCAACAACGATGGGGTAGAGGAGGCACGAATTTTCCATCCGGATCCCGCTGTCGCCGCTCGCATGATTTGCCGTCGATGGAAGAAGAACGTGACGTTTCGGGCTCACACACCAGGGAGCACTGGGAGGTTTGGCCAAAGGGCCCCGCATGTCAGATGCAGACCCAACGGGCGAAGGTGTCACACCCGGTTTTAGAAGGCAAACCGAATGCGAACCATGTACGTGCCAGGATCAGTTATTCACGTACACAGCAGTTACATAACATGGACATCATCACACAGTGCTCAAATAGTATTAAAAGGGGAAATAATAGTCGATTACATCATACGTCTGAGACGTCCATATAGTTCTTACAATAAATCAAAGTGCGGAAAAGAAACGTAGATAACACGGCCTTCACAGGCAGCCGACTGGGGGTTGCCGCTAACCCACGCCTAGAACTCGTCGTAGTCTTGAAACTCCTGGAAGTCTCCTTCCACAGCTTCATCTTCTCCTGAGCAGTGGTTGCAATGCTGACAACCTGGGGGGGGATTTGGTGTGTAGAGCAAGGGTGAGTACACATCAACATACTCAGCAAGTATCCTGTTTGGCTGTAGTGGACTAGCTTTATGTGGGGATAAGTCAAGCGGTTGCTTTTAGTTGGTCAGGTTATTACTTACTAGTAGAGAGCCAGGTTTTAACATTAACCCAAGTTATTAGCCCAATGTATCCTTTCCAAACGGAAAGAATACCACTTACCAGCACCATAATCATAATCAGAACCATCAATCTCATTGCCACCTGTACCAAAATATCTCTGATCAAGTATCACTAATCTCTGGAGCTCCCTTGGCCGCTCATAACCGCGAGCACGGCTGATATATCAGTTTCATAACACTCTGCAGAGGTTGCGCACTTTACCCACAAGCCGTGATTCCCTCTTGCCTCAGGCCGATCAAACCCTTAAACACTACCAAGGTGAATAGGCAGGGTCTCACTACGTAGCCTTTACAAAGATTCCCCGGGGCTGTAGCCACCCGTTAGGTTTCCTAAATGTACCGCACTCCTCCCCAAAGGACAAATCAACCTTGGCAGAGCGAGCCGCATACACCGAGCCCCATTGACGGCACAACGGCTAAGCGATCTACACCCCGGTTCCTCCAATTATTCAGCTAAGGGCGTCCCATTCCACCCTCATGGTTGCACTGTTTTCCCGGGCGGTCATCCATTGAACAGGTCCTTACGGAGAGGCACTCGAGAAACCGCTCGAGTCCCCTTAAATGCCACAAGTATGATCATAAATAAGAAGGGAAAACAGCGTATCATAGATAATCACATCATGTTCATTGATTAGAGTTGAGCAATAGCATCAAACTAAGCAGTAATAATCCGACCCAAATAGGTAAACAAGGACATGAATAACAAAAGCTAGTCAATCCTTAGGTATAAATGTGTAATGCGGGAGGTGAATTAAAGAATGAATAGGACAGAGATAGGTCAAAGGACACTTGCCTCCACCAACCGACTGCTGCTCAGGGGCTTCTCCTGCGAATTCCTCGGGCTCTTCGACCGGATCGTTCTCTATGCGAGCGCAAACATACATACATCCACATATTTAATACAAAAGAACAGTACACCATACAAGGGAACAAGTAAGCGAATATGCATCAAGTATGGACATTCGATATCGCATTCATTAAGGTTAGAAAGAAACGGGAAGGGTCTCACAGGGGGGGTTAAAGCTTATGCACTAATGATTAATTACAATTGGTTCTTAACAAAAGAATTCTGTTATATATATACTAATGGAAACCTAATCATTTTAAGTTGATCAACATTGAACGAGATAAACAATTAACTAAATGAATCAACTAGCGCAACGAAATTCTAAATTAAACTTCCCATTTCAATAGCATGAACAATGATTAGCCTACCTAAAATAAAGTAATTATGATCACAGAAAGTAAATAAAATAAAATAAAAAAAATAAAAAAAAACAGGGGGGGCGGTTGAACCGGCCCTAGGGCGGTTGAACCGGCCCTAGGCAGAGCGGCTGGGCTGGGCGGCCGGGGCGGCCGAACGTGGGGGAGGGCGGCTGAGCTGAGCCGGCCCGGTTGAACCGGCCGACTGGGCAGTTGAACCGGCCCTGCGCAGGGAGCGCGGCCAAGGGGCCAGGGCGGCCGAGGGCGCGGCCAGGGGCTGGCCGGGGGCTGGCCGGGCGCGGCCGAGGGGCTGGCCGGGGGCTGGCCGGGCGCGGCCGAGGGGCGCCAGGGCGCGGCCGAGGGCTGGCCGGGCGGCTGGGCGGTTGGGCCGGGGAGGGAGAGAAGGGGAGAGGGGAGAGGGAGGGAGGAGAGAGGAGGGGGGGGGCTCACCGGCGTCGGGGAGCGACGGCGAGGGGCGGCCGGCGGCAGGGGGGGGCGGCGGCTTAGGGTAGGGGTGTATGGCCGCGGTGGGGAGAGAGAGGGAGAGAATGAGGGAGAGGGAGAGGGGGTTTTGGGAAAAAAGGGGGGGGGGGCTGGGCCTTTTTGGGCCCAAGAGGGGGGCGCGCAGGGGGCTTGGGCCGGCCAAGGGGCGGCTGGGCCGGCCAAAGGGCCCGTGGCGCGGGAGAGAGAGAAAGGGGAAGAGGGAGAGAGAAAGAAAGAGAAAGAAAAAAGAAAAGATTATTTCCCTGTTTTCGAAATCCGATCTTCCTAGATGAATGCATCTGCACTTTCAAACAATCAAAGAATGCATAGTTCGGCATGGTGCATCAAACAACATAAAGTATTTAGAGTTTTTCTTTACACGGGAATTCCAAACCGAATCCCGCTAAAACTTTGGAAAAGGTCAAGGTTTAGCGAGGGGAAAAGAAAAAGAAAAGGTAACGCCCGAATTTTGGCGAGTAAAGAAAAGAAAAAATTCAACTGCAAAATTCGGGGCGTTACAAACCTATCCCCCTTAAAAGAATCTCGCCCTCGAGATTCAGGGCTGGCTAGCAAAGAGCTCTGGGTACTTGGCCATCAAATCATCTTCACGCTCCCAGGTTGCTTCTTCCTCAGAGTGGTGATTCCATCTGACTTTGCACATTCTGATGGTCTTCCTTCGGGTGACTTTGTCTGCAACCTCAAGGATCTGAGCTGGCTTCTCAACATAGGTCAAGTCCTCCTGGACTTCCAGACCTTCCACTGGCAACTGCTCTTCTGGCACACGCAAGCACTTCTTCAACTGAGACACATGAAAGACATCATGCACAGCTGACAAGTTCTCTGGCAGACTGAGCTGATAAGCTACTTCTCCACGCTTTGAGAGGATTTGATACGGACCGATGTAGCGGGGTGCTAGCTTGCCTTTCATTCCGAATCTTCTGACTCCTCTGATCGGTGACACTTTCAGATAGACAAAGTCTCCGACTTCGAAACTCAGCTCTCTTCTTCTTGTGTCTGCATAGCTTCGCTGCCTTGATTGCGCTATCTTCAGATTCTCTCGGACCATCTTGATGTTCTCTTCGGCTTCAAGCAGAATGTCTGGCCCAAACACTTGCTTCTCTCCAGGCTGATCCCATTGCAACGGAGTTCTACAACTTCTTCCATAAAGCGCTTGAAACGGTGACATCTTCAAACTGGCCTGGTAACTGTTGTTATAGGAAAACTCTGCATAAGGCAATCGCTTATCCCATCCGGACTGATCTTGCAACGCACAGGCTCTCAACATGTCTTCGAGAATTTGATTAGTTCTTTCAGTCTGGCCATCTGTCTGCGGGTGACAAGCTGAACTGAAATTCAGATGTGTGCCCAAGGCTTCATGCAACTGCTGCCAGAAATGAGAGGTGAACTGCGTTCCTCTGTCTGACACTATCTTCTTTGGCACACCATGAAGACAAACGATCCGATACATATACAACTCTGCCAATACTGCACTGTTGTAGGTGGTCTTGACAGGTATGAAGTGGGCTGACTTGGTTAAACGGTCCACTACTACCCAAATAGAATCGTAGCCGGCTCGAGTGCGAGGCAATCCGACTATGAAATCCATACCGATTTCATCCCATTTCCACTGAGGAATCTGCAACGGTTGCAACAATCCAGCAGGTCTCTGATGTTCTGCCTTAATTCTTCGACAACTATCACACATAGCCACATGCTCTGCGATTTCCCTCTTCATTCCATACCACCAGAATTTCTTCTTCAGATCCTGATACATCTTCTCACTGCCAGGGTGAATCGAATAAGCTGTCTCATGAGCTTCCTTGAGAATCAACTCCCGAATAGGCTGGACATTGGGAACACACAAGCGGTCTTTGAACCATACCACACCTTCAGCATCTTCTTGAAAATCTTTGCCTCTGCCATCTAGAATCAGTCGCCGAATCTCACTGATTTTTTCATCATTCTTCTGCGCTTCTTTGATTTCTCGCTCCAAGGTAGGTTCCAATTCAACTGTGACTCCTCGCGAATTGTTCAGAAATCCGAGACTCAACCTGTCGAACTCCTTGGCCAACTCATAAGGCATCGGACGAGCGACCATCAGATTGACTTGACTCTTTCTGCTCAAAGCATCTGCCACTACGTTTGCTTTGCCTGGATGGTAATGAATCTCCAACTCATAATCTTTGATCAACTCTAACCATCTTCTTTGCCTCATATTCAATTCTGACTGAGTGAATATGTACTTCAGACTCTTGTGGTCTGTGTAAACATCGCATTTCTGTCCATACAGGTAGTGCCTCCATGTCTTCAGTGCGTGAACCACTGCTGCCAACTCTAGGTCATGGATTGGGTAATTCTTCTCATGAACCTTCAACTGTCGGGACGAGTAAGCCACAACTCTTCCCTCTTGCATCAACACGCATCCCAAACCTGTGTAACAAGCATCACAGTACACAGAGAAGGGCTTGTGCACATCAGGCAAGACTAAGACAGGCGCTGTTGTCAACTTCTCTTTCAGCGCTTCGAAGGCCTCTTGACATTTCTGGGTCCACTTGAACTCAACCTTGTTGCCTAGCAACGCTGTCATTGGTTTCGCAATCTTCGAAAACCCTTCAATGAATCGCCGATAATATCCGGCCATTCCAATGAAGCTCTTGATTCCTCGAGCATCCGTTGGCGCTTTCCAGTTCAGAATGTCTGCTACTTTCTTCGGATCCACAGCCAATCCTTCTTTGTTGATTATGTGACCCAAGAACAGGACTTCACTGATCCAGAACTCACACTTGCTCAACTTTGCATACAACTGGTGCTCTCGCAATCTCTGCAATACCATCCTCAAATGATCTGCATGCTCTTCTTCACTTTGAGAATAAATCAGAATGTCATCAATGAATACCACCACAAACTTATCAAGGTAATCCATGAATACACTGTTCATCAAGTTCATAAAGAACGCTGGTGCATTGGTCAAACCAAAAGACATCACTGTGAACTCATATAACCCATACTTGGTAATGAATGCCGTCTTCGGAATGTCCGAAGGTCGGATCCTGAGCTGATGATAACCTGACCTCAGATCTATCTTGGAGAACACACTGGCTCCTCTCAACTGGTCGAACAGATCTTCTATTCTGGGCAAGGGATACTTATTCTTGATCGTGACTTCATTCAAAGCTCGATAATCAATACACATCCTTTTGGTGCCATCTTTCTTTTCCACAAACAGGACAGGGGCGGCCCAAGGCGAGGTGCTTGGCCGGATGTAACCTTTCTCTGACAGCTCATCAATCTGCTTCTTAAGCTCAACCAACTCTGGTCCAGATATTCTGTAAGCTCTCTTAAAGATAGGGGCGGTTCCAGGAAGAAGCTCTATGGCAAACTCAACTTTCCGCTCTGGTGGCATACCCGGTAAATCCTTTGGAAACACATCTGGGAATTCAGACACAACCTTGATACTCTCAATTGGGTCTGCTTCACTGCTATCGACAGCCATCTGATAACAACTTCCTCTCTTCGGCTCAGGCGGGACTAACTCGGTCACCACTTCCTCTCCTAGTGGGGACACCAACTTGATTGTCCCTGATACTTATCTAGCCAATTCATCCCTAGGATGACATCTATTCCCTGAGTACCCATTACTATAAGGTTAGCGGGAAACGCTATCCCCCTTATTTCCACACTTACATTCAAACATATGCTATCAGCTCGAATTCTACCACCAGCTGAGTCAATTTGAATGGGGGTTGACATGGCAGTAATTGGAAGATTATGTGCTTCTACCCATGATGCAGTAATAAAAGAATGCGTTGCTCCAGTATCAAATAATACTTCTGCAATATGGGAGTCGACTGGGAACATACCTACTGTCATGCCGGGAGTCTCCTGAACTGCTTCAGCCTCCAAGTGGTTCAATCTTCCATGATTATAGCGCTGCTGAGGGCGGTTGCCTGCTCCAGACTGAGACACATTCTGCTTCGCTGGGGCATTGGGGCCTGACTGCTGCTGGGCTGCCTTCTTCGGACATTGCATCACCCAGTGGCCTTGCTCTCCACAGTGGAAACATGCTCTGTTTCCAACCTGAGCTGGTGCTGCCTGATTGTTCTGCTGGCTTGCTGGGGCAGGAAGACGAGGTGTCTGCTGATTCTGCCTCTGAAACTGACCTCCTGATTGATTGCTCTGACGATTCTGGTACTGATGCTGAGGATACTGCCTTTGGAACTGCTGATACTGCTGACGCTGCTGATGCTGCTGAGGTGGACGCTGGTTCTGCCTGAACTGTTGAGGTTGATTGCCTGAAAAACGAGGGCGGCTGCTGCTTCTAGGCTGGGGTCCACTGATCTTGCGCTTACGATCTTCCATCTCCTTACGCTTCCTTTCTGTCATGATTGCTCTGTCAATCAGGTGCTGGAATGTCGGGAAGGTGTGATTCATCAACTGATACTGCAGAGGGTCAACCAAGCCTCTCAGAAAACGGTACTGTCGCTTGGCGTCAGTGTTGACATCTTCAGGAGCATAGCGAGACAACTGCAGAAACCTGTCTCGATACTCACTGACAGATGATGACCCTTGCTTAAGGGCCAGAAACTCCTCCTTCTTCACTGTCATCAGACCTGCAGGCACATGGTACTGACGAAAGCTACCTCTGAATTCTTCCCAAGTGATGGTGTCGGGGTCGGCATGGGTGGCGAGGTAAGACTCCCACCATGATTGGGCTGCTCCTCTCAACAGACGGGGACCATACAAGACTTTCTCTCTGTCATCACACTGAGCGGTATGCAACTCCCGCTCCACAGTGCGCAGCCAATCTTCAGCATCCATGGGGTCAGAAGAGTGAGCGAACGTTGGGGGATGACCTCTCATGAATTCAGCACGCTTGTCTCTAGGCATCTGAGGCATCTGAGGCTGGGGTGGAGCTTGCTGCTATTGCTGCTGCTGCTGCTGAATGGCGGCCAGAGTCTGACCGATGGCCTGAACTGCCTGAGTCTGCATCAGAAACATCTGCTCGATGGACATCGGGGGCGGGGGCGGCAGCTGCTGTTGCTGGGGCGCCTCATCTTGCTGACCGGCTTGCTCCTGTTGAGCACGCCTTCCTCCTCTGCGCCTGTTCTCTGACATCTGCAGAACGCAACCACACATCAGAACTGATCTGGCAAATCTTGCAGCATAGGAAAAGAGTATAGAATTCTCCAACAGCACTGAACAGATGAGCATCTTCACTGATCTCCAACACAGACCACACAGCTTCTCAGATAAAGAGGAAAGTAGAATAAAGGGTTTCCCAACTATATAACTAACTCCATTAACATGATAGGTAAGCCAAAATGCAGGGGATACCCACACTCTGGTGACAATCATTACAAAGATCCAAACCAAACATAGTTCATCATGACAAACATAAATGCACAGGATATAGCAAACTACCCTGTCTAACTAAGACTAACTAAGACCGAGACTAACGCTAAGACTGAAGCTTCTATGTATATATTTTGTATTAATTACAAGATCCAACTCTAACGATCTATGGTTCTAGATTTATCTTGGTCTTGCAGTCGGGATTGCCATAAGACTGGAGTCCACGCCGAGGTGAGCGGTACGGGTGCTGAGTCCCGACGGGGGTGGGGGAACCATCATCCAAGTGACGACGCTCCGCGCGCTCAGCCCGCAGCAGGGCGATCTCAGCACGAGCCCTACTCAGCTCGTCTAATGCATGGTCCAGCTCCGTGTTTAGCACGGCGGCCAGGTTGACTGTGCTGCTCAACCTAGGATTGTCCTCACCAGCAGGTGAAACAATCACGCCTCCTGTGCTGCCAGATGGACGGCGGGGGTAATACTTCAGGTCGAGACCGTCAGCTACCCCACCGAGAACCAAGCAGTAGTGCGAAAGCGCACGCCGTGCAGCATCCTGCATGGCTGCCTCAGCTGAGTCCCGCTCAGAGATAGAATAGTGCTCTGAGCAAGCCTCCGCGCCCTGGAGACTGTTCTCCGGACGGCGCACCAAACAGGTCGCCTCCCAGCGGTCCGGGTAGACCCCGCGACTATGCTGGTAGACCACACAGCGATACTCGATGGACCAAGTACGCCGGTCAAGTGCCCGACGTAGCAGGGTGTCGAGCGCGTCGTGGAAGTGACACCCGCGAGCAGCGTCGCGAGTGATGGGTCGAGCAACCCATCCTTCCGGCTCATGGTTAGAGAGGTCGAGGTCGTGGCTCGAGCTGTCGTCGCCACCTCCGTCGTCTGGGTCTCCTCCAGCAGCTACTCCAGAAGCTGGGGCGCCCAGTGGTGGTGCAGGGGGCGCCTCCAGGGGAAGCACAGGGGAGCAGCTCCTCACGGACTCTATCTCCTGCTGGAGCGAGAAAGAAGAGCCCTGCTGCTCCTGTCGTCGACGTTCCTGCTCCTCATGCAGGCGGTGGTGCAGTCTCTCCAAGTGGCTGGACTGTCCGGCCACGGGACGGCGAAGCGGACGCTCAGCAAGGCGGGAGGGTAAGAAGGGGATGACGGACTTTCGTGCAGTGTGTCTAAGTCGAGCCATCTACAAAAGACATCGCAAGCAAAAGGGTGAGAACAGAATTAATATGACCAGCAAATAATGAATCATAAATAAATGAAGGATCAGAATAATAATGAATCATAAATAAAGGAAGGATCAGGATAAACAAAGTTTTCAGCAAGGCATATTATATAGTAGAACATAGGTTTGGTCAGTAGGACCAACTTTTGAAGGGATACCAAAGTCAAGGCAGGGACAGAGGTCTATAATCCTTAGAACGACCATTCTACTCTAGGTTAGCGGTCCTACAGTCAGCACGGCTTTGATACCACTTATGTCACACCCGGTTTTAGAAGGCAAACCGAATGCGAACCATGTACGTGCCAGGATCAGTTATTCACGTACACAGCAGTTACATAACATGGACATCATCACACAGTGCTCAAATAGTATTAAAAGGGGAAATAATAGTCGATTACATCATACGTCTGAGACGTCCATATAGTTCTTACAATAAATCAAAGTGCGGAAAAGAAACGTAGATAACACGGCCTTCACAGGCAGCCGACTGGGGGTTGCCGCTAACCCACGCCTAGAACTCGTCGTAGTCTTGAAACTCCTGGAAGTCTCCTTCCACAGCTTCATCTTCTCCTGAGCAGTGGTTGCAATGCTGACAACCTGGGGGGGGGATTTGGTGTGTAGAGCAAGGGTGAGTACACATCAACATACTCAGCAAGTATCCTATTTGGCTGTAGTGGACTAGCTTTATGTGGGGATAAGTCAAGCGGTTGCTTTTAGTTGGTCAGGTTATTACTTACTAGTAGAGAGCCAGGTTTTAACATTAACCCAAGTTATTAGCCCAATGTATCCTTTCCAAACGGAAAGAATACCACTTACCAGCACCATAATCATAATCAGAACCATCAATCTCATTGCCACCTGTACCAAAATATCTCTGATCAAGTATCACTAATCTCTGGAGCTCCCTTGGCCGCTCATAACCGCGAGCACGGCTGATATATCAGTTTCATAACACTCTGCAGAGGTTGCGCACTTTACCCACAAGCCGTGATTCCCTCTTGCCTCGGGCCGATCAAACCCTTAAACACTACCAAGGTGAATAGGCAGGGTCTCACTACGTAGCCTTTACAAAGATTCCCCGGGGCTGTAGCCACCCGTTAGGTTTCCTAAATGTACCGCACTCCTCCCCAAGGGACAAATCAACCTTGGCAGAGCGAGCCGCATACACCGAGCCCCATTGACGGCACAACGGCTAAGCGATCTACACCCCGGTTCCTCCAATTATTCAGCTAAGGGCGTCCCATTCCACCCTCATGGTTGCACTGTTTTCCCGGGCGGTCATCCATTGAACAGGTCCTTACGGAGAGGCACTCGAGAAACCGCTCGAGTCCCCTTAAATGCCACAAGTATGATCATAAATAAGAAGGGAAAACAGTGTATCATAGATAATCACATCATGTTCATTGATTAGAGTTGAGCAATAGCATCAAACTAAGCAGTAATAATCCGACCCAAATAGGTAAACAAGGACATGAATAACAAAAGCTAGTCAATCCTTAGGTATAAATGTGTAATGCGGGAGGTGAATTAAAGAATGAATAGGACAGAGATAGGTCAAAGGACACTTGCCTCCACCAACCGACTGCTGCTCAGGGGCTTCTCCTGCGAATTCCTCGGGCTCTTCGACCGGATCGTTCTCTATGCGAGCGCAAACATACATACATCCACATATTTAATACAAAAGAACAGTACACCATACAAGGGAACAAGTAAGCGAATATGCATCAAGTATGGACATTCGATATCGCATTCATTAAGGTTAGAAAGAAACGGGAAGGGTCTCGCAGGGGGGTTAAAGCTTATGCACTAATGATTAATTACAATTGGTTCTTAACAAAAGAATTCTGTTATATATATACTAATGGAAACCTAATCATTTTAAGTTGATCAACATTGAACGAGATAAACAATTAACTAAATGAATCAACTAGCGCAACGAAATTCTAAATTAAACTTCCCATTTCAATAGCATGAACAATGATTAGCCTACCTAAAATAAAGTAATTATGATCACAGAAAGTAAATAAAATAAAAAAAAAATAAAAAAAAAAACAGGGGGGCGGTTGAACCGGCCCTAGGGCGGTTGAACCGGCCCTAGGCAGAGCGGCTGGGCTGGGCGGCCGGGGCGGCCGAACGCGGGGGAGGGCGGCTGAGCTGAGCCGGCCCGGTTGAACCGGCCGACTGGGCGGTTGAACCGGCCCTGCGCAGGGGGCGCGGCCAAGGGGCCAGGGCGGCCGAGGGCGCGGCAAGGGGCTGGCCGGGGGCTGGCTGGGCGTGGCCGAGGGGCTGGCCGGGGCTGGCCGGGGGCTGGCCGGGCGCGGCCGAGGGGCGCCAGGGCGCGGCCGAGGGCCGGCCGGGCGGCTGGGCGGTTGGGCCGGGGAGGGAGAGAAGGGGAGAGGGGAGAGGGAGGGAGGAGAGAGGAGGGGGGGGCTCACCGGCGTCGGGGAGCGACGGCGAGGGGCGGCCGGCGGCAGGGGGCGGCGGCGGCTTAGGGCAGGGGTGTAGGGCGGCGGTGGGGAGAGAGAGGGAGAGAATGAGGGAGAGGGAGAGGGGGTTTTGGGAAAAAAGGGGGGGGGGGCGGCTGGGCCTTTTTGGGCCCAAGAGGGGGGCGCGCAGGGGGCTTGGGCCGGCCAAGGGGCGGCTGGGCCGGCCAAAGGGCCCATGGCGCGGGAGAGAGAGAAAGGGGAAGAGGGAGAGAGAAAGAAAGAGAAAGAAAAAAGAAAAGATTATTTCCCTGTTTTCGAAATCCGATCTTCCTAGATGAATGCATCTGCACTTTCAAACAATCAAAGAATGCATAGTTCGGCATGGTGCATCAAACAACATAAAGTATTTAGAGTTTTTCTTTACACGGGAATTCCAAACCGAATCCCGCTAAAACTTTGGAAAAGGTCAAGGTTTAGCGAGGGGAAAAGAAAAAGAAAAGGTAACGCCCGAATTTTGGCGAGTAAAGAAAAGAAAAAATTCAACTGCAAAATTCGGGGCGTTACAGAAGGGCACGCTACGGTGATGGGCTGGGTAGCGGCCATACTGGGACCCGCATGTCACAATTAGGTGAAGGGCCGAATTCTGGTCTGTTGGCCCACCACGGTGGTTTCTCTTTTTTCTTTTTCTTTTCCATTCTTTCATATTTTCTATTTCAAATTTCAATTATCAAGATTCAAATCCCTGTTTGATTTCTCTCTCAAATATAATTGTAATGTAAAGGTAAATCATATTTTCATTATTATTTATTTCTCTCCCAATTATTTAATTATGGAGGTAAAAGATGACTTTATTAAGATTTCTTTTCTCATTTTTTTATTTCATTTACGGGTTGAGGTCAAATTTAAGTTATGATTCCTTGATTCAAATAAGATGCATCACAGAAATATCATCAGCATGAGGTGCACATTTCCTTATTTATTTATTTATTTATTTATTTGTTATTTGCATAATTTAATGCCATTAGTTGAGTATGACAGAAAAATAAAAAGAAAATGAAGGGATCCCCAAAACACCCACTTATAAGTTTACTTATTTATTTATTTTATTATTTTTTTTCTCCTACCAATTTTGGGCTTTACAAATCCTACCCCCCTTAACAGAAATCTCGTCCTCGAGATTTGTAATAAAAGGGATACAGAAGGATTGGTTTGTCATTCATCTTTTAGTCTTATAATTGGTTCAAAAATCGAGAGCCTTATTTATTTTCATTAGTGAGTGATTAGGAGAGCATGGGTATATAACCACTCAATATGAGGGATAAGGGATGAATAGGTTGGGGTAAGAAATATTATAGCTAGGAAAAAGACTTTATCCAAAATGTTTAAGTCGTGATTCATCTCGAGATTCGCGTTGACTGTTATATCCTTCCTTGTCGAGGTTGATCTTTTCTTCTCCGATCTTAGTCTCATTGATTCAAGGTTAGTGTATATCATCGGGGTTGGGGGTATGGTTAAGATAGATATGGATGAGATAGATTGCATGATGTAGGTCGAAAGTTTGTTTAATGTTAGGTGAGAATTGACAGATTATGCAATCCATCATGACTCTATTGGCTAGGTTAGATCTTATGCCCATGGTTGCGTTGGTCTAATGTGCGAAGTTAAGTTAAAACATGGCTAGTAGGGTCTAATCTCTTCTACTAGTATCACTAATCTGTTTAAGTAGATCACATTAGATTAGAACACACTAGATTAGATAGAATCTAGATTAGGTTAGATATAACTAGATTAGACTAGTTAAAGTTAGATAGATCTACCAGGGTAGGATATATCTTATTAGGATATGTTAGAATCTTTTGAGATAGGATGGGGTATATGGTGTAGGTAGGTCAGAAGCTCTGTTAGGTTAACACAGAGGGATTATGCAACTATCGGATGGGTAAGGTAGTTGCATATGACCAGGTAGTTGTATATGGTCAAGTTAATCTAGGGCACCAATTTAGCTTAAAACATTTTTATAGGATTGAGGTCTAATCTATTTCACTAGTACTAACTAATCTGTTAAATAACTGACTTTAGATTGGATTATATCAAAATAGATGGGATCTAGATTAGATCGATATCACCAGATTAGACTAGACAATATCTAATTACTTTGGATTAGATCATGGTGGTTACACTAGTGTGGGATAAATATGCTTGTTGAGATCTGTGAAATCTATACACATTCTCCACTTTCCATTGGCCTTCTTTATCATAACAGTGTTGGCTAGCCATTCTCGATATATTACTTCTCTAATCACTCCAGCACTGAGAAGCCTTTTAACTTCATTTCTTGCCCCTTTGGCTTTATCATCTGACATCTTCCGAAGCTTCTGCTTCCTCGGTCTGACAGTTGGGTCTACATTGAGAGAGTGTTCGATAACGTCTCTGTTGACACCACAAAGGTCATTGCCTGACCAAGAAAAAAACATCCTTGTTATTGAACAAGAATTTTAACAGAGCTTTTTCTTGTTCATCAGACAGTTGGGACCCAAACAACACCTTCTGCTTAGCTATGTCTTCACACAGGAGCATAGACGTTGGTTAATATGCTGAAGCAGCTTTATCTCTTATATACTTATGCTGCTGGTGAGCTTTGACTTCATCTATGTTGTGAATGGCCCTAGAATCTATTCAATTCCCTTCAGCCCTTCTACCAGCCTCTTGGCTTCCATGCACAGCAATAGGACCATGGTTAGATGGTATCTTCATACACAGATATGCGGGATGAAGTATTGCTTCGAAAGCATTCAATGTCCCTCGTCCAATGATTGCATTATAAGGATAATCCATGTCTACGATTGTTGGAACTTGCTCGCAGGCGCAAGTTGATCCAACGGGGGGGGGGGGGGGGGGGAGTGATAGCGCAAACAGGGTTTAGCACGAGATGGCAGAAGCTTTTTTCATCTGGCCTCTCAAGGGCACTGTGCGGGGGTATTTATAGGTGTCCAGGTACCCAGCGTCCCGTGTTAAGGACGCATGTGCCCTCAGACACCTAGGTTATCCCCGGAATATTCCCATAAAGTGGGGTTACAGACTGTAATTACAGGGACGCCTTTATAAATTAGGCCCGTAACACGCAGCGGCCACGCAGGGCCTATCACAATGGGCCGGATCACATGTGGGCCTCCCCGCTGGACGAGGCCGCACGGTGGGATGACCTCGCCATGGGTCTTCGTCCGATGTCGTATGGGGCGAAGGGTGTCCCTGCCCGTTGTCTTGTTTCCGTTGGGCCGGCGTTTACGGCGAAGGCCCCGAGCGAAGGGTGGCGTCTTTGCCTTCGCCCCAACATTTGCCCTCCGAGGGACCAGTTCGACTAAGTCATCTGGTGCCGAAGACGTCGCTAGATGGCGGAGACGCTGCCCTCGCTCGAAGTGGTTCCGCGGGGGTTTTTGACATGACCATTGATTGACGCCGTACTGTAGGACTGCGGGTTTCCCGAAGCGCCACGCCCTGTGTATAAAAGGGGGCGGGGGGCGGCGCGTTTTGAAATTTATCCTTCTGCGCTCCGTGAAAACCCTAGCCGCTTTCCCCACCGTCTCTGCTGCTCGTCTGCCCTCCTTGCTCTTTTTCGCCGGAGATCTGGCTCGAGTGAAGCAGACCGCCCGCTGCCGCCGACGGTACGTAGCGATGCCGACCTCTTCTTCTTCTGCTGCCGCTTCGCCGCCGGCCGACGCGTCGTCTGAGGAAACGCTGAGTACTGTGGCGGCAGAGGAGTTGCGCGCCGGCGATACTGTGGATTTTGGTGTGTCGCGGATGTTGTCGGCCCCCGTGCAAGATATGCAGCGGCTTGGTTACTTTGGCGGCGCGGTCGCTCGTGTCCCGGGGACGGAGGAAGTCCCCGAGCCGGAAGGCGAGTTGGTTGTGTTCGAGGCGTTCTTTGCCGCTGGTCTCCGCCTGCCTGCGCACCGATTTGTTGGAGAAGTCCTGCGCAGATTTAATGTTCAGATCCATCAGCTGACTCCGAATGCCGTGGTGGCTCTGTTGAAGTATGTTTGGGCGACGACTTCGTACGGCGGACAACCATCAGTCGAAGTCTTCGCGAAGTATTATTGCCTGCACTGGCAGAAGAGGATGATTGGAAGTGAAGTTGCCCAGTTTGGGTCCTGTACATTTACGCGAAGACCGGCAAGACCACGATGCAGGTAGTTGAGTTGGTTCCTTGCGCCCGCAACAAGTGGGGCAATTGGCAGGATTTTTGGTTCTATGTCGCGGAGGGTATAGCCGAAGACCATCCGGGGCTCCCCGTGTCCGAGATGTGCTCGCATTTTTACTCAGCATACCCGCCTTTTGAAGTGGCGGATGAGGATGCGAACGAAGGGGCCCTTCGGTGCGCCGCCGGCCTGAGCAGCGGGCGCGATTTGGTTGAGGAGTTTGTGGCGTTCGGGGTATGGACTTTGGCGCATGGCTGGGCGCTGGGCGAAGTGTGCCCTCGCCAGATGCCTTCCCACGGTGGGAAGCTGGTGCGAAGTCCTGCCTTCGCACTGGATCTGCAGAGTCGCGATCCGGCCGCCTTTGTGCGCGAGGCGGAGGATGGGGCGGTGTGGATCGTGGGTCGGTATGTGCCTAGGACAGAGGGCCAGCGTAGCTGGGACATTCACAGGTCAAATGACCGCTTGAACAGGGTTTTTGAGTTGAATCGTCTGTCGTATGGTGGTTATCTCGGCCAAGACGATGTGGATCGTCGCGGGAAGAAACCGGTGGTGGAGTCTGGAGACGACCCCGCACCGGCGGCCGCCCCATCCTCTAAGAAGAGGAAACTAGGTACTGCTGTGGGAGGACATGGGGTTTCTGATGGTTTTGCTAGAGAATTGATGAGGACATGCGCGGCCCCGAGGGGAAGGATGTCTTCGCCCGAGCTCCGGGAGTCTTCGGCGCGGATGCTGAGGGTTACCGGGGGTTGGTGGCCTAAGAACGTTCCTGTCCCCCGCGTGGTCGGCGAAGACTTTTTTACATCTCGCATGGTTCGTGCTTGGAAAGTGTTTCCTTACGGGCGGAATATTGCTGCTGTTGTGTCGGCAGTGATGGACAAGGATCGCCAGGGAGCTGCACAGAAGCGCCTGCGCGGTCGTCAGGCTTCATGAAGCCAGGCCGAAGAGGCAGCGGGGGGCTGCGAAGGCTACTGCCTCCGGTGGAGGCCAGCCGCCGCTGGCGGCTAAGTCGGCCGTCCCTGCATCCAGTAGGGCGCCGGACGCTGCGAAGGCGACTGTCACCGGTGGTCCCAAGTCAGCGAAGGCTGCCCCTTCGTCCAGCGGGGTGCCAGAGGCTGCGAAGGCGGCTCGAGGGTTGCCTCCCCCTGGCAAGCACGTTGCTGACTTCGCCACCGACATTAGTGTGGACGATTATCTTGTTGGTAAGTCGTTGGCTCGAGTTTTTTTTAATTTGTTGATGCGTCGCAGGGTCGGACGAAGACCAGCTTGTTGTTGTTCCGCCTGCCGCGGCGGCCACGGCGGCTGCCGTGGTGCCAAGGGCGAAGGGTAGTGCTCTTTGTGCCGGCGGCGAGATACCGACACTCACTGCCGTCAGGGACGAGGCAGGTGCCGTGTCCCGCCGGTTGGAGGAGATGAAGGAGGCACTAAGTCAGGTGCGTTGAGCTAGGCCTCGTTTTTTTTGTTTTTTTTTTGTTTTTTTAACCGGCTTCGCCGGGGCTGTGGTCTTATGTGTGTCTTGTAGGTGGCTGACTTCGCAAACCGCGCGGCGTCGGGGGCCTTGACGGCAGTTGTGTCTGCCGAAGTCGAGAGACTTCGGACGCAACATGCTGACGCCGTCTGGGAAAAGTCGGCCGCCGACATTAAGTGCCGCAAGCTGGCAGACAAGGTGGCTGTGCTGGAGGGTGAGAAGGCTGACCTCCGGCGCCAACTGGCGGCGGAGAGGGAGGAGGCTAATGAGGCCCTCGCCAAGGCGCAGGCTGCGCAGGCGGAGGCCAATTTGGCGCGGGCGGAGGGCAGCCTTGCCAGGCAGCGCGCCGAGCAGCTGGAGGAGCGGCTCAGCGCGCTGCAGAGCCGTGTGGAGAGGGCCGAGGCCTCGGCGCGCACGGAGGCTGAGCGGACGCGCAAACAGCTTATGGATTCATACCGTGAGCTGGGCGCGCGGACCGCTGAATTTGAAGTGCCGGACCGAGAGCCCGGACTTCGCTGCCTTGAGTGGGTACAGGAGGAGCTGCAGGCGCTCCCCACCATCGTGGAGGGGTTTATGTCTTATGCCTCTCTGGTCACATGCGAGGGGGCGATGAACGCGCTCTCTCGCGAAGGGTGCCGGCACTATGAGGTCTTCGACCAAGCTGATGAGGATTTGGAGCGTGATATCTACAAGGTTGAGGACCCTATAGTGAAGGAATCCGCCGGAGCCCTCTACGACCGGATGTGGGGCCCCCAAGGTCGAGAGGTGGTCAGGTAATGTTTGGCTTTTGTTTGGTGTTTGTTTAATGTGGGTTAAATGTGGGTTTGCTGAGTCTGTGTGCTGTGTCTCAGGCGGCGCGTGGCGAGAGGGTGGATGACTTCGGGGCTTTGAACAGCGCGCTGTCTGACCCGGAGCCGAACCCGGCGGCGGTTGTGTCCGAGGCCGCTCCGGAGCCGCCCCCGGAAATCGCCGAAGGCGTTCCCGATGCCCCTGCAGCCACTGCGGCCGGCGGAGACCCGTCGTCAACTGCTGCGCCGAGGGCTGAGGATCCTGTGGCGGTGGCTGCGGAGGCGACAGCGGAGGCTCGCGCGGCGGCTGGGTCTTCGCAGGTGGCCTAGTGGGTGTGGGTAGTTAGGAAATTTTGGATATTGTTGCTGAACCTTGGTTGCTGCGCAGGTTCAAGATTTTGGGCCTGCGCACGCAACCGCTACTGCTAATTTTTTGGCGGCTTCGACCGTGGATGATGGGAATAAATCGGATGAGTCTGCATCTAAATTTTCCGAGTTCGGTGACTCTGGGAGCTCTGTTGAATGGACCGAAGAGTCGTCGGATGAGGACTTGGACTACTTTGCGGCCTTGGATGTGGCAGTGGCGGAGGCTTCGTCGGAAGCTGCGGATGCTGATGTTGTGTCTGGTCCGAGTACTAGGCGTAGGCGGCGAAGGGCGGTTGCGAAGCGTAGAGTGAGTGGAGCGGACATCGGTCGGCTTCGTGTGAGTGGGGCTGGCAGGCAGGAACTGTTGTCCTTGCCGGCCGCTATGAGTGCAGGTGAGGGGGAGTTGCGAAGTCTTTTTGCGGGTGAGGAGCTTAGGATAATGTTATTTAACTATAGGGAGATGGGAATTATTCCGAAGGTCGAGCCGATGTAGAATGCGATGCCCTCGCTTGTACATGTGTAATGGCTTGTATGATGAGGTTGTGTGCCTTCGCACACTCGGCTATGTTCACGAGGGCGTTAAGTGCTTGGTCTGGTGTGTTTGTTATGTTGGACTGGTGCGCATGTAGTCGGCCTTTGTGCGGACAGTTTGGTGTAGCCGTTTTTGCACTTGTTAGGCTTCGTGCGGCTGTACCATTGTAATCGGTTCGTCGGACTTGTTGCGCTGTCCCTGCTGCACCCTGAGGCGACTTCTGCAGGGATAGTGTTCGCGGCAAACTATAATTTTTCGCACTTATTGTGCTAGCCCGTCTGCACCCTTAGGCGATTGTTGCCCGGGTAGTCTTCGCGGAAGACCTCGATTTTTCGTATTTGTAGCGCTAATTCGGCGGCACCCTTAGGCGACTTCTGCACGAATAGTCTTCGTGGAAGACATCGATTTTTCACACTTATTGTGCTAGTCCGGCTGCACCTTTAGGCGACTTCTGCGCGGATAGTCTTCGTGGAAGACTTCGATTTTTCGCACTTGTTGTGCTAGTCCGGCTGCACCCTTAGGCGACTTCTGCGCGGATAGTCTTCGTGGAAGACTTCGATTTTTCGCACTTATTGTGCTAGTCCGGCTGCACCTTTAGGCGACTTCTGCGCGGATAGTCTTCGTGGAAGACTTTGATTTTTCGCACTTGTTGTGCTAGTCCGGCTGCACCCTTAGGCGACTTCTGCGCGGATAGTCTTCATGGAAGACTTCGATTTTTCGCACTTATTGTGCTAGTCCGGCTGCACCTTTAGGCGACTTCTGCGCGGATAGTCTTCATGGAAGACTTCGATTTTTCGCACTTGTTGTGCTAATCCGGCTGCACCCTTAGGCGACTTCTGCACGGATTTGTCGCACGCGAGGGCGGCTGCTGCTGGGCCTCGCGGTGACTTTGTATTAGTCGAATGTCAAAGACCTTTGATGTGGTCTTTTTCGACGTGGATTTTGCGGGGGATTTTTCTCTTGTATATTACATGACTCCGCCTCGTTAAAAACCTCACCCCCCGGGAGGAAAAGAGTGCGGGCCAGAACAAAATTGTTTTTGCAAATTACAAGGGCGGGCTGGCCCTGATGAGTCAAACAAAAAATTTGCGCAGATTATCAATGTTCCAGGAATGCTCTAAGTCTTTGCCGTTTGGCGTTGCAAGCCTGTATGCACTGGGGGAGGCCTTCGACTTGACAATGTAAGGGCCCTCCCACATGGGCTCCAGCTTGCCTCTGGACTCCGTTCGAGCTGTCCGGATGAGGACGAGGTCCCCTTCACTGAATTCCCTTGGGATGACTGCCTAGTCGCGCCATGCTTTTGTCTGGGCTTGGTATTTGTCCAGAGCCTGTAGGGCGAAGACGCAGTCTCCGTCGATGAGATCCTTCGAAGTTGGCTCATCTACGTCTGGGACGGCCGACGCGGCTGTCCGAGGCGACCCATGCTTTATTTCTTGCGGGGTCATGGCCTCCGATCCGTATAATAGGCGGAAGGGGGTAAACCCAGTCGCCCTGCACTCGGTTGTATTCAGTGCCCAGACCACTTCGGGTAACAGGTCGGGCCACTTGCCTTTTTTGTCGTCAAGGAGCATTTTCTTGACAGCTGTGAAAATTTTGCCGTTGGCACGCTCCACGACCCCGTTGGACTGGGGGTGGTACACGGAGGCGAAGGCAAGCTTGGTGCCAATGGAGAAGCAGAAGTCTTTGAAATCTTGGTTGTCGAACTGCTTGCCGTTGTCGATCGTGAGTTCGGATGGTACTCCGAAGCGGCAAACAATATTTTGCCAGAAGAATTTCTGGGCCGTCTTCGATGTGATGGTGGATACTGCCCTCGCTTCAATCCATTTAGTGAAGTATTCAACGGCTACAAAGGTGAACCTGAGGTTCCCCTAAGCCGTGGGCAGGGGCCTGACGATGTCTAGGCCCCAGCGCTGAAGGGGCCACGTGTGGGCGATCAACTTCGTGAACTGCGAGGGGCGCCCCGAGCGTGGGGAAAATTTCTGACAGGCTTCGCAGGATCTGACAACCCGATTTGCGGCGCAGATAATGGCGGGCCAGTAGAAGCCTTGTCATATCACCTTTGCCGCTAGGGCCCTAGGGCCTGCGTGGGAGCCACAGGTCCCCCTGTGGACTTCGCGCAGGATTTGAACGCCCTCGGTCTCGGTGACGCACTTAAGCATCGGCTGGCTAACCCCCTTTTTGTATAGTTGGCCCTCGATCAATGCGAAGTCCCGGCTTCGGTGGTTGTAGCGCTTGGCCTCGTTGCTGTCGACTGGGTGATAGAACCCTTGTAGGTATAGGGTTATTGGCGCCCGCCAGTCTTCGGTCATGATAAGGTTGATCATGCGCTGGCCCTCGCTGTCGTTGGTTATTTGGAGCCCTTCGGGGCTGCGGACGGCTGGTGTGCCGATGACGTGATAAAACACGTCGGAGGGGAGGGCTTCACCCCTGGCGGCAGCCTTGGCCAATGCGTCAGCTTCTTCATTCTTGGCCTGGTCCACATGCTGCAAAGTGAATCCCTTGAATTGTTTCTCGAGGCTTCGGATGGCCGCGAGGTACTGCATAAGTGCGGGGTCCTTTGCTGCATAGTCTTTTTCGACTTGGCCGGCGACTACCCTGGAGTCTGTTCGGACTATGCAGATGGTGACGCCGAGGGCTCTTAATTTGCGAAGGCCGAGGATGACAGCTTCGTATTCTGCGATGTTGTTTGTGCATCTGTCAGATTCCAGGGCGAAGCTTAAGCGTGCCGCGTATCTGTGCTTGACCCCGGCGGGTGAGGTGATGACTGCAGCAGCGCCTGCGCCCGCATGGCACCAAGCGCCGTCGCAGTGGATTGTCCAAACCTTCTCTGCGGACGGCTCTGGCTGTGTTATTGGCCCAGTCCAATCGACGACGAAGTCTGCTAAAACTTGTGACTTGATCGCAGTCCTGGGCTCGAAAGTGATGTGGTAGCCGGAGAGTTCGGCCGCCCATTTGGCGATCCGTACCGATGTAACACCTCTGGTGTTACTATGGCTAAAAATTGAGCACGACATCATAAGCATTAACATTTCATATGTTTGATACACCTAGAGTGCATTCACTAGGCAAAATTTTCAAACAAGTTGTATTGTTTAAAATGTTTTTGCAAATAGAACCCTGGTTAAGGGACTTAACTCTAAATAGAGGTTAAAGGGGTAAAACCTAACCCAGGATGAGAAAACCTAAAGACTTTACGGAAAGAGTCATAAAATATCCCCAAAAATAAAGTTGAATCACATTTATACCCCTGGAATCCCGGAAACCCTAATTGGAACCCTGGAAAACCCTAAAACCAAACCCTAGGGGCTTATGTGCAAAATTGGTCCACTTTTGGACTAAAGTGCAAAGACCAAGTCAAATAAGTTTCTTAAGTCTCTTGGTTCACAAATGTGTGGACTTGAAAGCCAAATGTTGAGTTTTGGACTTTAATGCAAAAAGGACTCCCAATTGAGATTTCTCTAAGTCTGAATTTCAGATTGATAAGCTCAACTTTGGAGCATTGGATCTTCCAAATTATTGAGAATTTGCCCTAGGTCACCACATCAAAGTTGAAGACTAAACATAGGAGAACAACTTTGTTTAAGGGTTCAAGCCATGATCTTATAAGAAATTTGGAGAAAAACCCAATCAAAGATGGACTGTCAGACTGGTTGAGGTCTGAAATTCAGAATGACAGTGTTATCAGATGAACTTTGAGCTCGATTTTGAAGGGGATTCAGTGACTTTTTGTGAGAACACATCATAGCAAAGTTATAGTTGGATTATAGCACTACAACTTTGCTATAGGTTACTAGGTGTGTTGCCATTTGAAAATCAGAGAAAAAGAGGCTTAAACATTGTCTGTCAGGTGCACTGAATAGAACTTCTGATGGTACAGTGACCAAACAGATCAGAATGAGCGCAGCAGAAAAAGCCCACCGCCGGTGATCTCCCCGCCGTGATACGTGTCGCCGACGTCAAGATTCGCGTGCAGGGTGGATTGATAACATCGCGGGGTAAGGATCTTCGCCGACGGTGAGCTGGAGGTCACTCCGGTGACTCACCGTGGCCTTCTCCCCTACTTTGCGGCTGAAGCCGATAAGCTCACCGACGACCGCCGCCTCCCGGCCGTGCGCCGCGTGGCTTAACCTTTCCACCGCGTTGCCATAACTCGCTGCTGCTGTCAAATCAACACCGGTGAGGTCGCCACGGCGTAGGACACTAATTCGCGTGCGCCAGGGTTCTTCCTTATCTCCGGCCGCCGCGCGTCCTCCCCAAAATTCGTGTCCACCGCCTTACCCTCCTATAAGTTGAGCACCCAGGTAGTTGCGCTAGGTAATTGTAAACACCTCAAAACCATGTTTTGGGTAATTTAAGAAAGATTATTTTGTAACTGGAATAAATATGTTTTCAAATAGGAGATTATATAGAAGATCCATATATGAGTTAAGTGAATAATGCATTTACAAATATCTTCTAAAATATTTAAGCTAAAGTATATTTTAATAAATAATAAATATTATATATGAATTTCTTATTATACCTTTGTGTGAGTATAATTGGTGTATTCAAAATCATTGTTATAGATATGGTAAAATAAATAGATAAATAAAATTATAGATCTGCATTCATTCCAAATTCTTCTGTGTGTTCATTAAAACTGGAGTGCCAATTCAAAACCAAATTTGAATTTGAAATTTAGAAATTAGAAAAGAAAGAATAAAATGGAGAAAACAAAAAGAAAAAAAAGAAAGGACCTCTCCCTGCGACGTGGGCCGAATCCTCACCATCGGCCCAGTTCCAACCTCAGCCCTGGTGGCCCACGCCAACTCCACCAGCCGCATACGTGGCTCTGGCTCGCTGACTCATGGGCCCGGGCGAAAAATCACTACTGCGCATGTGTTTCACCGACTGGTGGGGACACCTTGTCAGCTCATCCTTCTCCCTCCTAACAAACCCGCGCGCACCGCAACAGAAGCCGCCGAACCCGCGCTGGCCACCGTGGTTTCTAGGCGGGTTGTTTCACCCGAACCTGGGTATAAGAACCCTGTCGCCATGAACTTCTCTCCGCAACCCACCGTAGATCAGCTGGGCGTTTTGTCGTGCTCGCTAGAATCGCGTGGGCCACCGCGGACCTGTGCGCGCGGATAAAGCAGGAGTCGCAGCGGCGATTCATCCCCGCCTCCATCGCTGTGCATTATGGGATTAAGTCGAGATGGGTCTGCGAGATCACAACGAAGCTTCGGTGGACATCCGAGGGCGTGGGAGCAACCAGAACCATGAGAAATTCCGCATCGCACAGCCGCGGAGCATCGCTCGCCGTAGCCAGCATTCAACCCTGCCTCAAGCGCGGTAAGAAGACCTTCGTCGAGTTCGCTGAGATCTCTACTACGCGTAGCGCTAGGGAATCAAGAACTAAATGCTTGTAGGCATGGATTGGGAACTCCGGTGATGCCTCCGCCGCGGCGTGCGCGCCGTCGGGATTTGAGGGTGCTCGTGGAAGGAGAACGGCTCCTGGCCGTCCGATCTTTATCGGGTGGCCACGATTGGAGCGCATACCCCCCCTTTTAGTGAGATCATCCTGGGTCGTCCGATCCTACTGAACGGCTCAGATTAGATACCCTTTCACTCGAATTAGATCGGGGCCGTTAGACGAAGATCGAACGGCTGGCGGTCTATGGGCGTTATTTTGAATCTGGACCCTCGATTTTGAATCCAGCGGCCAATAGCGCATACCGGTTCGTTGGGCGCCAGATCTAATCTTGGCTCTTGATTTGGATCCAACGGCTGTGGGTCGCCGATACCCCTTCGGCCTCGCGACTTTTACATAAGAAACCCCCTAGTTTCCAGGATTCAACCCACCGTCCACCGCAGGTTAAAACTGTGTCTTGGAACAATTTACACCGAGACCCCTGGACTTTCTAATAATAATGCGCCCAGTCCAGAGAATTAGAAAATCCAATAAAAATAAATAGAAAATGATTTTTAATGTGAAAATAAATGCCAAAAACTTGTGAAATTCATATTAAATTCATTTTAACTCCAAATTGAGCCATTTCAGTTGCAATAATTTTATTTTAATATTGTATATCAACTAGTAACACTGTTTAGCCATGAAACTTGAAGCAAAATTGTTCATTTGAATTAATCTGTTCTAGGTGCTTAATAACTTCAGAAATTCATAACTAAATAACTATAGCTCCAAATTTAGTGATTCTTGTTCCTACGATCTCGTTACACAACGTAGATTATTATTATGCAGTTTGTTCTCATGTTTGATGTGATGTTAAATTTTGCCTATACACTGTTTGTTTGTATTGCTACGACTAGCAGTGAGGTCACGTGTCATCTGAAGATCATCTTGGTACCTGGAATCTCGAGTCTCAGGCAAGTTGTGCCCTTGATCACTTCTCTTTACCCACTCATGTTCTAATTAATCATAATGATCTGCATAGGTTAATTTTGATGGGACCCAATAGGATACCCTAGTTTGTCTATCTTTATACCTTGTTTACCACTGAACTTTCTGGGTAGTACTTGCTAGTGCTATATGTGGTTTTGGGTATGGAGATACATTATTCATGATTATACTTTTATTATCAGTTGTTATTTACTGTTCATGATAAGATCATTATGTTAATTGGAACATGGAGAACCACCCGGGAAAACAGTGCTACCACAAGGGTTTAATGGGACGCCCTTGGCCGATTAATTAGGAAAGCTAGTGGAAGACTACCTTACCCGAAAGGGGCAAGGGCAGTAGGGGAGTGGTCAGTGTAGGGAAGCCCTCGGGAGGATTTTGCTGCGATGGCAGTCCTGCAAGGGATTCCTGTTAGGGAGGCCCTCGGGAGGATTTTGCTGCGATGGCGGTCCTGCAAGGGATTCCTGCATTGGAACTTCCTATAAACTGTAGCGGGTTTTCTGAAGCTAGTGGAACTTTGTAAAGGCCTCGTAGTGTTACCTTGCCTCGCCTCCTCGGTAGAGGTGTATGGGATTGGCCGTCTCTTGGCAGATGGGTAACACGACTTGTGGGTAAAGATGCGCAACCTCTGCAGAGTGTAAAACTGGTATACTAGCCGTGCTCACGGTCATGAGCGGCTCGGACACTCACATGATTAAATTATGGAACTAAGTTCAATTTGTCATATGCATTGCATCGCAGGTGATGTTGTTACTTTTGTTCTACTACTTAATTGGGTTTGGTATTTACTTATACTTAGTAACTGCTAATAAAATTTTGACCAACTTTAAAAGCAATGCTCAGCTCTAACCATCCTCTTTGGTAAGCCTTACACTTCACGTGAGCTCCCACCTTTGGCGAGTTCATGCACATTATTCCCCACAACATGTTGAGCGATGAACGTATGTGAGCTCACTCTTGTTGTCTCACACCCCCCACAGGTCAAGAACAGGTACCATCGGATGAGGCGCATGGAGGATGCCGTGATGTGTTCGTGAGAGGTCTAGGCCGTCGTCTCCCAGTCAACTTTGGGTTGCTAGACCGTTGTCTCCTTATAATGTAATTATTTATTTTGTATAGAACTCCTGTTATATATATAAAGATGTGACATTCGATCCTGTGCCACTATACATCATATGTGTGAGACTTGGTCCCAGCATACCTGGTGTTTATGTTCGCGCCCGGGTCTTGGTGCCCCTAAAACCCGGGTGTGACAGTAATTGCGAAGCCAACGCACCCACTCCCACTCGTAATCGTTCATCCAAGCTCCGGAATTTCCCATTCGCCCCAATTCCATTCGCCGCCACCCGAAGCTCAACCTCACCGTGGCCAGCCCCCTCCCGGTTAGCTCATCTTCTTTTCTCCCTTGTTTAAGTCTTCTCATAGCTCAGTGATGCTTACCAAGCCACTGAATTGAATTAGGAGACCACCAGTCGCTGGGAACGCGATGATCTTGCCGCCATGCTTTCGGTCACCGTGGCTAGAGCTCCATAGTTAGTTTTAGATGCAATTAGTTTGGGGAAAATACTCCCCTGGTCTTGAATTTGGGTTAGTCTTAGTCTCGACGCCGGTCATCGTCTGAATCGGCCGGTCTAGGACCTTGCCGGAGTTTCTCCCCGCGCTGCCGCCGTCGTGGACGTGGGCGTGTAAAGAAATAGAACATGGGGGACCAATTTGCAAAGCGTCAGTGACTTGAGCAAATAGTAAAAGAAGTCGTTCTCAGTTAACCGAAAACCAGAGGCCCTTTCTGCAAAGATGCCAGGGCGCGGGCACGCGCAGGCGCTTTCTCCCTCTGAGTTGGGCTACTGGGCTGAAATCAGCCCAGTACTATTCATAGGCTTTTCTTTTTCTTTTTACTCCAGAGTTAAAACAATTATAGAAAACAGTAGAAAAATGGTAAAATTGTGAAACTAATTTTCCTAGGTTTCTTATTTTCTCTAGAATTTAATAAAGATAGTTTTGTGATTTTTAGGTTAAATAAGGAATTTTAAGGCATTTAAAGTAGCTCAAGGTAGTAGTGTTGGATTTTTAAAAGATAAATTATAATCCCAAAAATGCTCAAAATTTTTATATGAGTTCCTCATATTATTTAGAAGCCTTGGGTAAAGTTTGGATGGATTTGGACCTTGTTTGATCACCAAACCCCAAAACACCCCCCCTGCCCTATGAACTCCTTTACTGACTCCGGAAACCCTAGGTTCTCGGAGTACCGTGAAGGAAAGTTGTATTCAAGACTTAGATATTAAGTTCATATTATCTTTGCACCCTCATGAGCATCCCATGGCATCCATTCTTATACATATATATGGTTATGTTAGAACACGAAGAAGAAGAAGAAGTCACCGAAGAAAGGACACCACCACCCTCGGATTCTCAAGCAGGCAACTGCTTTTACTTTGATATTTGCGGATCCGAGCCAGACTCACCTGTTAACAAAGGCAAGCCCCGGTGCATTTGCCACCCCCTTGTGTTTTAAATCTTTCTCACTTATTTGATGCACTAGGTGATAGGTGTTGATTGCTAAGACAGTTCCTGAATTACTTTCCTTGGAATTTGATTACCTTCCTTGATACCCTGTTTTACAAAAGGTTTTGTTATGCTTAGTATTGCTCTAGCAAAACAAAAGGATTTGTTTTACAAACGATGTTTGGCAAAGTGGGAGGGTTGTTTTCAAATAAAACTTGATGGTGAATCTGTCAAAGGCCTTGATGGATTCAACATTGGAAAAGATGTACCTCTGCCAGGTACCAGCCTTTGGGGTTAATGATTAAGCTGAGACCGAGCGGGTGACTTGCACGAGAAAGAGAGTCTCGGTGTAGTGTCTCCGTCTGAGTCGATTAAGGGCCGTCTCGATGTAAGCCTGCTGACCAAGGACCCTTTAACTGGTCACATGCCTCGTCATGGGTAAGCTTTGCCTCGGGTGGACTAAGGCCAGAATAAGATAACACGAAATGGGCGTGCAGCGGTGGCGAGAGTAGCGTGTACCCTCCGTGGCAAGAGGCTGGACGGTGGTGTATCTGTGCTCTCGGTTTGCGTGAACCTGATCTGGTCTTAAGAAACTTGGTGGCGGGTTGACATATGCAAGTGTTAAGTGCTACATATGTCATGTGATCGGAGATCCTCAGCTGAGTATAATCGATTCGGATCGCCGTACCTCCGCGGTTATGGAGACTTGGCCACTGACTTACACGTAGCAATCCAATGAAGTTGAAGGGTTGATAAGAAAATTGGCTAGTGCAGGCAAAGTGATTGATCTAGGGTAGAAAGAACTCTAGCTGCAGGTAATTTTACTGAACCTGACAATAAAATTGAATTTTAAGGATCCACTCGTAGTAAGCTTTTCTGCAAAACAGAGTCTTTGATTCTTGATAAGCCACTCCTTGAATCCCTCTAGCCAGCATACCCTTGAGAGTCTTTTCCTTAGTCGGGTAAGACTTGCTGAGTAATTCCATACTCAGGGTTTATCCCCTTGTTGTTTTTAGGTGAGGAAGCAGCAGATTTCTGTTGCTTCTGTACCAAGGTGGTTCCTAATGAAGATAAGCAAGAATGAAGTGCGGAAGGAAAGGATCCTCCATTAAGACTTCTTGTGTGATAGCTGTCGGGAGGGGTTTTTACCTCCCTTGGTATGTGTAATAATATTACTCTGCACTCGTTATATACCCCTGGTCTGTAATAAACAACGTGATCTTACTTTTTAATAAATGTAAGCTTATGTAATCGCTTCCGCTTTTCTTTATCTCCGATGTTCTATAATATCTGCATGACGGGTGAGACGTTCCTGGAAAGGTAAGGAAAGATACCGAGCTTGTCAAGTAGTTCAGGGCACCTATAGGGTTGTCTGAGGTCCGTTGGACAAGGACAACTGTAGGTGGGCCTAATTACTTGGGAGGTTCCGTCACAGCTGGTATCGGAGCGTAGCCCTTCTTGCCAGATATTATGTGGCATCTTCAAAAGGATTTTCTAAGACTTATCTAGAAAATTGCTTCTCTTCTTACCTAAGTATTTCTGAAGAGTTTATTTCAAGGACCAGATAGGAAGAGTGCAATGTATAGAAGGTTGAATCGACTAAGGTTGATTCTGTACCTATTCATGCATCATGCTAAGAATTATACTAATAAATTTTCCCCCTTAGCAAATGCCGCCACGTACAAGGAAAACGGCACGTAAGCATACGGGACCCATTGGTGTGCCCCGGCATCAACTTGCCCCACGAGAGCAAGAGCAAAACAGCAGTAGCGGGAGCAACGATCCTATCGATGATCTCGAAGCTCGCGTGAATCATCTCCATGCAGAGTTACAGCACAGGACTAATCTATGGGTTGCGGACGGTGACCGAATCAATGACTTAAGAAGTTACATCCGCACCCTGCAAGATCAACTAGCTGACCGAGATTTGGCACTTGACTGGGCAGTGCAGTCTCGTTCGGTAGCTTTAGCTAAGGAAGCGAAGGCTCGAGCATGAGTCAACGAACTTAGCGTTGCTGTTGATAACTTGCAGGTATATTGCAATACTTTGCATGAAGAAGTTCATGTACTGTATTCGCAATTACACCCAATGTCCCTGCGGATCCCGTCAGGTCTGAAGCCGGACCCTCGCACACTGCGGGCGAAGCGCTTGGTGGAGAGTTAGACCTTTTTAGGCCCCCTCCTTCTTTGAGGCTGGTCGATGTATGGTCTCCCACCCCTGACGATGAAGCTACCAAGAATAAGCAGGAGTAGTAGTATAGTTGTAGAAATAGAAATAGTATGTTGTATAATAGGTGGAACTTTTGTATAATGGGTAATGTGTCCTGTTATGTAATATCAAGTCTGTATCATTACCTTTTATAGTAATGTAAAATGGAAGGTCTCTTTGGCATATTATGTTTATTTGAAATGTTCTTTGCCTCAGATGCCGACCAGGACTCGCGGACAGGACGCAGCAGGAACATCTGGGGGTAGGGATGTCACCCCAAATCCACCTCCGGTTCCACCCACGTTAGCCGAGGCGATCGCCGCCTTGATAAATGCCACCGCAGACAATACCCGCTTCCTTAGGGAAATGGCGGGTCAACAGCAATTCCAGCAGCAGGCAGGAAGGGGTTACCAGCAAGGCCCCCGTGAAACTACCTATCTGGACTTCTCGGAAACCCGTCCACCCCTATTCGTCAAGGCAGAAGACCCGCTGGAAGCCGATGAGTGGATACGGGTCATTGAACAAAAGTTTGGTCTTCTTCGTTGTTTAGAAACGCAGAAGCCATTATTTGCAGCACAGCAACTACGTGGCCCTGCCAGTACCTGGTGGGGAAACTTTGTGGTTATTCAACCTGTCAACCATCAAATCACTTGGGAAGAATTTAAAGCAGCCTTTCGTGAGCACTACATACCCGAAGGAGTGCTGCATATGAAACAAGAGGAATTCATGAAGCTGAAACAAGGAAGAGATACCATCAATCAGTATCTCAACAAGTTTAATCACCTGTCGCAGTATGCCATCGACCAGGTGAATACTGATTTGAAGAAAAAGAACTGCTTCATGAGGGGTCTAAATGACCGGTTGCAGCGAAAGATGGCCACATGTATTGATCTCACGTATGGAAAGGCTGTCAGTACAACCTTATCTGTGGAAGCAAAATACGCAAGCTCTAGGAAGAACAAGGGATTCGGTGGTGAGAGGCCTAATCAGGGCCAGGCGAAGAGGCAACGGTTCGTCATCCGACCTTCTAGCCAAAATCGCACTTTCTCACGTCCACCTGCATTCCCTTTCAAACAACAAATTATTATTCGCCCCAACAATACCCCCACTCCCCCAAATCAGCCGGGTGCCCCAGGCACTCGATTCCCTGCCTTGCCCAGCTCTTCAACTGGGTGTTTCAACTGCGGCAGGTCGGGACATTTTATCAAAGACTGCCCGTATCCCAAGCAAAATCAATCAAATGCTCAGTAAGGATCTAGGAAGTCAACTCAGCCCAAGGGAAATACTGTGGGGAGGAATACAAGGAAGACGGGGCGTGTATACTACACCCAAGTGGCCACTACACCGGAAGGAGAGCCGGCGATGATGGGTACGTTTCCCGTGGCCAGTCACCCTGCAATTATTCTTTTTGATTCTGGTGCTTCGCATACCTTCATTAGCAAGAAATTTGTGGAGCAACATCACATTGCATGCCATGAATCAAAAGAGGGATTTAAAATTCATTCACCTGGGGGACATATTTTTACTCGAGAAGTGGCCTATGAAGTGCCAGTAACAATGGCCGGACAGAACTTTCCTGCTAACATGATTGTTCTGAAAGGCCAGGATATAGATGTAATTTTGGGTATGAATTGGTTAACCCAATACAAGGCAATACTCAACACTGAACTCAGAACCGTCAGGTTGAGCTATAATCAAGAAGAGATTCTTTTGTCTCTCCCCGTGACCAATCCAGCCAAAGCTTCTGGTAGAGTATACGAAGCCATTGTACCGGAAATCAAGGATATTTCGGTAGTATGTGAGTTTCCAGATGTATTTCCGGAAGATTTGCCTGGACTGCCCCCGGAAAGAGATGTAGAATTTGTAATTGAGCTAAAGCCCGGTACGGCTCCCATCTCTCGAAGATCGTACCGTATGCCCCCTAATGAGTTGGCGGAATTGAAGATTCAATTACAAGATCTACTGAATAAGGGATTCATCCGGCCAAGCTCGTCCCCATGGGGTTGCCCCGCCATTTTTGTTAAGAAGAAGGATCAAACCTTGCGAATGTGCGTGGATTATCGACCCCTGAATGAGGTCACCATCAAGAATAAGTACCCTCTTCCAAGGATCGACATCTTATTTGATCAACTAACTGGGGCGAGGGTATTTTCCAAAATTGATCTCAGGTCGGGCTATCATCAAATCCGTATTCGGCCCGAGGATATACCGAAGACAGCGTTTACTACGCGGTATGGATTGTTTGAATACTTGGTAATGTCTTTCGGACTCACTAATGCTCCTGCCCACTTCACCTATTTGATGAACTCGGTGTTCATGCCCGAGTTGGACAAGTTCGTGGTGGTTTTCATCGACGATATTTTGATATATTCTAAAAATGAAGAGGAGCATGCTCAACATCTACGGATTGTATTAACGCGCCTGAGGGAACATCAGCTTTATGCCAAGTTCAGCAAGTGCGCGTTCTGGCTAGAAGAAATTCAATTTTTGGGCCACGTGTTATCGGCCAAAGGAATTGCGGTAGATCCCAGCAAAGTCAAAGATATTCTGGAGTGGAAACCCCCAACCACTGTTCACCAAGTCCGGAGTTTTCTTGGACTAGCTGGATATTATCGCAGATTCATACCTGATTTCTCTAAGCTTGTGAAGCCAATCACAAGTTTATTGAAGAATGACATTAAATTCAATTGGTCTTCTAAGTGTAATGAAGCCTTTGAGCAATTGAAGACATTATTAACCACTGCTCCGGTATTGGCTCAACCGGACATCACTAAGCCTTTTGATGTGTATTGTGATGCGTCTGGCAGTGGACTCGGCTGTGTATTAATGCAAGAGGGCCGAGTAATTGCATATGCTTCAAGGCAGTTGCGCCGACATGAGGAGCATTACCCAACTCATGATCTGGAGCTAGCTGCTGTGGTTCATGCCCTGAAAATTTGGCGTCACTATCTGCTGGGAAATATCTGTCATATATATACAGATCATAAAAGCTTGAAGTACATCTTCACCCAGTCAGAATTAAATATGAGGCAAAGACGATGGCTTGAGCTTATTAAGGACTATGAACTGGAGATCCATTATCACCGAGGCAAAGCCAATGTGGTGGCAGATGCACTAAGCCGTAAGGCTTCCTGCCACTGTCTTATGGTGAAGACCCCTGACAACACTCTGTGTCAGGAAATGGAAAAGTTAAATCTGGGGATGATCCAACAAGGGACTCTGAACCAACTAAAGCTTGAGTCAATTATTTTGCAAAGGATAATTGATGCTCAAAAAGATAATCTGGGCATGAAGCACATACGGGAGAAAATAAGGGCTGGAACAGCCAAATGTTTCAAGGAAGATGATCAGGGTGTGTTATGGTTTAATAACCGCATAGTAGTGCCAAAGGATGAAGAACTCCACCAGCAAATTCTTGATGAAGCACATCTTAGTCGCTATTCTATTCATCCCGGAAGCACTAAGATGTACCAAGACTTAAAGCAACATTACTGGTGGACGAAGATGAAAATTGAAATTGCACGCTATGTGGCTAAGTGTGACACTTGCAGACGTGTCAAAGCCATACACATGAAAACTGCTGGTCCATTACAATCTTTGCCAATCCCAATATGGAAATGGGAAGATATAAGTATGGACTTTATCGTGGGATTGCCTACGACTGCAAAAGGGTATGATTCTATCTGGGTCATAATTGATCGGCTTACGAAGATTGCTCACTTTTTACCGGTCAAGACGGATTCCCCAGTTACTGTCTACGCCCAATTATACATTGCTCGTATTCTTAGTCTACATGGTGTTCCGAAGACCATTGTGTCGGATCGTGGACCCCAATTTGTAGCCAAGTTTTGGGAAGCACTTCACAAATCCTTGGGTACTAAGTTGCTCCATAGTTCGGCATATCATCCACAAACCAGTGGACAGACTGAGAGAATTAATCAAGTACTTGAGGATATGTTGCGAGCATGTGTCCTGGATTTCTCACCAAAATGGGATGAATGTTTACCTTTGTCGGAGTTTTCATACAATAATAGTTATCAAGAAAGTATCAAGATGGCACCTTTTGAAGCTTTATATGGGCGACGGTGTCGAACTCCGCTAAATTGGTCTGAACCTAGAGAAAGGTATTTCTTTAGGCCTGATATAGTGAAACAGGCCGAGGAAAAGGTTCAGAAAGTTATTCATAATCTGAAGAAAGCCCAAGCTCGACAGAAGAGCTATGCAGACAAACGGCGAATGCCCTTGTATTTTCTTGAAGGGGACTATGTTTACTTGAAGGTTTCCCCAATGAAAGGGGTATCGCGTTTCGGGATAAAAGGAAAGCTTGCACCCAGGTACATTGGTCCATTTCCTGTCCTTCAAAGATATGGGCCAGTGGCATATCAACTTCAACTTCTCGAAACATTGTCTGCTGTACATAATGTGTTCCATGTATCGCAATTGAAGAAGTGTCTTCGGGTTCCCGATTGAACCATTGAAGTGACAGATGTTGTCCTAGAACCAGATTTAACATACTCGGAACATCCTATTCGAGTTCTGGATCAAAAGGACAGGGTTACCCAAAGAAAGACTCTCAAGTTCTACAAGGTACAATGGAACCAACATTCTGAGGAAGAGGCTACGTGGGAAACTCAAGACTTCTTGAATAAGAATTTCTCAGGCTTTTTAGCCTCATGTAATTTGTAAAGTGTATATAGTCATTGCAATAAAGGAGTGAACCCCCACACCACCCCTGCCTTGTACCAGAAATAAGGAAATACAAATATGAAGCATTTCCTTTTCCATTACTCACCCTAGGACTTTAAATCTCGGGACGAGATTCTTTTATGGGGGGAAGGATGTAACACCTCTGGTGTTACTATGGCTAAAACTTGAGCATGACATCATAAGCATTAACATTTCATATGTTTGATACACCTAGAGTGCATTCACTAGGCAAAATTTTCAAACAAGTTGTATTGTTTAAAGTGTTTTTGCAAATAGAACCCTGGTTAAGGGACTTAACTCTAAATAGAGGTTAAAGGGGTAAAACCTAACCCAGGATGATAAAACCTAAAGACTTTAGGGAAAGATTCATAAAATATCCCCAAAAATAAAGTTGAATCACATTTATACCCCTGGAATCCCAGAAACCCTAATTGGAACCCTGGAAAACCCTAAAACCAAACCCTAGGGGCTTATGTGCAAAATTGGTCCACTTTTGGACTAAAGTGCAAAGACCAAGTCAAATAAGATTCTTAAGTCCCTTGGTTCACAAATGTGTGGACTTGAAAGCCAAATGTTGAGTTTTGGACTTTAATGCAAAAAGGACTCCCAATTGAGATTTCTCTAAGTCTGAATTTCAGATTGATAAGCTCAACTTTGGAGCATTGGATCTTCCAAATTATTGAGAATTTGCCCTAGGTCACCACATCAAAGTTGAAGACTAAACATAGGAGAACAACTTTGTTTAAGGGTTCAAGCCATGATCTTATAAGAAATTTGGAGAAAAACCCAATCAAAGATGGACTGTCAGACTGGTTGAGGTCTGAAATTCAGAATGACAGTGTTATGAGATGAACTTTGAGCTCGATTTTGAAGGGGATTCAGTGACTTTTTGTGAGAACACATCATAGCAAAGTTATAGTTGGATTATAGCACTACAACTTTGCTATAGGTTACTAGGTGTGTTGCCATTTGAAAATCAGAGAAAAAGAGGCTTAAACATTGTCTGTCAGGTGCACTGAATAGAACTTCTGATGGTACAGTGACCAAACAGATCAGAATGAGCGCAGCAGAAAAATCCCACCGCCGGTGATCTCCCCGCCATGATACGTGTCGCCGGCGTCAAGATTCGCGTGCAGGGTGGATTGATAACATCGCGGGGTAAGGATCTTCGCCGACGGTGAGCTGGAGGTCACTCCGGTGACTCACCGTGGCCTTCTCCCCTACTTTGCGGCTGAAGCCGATAAGCTCACCGACGACCGCCGCCTCCCGGCCGTGTGCCACGTGGCTTAACCTTTCCACCGCGTTGCCATAACTCGCTGCTGCTGTCAAATCAACGCCGGTGAGGTCGCCACGGCGTAGGACACTAATTCGCGTGCGCCAGGGTTCTTCCTTATCTCCGGCCGCTGCGCGTCCTCCCCAAAATTCGCGGCCACCGCCTTACCCTCCTATAAGTTGAGCACCCAGGTAGTTGCGCTAGGTAATTGCTAAGCCAACGCACCCACTCCCACTCGTAATCGTTCATCCAAGCTCCGGAATTTCCCATTCGCCCCAATTCCATTCGCCGCCACCCGAAGCTCAACCTCACCGCGGCCAGCCCCCTCCCGGTTAGCTCATCTTCTTTTCTCCCTTGTTTAAGTCTTCTCATAGCTCAGTGATGCTTGCCAAGCCACTGAATTGAATTAGGAGACCACCAGTCGCCGGGAACGCGATGATCTTGCCGCCATGCTTTCGCTCACCGTGGCTAGAGCTCCGTAGTTAGTTTTAGATGCAATTAGTTTGGGGAAAATACTCCCCTGGTCTTGAATTTGGGTTAGTCTTAGTCTCGACGCCGGTCATCGTCTCAATCGGTCGGTCTAGGACCTTGCCGGAGTTTCTCCCTGCGCTGCCGTCGTCGTGGACGTGGGCGTGTAAAGAAATAGAACATGGGGGACCAATTTGCAAAGCGTCAGTGACTTGAGCAAATAGTAAAAGAAGTCGTTCTCAGTTAACCGAAAACCAGAGGCCCTTTCTGCAAAGATGCCAGGGCGCGGGCACGCGCGGGCGCTTTCTCCCTCTGAGTTGGGCTACTGGGCTGAAATCAGCCCAGTACTATTCATAGGCTTTTCTTTTTCTTTTTACTCCAGAGTTAAAACAATTATAGAAAACAGTAGAAAAATGGTAAAATTGTGAAACTAATTTTCCTAGGTTTCTTATTTTCCCTAGAATTTAATAAAGATAGTTTTGTGATTTTTAGGTTAAATAAGGAATTTTAAGGCATTTAAAGTAGCTCAAGGTAGTAGTGTTGGATTTTTAAAAGATAAATTATAATCCCAAAAATGCTCAAAATTTTTATATGAGTTCCTCATATTATTTAGAAGCCTTGGGTAAAGTTTGGATGGATTTGGACCTTGTTTGATCACCAAACCCCAAAACACCCCCCTGCCCTATGAACTCCTTTACTGACTCCGGAAACCCTAGGTTCTCGGAGTACCGTGAAGGAAAGTTGTATTCAAGACTTAGATAATAAGTTCATATTATCTTTGCACCCTCATGAGCATCCCATGGCATCCATTCTTATACATATATATGGTTATGTTAGAACACGAAGAAGAAGTCACCGAAGAAAGGACACCACCACCCTCGGATTCTCAAGCAGGCAACTGCTTTTACTTTGATATTTGCGGATCCGAGCCAGACTCACCTATTAACAAAGGCAAGCCCCGGTGCATTTGCCACCCCCTTGTGTTTTAAATCTTTCTCACTTATTGGATGCACTAGGTGATAGGTGTTGATTGCTAAGACAATTCCTGCATTACTTTCCTTGGAATTTGATTACCTTCCTTGATACCCTGTTTTACAAAAGGTTTTGTTATGCTTAGTATTGCTCTAGCAAAACAAAAGGATTTGTTTTACAAACGATGTTTGGCAAAGTGGGAGGGTTGTTTTCAAATAAAACTTGATGGTGAATCTGTCAAAGGCCTTGATGGATTCAACATTGGAAAAGATGTACCTCTGCCAGGTACCAGCCTTTGGGGTTAATGATTAAGCTGAGACCGGGCGGGTGACTTGCACGAGAAAGAGAGTCTCGGTGTAGTGTCTCCGTCTGAGTTGATTAAGGGCCGTCTCGATGTAAGCCTGCTGACCGAGGACCCTTTAACTGGTCACATGCCTCGTCATGGGTAAGCTTTGCCTCGGGTGGACTAAGGCCAGAATAAGATAACACGAAATGGGCGTAGAGCGGTGGCGAGAGTAGCGTGTACCCTCCGTGGCAAGAGGCTGGACGGTGGTGTATCTGTGCTCTCGGTTTGCGTGAACCTGATCTGGTCTTAAGAAACTCGGTGGCGGGTTGACATATGCAAGGGTTAAGTGCTACATATGTCATGTGATCGGAGATCCTCAGCTGAGTATAATCGATTCGGATCGCCGTACCTCCGCGGTTATGGAGACTTGGCCACTGACTTACATGTAGCAATCCAGTGAAGTTGAAGGGTTGATAAGAAAATTGGCTAGTGCAGGCAAAGTGATTGATCTAGGGTAGAAAGAACTCTAGCTGCAGGTAATTTTACTGAACCTGACAATAAAATTGGATTTTAAGGATCCACTCGTAGTAAGCTTTTCTGCAAAACAGAGTCTTTGATTCTTGATAAGCCACTCCTTGAATCCCTCTAGCCAGCATACCCTTGAGAGTCTTTTCCTTAGTCGGGTAAGACTTGCTGAGTAATTCCATACTCAGGGTTTATCCCCTTGTTGTTTTTAGGTGAGGAAGCAGCAGATTTCTGTTGCTTCTGTACCAAGGTGGTTCCTAATGAAGATAAGCAAGAATGAAGTGCGGGAGGAAAGGATCCTCCATTAAGACTTCTTGTGTGATAGCTGTCGGGAGGGGTTTTTACCTCCCTTGGTATGTGTAATAATATTACTCTGCACTCGTTATATACCCCTGGTCTGTAATAAACAACGTGATCTTACTTTTTAATAAATGTAAGCTTATGTAATTGCTTCCGCTTTTCTTTATCTCCGATGTTCTGTAATATCTGCATGACGGGTGAGACGTTCCTGGAAAGGTAAGGAAAGATACCGAGCTTGTCAAGTAGTTCAGGGGCACCTATAGGGTTGTCTGAGGTCCGTTGGACAAGGACAACTGTAGGTGGGCCTAATTACTTGGGAGGTTCCGTCACAACCGATGCCTCTGGGTTTCTGAATAATTCGCCGAGTCCCCTATCTGAGGTGATGCGGACCTTGAATGCTTCAAAGTAGTGGCACAATTTGCGCGAAGACATAACAACCGCATATGCAATCTTTTCGAGCTCCGTCATGTTACACTTTGATGGTGTGAGCACCTCGGAGACATAATATACTGGGCACTGCCTGATCACGCCCTCTACTGACTGCTCCTGAACCAGTGCCGCACTGACCGCGTGCGGCGAAGCCGCGACGTAAAGCAACAGTGGTAGCGAAGAGTCGGGGCTCGTAAGGACGGCCAACTCCATCATGTACTGTTTTAGTGAGGCGAAGGCCACCGCCTGCTCTGGTCCCCAAGCGAAGTCTTTTGCGCCGCGGAGTGTTTTGAGGAAGGGAAGACTTCGCTCAGCAGATTTGGAAATGAATCTGTTGAGGGCGGCCAATCTGCCCATCAGACGCTGGACCTCTCTGGCTGACTGCGGGGGCGTCATGTTGATGATGGCCTGGATCTTGGTTGGGTTGGCCTCGATGCCGCGGTGCGATACCAGATAACCCAATATTTTCCCCTGGCGAACACCGAAGACGCATTTATCGGGGTTGAGGCGAAGTCGTGCGTCCCGCATGTTCGCGAATGTCTCGGCGAGGTCTGCGAGATGGTCCTCTTTATTCCTGCTGGCGACGATGATGTCGTCCATGTATGTGAATACGTTTCTGCCGACCTGCCCTTCGAGCACTGTTTTGGTGAGCCGGGAGAAGGTGGACCCGGCGTTCTTGAGTCCCTCCGGCATTCTGATAAAGCAATATGTGCCGAAGGGTGTTATGAAGCTGGTGCTGGCCTTGTCCTCCTCCTTCATGTATATTTGATGATAACCAGAGAAGCAGTCGAGGAGTGACATGACCTCGCACCCGGCCGCGCTATCGACTATTTTGTCGATTCGGGGCAATGGGAAGTTGTCCTATGGGCAGGCCTTGTTGAGGCTGGTGAAGTCTATGCACATTCGCCACTTGCCGCTCTTTTTCTGCACCATTACCACGTTGGAGAGCCACGTGGGGTAAGCCACTGGCTCGATAAATTTGGCTTCCAGGAGGCGGTGTACCTCTGCCTTGGCGGCTTCTGTCTTCTCATCGGACATTTTGCGAAGCCGCTGTTTTTTCGGTCTCACCGAGGGGTCGATTCCCAGGCTGTGCTCGATTATGGATCGGCTGACCCTGACCAGGTCGAGGGCTGACCAAGCGAAGACGTCCTTGTTCTTGGATAAGCAGCACAGGAGTTTTTCCTCATCATGCGAGGTGAGGTCTTCGCTGATCGTGACTGTTTGCTTGGGTGTGGCCAGGTCGAGGGGAACAGTCTTGGTCCCGTCGTTGCTTTGCAGCTGCGCCTTGTGCTGTTTTTCAGTTGGGCTGGCGGGCGCTGGGGCTTCGCGATGGGCCGTGAGGCAGTGGACATTTCTTTGCCCGGGGACGAAGTCCCGCTCTATGTTGCGCGCAGTCTGCTGATTGCCGTAGACCGAGATGGCGCCCAATGGACCTGGTATCTTCATGCACAGGTACAATCCGTGAATGGCTGCCTCAAACTTGTTGATGGAGCCCCGACCCATGATGGCGTTGTACGAATACACCATGTCGACGATGTCAAAGGTTATTTGCTCACTCCGGGCATTGGGCGCTACACCGAAGGAGAGAGGCAACTCTATTTTGCCGATAGGAAAAGTGCCCTTGCCGCCGAAGCCGTACAACGGATTGTCCGAAGGCTTGAGCAAGCTGTGGCTTATGCCCATGCGATCGAAGGCATGGAGAAAAATGATGTCTGGCTGACTGCCATTATCAACGAGGACTTTGTGCAGGTCCCAGCCTGCCACGCTGCAGTTGATGACCATGGCATCGACATGGGGGGCGCTGCAGTTGATGACCATTTGTACTTCCTGATGGTGTTGGTAAGCGTGGTGCGGTGGATGCGGGGCGGGGGCGTGGATATATGGTGGAGGGTGTTGCTGATAAGTGTGCGCGACGACCCTTGGGTTGTCGGCCGGCTGCGCCCGTGCCATCCTGTCTCTGGTGGCCTTCGTTTCAGGACAGTCTTTTGTTTGGTGGGCACAGTCTTCGCCGTGGAAGAGACAGTAGAATCGGTGCGGCGGCTGCGCGCGTCCCCGGCCCCTACCACGAGTTCCACTTCCGCGGCCCTGGGCGGGATATTCCTGGCGGCGAGGGGCATCACCAGTGGGGTGCTGGTTGGCAATGTTGTGCACCTGCTGCTGGTTACGGCCGTCTCGGCCGGAGTCTGGCTGCGGAGTCCTCATCCACGTGCGGCTGGACTGTGGAGCGTCTTTGGGCTTCCTCTGGGACTCAACCTTGCGCTGGTGGAGCTCTTCGGATTTGGCATATTTTTCAAATAGTTGATATAATTCCTGGAGGTTCTTGGGCGGGTCCCTGATGCAATGGCTGTAAAGGACGCCGGCGCGGAGGCCACTGATGGTGTAGTGAATGGCGATCTGGTCGTCAACTGAGGGCAGCTGTGACTTGAGTGTTAGAAACTTGCGGTAATACTCCCGCAGAGTATCTTTTTCCAGTTGCTTGCAGAGTGAGAGTTCGGCCAAGGCGTCGGTGTCTGGGCGGTACCCTTGGAAGTTGAGCAGGAATTTGTCCCTTAGGCTTCTCCAGGAATCAATGGACAGCGGGGGTAACCTGGTGAACCAGGTGAGAGCTGGGCCTTCGAGGGCGATGATGAAAGACTTGGCCATTGTGGCGTCGTCCCCTCCGGAAGATGCGACGGCGACCTGATAACTCAAGATGTACTGAGCTGGGTCCATGCTGCCGTTGTACTTGGGATAGGTCCCTGCCCGGAAGTTGGCAGGCCAGGGTGTCACTTGCAGATGTGGCGCCAGGGGACTTCGCTCGTCGAGGTAGTTGACCCCTTGAAATGGCGCGGCGTGAGGGAAGGCGTAGTCGCGCTGAGGGAAGTGCGGGTCTTCCACCTGCGCACGGTGTTGCAGGGGTGGCCCGTGCTGTAGGCCGTGGTGGCCTTCGCGTATGTCTTCCACTTGTGCGCGTTGTTGCAGGGGTGGCTCGTGCTGCAGGCCGAGGTGGCCTTCGCGCTGCATCAGCGCGATCTCCCGCTCGAGGTCCTGGGCCTTCTGCTCTTCGTCGCGTATCATTTGCCGCACCTTGGCTAGTGCAGACACGCGCTGGCGCTTGGCCTCCAGTATCTCTTTTTGCCTCTGGAGATTGCGGTTCTTGAGGCGCAGTGCGCGCAGCTGTAGCTGTTCTTCCGCTGAAACGCCGAGGACTTCACCGTCCTCAGTGAGGTCCGCGCCCTCCGGTGGGGCGAAGCCGAGGACTTCACCGTCCTCGGTGAGGTCCGCGCCTTCCGGTGGGGCGAAGCCTGGGGGAGGCTGCGGTTGTCCTTCAGGGCCGCAGGTGCGGAGGGCGTCGTCTTCAGCAGCCTCTTGGTGAGTGGAGTGGGTGAGTGCGAGGGCCTTGCCCTTCCTTGTGGCCAGCAGTGCTGCCTTCGCAGCCACGTCAGCCTTCGAGCTAGCTTTCTTGGGTGCCATCGCGGGTGGTTTTTCGTAGCACGAACGGTGGGCGCCAAATGTTGGAACTTGCTCGCAGGCGCAAGTTGATCCAATGGGGGGGGGGAGTGATAGCGCAAACAGGGTTTAGCACGAGATGGTAGAAGCTTTTTTCATCTAGCCTCTCAAGGGCACTGTGCGGGGGTATTTATAGGTGTCCGGGTACCCAGCGTCCCATGTTAAGGATGCATGTGCCCTCATACACCTAGGTTATCCCCGGAATATTCCCATAAAGCGGGGTTACAGACTGTAATTACAGGGACGCCTTTATAAATTAGGCCCGTAACACGCAGCGGCCACGCAGGGCCTGTCACAATGGGTCGGATCACACGTGGGCCTCCGCGCTGGACAAGGCCGCACGGTGGGATGACCTCGCCACGGGTCTTCGTCCGATGTCGTATGGGGCGAAGGGTGTCCCTGCCCGTTGTCTTGTCTCCGTTGGGCCGGCGTTTACGGCGAAGGCCCCGAGCGAAGGGTGGCGTCTTTTCCTTCGCCCCAACAACGATGTCAAATACAACTTCCTCTATTTTGGTGTTATGGACATAACCGAAGGTGATTGGCATTGTTATTTTTCCAAGTGCCACTATCTGCTTTCCTTCGAAGCCACACAGGGGGTGCGTTGCATCATGTATTTTGTCATCCTGCTCTTGCATTTGTCTGAAAGTTTTTCGAAGATAATGTCTGCTGCACTACCCGTGTCTACAAGGACATTGTGAACTAGGAACCCTTTGATAACATATGGTATGACCATGGCATCATTGTGGGGGTAATCCTTGAGTTGAAGGTCTTCTTGAGAAAATGTGATTGGTACTTGAGACCATTTGGACTTGATGAAGAGTCCTTGCACTCCGACGTGTTGTACCCTTCTTTGTGCTTCCTTCTTCTTATTGGACGGTTCAAAGCTTGAACCATCTGTGATTGGGAACACTAGCTTCATAACCAAAGGTGACGCAGCTTGATCACCTTGCGAAGCCATTATCGTGGTCACTGAAGTGAGTTCATCGTAGGTGGACGCCAATGTTGGTCACTTGTTTTCAACTACTATGAATCAAAAACAAGGCAACACAGTTGTTAGATGTTAAGGACCTTTGTCCTTTGAAGAATTATCTCCTTTCAGATATAATGATCTTCAGACGAAGGTCATGAAGAACACGTCTTCATCATTCATATAAATAGGGATTTAAATACATGAGGTCTGACATCTAATCACATATTTATTCCTTGATAAATATATAAACATCATCAAAATGTATATTACAATGATACCTTCGGCTTCTTTGAAGGTGATGATGCAAGAGCAATTACAATATAGAGTGAACAGTACGAGGGTACTGTTCACCTATTTATAGTCACGGGACGCAGCCCAAGTAAAAATACATTTATGACCTTAACATGTACACATAATCGTAACATAAATCATCAGGGATTAACTAGTCTTTTCCTCTTCAACTTGGAATCATGTTTAATCTTCGTCGCCACCTTAAGCCAAAGTTGTCGTCCTTCGGTTGTAGCTTCGGCATTCGACATTGTCGCTTATAGACAATGTCTTCATCTTGAGGATCTTCGGCGAAGGAGACCCCAACATTGCTTATAAACAAAATCTTTGTCTTGAGGACCTTCGATGGAGAAGAAGATACCCCAAAAAAGGTTTCTCACGATTCAATACCTATCTCCAGGAATTGCTCGTCGAAGGTCGGAGCGGTTCCAACTCCAGCGACAACTCGACAAGCAATTACTCCCAATTCGTGCATTGTCTGCAGAAATCGAGGGTACCGCTACGTTCGTCTCATCGAGGGCTTCATCTGGGCGTGTCTGGTTCATCGATCGGACCTCCGAAACTCCATCAATCGACGGTGTCCTCCTCGACTCCGGCGAGGGTCTTCTTCCCCGGTGAGAAACCTCCATTGTTGCACCTATGGTTTCGTTGTTTCTTCGTTTTTCCGTCCGTGCAGGGCTTCACTCTCCCTCCCCTCACCTCCCCCAGTGGCGGCGGCCCTCCCCCTTGTTTTCCCTACCGCGCAGCCCCTCCTCACAGCGCCGGCGTGTAGCCCGTGGTGGCCCAAGCCAGCCTCCCTTGCCGCATGCCCTGCCCGCGCGTGTTGGGGGCCTTCCTCCTCCGAAGGTCCCCAAAAATGTTACTAACCATATGTTCTCAACATGATTATGAATAGTTAATGGAAGCTTCGGTATTAGAACGGAGAACTTCAGCAGAACATGTTGACGAAGCTAGAAGCCAAAGGACATCGGCTGATTATGTCGACAAAGTTCAAGCATGATAACGACTAGAGAAGAATAAAGACCATATAGTCCTTAACAATCCTTGTTAAGAGTATAGATAGTTGCTGGGGGCATAAATGTACTTTTATCTGGGCTGCGTCCCGTGCCTATAAATAGATGAACAGTAACACCGTACTATTCACGCTGGATTGTAATCGATCTCGCGCCCTTCTCACTCTCTCACCTTTTGGCAAGCCAAAGGTTCCCTTGTAATATGAATATTGTTAATGCTTATTCATGTTTAATGAAGATAATAATAAATGAATCATTGATATACATCAATTATTATCTTCATTTATCTATATTCTGTTTTCTTATTTATATTCATGTTTGTATGATGAAATGATGAATGTGTGTCCTTCATGACCTTCATCTGAAGATCATTACATCCTAGAGGAAATAATGCTTCGAAGGACGAAGGTCTTTAACCACTAATAATTATGTTGCCTTGTTCTTGACTTATAGCATTTGAGAACAAGTGGCCAAAATGCCACCTAAGTCAAAGGTGAAGAAGCTCCAAAGTCGTTCCTTAGGGGATGCAGAGCTTAAATACCACCTAAATCAGAGGTGAAGAAGCTCCAAAGTCATTCCTAAGGGGATGCAGAGATTAGCTCAAAGTCGTTCCTAAGGGGATCCAGAGCTAAAATACCACCTACGTAAAAAGGTGCAGAGACTCCAAAGTCGTTCCTAAGGGAATGCAGAGTCTGGATGTGATTTCGTGTGGGTGCTTATCTTCAACATAAACATTATATTGCATCATATCATCACATCATTTCGCATGGCATTACATCATACATCATATCGCATCAGTAAGAAAATTGTGCAAAAGGAAAAAAATATTCCTCAGAGAATATTCGATGGATTATGAAACAATGTGCTGATGAAGCACAAAGTATACCTTCGGCAGACACAATTTGACACAACAGGGAAATCTTCGTCAGCAATGTTAATATACAACAGCCGTGACAAAGTATGAGGTATTTTTATTTGCGAAGCATGAAAAAAAGGAAATCTTCGTCAGCAATTTTTTTTTGCGAAGCATGAAAAGAAGGGAAGGTGTTTTTTTGCCGAAGGCTCAAAAATGGTATGTACACAAATTTCATTCATCACAAAGAAATATATTACATTGATATACATATAAATATTCAATGTTTGACCCATATACAAATATTACATTTTCTAGTACACAAGAATTTAGACTTCCTTCAATATCCTCTCGGCGGCTTCGTGTAAAAGCTTGTCGACGACTTCGTCAACAACTTCGTTAGCAACTTTCATCACATCTAAAGCCTCTTTCATAATTGGATCCGCCTTAGGGTTGTATGGCTCTAGGGGTGGCGAAAGGCCGGCTGCAATAAAGAGCACAATGATGAATTTTCGAAGCTATAAATAAACAATGAGACAAAATGTTTTTAAAGGATACCTATAATCAATGCGCGCTCAGCAGCTTCTTCAGCCTCCTTCGCCTCCACTCGAGCATCGTGTGATTCTTTTTGACTTTTCTTTATAGCTTCATCGGCCATCTCACGACCGCCCTTCATCCAAATATTAGAATAGAATTTACCACCCATCAAAGCTTCGGTTGAAGGTTTTTTCGTATCATCTACAGAGAAGATGGTTTCTGCTTGGGCTGTAGCCTTAACATGTTCACAACTAGTTTTCTCTAAAACTGCTGCAACCCCTCGGGCACCAGCGAAGGCACAAAAATCCCCGCAGTCGCTGAGAATTTCTTCAAAAACTTCGACCTGTTCGCCGATCCATTGAATAACTCCTTCGGGGTCGCCTCAGATAAATTTTTGCTCTGATGAGAATGCACCCACCTTTGCAAAACTATCTTTTAGTTTCCTCGCACAATCCATGGGTACTTCGTAGCATTTTTCTATGGAATCCCGAAGTTCTTTAATATTTCTCTGCACCCTTGCTATTTCCATTTCACTTATTTCTTTTTTTGCCTTCGCAACTTCAAAATCTTTATTCATTTCAGCAAGTTTCTTCTTTAAACCTTTAACCTCGGCTTCGTCAGCTTTGGCTTGTGTTTTTAACTAAGCTTCACTGGTTTTCAGTCTATCCACTAAGAAAGCAGTATTTTGTCTTTTTCAAGTGCTTCATTCCTTAGTGTAATAACCTCTAATCGAAGATTTCCAAGCACTAGCTGTCAGCTTTCATCTTCTGCTTTTTTTTGGGCCCTTAATGCCTTGCTCAGAATTAAACCCTACAAAAATAAAGGATGAGCACATACTGAAAAGGAAATAAACTACAAAAATAATCTGCTTTCTAACAAGTTAAAGTGTTCCCACCTTCAGATTGTTATAGGCAAGGCTATCCGCGAGTTGGTCCTTGGTCATTGCAGACAAACCTAACTCAAGCTTTGGGTATCCTATATTGTCTGCCATCTCCTAACAGACATGAATTTCTTTATTGTCAGGCAGACAATAAAGGAAGTCATCTTCATCATCCCCGCCATATACCAAGGATCCTCGAGGGTATTGCAAATCCCTGGCGTAATGTTGCGCTACGGCAATTTGATCTTTTGATAACTTTTTCCCTGAAGCATGATACACTATAAATTCCAATTCCTCAGTAGATGCTCTAGGGGCAGGGGACTCAGATTCTTCGGTAGCCTTCTCTTTTTCTAACAGTAACGGAGCCTTCGCGGCATCCGAAGGTCTTGTTTCAGCACCCTTTTCAACAACCTCCGAAAGTCTTGCTTCAGCGAGAATCGAGGGCCCAGCCTCTGCTGCAATCTGTGTTATGCCAGCTTCGGCAGATTCCTTCGTATTTTTGCCTTCCACGCTAGGTGCTTCGACGGAAGCAGGAGTTAACGCCTTTGTGGATTCTATAACAGCGTCTAGCACGCTAGCCATTCTTCTTCTCTTTGGAGTTACTGAAGCAATTTTTGCCATCTTTGGTACCTCTGTCCCTCCAAACGGACTCGAAACCTCTAATTGTTCCGTTGCTATCATCGATTTTGGCTCTTCGGCCGGTTCCATCCTAGCTTCGGTGATAGCGGGATCACATGACTCAAGAGCAGAAGACCTCTCAACAGGCCTCGGTTCTTCCGCTGTTTCATCGCACTTGGGGCAATGTGTCAAAACTTTAACCTTTTTTGGCTTCGGCGTATTAGAGATCGCCAAAGCAGCAGCTCTTCTTTTCTTCCCTTGCTTTCGCGAAGGGTAGCAGTAGTCTGGGTATACAAAATCAATAACAAAAAAGCCCTATTTAGCCTTTTCTTGACTCAGCCTCCAAAGGCCGCAGTCGTAGCCTCATCTTCGGCCCTTGAATAGACACCAAGTAATTCATCGTTGGTGGCTTCGATGGCGTCTAGCCAGTCATCGTTTGGCTCATCAAATTGGCTTCTATATTTGAATATATACTTCAAATAGACTAGGTCACCTTCGCTGGACCCAGCGGCAGCCTCTTTCGGCATCTCCCACCCACTTCCGAGTGGCCACACTTTGTAGGCAATGTGCTCTTGGACTAAGTCCCTGGTGCCTATGTAGGTGCATACTGTGTTATATGTGGCTTGGCACACTTGTATGTCGTTCCCAAGGGCAAGGGATGGCCTCCTAATGCCGAAGTGAGACCATATGGGACGTTGGATAATCCCATTGATGTCTTCTCTCTCAACCAGATCATTCTTCACATAGAACCATTCTTGCATCCAAGCCCCTGGCCACCTCTTGCGAAATGTTGGAACTGGATTGCTTACTTCAGAACAAGTTACGAAGCCATAGCAACCAAAGTTGTTATGATATTGTTCTTTTCCGATGGCCTTCATCTCATAATATAATTCATGCATATTGCAGAAACATTTTGCATTTGGCTCTTGACCTTGACTCCTCATGGCCCAAATATAAACCCCTATCTTGATGATGGCTTCGGGGGTAAGCTGATGAAGCTAGACTTCGAAGGTTTTCAGCACTTCGACTAGCATACTATTCAAAGGAAACCGAAGCTCTGCTTTCATGAAACTTCTATAGACAACTACCTCGTCAGCTTCGGGCAAAGGGACATTACTCTCCCCTCCATCCCGCACAATAGAAATGTCACGAAAGTACCTTCCTCTCATGGCATCAATATGTCCTTGTTTGATTGTTGACTTTTCGAAGACAACATGACTTGGCTTCTAGGGCCGATCTTCGGCACCCTCATTATCACTTTCTGCATCAAAGTCTTCACTGTCACTAGAACTCTCAGATATCCCAGCCAATGTCTCATGAGCAATTTTTTCTGCATTGGTCCTCTCCATAGCTTCGTAAAACTCGGACAGCGCCAAGTCGACAGTCTTCTTCTCACCAGCCATCAAATCAAAACTTGTCGAAATGCCGAAGCTTCAAATCTCGACAGAGCAAGAAAGTTTAAAATGGCGAGCACAGTACAAACAACTGAAATAGCGCAAGAAACACTTTCAATACGAGCTCATATTTATATGCATAGCGCCCCACGGCTTGGTGGGCCCAGCATGTCAGTTTTTTTGGAAGGTGTTTTTTTGGACCTTTAGCTAAAGGCCTTCGTCCACGTCGCAGTCTAAATTTGTTACAACGAAACAAATCAATACTGCGAGGGGCTACTGTTGGGGGCTTTCCTCCTCCAAAGGCCCTAAAAAATGTGACTAACCATATGTTCTCATCATGATTATGAATAGTTATAGGAAGCTTTGGTATTAGAACGGAGAACTTCAGCAGAACATGTTGACGAGGCTAGAAGCCAAAGGACTTCGGCTGAATGTGTCGACGAAGTTCAAGCATGATAACGACTGAAGAAGAATAAAGACCATATAGTCCTTAACAATCCTTGTTAAGATTATAGATAGTTGCTGGGGGCATAAATGTACTTTTATCCCAGCTGCGTCCCGTGCCTATAAATAGATGAACAGTAACACTGTACTGTTCACACTGGATTGTAATCGATCTCACACCCTTCTCACTCTCTCATCTTTCGGCAAGCCGAAGGTACCATTGTAATACGAATATTGTTAATGCTTATTCATGTTTAATGAAGATAATAATAAATCAATCATTGATATACAACAATTATTATCTTCATTTATCTATATTCTGTTTTCTTATTTATATTCATGTTTGTATGATGAAATGATGAAGGTGTGTCCTTCATGACCTTCAGCTGAAGATCATTACATCCGAGAGGAAATAATGCTTCGAAGGACGAAGGTCTTTAACCATTAACAATTGTGTTCCCTTGTTCTTGACTTATAGCATTTGAGAACAAATGGCCAACAGCGCATCCTGAGAGCGCCAGCGTCGTGGTCGTGGCCCGACCAGCTCGGCCCCTTCCCCTGTGCTGCCCCATTCCCCCTCCTCCTCTCTCTTCCATGGATAGGAAGAAGAAGATGAGGTGAGGAAGAAGATGACAGTTTCGTAATTTAGTACGCGTGAAGTACAGTCTAGTTCAAAACAATGATAACTTTTGCGTTTTAAACCCGATTCAATCCATTCAAGTTGCTTTAGATTTGTATTAAAATTATATACAAGTTAGAAGTATTGTTCAACACTATTGCACATTTTATTTAATTTATTTAAATGTTTGTTTGACCGGAGGTTAATAGAACGACATTTTATTTAAACCTAATTTATAATTTCGAATTACGCGTTTATAAATCAACATCAGCGCAGTTAATGTTAACTGAACAATTCTTATTAAATAATTGATTTGTTTAATTATGTTATTTACTTATTAGTTTCCGCGTAGTGTGTTGGCCCGCATGCCGTAGTGATGTTTCGCGCGCGTCGCCGCGTGTCGCTCGCGAGTGTCACACGTGTCGTTCGCACGCGTTGTCGCGTGCGGTTCGCATGCGTTGTTGCACGCCGTTCACGTGTGTCGCGCACCTTGCCGTGCTTCGTTCGCGCGTATCGCGCGTTATCCGCACGCGAGATTAAACTGTTCGCTTATAATCACTCATGTCAGTTAAGTAGTTATTTATTTAATCATCCATAATTAAAATAGTAAGTTAGTCAAAGCTAAGTAGTAGTTTTAATTTGTATTTGATATAATAATGTCAATTCATATAATTATAATTATGTCAAACTAAACGTTCTAACTAATACTCTCTTAGTGTAAACGAGTTAACTTCTCGACTGTAGCTCTGACTATCGCGTTTCTTATCCTCACGTGACTGTAGTAGCGCGCTCAATTTCGTAATGCATGCTTTTATTATGTTTTCCTTGGTATGGTGTAGTGTTCTTATGCATATATATGTTTGTTTGTTGTACCTGTTTGTCTTCGCTTCGCGTTGCGATTAGATCGCGATCCGTTTCCGAGCTTCGAGGAATCGAAGATCAAGCGTTGGCGACCAAGTGATCTGGTTCTTCGAGTTCTACAAAGATGAAGATTGTAAGTATCTGTTACGTCAAGGCAAGTGTCCTCTGACCCATTATGTCCTATGTACTTATAATTCACTGTCCCGCATAACATGAACAACCTAAGGATTGACTAGTATTATGTTTTCATGTCCTTGTTTACCCTTTGTGAATTGGTTATTATAACTAGTATTATGCTACAGCTTTACTTTAATCAATGAACATGATGAGAACATTTATGATACGTTTATGCTATCTTGATTATGATGATGAACTTGTGATACTTAAGGGGGCTCGGGCTATTTCCTAGGTACCTCTCCATAAGGACTTGTTCGTCGAGAGACCACCCGAAAAAACAGTGCAACCATGAGGGTGGTATGGGATGCCCTTAGCCGATTAGTTAGAGGAACTTGAGGTGTAGTCGGCTTCGCCGTCGTGCCGTCAATGGGGTCCGGTCACAGTACTTGCTCTGCCGAGGTTGGTTGCCGAGGTTCTTTCGATTTGGTTTTGTTTGTCAACCTTCTTGTGAGGAGAGATACTGTGCTTATCAAACTGGAGAAACCTAATGGGCGGCTATGACCTCTGAGGAATATTTGTAAAGGCTACATAGTGATACCCTGCCAGGCCACCTAGGTAGTGGTCAATGGAGAGTAGCGCTCTCCAGGCCGAAAGGGAATCACTGCTCGTTGGTAAAGTGTGCAACCTCTCCAGGGGAATGAAACCGATATATCAGCCGTGCTCACAATTAAGAGCGGCCTTGGGATCCTCTTTGATTAGAGATACAGGTATTTCGAGGTGCTATGGTTCTATTTATGGTTTTGGTTATGATGATGATAATGATGTTCCTCGATTAGGAAATGATTCACGGGTTGGTTATTGCTAAAACTTGGCATCTACTAATAATAAATACTTGATGAACTAAAAGAAACTGCTTTGACCTTAACCCCACATAAAGCTAGTCCACCTCAGCCAAACGGGACATTTGTTGAGTACATTGATGTGTACTCACCCTTGCTTTCACAAAACACCAGGATGCCGTTGGTGCAATCTATGCTCAGGTAAGGAAGAAGAAGGCGTTGAGGCAGATCTTCAGGAGGTCTAGGACGTCGATGAGTTCGAGGATTAGGCTAGCAACGTCCCCCAGTCAGCTACCCATGGTGGGTTGTTTACGTTGGCTACGTTTCTATTATGTGCACTTTGATTTATATTATGTAAATGACTCTAGTCTTTAATATTATTACTTACTCTTTATTGTTATTCGAAGCATTGTGCTATGATGAGTCATTTATGTAATCACTGTGTACGTGAATTTCTGATCATGGCACGTACATGGTTCGCATTCAGTTTACCTTCCAAAACCGGGTGTGACATAAGTGGTATCAAATCCTTGCCGACTGTAGGACCGCTATCCTAGAGTAGCATTGGCCGTTTTAAGGACTTATTGACTATTAATTCACCTCATCCTTGTTGCTGCTTCAAAATGTTAGCCACATCGGCTAATTCTATGTTATGCTTCTATATATCACCTTGCCAAATGTATTTTATTCTAATATTGTCTATGCTTCACCTATTCATTCTATTAGATCTGATCTCACTCTAGTGCTTGCGACATCTTTGTAGATGACCCCTGACCATAGCCTATAGTCTTTTGGGATTCTTTCCTCTTCCATTATTAAATTGCTACCATTTGACCATCTCTATTCCTTGGGTATTGACATGCTCGTGCTCCTAGACTCTTCAATACTCTTGTTTCAAATACTTACATATGAATTTCTACTGCCTACTTAAACATTCCAGTTTATATGTCCATGAAATTCTTGTCTTCTGAGACCCCTTCCTATTCTGTTGTGAAGCCATCACCTTTTGGCTTTTTCTATTCTCTTGGTCTAGGTATGCTCGTACCATTGGAATCTTGCATACTCTTATTTTTTTATATATGCTTACCTTTATATCCCAATGCATGTTTAAGACATTCCGGTTAACATGCTCTTGACCACCCTTATTTCTTGATGATCCATGAGAGACCATTCTATTTTGCACATCATTGATGATCTCATCGTTTCCTTATAACTTCCCTCGGTAATAATTTCGGTTACTTCAACCATTTTGTTGGAACCTTAGCTATCTTACCCTTGCTTGTTTTCTCCACTTCGTCAATTTTGCCTTAACTCTGTCCATGGTTATGATTTTCATCATTATCACATCTATTCTTACCTTGAAGTTTATCTTATACCGGCTTTTAAAATCACCTCTTTTCATCTCAATCTGAGTGTTGTACTTTACCTATTTTTTCCTTGGTCGTATCCTCTTCCTGTGATACCAATTTTCTAAAAAGAAGTTAAATCTATTTTTCCCTTTTCTTTCGTGATCTGTGTAGTTGGGGTTGGAGTTTTTTTAGGAAGCATTCACCAGTAAAACAGTAGATTACTTGTTGGATTTGTGCGCTGGGGTCGGGAGCAGACGTGAGAGCGAGTTTGGGCCGTGGATCTCGATCCGGCGGTGGGGAGCCCATTAGTTCCCCCCCCCCTTAACCCTAGCCGCCCCCTCCCTCTCACTCCCCCACCCCTTTGGCCGCCCCCCTCTCTCTTCCTCTCTTCCACTCTTGCAGCCGCCCCAATCCCTCTCCTTCTTCCCCAAGTGATTGCAGCGCCACCCCTCAACCCTAGCCGCCGCCCCCACCTCTTCCTCTCCAAGGTGGAGCCTCCCCGCTTGGTGTCCGTCATGTGGGTGCGAGTCTTCCATGGGAGTTTGGAGGGAGGAAGAAGGAAGAAAAGAAGGAGGAAAGGAAGAACCCAAGGTGATTTTCGTGATCATTTTGTTGTATTTGTGCTGCAATCCAATTGGTTACATGTTTACCTATGCGATTTGGTAGAGGTGCTGTCTAGAAATTTATTGGGTGGACGAACAGCAGTAGTTCTAGGGATTTCTGGGAATTTTTCGTCGGCAATTAGTGGGGATCAGTGGGAGAATCATGTAGAGCTTTGTCATACCTTTCTAACGAGTACTTATGCGCTCGATTCGGAGTTATAATTTAGGAGATATCGTTATTTGAATCCGGTTATGTTGCTGTCCAAAAAAACAGAATTTTCAGGTGGGTGAACAACAGTAGTATTAGCAGTTTCTGGGAATTTCTCGTGGGTAATTAATGTTAACCAGTATGATAATCATTTAGGGCTTTGTCTTATCTTTCCAATGAGTACTTATGCGCTTGATTTGGAATTATATTTTAAAAGATATCGCTGTTTGAATCCGGGTATGTCGCTGTCCAAAAGACGAAAAAACAGATTACAGGGTTCATCTTGTGGACTGTTTTGGGCTAATTAGATGTTGGAATTTAATTATAAATTGTATACAAAACTTATGGGGAATTTTATGTAGATGCCTCTGGATTTTTTGTTTGTTACCACTGCTGTCATAATTTTAAAGTTATGAAATTATTAAGCAGCGCCGCTGCAGTTTGGTGGGTGTGGGGAGAGATGTAACCCGCGGCGGGGTTTGAGTTTGTGCGTAGGTGCGGCGTCGTTTATGAGCCTGATTATGTGAAATTGGTGCACTAAGTTGTGTGTCAAAAACAGGTGGTGGACTTCCGGATCGTACTTAGGGATTTGCCCGAACTTCCGGTAAAGGCAAGTAAATACAGTGGTGGTTGCTACCGTTTGGGTTGCATCCTAATCCCTGTCATTGAGTATGCATAAGTTTTAATTACGTTAATCATTGAATTCTATGATGAAGTTTATTTGTTTGGAAGTATTAATTCTCAATTGTCTAATATTGTGGATGATCATAATTTGGTAATGATATATGTGGTTGATTCCCATCTTGGATGAAGTTGAAGTATCTTTTTGAATCACGTTATATGAAGTGTTGTAGGCATGACATGCACATCGCATCATCCATCTTGCATTTTGAAGTTATGTCGCGATCTTATGGTCCGACCGTACCGGTACAATTTTAGCATCGTACGTTGCCCGAGGAGGGGTACGATGCAGCTTCATATCCTTAGAGGTATGAAGGCAGAAGTCATCCTTGCATTTGCAGACATTTGCACTCATGAGGTATATATGAATTGTGACATTACTATGTTACTATTGTGGTTTCTACCTGCGAGGTGTGGGACTAGGTGTCGGCGTTTCGACCCCGGGGGGTCCCTGGACCGACAAGTAAATTGTCGCTGCGTGTCCCAGCCCAGATGGGTCGGCGCGAGATGGAACACAAGGGGGAAAGAGAACCGCGGCTCGTGTTATCCTGCGCCCAGGGTGGATGCGCTTGCAGTAGGGGGTTACAAGCGTTCGCGAGAGAGGGAGAGAGCCTACTCGTCGGCCCGTCCTCCCGCGCGGCCACCTTTTCGTACGAGGGCCCTAGACCTTCCTTTTATAGATGTAAGGAGAGGGTCCAGGTGTACAATGGGGGGTGTAGCAATATGCTAACGTGTCCGACAGAGAGGAGCCAGAGCCCTATGTACATGCCGACGTGGCTATCGGAGAGGTGCTAGTGCCCTGTGCATGTGATGTCGTGGCCGTCGGAGGAGCGCTTGAGCCCTGTAGAAGCACATCTGTCGGGGCTGACGGGACCTTGCTGACATCTCCTTGCTTCCGTAGGGGGCTAAGAACCGCCATCGTCATGGGAGCACGCGGGGTGCCATCATTACTTGTTTACCGAGGCGAGCCAGATGGGACGCCGGTCTTGTTCCCCGTAGCCTGAGCTAGCTAGGGGTAGGGTAATGATGTACCCCCCTGTGGCGTGGTCAGTCCGAGCCCAAGGTCGGGCGAGGCAGTGACCGCCTTCCAAGGCCGAGGCGGGGGCTGAGCCCTGAGGTCGAGCGAGGCGGAGCTTCTTGTTGTGCCTGAGGCCGGACTTAGCTGTTGTCAGCCTCACCCTGGCGGGTGGCATAGCAGTCGGAGCGGGGCAGGCGTCGCTGTTTTCCTATCAGGTTTGTCAGTGTTGGGGCAAAGTGACTGCGGTCACTTTGGCCCTGTCGACTGAGGAACGTGTGTCAGGATAAGGTGTCAGGCGATCCTTGCATTGAATGCTCCTGCGATTCGGTCGGTTGGCAAGGCGATCTGGCCAAGGTTGCTTCTCTATGAAGCCTGCCCGGGCTAGGCCTCGGACGAGTCGAGGGTGCGCCTGTTGCTTGAGGAGGCCGTCGGGCGAGGCGTGAATCCACCTGGGTCTTCTGTTCCTGCCCGAGGCTAGGCTCGGGCGAGGCGAGATCGCGTCCCTTGAGTGGACGGGGCCTTGACCTGAATTACGCCCATCAGGCTCTGTAGCTTGTGCTGATGGTGATTACCAGCCGAGTTTAGGAGTCTTGGGGGTACCCCTAATTATGGTCCCCGACAGTAGCCCCCGAGCCTCAAAGGGAGTGTTGGTACTCGCTTGGAGGCTTTGTCACATTTTTTGCAAGGGGACCGGCCTTTCTCGGTTACATTTTGTTCCGGTGGGTGCGCGCGAGCGCACCCGCCGGGTGTAGCCCCTGAGGCCTCGGAGCAGTGGTTTGACTCCTCCGAGGTCTTAATGCCTTTCGTGATGCCTCGGCCGGTCTGGTTGCTCCCTCATGTGATCCGATCGTAGCCCGGGGGCATGGTCAGGTTCCGAGTTCTCGGGCTGGTTTGTTGACGCTGTCAACAGTTTGGCCGGACCCGGGTTTGCGAGAGCAGCCCCCGAGCCTCTGCACAGAGCGAGAGGACGGTCAAGGACTGACTCGGCTTTTATCAAACGCCCCTTCCTCGCCTTTCCACACGGAGGAGGGGGGGAAAGCGCCATGTTTGCCCTCGGAGGGCACCGAACATGGTGTCTCTAGTGAGTTGCTAACGGGTGATCCGAGTGGACGCCCGTGCCCCGTTCGATAAGGGTCGGCTAGTGGCCCAGAGGCGCGCTCCAAAAGTACCTGCAGGTGATTTGCCGGACCCGGTCCCGTTTGATAGGGTCCGAGGGATCGATGCCTCCCTCTGATGGGATTGCATTACAGAATCGCTCCTGCTGGTCTCGGAAATGTCCTAGGGTACCTCGGGAGCGTAGCGTGAGCCTTAGCCATGTATCGGACGTACCCAGAGTCATCCCTCGCTCTGCGTGCTCTGGGGCGGCTGTCGAACCCTTTGAGGGGCCAGCCTTCGAACCCTTGATCAGTAGTGGGCGCGGAGCCCGAGTGCTCTGAGGCGGATGTCGAGCCCTTCCGAGGGGCCAGCCTTCGAACCTCTGATCAGTAGTGGGCGAGGAGCCCGAGTGCTCTGAGGCAGCTGTCGAAACCCTTCCGAGGGTCCAGCCTTCGAACCCCTGATCAGTAAGAGGGCTTGGGGCCCGCTTCCTTCGCGGAGAAGGATCCCTTTCGGAATATCCCCTTTCCCGGTCCCTGTAGCAAGAGAGAGGAAGGGGAGAAGGAAAAGGATATGAATTTAAATGGCGTGGTGCACCTTTTTTGACACGATCATCATGGCGGAGGTGAAACGTCGCCCGCTTCGCCTGCCAAAGGTGTCGCTTGCCCTGCCGCGAAGTTAATGCGACAGGACGGGTGGTTCGCGGGGCGGCCGTTTGCGCGAGCCGTTCGAGGAACGGGCGTTTCGTCTTTAAATTTGAACTTCGCGGCAGGTTCGGGCAAAGTGTTGAACGGGTCTTGCCCGTGCCTTTATATACCCGGAAGAGGGACCTGTGGCGGTTCTTTACTCTGCTGCTCGCCTCTTGCTTTGGTTTTCGCAACCTAAGGGAATAGCCATATAAAGAAAACCGCATACCTTGTCCGCTCCGCCACCACTCCCTTCATTTGGCGATGGCCGACCGGGTGACCGTCGTTCCGCCGCGCGACCCGTGGCCTTTCTCCATCATCATGGTGGATGATCTGGAGGCCCTTGTCGCTGATGGTTTGCTCCGTCCCCTCTCCGGTGACCCGCAGCCAGAGTGGATGGTCCCTCTGAGCGGGGCCGACCCGACCCGCCGCCGGGGTATGTGCTGAGCTTCGTCTCCTTCCATGAGCGGGGGTTAAGAGTGCCAGCAAGCCGTTTTCATGCGGGCACTCCTGCATTACTACGGGGTGGAGCTGCACAACTTCAACCCCAACTCCATTGCGCAAGAGGCCATCTTCGCGGTGGTTTGCGAAGGCTTTTTGGGGATTGACCCCCACTGGGATCTATGGACCCATCTCTTCTTCGTGGAGCTTTTCGCCTTGACGACAGGGGAGAAGAAGGTTCGCATGGCAGTGCGGGACGGTGGCTGCACCCTCCAGTTGAGGCAGGCGCGCGCGCAAGCAGTACATCCCCGCCATCCTTGTGTCTTCGAACAAGGGGTGGCAGCACCGGTGGTTTTACCTCCGGAATGACGATGGAAGGCTCCCGTCGTTTTCTCAACGAGTGGTGACGGTTCCCGGCAGCAATTGGCGCTATGGGGCCGCGCGCGAGAAACAGGAGAAACTCCAGGCCCTTGTGGAGGCCTTGCAGGAGTTACGGGATGGGGGGCTCACCGCCACGGGGGTGGTTGCCGCCATCCATCGCCGGAGGGTGCTTCCCTTGGCAGAGCGGCGGTTGCTGCTTTCGGAGATGATGCCGGGGGTCGACTTGGAGGGTTCGCAGATGTCCTTGGTCCCCCTCTCTGCCGATGACCTCCGGAGGCGGGTAGCGGGCACGGTGGGGAGGCTGGACGCTGACGCCCTTACCCAGCCCTTGATGCGTCCCGAGCGTGGGTGCATGTCCCTGGTTAGTGTCTGGTCCTTCTCCTTTCTTATGTCAGGTTGCCCTTGATTCTCACAGTCGGGATTTCTGTTCGTCCCGAGGAGTTGGGGTGTTACAAGCCTTCCCTACCGCCGGTCCCGGAGGACGCAGTAGGACCGAGCCGCGCGGAGGGTCGCTGCAGAGAAAATGAAGGAGAAGAAGGACGCAAAAAAGGCTCGGGCTCGCGAGCGGATGCGGGCTCGGGACGCCTTGGAGAGGCGCCGTCGGAGGCAGGAGAGGGATGGGCTCCCGAGGGAGCCATCACCGGAGACGCCTGACGATGACGATGACGACGAGGATGATGAGGACGACGACATGGCGGCCCGCCTTGGCCTTAGCCCGGATCTGAGGCTGGGCCAAGGGTCGTCGAGCCAACCCCCGAGTGGCTGGCGCCGTCAGTATCTGGGGCCGGGACATCAGGGTCCCGGTCCGAAGAGTAGGGGCAGGCTGAGGGGGTACTTGACCCCTTGGCCGAGGTAGTTGAGGTGACCCTAGGGAGTCAGGCCGACCTGCCTGTCCCCCAAGATCAGTCGCCCGTGCCGGCCGTATAGGAGGTTGATCCTCGGGCCGTCGTGACGTCGCATGGGCAGACCGTCCCTTTGGCGCCCCGGGCACCCAAAGTGGGAACGGCGCTGAAGTCGGCAACGGGGCAAACCTCGGCGGTGCTTGTGGGACCAAGGCCTGAGGGGCCTCCCTGCAGGCACGATTGGCCTTGGTCCGGAGCGGGTAAGTATCTGAGGATACCTGTGTCCTGGCTCCTTCTTCGTGTGTCCTGATCCTGCTTTACCTTTTCCTCCCAGCAAGCGGAGGCACGGTTCGGCCGGTCTAGCTCCCAGGAAGGCCCTTAAGACGGTGCTGGCTTCTGCAGCCAGTGCCGCACCACGCCATGCCGGTCGGCTGGCCTCCCCACAAGATGCCCCCAAGCGGGGGGCCCAGGTGGCGCGAGTTGCCATGGGGCGGGCTCCCCAGTCTGACCCCTCCATCGAGGCGGCCGTCGTGCCGGGGGAGACTGCTGGCGCAGCCGCGGCCTTGAGCCCACCTGACGTGCTGCCGGCGCCGGCACCAGCTTCTACCGAGGCTGTTGCCGTTCTGCCCATGGAGCCACCCGTCACCGCTGATGCTAAGATGATTGAGGTGCCGTTGCTCGAGGTCGGTGATCGGAAGCCCGCCTTCTTAGCCGAGGGGGTACCCGATGCGTCGACTGCAGGGGTCCCGACGCCTTGGAGGAGGGGGGCGTAGAACCGCGGCCCGTCTTGGGGAGCGGCGACCTCATCCCCGCGCGGCGGGGATCCCAATGAGCGGCGTGGGCAGGCGCTCAGGTTCTGGAGCCATGGCGCCTCGAAACCCCTCTTCGTTCTTGATGATGAGCGGGAGGAGCAGTCTCGGGATGAGCTCCGTGAGCATGCCGAGGTAGCGATGGGGTCGCTTCGGTCGACCATGGAGATCCTTTCTAGGGACGTTCCCAGTGAAGGATTACGGGGAGGCTACGCTAGCGCAAAACAAAATTTTCAACCCCATAAAACCAAGAACTACTGCGGTTATAGGTCATGGAATTACCACTAGACGCGCAGAGCAGAGGAAGACGTCTCGATGTAGACGAACGCGTCGAGCAGTGTCGTGCAGTCATCGGCGTCCTTCACGTCCTCGCACGGTTCGTCCTAGTGCTCCAGATGTAGCACCTCCGAGGTATCCACACGTACAGGGAGGAAACGCCGTGTACCGAACTGCTAGGTTCGCGACGGCGGCTTGGCGAGCGCGAGAGGCGAGCGGCTACTCGTTTGCTGGTGGCGAATTAGGGTTAACCTAACCGCGCCCCCGCCCCTCATTATATAGGCGTTATGGTGGGCTTCTGACACCGAGGCACATCAGTAACCCTAAAGGCCAGTCTAATTTCGGATCTAATCTGAGTTAGGCTTCCTTCCCCTTAAGTGTGTGACCCTATAGGTTCACGTACAAATAGACATAGCCCGAGTACTCTTACTTGGCCCAATAATTGACAGCGGCCTCTAGCAAGACATGTCAACTCCTATGCGCACGTAAAGATCATATCAGACGAACCATTGCAACATTACGTACATGTTGTTCCCTTTGTCTCACGATATTTGGTCTGGCTCTAAGCTGACCTCTCTTTCTCGATACTGTGAATTGGAATCCTTTCAATGGTTAACTCTTAACCCTAGCACGGCTATGCATTTCTTGATCCAATCACTCGAGGGGCCCAGAGATATCTCTCTCACAAAGAGAGAGACAAATTTCCATCTTGACTGACCATGCCTCACAGCATGCTTCCTGACAAACCCAAAACTACCTTTATAACTACCCAGTTACGGAATAGCGTTTGATAGTCCCTAAGTAAGTCAATTCACATCTTGAGAACATGCGACAATCTCAGGTCTACGGATACAGTATTCATGTTGCAAAAAGAGAACTATATTACAATATCTCACGTTGGGTCGGTCTAGCCTCATGTCATACATGCGCCCACATTATTAGTTTAACATCTCTATGTTCATGACTTGTGAAATGTAGTCATCAGCTAATACATGTGCTAGTCATCGACTCTGACTAGGGACATCATTTAGAATAACCATATAAGTAAAGAATCTCACAAACAATTCACATAATTGCTAATCAATACAAGGTGCCTTCCATGGATATTCAATTAAGCAATATATATCATGGATACAAAGAAATATGCTCATCTCTATGATTATCTCTAGGGCATATTTCTAACAGTCTCCCACTTGCACTAGAGTTAATCTAGAAGATATCTAATACCCATAGATCTCATGTGTGCCTCATGCTTACGTTGTGGAAGAGGTTTTGTCAAAGGATCAGCAACATTCAAATCCGTATGTATTTTGCATATCTTTATCTCACCCCGCCTAACGAATTCCCGTATAAGGTGAAACTTCTGCAGTACGTGTTTGTTTTCTGGTGGTTCCTTGGCTCCTTAGCTTGCGCAATAGCCCCATTGTTGTCACAGTAGAGGTTCAATGGACTAGATGCATTAGGAAACACACCAAGCTCGATGAGGAACTTCCTTATCCAAACACCTTCCTTCGCAGATTCAGAAGCTGCAATGTACTCGGCTTCTGTTGTAGAATCAGTCACAGTCTCCTGTTTGGAACTCTTCCAACTAACAGCACCACCATTTATTGTGAACACAAAACCTGATTGCGATTTTAACTCGTCTTGGTCAGTTTGGAAGCTAGCATCGGTGTAATCAGTTACAACGAGCTCCTCCTTACCCCCATATACCAGGAACATATCTTTAGTCCTTCTTAAGTACATAAGAATGCCTTTTACCGCAATCTAGTGACCCTCACCTGGATCAGCCTGGTACCTACTCGTAGCACTTATAGCATATGAAACATCTGGGCGTGTACTTATCATGGCATACATGATTGATCCAATGCTGAGGCGTATGGTACCTTACTCATGCGCTCCCGCTCATTAGCCGTCGCAGGACATTGCATCTGGCTAAGGTGTATACCATGTGACATAGGTAAGAACCCTTTCTTGGACTGTTCCATGTTGAACCGTTTCAAAACCTTGTCATGTACGTATCTTGACTTAATCCTATAAGCCTCCTCGACCTATCTCTATAGATCCTTATGTCCAAAATATATGCTGCTTCCCCTAAGTCCTTCATAGAAAAACTCTTTCAGTGAAGCCTTGACGACTCCAGCATAGGAATGTCATTCCCAATCAATAATATGTCATCCACATACAAGATCAGAAATACAACAGCGCTCCCATTTTCCTTCTTGTAAACACAAGCTTCTTCTTCATTCTGATGAAAACCAAACCCTTTGACCACTTCATCAAAACGAATGTTCCAACTCCGAGATGCTTGCTTCAACCCATAAATGGATTTCTGAAGTTTGCATATCTTTCCAGCATTGATCGGATCGACAAAACCCTCGGGTTGTATCATATACACGTCCTCATCTAGGTTTCCATTAAGGAAAGCTGTTTTTGACATCCATCTACCAAATCTCATAATCGAAATATGCGGCAATAGCTAGAATGATCCGAATAGATTTAAGCATCGCTACTGGCGAGAATGTCTCGTCATAGTCAACTCCTTGAACTTGTCAAAAACCCTTTGCAACAAGTCGAGCCTTATAGATGTGAACATTTCCATCCATGTCTTTCTTCTTCTTATAGATCCATTTGCATTCTATGGGTCTAACACCATCAGGCGGGTCAATCAAGTTCCAAACTTGATTTTCTCCAATGGAATCTATCTCGGATCTCATGGCGACTTGCATTTCTCGGAATCTGGGTCCATCATTGGCTTCTACATATGTTGCAGGTTCGTCGTTGTCTAACAACAACACTTCCCCATTGCCCAACAATAGCACTTCTCCTCGTGCCTCACGAAGCCTTGCTGACCTTCGTGGTTGTGGTGGTGATTCTCTTGCCATAGACGTCTCAACATGTTCTGCTACATTAGCATCACTTGTTGAATCTTGTCCCACTGGCTCATCCTGAACTTCTTCAAGATACACCTTTTGTTTACTTTTCTCTCTTTTGAGAAACTCTTTCTCTAAGAACACACCGTTCCGGGTGACAAACACTTTGCCCTCTGATTGGTGGTAAAAGTATATCCTAAAGTTTTCCTTTGGATATCCCACGAACATGCACTTGTCCGATTTTGGAGTGAGCTTATCCGACTGAAGTCGCTTGACGTAAACCTCACAACCCCAAATCTTCAGAAAAGACAAACTGGGAGTTTTTTCCAGTCCACATCTCATATGGTGTCTTAACTACGGACTTAGACGGTACCCTATTTAGTGTGAAAGCTGCTGTTTTCTAGAGCGTATCCCAAAACGACAAAGGTAGTCCGACTGGCTCATCATTGATCGAACCATATCCAATAAAGTCTGATTATGTCGCTCAGACACGCCATTCCTCTGAGGCGTTCCAGGCGGCGTAAGCTTGGAATAATTCCACAACTCCTTAGATGATTGCTAAACTCATGACTCAAATATTCACCTCCACGATCCGATCGCAGTGCTTTAATTTTCTTGCCACGCTGATTTTCTACTTCATTCTGAAACTCTTTGAACTTTTCTAAGGATTCAGACTTGTGTTTCATTAATTAGACATACCCATATCTACTAAAATCATCAGTGAAGGTTATGAAGTATTGGAATCCTCCCCTAGCTGTCGTACTCATTGGTCCGCACAACATCAGTATGTATGAGTTCCAATAAATCTAATGTCCTCTCCGGTAAACCCATGAAGGGTGCCTTGGTAATCTTACCAAGTAAGCAAGCTTCACATGTCTCGTATGATTCAAAATCAAACGAAGTTAAAAGCCCATCAGAATGAAGCTTCTTCATGTGATTCTCACTTATATGACCCAAACAACAGTGCCACATGTAGGTAGGACTTAAATCATTAGGCCGAGGCCTTTTAGCACTAATATTACAGATAGGTGCATCATCAAGATTTAAAATGAATAACCCATTCATAATGGATGCAAAAGCCACAAACATGCCATTCTTAGAGATCACACAACCATTGTTTTCACTCGCAAATAAATAACCATCCTTCATCAAACATGAAGGAGACATAATGTTTCGACTCATACTAGGAACTAGATAACAATTATTTAACTCCAAAATAAATCCTGATGGGAGGTGGAGTTGCATCGTCCCGACGGTCAACGCAACAACTCTTGCATTATTGCCTACCCGGAAATCAACTTCTCCTCTTTTCACGCTTCTACTTCTTATCATTCCCTGCATCGAATTGCAAATATGGGTAACCGATCCGGTATCAAATACCCAAGAATTAATATAAGAATCAGCAAGAAAAATTTCTGTAATGTGAATAGCAAGTGTACCTGCTGCGGTTGTACCCTTACCACCGCGATCCTTAATAGAGGCCAAGTACTGCTTGCAATTCCTTTTCCAGTGACCAAGTTCTTTGCAATAAAAGCACTCTGCATCTGCAGCTGGTCCAGCCTTGGGCTTTTGATTTGGCTTGGATACTGTATCCTTTGCCTTGCCCTTCTTCTTTTGAGATTTACCCTTCTTCTTAAAGTTGGGTTTGTTTTGGACCGCCATCACATGGCCGCTGCTGCCAGCGCTTTTCTTTATGTCCCCCTCTGCTGTTTTCAGCATGCCACATAGTTCATTGAGGCCCTTCTCTGCCCCATGCATATGGTTGTTCGTAATGAAGTTTCCATAGCTAGGCGGAAGAGATGCCAAAATGAAGTCAGTGGCCAACTCTTGGCTTATTGGGAAGCCTAGCTTCTCCAACCTCTGACTGTAACCAACCATTTTGATTACGTGTGGCCCAACTGCTGCGCCTTCTGCTAGCTTGCATTCCAGAAAGGCTTTGAACACATTGAACCTTTCAGTCCTAGCCTGAGTCTGGAACATATCCTTGAGCGCCATGATCATATCGTGCACCTCATGGTTTGTCTCAAACTGCATCTATAGCTCAGGCTCCATGCAAGCAAGCATTAGGCAACTCACTTCATGATTGGCATCCATTGCTTTCTTGTAAGCGGTTTTAGCTGCAGCAGTTGCATTTTCACCAGGATCCTCTAGCCGTGGGGTGTCTAGAACGTCTTCCTTTTTTTCAGCCCTGAGAACAAATCTTAGGTTACGGATCCAATCCGTATAGTTTGTTCCATTTAACTTATCCTTTTTAAGAATTGATCGCAAAGTAAATGTTGGTGTGCTAGGTGCCATTTATCTACAAATAAATAATGCAAAATACTAAGACAAAATATCCATGACAGAGTAAATCATATTAAACATTTAATAGTCTACTCCCACTAAAATCAATATCCCTCGATTGATACTTAGTGATTCAGAACCCACAACTAACAAGTCTACTAGTGAGCTTTAGCATCACCGCTAGAAGACAAGGTAGATCGGTAAGCAACTCCTTGCTAATCATATCATATATATGACTCCTGTTGTTGGGTGACATCTCTATGTCTTGGCTCCCAACCTTATGCCCCAAAGTCCTTAACCATTAAGCTGACTTTGTTTAAGTTAACCAACCCTTTCTGCAGTTCGTATCCGATACAACCTATCTAGTCAAGGAAAACTGGTGGCACCCTAATTTCATAGACCCACCACCAATTGTACAAGACTTATGATAGTGCAAGGTTTGGAGAGGCATTTAAGCTTAAACATTTATGAGGGATCGTCCTACTTTTATCATCGCACGCAAGGACATATATGCAATATGAACAAGTAGAACATTAAGAATGGCATTCACACAACAGTTGTGATTCGGTATGGCTTGCTGTCACATGGTGATCCCCATCTCCAATAATCTGTCCATCACGATGATCTCCATCTCCATGATATAGGTATGCCATCCTTCAGGTGATGAGTCCTTCAAGACCTATCTAACGTATGCTGGTAAACAAATTACATATACGCTTTGGATCATCACATGTTGACACGCAGGTCATTACATTAAATTTGGACAATACATGTGGCTCCAGCCGTATTGCCCTGGTCACGACACGCAGGTCAAGAATAATTCATTAATATGCATCATATATACACAATAGCCATACCGATCACAAGATGTCCTGCAAAAACAGGTTAGACAAACACGTTTCTATATGTTCGCCCAGAAAACCTCACAGGATTCCATGCATCGTATGTATGGAAATTCCACTGAAAATCTCATGCGGTTGATCAAATCAACCCAAATCCGAGAGTTTCGACCCGAAGAAGATTACACTCATGACGTTGATCTATTACGTCAATCTGCTGGTTGTGTATGCAGTTAGCCCTGATGGTGATTTCAGCCGGTAGGGGCAAGTCGCGCACATAACAGAGAAGGACGAACTAATCTCTTCAGTCATATCCGATGTAATCTACTTCAACCCTTTATAACCAATTGATCTAATCAAACCGTGCATCAAGTAGATCCATCTCATGAACCTAGATCCAGACCTAAAACTACGCAGAACCTGGCTCCGATACCACTGAAGGATTACGGGGAGGCTACGCTAGCGCAAAACAAAATTTTCAACCCCATAAAACCAAGAACTACTGCGGTTATAGGTCATGGAATTACCACTAGACGCGCAGAGCAGCGGAAGACGTCTCGATGTAGACGAACGCGTCGAGCAGTGCCGTGCAGTCGTCGGCGTCCTTCACGTCCTCGCACGGTTCGTCCTAGTGCTCCAGATGTAGCACCTCCGAGGTATCCACACGTACAGGGAGGAAGCGCCGCGTACCGAACTGCTAGGTTCGCGACGGCGGCTTGGCGAGGGCGAGAGGCGAGCGACTACTCGTTTGCTCGTGGCGAATTAGGGTTAACCTAACCGCGCCCCCGCCCCTCATTATATAGGCGTTATGGTGGGCTTCTGACACTGAGGCCCATCAGTAACCCTAAAGCCCAGTCTAATTTCGGATCTAATCCGAGTTAGGCTTCCTTCCCCTTAAGTGTGTGACCATATAGGTTCACGTACAAATAGACATAGCCCGAGTACTCTTACTTGGCCCAATAATTGACAGCAGCCTCTACCAAGACATGTCAACTCCTATGCGCACATAAAGATCATATCAGACGAACCATTGCAACATTACGTACATGTGTTCCCTTTGTCTCATGATATTTGGTCTGGCTCTAAGCTGACCTCTCTTTCTCGATACTGTGAATTGGAATCCTTTCAATGGTTAACTCTTAACCCTAGCACGACCATGCATTTCTTGATCCAATCACTCGAGGGGCCCAGAGATATCTCTCTCACAAAGAGAGGGACAAATTCCATCTTGACTGACCATGCCTCACTGCATGCTTCCTGATAAACCCAAACTACCTTTATAACTACCCAGTTATGGAATAGCGTTTGATAGTCCCTAAGTAAGTCAATTCACATCTTGAGAACATGCGACAATCTCAGGTCTTAGGATATAGTATTCATGTTGCATAAAGAGAATTATATTACAATATCTCACGTTGGGTCGGTCCAGCCTCATGTCATACATGCGCCCACATTATTAGTTTAACATCTCTATGTTCATGACTTGTGAAATGTAGTCATCAGCTAATACATGTGCTAGTTATCGACTCTGACTAGGGACATCATTTAGAATAACCATATAAGTAAAGAATCTCACAAACAATTCACATAATTGCTAATCAATACAAGGTGCCTTCCATGGATATTCAATTAAGCAATATATATATATATATCATGGATACAAAGAAATATGCTCATCTCTAGGATTATCTCTAGGGCATATTTCTAACACCCAGGATCCTCCAGGTAAGGATTTCAGGCATACCTTTCACGTGACCAAGGCATTCCTTGTGACGCCCTGCTTCCCTTCCTCAGGATCTGACGGATCTGAGCATCGCCAAGTCGTCGTTCATCCGCCGCGAGGCCATCGTCTGAGGTTCGCTGCGGTTCCTGAGGGCCGCGCTTGCCGAGCTACCGAACGCCTTGCCCAACGGAGCGCCGAGGCGGCGGACCTTCGGTTGCTCTATGATGAGCTGGGGGTGGAGGCAGCGGCGGCACGCGTAGAGGCGCAGCAGCGGCAACTGGAGCTTGGCCAGGTCATCGGCAAGTGGGACCAATCTCGGAACCAGGCTGCCGAGGCTGAAAGCTAGGCTGAAGCCCTTGGGGGCTAGCTAGCCGAGGTGTCTGCTCGGGCCGGAGCCCTTGCGGAGGACCTGGCCGCGGCCGTCGGGTCTGCCCAGTCCGCCCAAGCTGCAGCCTCGGAGCAGCGTGCCCGGGCTGAAGGTATGTTTTGGCCGCTTTGTGACTTCGATCTTCATTCTTCAACTCGTCTGAAGAATTCTGTTTGGCTGTTTGCAGAGTTCGAGTCAGCCCTCAACGAGTCCGCCAAGGCACTTGCCCAGGCGGTTGAGCAGAAGGAGGCCGACCGCGTGGCCATGCCTGAAGCTATCTCGGCCTTCTGCCAGGTCTTCGGTCTTGACGATGTCCCCTCGGGAAGCTCCCCCTGAATCGCCTGTAGGCCCTGGGCGGCCATGTGCGCAGCAGACTCTACGAGGCGCTGCATCACGACGTTAGGCGGGCCTTCGCCGTGCTCGCTTCCCACTACGATGTGGATCTGGAGTGGGTCAGCGAGGGGTACTGTCTACCCAACGAAGATGAAGCTGCCCTGGCCGAAGTTTAGAGGCTTGACACGGCCGTCACGGGCCCAAGCGCGGTGCTGGCATCCTCCTTCGAGGTGGAGATCCTTCCGCTTGCGTCACCGCCCATGGCCGAGGCGGATTTTGCCGAGGGTGGGGACGGTGCTGAGGGTGGAGACGAAGCTGAGGGTGCCGCTCCTCCCCCGGGTGATGCCTAATTCTGCCGGAGCAGTTTGTTTTGAACATGCATGTGTCTTTCGTGGCCGCCGAGGCCTAAACACTTTGTCATCGTGTTATAAAGCTGCGTTTCTTTTCCTCTTGTTTCGAGTATCCGGACTTGTTCGTCAGTAGCAGAATCGCTTATCCGAGTAAGAGTTATTTTTCGCGGAAGGTGACGAGTGAGGTATCCGTATCTCGGAGGCGTAGGAGTCCCTCGGCTCGGTCGGCCTTGCCGCTTACATGCGCTCTTATTCGTTTTGCGGGGTTCTATTATCGATATAGTCGGGAAACACGAAGTCGTTTTGGTGGAAAACTTTTCCGAGGAAAATTTTGACGCAGAGGGGGTTCCCCCCTTCTAGCCCCGGAGGGAGGGTCGGGCTTTGCCGAGGCAAGGCTGACCCTTCCTTGACGGTTAGACTCTATTTGTGTATGTAAAGAAAACGAGGTATATGAACGACTTGAAAACATCTTAAGGGTAAAAGCGATGTAGCTGTCGGATGTTCCAAGCGTTGCTGTAGACCTCGCCCTGACTGTTGGCTAGCTTGTATGTTTTGGGCTTCAAAATCTTGGCGATGATGAACGGCCCTTCCCAGGGAGGAGTGAGCTTGTGGCGCCCTCGGGCGTCTTGCCACAGCCGAATTACCAACCCCCCACCTGGAGGTCTCGGGAACCGAACCCCTCGGGCGTGGTAGCGTCGCAGAGACTGCTGATACCGCGCCGAGTGTAGTAAGGCCATGTCCCGAGCCTCTTCTAGTTGGTCCAGTGAGTCTTCTCGGTTGGTCTGGTTGCTTCGATCGTCGTACGCCCTCGTCCTCGGGGAACCATATTCTAAGTCTGTGGGCAAGACAGCCTCAGCCCCATAGACTAGAAAGAACGGCGAGAAGCCCGTGGCTCGGCTTGGCGTCGTCCTCAGACTCCAGACCACCGAGGGTTGTTCCTTCATCCATCGCTTGCCGAACTTGTTGAGGTCGTTGTAGATCCTCAGCTTTAGTCCTTGCAGGAGCATACCGTTGGCACGCTCTACCTGCCCACTCGTCATGGGGTGAGCTACGGCGGCCTAGTCCACATGGATGTGGTGGTCCTCGAAGAAGTCTAGAAACTTCCTACTAGTGAACTCGGTGCCATTATCGGTGATGATGGAGTTCGGGACCCCAAAGCGATGGACGATGTTGGTTAAGAACGCCACCGCCTGCTCGGACCTGATGTTGTTTAGGGGTCAGACCTCGATCCACTTGGAGAATTTGTCGATAGTGACCAGCAGGTGCGTGAAGCCCCCGGGTGCCTTCTGCAAGGGACCGACGAGGTCTAGACCCCACACAACAAACGACCAGGTGATGGGTATCGTCTGCAGGGCCTTAGAGGGCAGGTGCGTCTGCCTTGCGTCGAATTGACACCTTTGGCAGGTGCGTACAATCCTAGTGGCGTCAGCCACCACGGTCGGCCAGTAGAAACCTTGTCGGAAGGCGTTTCCAACGAGGGCTCGAGGTACTGCGTGATGACCGCAAGCCCCCGAGTGTATCTCTTGCAATAGCTCCTGGCCTTCGACGATGGATATGCATTGTTGGAGGATGCCTGAGGGGCTACGGTGGTAGAGCTCCTTTTCATCACCCAGTAAAACGAACGACTTGGCGCGCCATGCCAGTCGCCGAGCTTCGGCTTTGTCGAGGGGTAGCTCTCCTCGGTGGAGATATTGCAGGTACGGGGTCTGCCAGTTTCGATTAGGCGTGACCCCATTCTGCTCTTCCTCGACGCGTAGTGCCTCACCCTCGGGGGCCGAGGGTGCCTTGGGCTAGGCCGAGGCCTCCTTGGCCTGGGCCGAGGCCTCCTCGGGTTGGGCCGAGGCTTCCTTGGGCTCGGGCGTGTCGTTGGTCTTGACGGAGGGTTGATGTAGGTCTCGGGAGAAGACGTCCGGGGGAACCGTTGTCCGCCCGAGGCTATTTTAGCCAGCTCATCCGCAGTCTCGTTGTACCGTCGAGCGATGTGGTTGAGCTCGAGCTCGTAGAACTTGTCTTCCAGGTGCCGAACCTCGTCGCAGTAGGCCTCCATCTTCGGGTCGCGGCAGTGGGAGTTCTTCATGACTTGGTCGATGACAAGCTGTGAGTCGCCACGAGCGTCGAGGCGCCGAACCCCTAGCTCGATGGCGATGCGCAACCCGTTAACCAGAGCCTCGTACTCGGCCACATTGTTTGACGCCGGGAAATGGAGGCGCAGCACGTAGCGGAGGTGCTTCCCGAGGGGTGAGATGAAGAGCAGGCCTGCACCCTCCCTGTTTTCATCAGCGACCCATCGAAATACATGGTCCAGAGTTCCGGTTGGATCGGAGCTGTTGGAAGCTGGGTGTCGACCCATTCAGCCACAGTCCGCCAAGACTTGGGACTTGATGGCCTTCCGAGGAGCGAACGAGATTGTCTCGCCCATGATCTCCACTGCCCATTTGCAATCCTACCCGAGGCCTCTCGGCACTGGATGATCTCTCCTAGGGGGAAGGATGACACCACAGTCACCGGATGAGGCTTGAAGTATGTCGCAACTTTCGCCGCGTCAGAATTACTGCGTACAGTAGCTTTTGAATTTGGGTAGCGGATCTTGGTCTCGGATAGCACTTCACTGATGAAGTAGACCGGCCTCTGGATGAGCAATGCATTCCCTTCTTCTCGTCTCTCGACCACGATCGCGGCGCTGACCACCTGAGTGGTTGCGGCTACGTAGATCAAGAGGGCTTCTCCCGCAGTGGGGGGTACCAAGATGGGCACGCTTGTAAGGAGCACCTTTAAGTTCCTGAGGGCTTCCTCGGCCTCGGGGGTCCAAGTGAAGCGCTCGGTCTTCCTTAAGAGGCGGTACAAGGGTAGGCCTCTTTCGCCGAGGTGCGAGATGAAGCGGCTCAGAGCCGCAAGGCATCCCATGACCCTCTGTACTCCTTTCAAGTCCTTGATAGGCCCCATGTAGGTGATGGCCGCGATTTTCTCTGGGTTGGCCTTGATGCCCCGCTCGGAGACGAACCCCAGGAGCATGCCTCGGGGGACTCCGAAGACACACTTCTCGGGATTGAGTTTCACGCCCTTCGCTCTCAGATACTTGAATGTCATTTCAAGGTCAGAGAGGAGGTCGGAGGCTTTCCTTGTCTTGACTACGATGTCATCAACGTTAGCCTCGATCGTTCGGCCGATGTGCTCTCCGAACACGTGGTTCATGCACCTTTGGTATGTCGCACCTGCATTCCTCAAACCAAATGGCATAGTAATATAGCAGTACATGCCAAAAGGTGTGATGAAAGAAGTCGCGAGCTGGTCAGACTCTTTCATCCTGATTTCGTGATACCCAGAATAGGCATCGAGGAATGACAGGGTTTCGCACCCAGCAGTGGAATCCACGATTTGATCGATGCGAGGCAGAGGATAGGGAACCTTCAGACATGCTTTGTTTAGACCAGTGTAGTCTACACACATCCTCCATTTCCCACCTTTCTTTTTCACAAGCACAGGGTTGGCTAGCCATTCGGGATGGAATACCTCTTTGATGAACCCTGCAGCCATCAGCTTGTGGATCTCCTCGCCTATAGCTCTGCGCTTTTCTTCGTCAAATCGGCGCAGAGGCTGCTTCACGGGTCGGGCTCTAGCTCGGATATCTAGCGAGTGCTCGGCGACATCCCTCGGTATGCCGGGCATGTCCGAGGGACTCCATGCAAACACCTCGGCGTTCACGCGGAGAAAGTCGACGAGCACTGCTTCCTATTTGGGGTCGAGCTCGGAGCCGATCCAGGTTTGCTTGCAGGTGTCGTTGCTGGGGTCGAGGGACGGACTTAACCGCCTCCGCTGGTTTGAAGTTGTGGGTGGCATTTCGCATCAGGCACCTCCTTGGAGAGGCACTCCAGGTCGGTGATGAGGGCCTTGGATTCGGCGAGGGCCTCAGCGTACTCCACGCACTCCACATTGCATTCGTACGCGTGTCGATACGTGGAGCTGACGGTGATGACCCTGTTGGGGCCCGGCATCTTGAGCTTGAGGTAGGTGTAGTTGGGGACGGCCATGAACTTGGCGTAGCATGGTCTCCCCAGTACTGCGTGGTAGGTTCCTCGGAACCTGACCACCTCGAACATGAGGGTTTCCTTTCGGAAGTTGGAGGGAGTCCCGAAGCAGATGGGCAGATCGAGTTGTCCAAGGGGCTGGACGCGCTTCCCGGGATGATCCCGTGAAAGGGCGCCGCACTGGCCCGGATCGTGGACAGATCGATCTGCAAGAGCCCGTGGGTCTTGGCGTAGATGATGTTGAGGATGCTGCCTCAGCCCATGAGGACCTTGGTGAGCCTGACGTTGCCGATGACGGGATCGACAACAAGCGGGTACTTTCCTGGGCTCGGCACGCGGTCGGGGTGGTCGCCTTGGTCGAAGGTGATGGGCTTGTCGGACCAATCTAGGTAGACTGGAGCCGCCACCTTCACCGAGCAGACCTCCCGGCGCTCCTGCTTGCGGTGCCGAGCCGAGGCATTCGCCACTTGCCCACCGTAGATCATGAAACAGTCATGGACCTCGGGGAACCCTTCTGCCTTGTTGCCTTCCTTCTTGTCGTTGTCGTGAGCTCTGCCACCTTCCGTCGGGGGCCCGGCCTTATGGAAGTAGCGCCAAAGCATGACGCATTCCTCAAGGGTGTGCTTGACGGGACCCTGATGATAGGGGCACGACTCCTTCAGCATCTTGTCGAACAGGTTGGCCCTTCCGGGAGGCTTCCGAGGGTTCCTGTGCTCGGCGGCGGTGACAAGATCTGCGTCGGCGGCGTCGCGTTTCGCTTGTGACTTCTTCTTGGCCTTCTTTGTGCCGCGCTGGGCGGACGCTCAGGGACGTCCTTCTGTTGGCGTCCCTGAGGCTGCTTGTCCTTCTGGAAGATGGCCTCGACCGCCTCCTGACTAGAGGCGAACTTGGTGGCAATGTCCATCAGCTCGCTCGCCCTAGTGGGAGTCTTGCGACCCAGCTTGCTCACCAGGTCGTGGCAAGTGGTGCCGGCGAGGAATGCGCCGATGACATCTGAGTCGGTGATGTTGGGCAGCTCGGTGCACTACTTCGAAAACCGCCGGATGTAGTCCCGCAAGGATTCTCCTGGCTGCTTGCGGCAGCTTCAGAGATCCCAGGAGTTCCTTGGGCGCACGTATGTGCCCTGGAAGTTTCCAGCAAAGGCTTTGACCAGAGCGTCCCAGTTGGAGATCTGCGCAGGAGGCAAATGCTCCAGCCAGGCTCGGGCGGCGTCGAAGAGGAACAGGGGGTGGTTGCGGATGATGAGGTTGTCATCGTCCGTTCCACCCAGCTGGCAGGCCAGCCGGTAGTCCGCAAGCCACAGTTTCGGCCTTGTTTCCCCCGAGTACTTAGTGATGGTAGTCGGGGCCTGGAACCGGGTCGGGAACGGTGCCCGTCGTATGGCCCGGCTGAAAGCTTGCGGACCGGGTGGTTCGGGCGAGGGACTCCGATCCTCCCCGCTGTCGTAGCGTCCCCCACGCCTGGGGTGGTAGCCTCGGCGCACCTTCTCGTCGAGGTGGGCTCGACGGTCGCGGCGGTGGTGCTCGTTGCCGAGGCGACCCGGGGCTGCAGGCGTTGCGTCCTGCGTGCGCCCGGTGTGGACCAAGGCTTCCCGCATGAATTAGGAAGTCGCGGCGCGATGCTTCGGGGGGTACCCTTGCCTTCGGGAGGAAGAGCTCTCGGCCCATCGGACAGCGACATCCTCCAAGAGATTCTTGAGCTCTCCCTGGTTACGCCGCCCCTCGGTGGTGGATGGTTTCGGCATCGCTCGGAGTAGTATTGCCGCTGCAGCCAGGTTCTGGCCGACCCCACTGAAAGCCGGGGGCAACCTTGCCCTGGCATCGTCAGCGATGCGGTGCTGGACGTCCTGGGCCTGATGACGCGCTTCTCCGATTAGTGCTCGGCCTGCCCACTCCTGCCCGATGTTTTGCCGGAGCTGCACAAGTTGTCCTGCTTCCTCGTCGAGTTGGCCTGCATCTTGCGGATTTGCTCGAGCTGTGTGTCCTGACCCCCCGTAGGGACTGGGACCACATCTAGCTCCCGCAGGATGTCAACGCGAGGCGCAGGCCTAGGGGGATCGTCGTCCTCTGGCATACCAAGGTGGTTGCCTTCGTCGAGACCCCCTAGATCGACGTGGAAACATTCGCGACTTGGGCCACAGTCCTCGTCGTCAAGGCTGTGGCCATTATCGGAGCAATCGGAGAGGTAGTAGTCACATGTGGTCATGAAGTCCCGCATGGCACTAGGATTACCGAGCCTGGAGAAATCCCAACCAGAGTCGGGCTCGTCATCTTCCTCGGAACCCGGGGCCCATAGGTCGAGACGGCCATCAGTCGATCCTAGGTTGACCACATATGGTACCCCGAAAGGTTAGGGTATGCCTTTATGAAAGCATCCACAGAAGCGGGGTCGCTTGGTGGATCGAAACTGAATCTAAAAGGCACAGGGTGGAAAACGGACGGTACCTCTCGATCGATGGACGGTGACGAAGTCGCGTCAGGGACGGACGACACCGTTATCTTCGGTACGAGGCTATCGCCCAGCAAGTCCTCCACGAGAGTGCTGGCGTCATCTGTTTGCTTGGGGTTGGCGTGTTGCGGGGAAACGGCGCTTGTCGTTGTCTCAGGCGTGAGGTCAACGCCCGACGTGTCCCCCGCTGGGGCGCCGGTGCCGTCGACTCGCTCAACGGCCGACGAGGTGCCGCCTCCTGCTTGGCCACGGTTGCCCCGCCTCCTTCTCCTGCAGCGAGGAAGGTGGCGGGACAGACCCGGATGCTGCTCTTCCGCCATGGGGGGAAGACGTCATCGAGTCCGCCGCCGCCGGGCGGGTTGACGACCGCCATTGTCGCTGTCACGCGGCGGAGGAAGGAGTACCATGTCGTAGCTGCCGTCGAGGGACATGAACTCGAGACTCCCGAAACGGAGCAGCGTTCCGGGCTGGAGAGGTTGCTGGATACTACCCATCTGGAGCTTGACGGGAAGCTGTTCATCAACACAGCAGGCCCCTACCTGGCGCGCCAACAGTCGGTGTTTCGACCCTAGGGAGTCCCTGGACCGACGAGTAAATTGTCGCTGCGTGTCCCAGCCCAGATGGGTCAGCGCGAGATGGAACACAGGGGGGAAAGAGAACCGCGGCTCGTGTTATCCTGCGCCCAGGGCGGATGCGCTTGCAGTAGGGGGTTACAAGCGTTCGCGAGAGAGGGAGAGAGCCTCCTCATCGGCCCGTCCTCCCGCGCGGCCCTTTTCGTACGAGGGCCCTGGACCTTCCTTTTATAGATGTAAGGAGAGGGTCCAGGTGTACAATGGGGGGTGTAGCAATATGCTAACGTGTCCGGCAGAGAGGAGCCAGAGCCCTATGTACATGCCGACGTGGCTGTCAGAGAGGTGCCAGTGCCCTGTGCATGTGATGTCGTGGCCGTCGGAGGAGCGCTTGAGCCCTGTAGAAGCACAGCTGTCGGGGCTAACGGGACCTTGTTGATGTCTCCTTGCTTCCGTAGGGGGCTGAGAACCGCTGTCGTCATGGGAGCACGCGGGGTGCCATCATTACTTGTTTACCGGGGCGAGCCAGATGGGACACCGGTCTTGTTCCCCGTAGCCTGAGCTAGCTAGGGGTAGGGTAATGATGTACCCCCTGTGGCGTGGTCGGTCCGAGACCAAGGTCGGGCGAGGCGGTGACTCCTCCGAGGTCGAGGTTGAGGCCGAGCCCTGGGGTCGGGCGAGGCGGAGACCGTCTTCCGAGGTCGAGGTTGAGGCAGAGCCCTGGGGTCGGGCGAGGTGGAGACCGTCTTCCGAGGTCGAGGTTGTGGCCGAGCCCTGGGGTTGGGTGAGGCGGAGACCGTCTTCCGAAGTCGAGGTTGAGGCCGAGCCTTAGGGTCGGGCGAGGCAGAGACCACCTTCCGAGGCCGAGGCGGGGGCCGAGCCCTGAGGTCGGGCGAGGCGGAGCTTCTTGTTGCGCCTGAGGCCGGACTTAACTGTTGTCAGCCTCACCCTGGCGGGTGGCACAGCAGTCGGAGCGGGGCAGGCGGCGCTGTTTTCATGTCAGGTCCGTTAGTGGAGGGGCGAAGTGACTGCGGTCACTTCGGCCCTGTCGACTGAGGAACGTGTGTCAGGATAAGGTGTCAGGCGATCCTTGCATTGAATGCTCCTACGATACGGTCGGTTAGCGAGGCGATCTGGCCAAGGTTGCTTCATTGTGAAGCCTGCCCGGGCTGGGCCTCGGGCGAGTCGAGGGTGCGCCTTTTGCTTGAGGAGGCCCTCGGGCGAGGCATGAATCCGCCTGGGTCTTCTGTTCCTGCCCGAGGCTGGGCTCGGGCAAGGCGAGATCGCGTCCCTTGAGTGGACGGGGCCTTGACCTGAATTGCACCCATCAGGCTCTGCAGCTTGTGCTGATGGTGATTACCAGCCGAGTTTAGGAGTCTTGGGGTACCCCTAATTATGGTCCCCGACACTAGGTGTGTTGTACGTTGTATACGTGCTGCACCTTCGTAATAAGAAGGTTGTGGAATCAAGTGGTGGTAAAACAACGTTATTATGTGGTTAAACAGTTTGATATTATTTTACTTGCTGAGATGTGTCATCTCACTCTTGCATTACTCAATGCAGGTACTTTATACATGCTGGGAATGAGGGGAGTAGCAGCACGTCCACTTTCACTCTCACAATAACGCTGCCCAGTCGCAGCCATGATTTAATTAGAAACTTATTGTCAAAGGAAGTTTGTTTTTTTAACTAGTCATGCACACTAGTTAATTCAGATCATGTCGTATGTTTAACTTCTCTTTGCTAGCCGATTAATAATACTTAGTATGTTTTTGTCATGATATATGTTTATACACTGTTGCCCCCTCATTTATGCAATTTTGCAAAGGGGATGCTGCCGAAATTTTATATATAGATGTCAGAAGTGTTGTTTAGTAGCATTCCGGGGTGTTTGTGGACCCCGGGGTGTTAGTTGGTATCAGAGGATAGGCTTTAGATTCTACGCAATTTGAAGATAAATTTGACATACTTGCACATAGGAAGGGTATGGTTTCGTATATCTTTCATATTAGTATTTTATTGTATAGATGACTAGAACTTCCTACTCCAAATCCCTTTATGGTTTGATGGGGTATGTCGTTAACGACGTAATGCTTGATATGATATGTTACTTCTATTTAATATTGGTTTCTTGATGTGTTTGTTATTGAAGATATTATGCAAGTGAAGCTACTAATGTACTTGTTTTATATACATATCGTCATGATGTTTTTTTTGGGATGCAATGTTTTCAAATCTCTGAGCTATTGCCATCATATATTTCTATATGCTTGACTGTGGATGTTTTTTCCCAAAAGGATTCTTGGGTTCTTGTACTTATAGGACCGATTGTTTATTGAGCTTGTGTATATTGGGTTTAATCCGACTTGGTGTAGTGTGAAAACACTATATAATGTAGTTTTATGGTGTTGTTGAGTTTGATTGACTGTTGGGTAACAACCCAACTTATCAATGTAATATTTCCATGGGTGCAATGCTTTGCGCCTCATTTTTTAGGCTAGTGTGGCTATTTGCTAACTTGATCTTAGTATAAAATTGGCTTGTCTCTATAGAGCAGAGGAAACGTTGTAATGTCTATGAAATCTTTAGACTGGTAGAACTCGAGGGAATTTGTGAGATTACGTAGATTGATAAGTCCAACCATGTCTACCTGATAGGTTTTCTTATTATGTGCAACCTTATTTTTAACAATAAATAGGGTGGTTTCAAGTGGATTTTATGTCGTGCATGTTTTCCTTCTATGGCTTGTTTCAATAGCCATAAAGGCTATGCATAATTTTTAGTTGTTGCAGGCTGGTCATGTGGGCGATATTGACAACCCGTTTTATATATTTTTTTATTTGCCAACATTGTATGGCAGTTTGATTTTTTTTTCTATGAGCAGTTTCTCTATGCATGCTTGTTGAATCATTATTTGGACCGCTTTATCTTAAGCGAAGTCAATGCTTAACTGGGAGTTGCTTATGTTTGTTAGTCATCTATCTCTTTAATGATGGGGTTGTTTCATCGGATTGAGATTTTTCTTATATGAATGATGGTTTGATAGATCATGTATGTCTACTACTTTGAATGCATCCTGTGATATCACGAGGTACAAATTGTTCAAGTGCAGTAAT